>CM046039.1:65870087-66470087 GCA_025215565.1 Flaveria ramosissima
CAAGCTGGTATAGGCTCAAACTCAGCTCGTATTGGCTTAAAAGAGCTCGAGCTCCGCTCGTTTCGATTTATATTTTTAAAACTCGAGCTCAGTTCGGGTTCGGCTCGCTTATTATTTAGTTTTTATTTTTGCATCTTTTATAATTAATATTGTGTGTGTATATATATATACTAGAAGGGTGTCCGCATAATGCAGCGGGGCAACATTTTACATTGTGACACAAGTTTCTAATTTTTGTTATTCTTATAACAATTTTATAAAAGTTTATTATATTTTTTCTAAGCTAAAATTTAAAACACCAAATAAATAGATTTTGCATGAAGACTTGTACATTTATGCATTAACCTATTGTACATTACAAAATACATATCGGTTCAGCAAAATACACCAAAACGTTTAAAAAATACACATTTACGATTGTAGTATCAAAAAGTTTTAAACATGATATATTGATATAACAAATATCTTAAAACAAATTAAGTTTTTTGGTCTATGGGTAGATAATGTAAAATTTTATGTAATTTATAGTAATTATAAGGTTATAATGTAACTAATTGTAAGAGGTAATTTTTAAATAATGTTAAAAATACTATTTTACCCTTAAAAATGGTTGTACCTTATATATTGAGTGAGGTAAGTGTTATTAATGTAATGGTATTTTAAAATGTCATTCTCATATGCTTTATATATGTATAGATACTAGAAGGGTGCCCGCGCAATGCGACGGGGCAACATTATACATCCGACACGAGTTTCTAATTTTTGTTAATCTCATAGCAATTTTACAAAAGTTTGTTATATTTTTTTAAGCTAAAATTTTAAACACCAAATAAATGGATTTTGCATGACGACTTGTACATTTATGTATTAACTTATTGTAACTCGTACAATACATATCGGTTCAGCAAAAAATTTACACTAAAATGTTTAAAAAATACAAATTTACGATTGTAGTATCAAAAAGATTTTAAATATGATAGATTGATATAACAGAAATCTTAAAACAAATTAAGTTTTTTTGGTTTATGGGTAGATAATGTAAAATATTATGTAATTTATAGTAATTATAAGGTTATTATGTAACTAATTGTAAGGGGTAATTTGTAAGTATTGTTAAAAATACCATTTTACCCTTAAAAATGGTTGTATCTTATGCATTGAGTGAGGTAAGTGTTCTTAATTTAATGGTATCTTAAAATACCCTTCTCATATGCTCTTTATATATATATATATATATATATATATATATATATATATATATATATGTATATATATATAAGGTATAACTTATATTTACATCATTTTACATATTATTTAATAATTTCTATCATAATTATATATAATAAAAATTATTTTATTAAATTTATTTAATAAATTAAAAAATATATATATAATAAAAAAACTTGTTTAGGCTCACGAGCCAACTCGAGCTCGATAGGTGAAGCTCAGGCTCGAGTGCGATAATTAAATGAGTTTCTTTTCAGGCTTCGACTCGATAAGGCTTTGCTCGATTCGAGCTTTTTACCGACCGCATCTCGAGTAGCTCGCAAGCGGTGTGGCTCCTTTACACCTTAGTTGTTAGAGGACTATACGTATTATATATCCTCTTATAGGCCTATACAACGTGTATAGTAAAATTTGATATATAATACGAGAAAAAATCAAAGGGGCTGACAGAGAGATATACATCCTATATAACACTATATGACTTGTATAAAAATCTACGGGTGTTGATTTATATTGAGATGGTGTCCCAATAACAACTCTCTTGATTAAACTAGATACCATATACTAATAAAAAAGATAGTGATTAATAATATGGGCATGAAATTTTAGCGTAACATAACAATCTAGCATGATTAAATTAGTTTGAGATTTAACTAGAAAATAATACTGCAAGATGTGACGTTTTTGCGAACTTCATTACATGTATTGTTGAGGTAATATTAACGTGGTTAACTACATAGAAAAACGTATGAAATTAAGGTGACTCAATTCTAAAAATGAAAATATAGATATAAACATTCATATAGTGGTACCAATGTTATTTGCCTTGTATCGGTTTCATTTTCGATTGCACTATCATCTTACATCAATAGATATAATCTACGACACTCCAAAAATTTCTTTATTTAAATACAACTATGTTTTTAACAAAACTAATACTAGTACGTCAATAAAATAAATTAAACACAATCACAAATTAACTTTTTTAGATAGTAAATGAACCAAAGTTATTAAACAAAATCAAAATCTTAAAAAGTTAATGGTTTACAAACATATATCATAAAAACTATAAGGGACGTTTGATATGCAAGAATTCAATGGAATTGTAATCTAAATTCCATTGGTCATTGTGCTTGGTTGTTAGGAATTCGTTAGAATTGGAATTTGAAATGAAATTAATTCCCTCAAATTCCTTCAAATGAAGGATTTCAAATTCCATCGTTCCCCGCCTCCACCATCAACCGTCACCTACCACCCCGCCCACCGCCAACCGACACTACCGACAACCCTAACTGCCGACCGTCGACCACCGCCGCTCGCCGACCCCAACCGCCGCCGGCCGCCACCCCCGACCGTCGATGCCCTCGACCGCCGACGCCCCCGACTGCGGAACGCTGCCCCAACCGCCACCTACCACCCCGCCCACCGACGTCCCCGACTGCCGGCCTGGACGGCGGACGTCGCCGTCCGCCGCCCGCTGCCGACCCGCCGCCGCCGCCGACTGCCCCGTGCCGCGTCCGCCGCCCTCCGACCCCCTTCCGCCGCCGCCCGTCGTCCCCCCCTTACTCCCCGCCGCCTCGACCGCCCCCCCCACTGCCGCGCCCCCCCCCGCACAACCCCCGACGCCGACCACTGCTGCCCACTCTTTGCCCGATCGCGAACCGCCACCACCTCTAACCATCGACTGTCGCCGACCGCCGTAGCCGAACTGTGTCGGTTTAGACGCGCTCGCCGGAGACTGCGGGTTCTCCACGACAGGCGTTATCGGTTGGTGGTTGTGGTGGGGTACAGTCGGTTTTCAGCAACGGCCGCGGTTGGTGGTAGTGGTCGATTGTCGGCGACGGCGATCGGTGGTATGTAGTGGCGATGATCGATGGTCATTAAGGTGGTGGCGCTTTGCAACAAGTGATAAATTGCAATTCCTTTAGAAGTGTTTTGTCAATAGAAATGCATTTGTCAATAGAAATGCATTTGGAATTTAAATTTCCTTTATAGATTCCTTCCAATGAATTTTAAATCCTTTAGAAAAATATTAGCGTTTGGTTGGATGGAATAGAATGAAATGGAATGGAATTGCGAAACTAGTATAATTTTCAAGTAAATTATGTTTGAGTGGGTAATGAAATGTAAAACCCAAGGGAATGTTTCACCTCAAATTCCCTTGGTTGTGGGATTTCAAAATCCTTCCATCTAGAGAGGGAATTTGAAATCCCACAACCAAGAGAATTTAAGATGAAACATTCCTTTATGTTTTACATTTCATTACCCATTTAAACATAATTTACTTGAAAATTATACTACTTTCTCAATTCCATTCCATTCAATTCCATTACTTCCAACCAAACGCCTACTGAATTCCAAATACAATTCTTTATAATTCCAATTCAAATTCAAATTATATTCCAATTCCAACAACTTCCGCGAACCAAACACCTCTAAGGGTTAAAGTTGAGAATTTTAAATTAAGGGGTCATTTTAAACAATATTACCACCTACATTAATCATTAAGTTTTAGTAATATTTAAGTTGGTCCGGCTCGAACTCGTAAACACATTAGCTAAACGAGTCAGGTTCGGTCGATTATACGGTTCACAGATTGGCTTGTTTATTTTTATATTAACAATTCACATCAGGTTGTCTTGTTTATTTTCATATCTTACTCAAATGTGTTTTCTATTATACCTCAAACTCATCGTATCGAAATAAGTAGTTATAATATTAATTAATATTGTGTTTTGTAATTTAAAAATAAGTGCGTTATATTCGATTGTATTCTTTTATTATAAACTAGCTTTAGTAAACACGTGTATTACACGGGTTGAATAAATAAAATATTAATATAATAAAATTTATTAATTGTAATATAATAAAACAATATTATCAACTTTTTAAAGTTTTGTTTTAATTTTTTTTTAAAAATTAAACATTTTGTTCTAAAACAAACCGTATAGAAATGTCATCTTTAAATATTTTCCTATTATAACTATCAAATTTGATTATTTTTTGTTTTTTAAAGATGAGTTTTTAAAAATCCCAATTTTAATGTAATTCTTATTTTTTTAAAAAAATTATGCTTTAGAAAAGTTTATTATTTTATAAAAGATTTATTTATTTAGAAATAACATTAATAAATAGATTTTTTTAATTTATTAAATCTAAAAAGGTGTTAAATAATATTATTAGTAATTAAAGTAATTATTTAATATGAGAGAGAGGCGAGAAATTTTAGTGAGAATGATTGTGATGCTGCTACATGTCTTCCCAAGATATATTTTTATTAGAGTAGGTAGATATGTGACTTTAAAGTATCATATCTTATCTCAACTTTACAACTTATTTTACTACTCAAATAAAAATATAATAGAAAAAATACATGTTAGCACCATATTTCTTCTTATCAAAATTTCTTACTTCTCTCTCTTATTAAACAATCACATTAATTGCTAATAATATTATTTAATTTTTTTTCGGTTAAATAGTTATAATAAATTAATAAAAAGATTATTTTATTAATGTTATTTTAAAATAATCAAATTTTTCTAAAACATAAAAGAAATTAAAAATACACAATATTTTTAAAATGGTATTTTTAAAAAGTAAAGTTTGATATAAACAAAAAATAATTAAAATTAAAAGTTATAATAAGAAAATTTCTAAAAGTGACATTTTTTAAAACGTTTGTTTTGAAATAAAATGTTTATTCTATTTATAATAAAAATGTTTCAATTATATTTTTTATTTATCCAACCCATGGGTCGTGTGTTGCCCCAGTGTCGTTGACACGATTAAGTAAGTAAAGAGAAGGATATGAGGTTACAATGACTTAATTTATGCTTCCATTGGTTTCGTTATGTTTGAATGAATGAATAGTAGTTTCAATGTATTAACCCAAAATGTTGATATCTTGGATTAAAAAAGGTGACATAGTTATTAGGGATAAGTGTTTATAGAATCAAGAAGTTGGTATTACACACAAGCATTGAAGCATATTTATCCAAATGTGACTTTAGTCACCCATAGTTGATTGGATATGATAGTTCCATCCGAAAGTGGTCACTCACCCGCATGTGATATTCACTAGAAAGTCATTGCGTGTTAATCTACCAAACCTAGTTTTATTCACCCAAGTGTAACTATCTGCAGCTGTTCTTTTTTGTGAATTATTCGAAGTGTTGGTCACCTGCATATGATAGTCTGTCGGCATATGATCCTTCACTTATAGATGAATTTAACCACCTGCATATAGCTCACTTAGAGTTTATTCCAAGTGCTTGTTATTCGCACGTGATAGTATTTTCTTATGTGAGTTTTACTTATCCACGCCTGACCAAGGTTGAAGTAAGAGTTCACCAGCATGTGGCATTGTAGTTCCCATTTGACTATGTTCACCTAAGATAGTTCACATGCTTGTGTCCTCTTAAAAACTTTATTATAAGTGTTGGCTCACCCGTATGTGTGGTTGTTCACTTGCATATGAATGACTTAGCCAATTTGATATCTCATTTATATGTGATTCCCTATGCCTTAGTGTGATTACCTTTTTAACTCCAAATATGTTTCCTCACTCATACCAAGTTACTCGCCCGCACCTAACCATACTTAGTTATTTCCATGACGACATCTAAAGTGAAAAAAATTCCTATTTTAATGTGATTTACATATGTTTAACATAATAAATAGTTTGTGATTGTATGAACAATAAATTTGTGAACTACATATGCTCCATTTGAATATTCATTATCAGTTACAAATTTTAAATTTAACTAATTTATTAGTTATTTTAGTTGCAGATTGAATTTAAAATTTAAAGTTATTAAATTTATGTTTCAATAATAAAATTTTAAAATCTAATTTTAGAATTTTATTTAATTAGAAACTAATAATTTCAAACATTTCTTTGTAAAAACTATATTGCTAATAAAATATCATGTGGCAATTGTATGTAATCAAGATGTCACGCGGCATTCAAATTCAAATTTAAAATTGATATGTAGTTATTATTAAAAAAATAATCAATACTAAATTTAAAAAAATTAAAATAAGATTGATACTGAATTTAGGAAAAATAACTGCATATAAATTCAAATTTGAATTTTAAATTATTGCCTTAATCATTGCCCTAACCGTCATTTAAACAAAAACTAACACGTGCCTGTTGTGTTTTACAAATCATATCACGTGGCAATACAATAGCTAAAATCAAGCCATTTGACAAAAACTCCTTTCATTTTTATTAGAGATTATAATAAGTTTTTTAATATATTAAGAAAAATATATTTTTATTAATATTATTTTTATATAAATTGTTTTTTATAAATAGAATTGTTTTTTCTAAAAATCAAACTATTTTTACGTTATATTTTAATATCGGTTTTTCAAAAATATTTTTTTTACAAAATAAAATAATTAAAATAGGGAGTTATAGTAAGGACATTTTTTTAAAATGAAATTTTTTTAAAATGTTATTTTGAAATAAAATATTTAACTTATGAGTTGATTACGCAAATGGTCCCTGTGGTTTTGTGAAAATAACAGGTGTGGGTACTAAGAGTTTTTTGTAACAGGTCGGGGCACTGTGTTTTCAATTGTAACGAGTTAAGGTATTAATGCTAACAGACGTTAATTTTCCCTTTAAATCTTAGGGTATTTGTAAGGCCCGTTCCCCGAACGCTTACACTTGGACATTTATCGCTCATAATATTTAAATACACATTAACATTTACTAAAAACATTGCAGCGAAGTAATTTAACAAAAACCACTTCATGCATTAATAATTACTTTTGCCAAATCATACATTTTTGTTCAAAATTAAAAAAAGTAACGTTTAGTTACATTAAATCACAAAAATATCATTTCTGCATAAAATGGATGCCAGTCCTTTTGTAAGGCCCCAATCCCGGACACCTCACAGTTGGTCATTCATCGCACATAAAACATTTTAAAACGTAAATTTATTTTGTAGCGGAATTTAAAACTTTCATTAATAACTAAAAACATGTCATTTCATTCATTTACAACATTCGTTTTCATCTCAAAATACAATGGCATGTCAAAATATGGATGTCAGCCTCAAAACGCTCCTAGTAGCTTTTGCATCCATGCTTGCAACTCCTCAGCATCAATAAAATACCTGCCAACTATCATGCATACAAAAGTCAGCGACGCTGAGTGAGTTCTAGTTTTTATAATAAAATACTTTACTTTCGTAAAACCCGTTCTTTACTTTATTTCAAATCATACTATACTTTCGTACATGCTCACACATCATACGTACATACTGATAATAATTATTATTATTATCTTCATCATCATTTGTCCATTTATTCATTTCTTCGCTCATTACTGTTTATTACTCGAATCTTGTCTCATGCAATATTCCCGACTCATGCTCGAAAGCTGATGCTGTGCCGGGGCCTGATAAACAAACCCTCGACTCATGTCCGAAGACTGACACAACACCGGGATACGCGACAAAGATCCCATTCGAGTCAATCACAGGGATTGAACTCTATCCAAGTCTGTTGCAACACAAAGTCGCTCACTTCATTATCTCGTCTCATGCAATACCTCCGACTCATGTCTGAAGACTGATACTGTGCCGGGGCCTGATAAACAAACCCCCGACTCATGTCTGAAGACTGACACAGTACCGGGGTACGCGACACGGATCTCATCATCCGTTTTTGTCTCATGCAATACCCCCGACTCATGTCCAAAGACTGATACTGTGCCGGGGCCTGATAAACAAACCCCCGACTCATGTCCGAAGACTGACAAGTACCGGGGTACGCGACACATATCTCATCATCTGTCACTTTCATGTTCACCATTTGTTATCTCATGTGTTCATTTCGTACTCTATCGTATTCGTTCGTTTCGTACTTTATCGTTATCTTTCACTTTGTTACATAATACTTTACGTTCGTTAATTTATTCGTTCATACATCACACCACGTAAAGTCATACATAATGTATTATAAAAAATAATACGTACATTTTGGAAAACTCTTTGACGAAGAAAGATAACACATCACACATACATATACACATCATAATTTCATCACATCACCATGCACACATCAAGCATAAGCCATCACATCATAACAAGGCCTATCTCCCTATTTTACCCCTTAAAACCACTTAGAAAATCCTAAGTCCAAAATGGGTGCATGGCACTTTTAAGGCGCACGAGCATAAAAATTCTGTGTAACAGTCTGGGCGCATGGGCATTGTTTAGGCGCATGGCCAACACTTAGGCGCATGGCCAACATGTTGGGCGCATGGGAACACTATTTAGGCGCATGGCCCACTCCTGGGCGTATGGCCAACACTTAGGCGCATGACCAACATGTGGGCACATGGGAACACTATTTAGGCGCATGGCCCACTCCTGGGTGCATGGCCAACACTTAGGCGCATGGCCAACATGCTGGGCAGATAGGAACACTGTTTAGGCGCATGGCCCACTCCTGGGCGCATGGCCAACACTTAGGCGCATGGGAACACTGTTTAGGCGCATGGCCCACTCCTGGGCGCATGGCCAACATGATGGGCGCATGGGAACACTGTTTATGCGCATCAGAACATTCTGAAATGTTTTCTATGCTACTAACATCAACCGATTATCATTCTAATAATACCCTAGCACAGATCTAACATACTAAGGGCACCTAAGCATGCTAAACATCAACACTAACCCATAAACCAACTCTAAAACATGCATGCATACATCATCTTCGAACATAAGGCTGTAGACCCACGGTTACTTTCAAAAAGTTTACTTAGTATGCATAATAGCCCCAAAAACGTTGAAAATTAGTAAAGAGTGGTTCTAGAAACTCACCTTGAGCAGCCTTTGAGCAACACACTTCAAGTTTGAGACCCACCTTCAATTCAGCTCTTAAATCCCGAAAACAAACACTAAACACCAAGAACTTCGGTCAAGAACTCGAAACCCAGCTGAAACCGAGCTCATACAAGAGAAAACTCACCTTTGCAGCGCTTCTTCCTTTTTCTCTCTCTAGAACCGAGAGTTTTCTTCTTCTTCTTCTTCCTCCGAAAGTAAAAGCAGTTTTCTGCTTTTAATATGGGTGGCCATACCCATTTATAATATAAAATATTAGACTTTTGTACTTTGTACACTTTATCCCCCTCTACTTGTGCTCATTATCTATTCTTTCTATTTACTTTTCTTTTCCTTTCGTTTAAATAAAAATTCGGGGTGTTACAAGTCTACCCCCCTTAAAGAGGTTTCGTCCCCGAAACCTGTTCCTTCTCGAATAGTTACGGGTAACACTGTCTCACCTCTTCCTTGATCTTGCACTTAAACTTAGATCCCTTTAGGCTTCGCTGCACCCGCACAAGTGAGACCATCATCCTCCTTAGCCCATTCTCTTCTCCTTATCAGTAATGGCTACCAGTTGCTTCTCGTAGTTAAATACTTTGTCCATCTCAGTGTTCTCTAGTCGCATGATCTCTCATCGATCGAACACTTTCTTAGACAAGATGCATGGAACATCAGATGAATTCTACTAAACTCATCGGGTAGCTCTAGTCGATGTGTTACTTCTCCTACCTGAGTAACAACTGGGAGTGACCCTCTATACTTTAGTATTAGCTTTACTCGATTTCCAAATCAAACAATCCGCTTTCCTGGTCGAAGCCTTCATCATAATCCATTGTCGTAGGTCGACACTGAACTCTGGTCGTGCACGGTTGATCAATCCATCTTCTTGCAACACTTGGGGTTTGAGTCGTAGATTACTGATCAATTCACCCGGAGATGCATGTCTATCCACCTACGTCTGTCTTGAGCAGTGTAGCAGGAACAAGCACTCTCTCTCAATTCTATCGCGCAATCCTCTAGGGCATTAGGTAACCTGGTGGACTTGCTAATAGCAATTCTTACATCGAAGGGCTCATCGATCTTCCTACTCCTAACGTGCAACATCACAGAAGATAGCAGCAACAAAACTACTACTAGCGCCACAATTAAAGTACAGATGCATAAATCTAAATTACCAAAAATGTACCTGACGTTACCTCGGAGTCTGATCTAGCCTACTCCCGGTCATAGCAAAGGCTCTAGCCTTCACCCCTTGTTCTCCTTCCTCGTACTGGAGCTTCCTGCCCTCGACTTCTTGCAGTCTCTACTCATGTGTCCTGTCTTGCCACAGTCGTAGCATTTAGCCATTTGGCAATCCCTCGCTCTGTGGCCCTCCTTTCCACACTGAAAGCAAGCATTCAGTCCCCACTTGCACTCCCCTTCATGGCCTCTACCACACTTCTTGCATACCTCGCCCTCCTTTGTTATCCTCTTCCGATCATCAACTCTACATTTCTCACCTCCAGAAACAAATCCACCATCATTGCCTCGCCTTACATCCCCATGGTTAACATGGTCCCGCTCCTCCTCTTCGTCCGTTATCGCCATCACCTTTCGCTCATCGTACAACCTCCCGGCTAAGTCAACCACTGATCTGAATGTACTTGGTCGGGCAGCGATCAAATGTCTGCGGATGTCTGTTGGCAGTCCTTGAATGTATCTCTTAATCTTTCGTGACACAGGCATCACCTGATCTGGCACCAGCCTTGCCATCTCGTTGAACTTAGTGGTGTACTGCTGGTGTGTCATCGTTCCCACCTCTAGCTGCAAGAACTCTCTCTCAATCTTGTCCAACTCCCGGTGAGGACAAAACTCTTCGATCACCAGCTTCTTCAGTTCACTCCAGCTCATCCTTTCGATTGCCCTGGTACCCTCAGCCTGGACAATGTTATCCCACCAGCACAAGGCCGAGTCCACAAACGAGTGAGTGGCAAACTTCATCTCCTCTCGACACTCGCTGATCTCAAGGACAACCTCCATCTCCCTCACCCATCGGTGAGCAGCAGTAGCAGTGCCATTACCATCAAAGGTAGGGGGCTTGCACCTTTGGAATGCCCCATAATTACAGCCTCGTGCTGCCTCAGGCACACGCTCTTCTTCCTCCTCTTCTTCATCAGTAGAGATAATCGCCTCGGTCTTCGGTTGCTCTCTCCTTCCCGAGGACCTATTCTTCTCCTTCCTTTCGCCTTCCCTAACAGCTTTAATTACTTCGGTCACTACAGACGGTAGAATCGTCTACATAACTTGATGGACCTCTTCTACTACTGCCTCTTTCACCGAGGCCCTCACGTTCGCGCTCTCATCACCACCGTCGTGGTGTTGCATCTCGGGCTCCTCACATGTCCTCTCAGTAGCCCTAGCCCTATTCCTTGTAACACGTGGTTCAGCACCACGTCCTCCCTAAGCTCCACCTCTAGAGGCCTTAGACAATCTACCTCCGGCCATTCTTTAATCACTATAAGATTCAAACACTAACATGGTCACTCAAGGTAATAACTCGGATTATGTGAAGTATAGTAAGTCCCTAATTACAGTGGCCAGTTGTGATTAGCCACTTACTTTACTCTTCACACCCCAAGCATCTCCTATCCTTACTACATCAGTATCTAAAATCTACACAAAAACACACTAGCCACATAACATGCGCACATAATACTGGTTAACCGTTAGCTTATATAAAATGTTTACATAAAACCTTTACCTGCAGGCACGTAGCTACTAGAACTGGCATCCTTTTCCTTTTACCCCCATTCTCAGTTTAAGTTTAGGTTTCTTTTGAAAATATTTACCCATTTCACTTAAACTTTGGCTCTGATACCAACTTGTAAGGCCCCAATCCCGGGCACCTCACAGTTGGTCATTCATCGCACATAAAATATTTTAAAACGTACATTTATTTTGCAGCGGAATTTAAAACTTTCATTAATAACTAAAAACATGTCATTTCATTCATTTACAACATTCGTTTTCATCTCAAAATACAATGGCATGTCAAAATATGGATGCCAGCCTCAAAACGCTCCTAGTAGCTTATGCATCCATGCCTGCAACTCCTCAGCATCAACAAAATACCTACCAACTATCATGCATACAAAAGTCAGCGACGCTGAGTGAGTTCTAGTTTTTATAATAAAATACTTTACTTTCATTAAAACCGTTCTTTACTTTATTTCAAATCATACTATACTTTCGTACATGCTCACACATCATACGTACATATTGATAATGATTATTATTATTATCTTCATCATCATTCGTTCATTTATTCATTTCTTCGCTCATTACTCTTTATTACTCGAATCTTGTCTCATGCAATATCCCCGACTCATGCTCGAAAGCTGATGTTGTGCCGGGGCCTGATAAACAAACCCCCGACTCATGTCCGAAGACTGACACATCACCGAGATACGTGACAAAGATCCCATTCGAGTCAATCACAGGGACTGAACTCTATCCGAGTCTGTTGCAACACAAAGTCGCTCACCTCATTATCTCGTCTCATGAAATACCCCCGACTCATGTCCGAAGACTGATACTGTGCCGAGGCCTGATAAACAAACCCCCGACTCATGTCCGAAGACTGACACAGTACCGGGGTACGCGACACGGATCTCATCATCCGTTTTTGTCTCATGCAATACCCCCGACTCATGTCCGAAGACTGATACTGTGCCGGGGCCTGATAAACAAACCCCCGACTCATGTCCGAAGACTGACACAGTACCGGGGTACGCGACACGGATCTCATCATCCGTCACTTTCATGTTCACCATTTGTTATCTCATGTGTTCATTTCGTACTCTATCGTATTCGTTCGTTTCGTACTTTATCGTTATCTTTCACTTTGTTACATAATACTTTACGTTCATTAATTTATTCGTTCATACATCACACCACGTAAAGTCATACATAATGTATTATAAAGCATAATACGTACGTTTTGGAAAACTCTTTGGCGAAAAAAGATAACACATCACACACACATATACACATCATAATTTCATCACATCACCATGCACACATCAAGCATAAGCCATCATATCATAACAAGGCCTATCTCCCTATTTTACCCCTTAAAACCACTTAGAAAATCCTAAGTCCAAAATGGGTGCATGGGAGTTTTTAGGCGCACGAGCATAAAAATTCTGTGTAACAATCTGGGCGCATGGGACTGTTTAGGCGCATGGCCCACTCTTGGGCGCATGGCCAACACTTAGGCGCATGGCCAACATGCTGGGCGCATAGGAACACTGTTTAGGCGCATGGCCCACTCCTGGGCGTATGGCCAACACTTAGGCGCATGGCCAACATGCTGGGCGCATGTGAACACTGTTTAGGCGCATGGCCCACTCCTGGGCGTATGGCCAACACTTAGGCGCATGGCCAACATGTTGGGCGCATGGGAACACTGTTTAGGCGCATGGCCCACTCCTGGGCGCATGGCCAACACTTAGGCGCATGGCCAACATGCTGGGCGCATGGGAACACTGTTTAGGCGCATGGCCAACACTTAGGCGCATGGCCAACATGCTGGGCGCATGGGAACACTGTTTATGCGCATCAGAACATTCTGAAATGTTTTCTATACTACTAACATCACCCGATTAATAATACCCAAGCACAGATCTAACATACTAAGGGCACCTAAGCATGCTAAACATCAACACTAACCCATAAACCAACTCTAAAACATGCATACATACATCATCTTCGAACATAAGGCTGTAGACCCACGATTACTTTCAAAATGTTTACTTAGTATGCATAATAGCCCCAAAAACATTGAAAATCAGTAAAGAGGGGTTCTAGAAACTCACCTTGAGCAGCCTTTGAACAACACACTTCAAGTTCGAGACCCACCTTCAATTCAGCTCTTAAATCCCGAAAACAAACACTAAACACCAAGAACTTCGGTCAAGAACTCGAAACCAGCTGAAACCGAGCTCATATAAGAGAAAACTCACCTTTGCAGCTGCTTCTCCCTCTTTCTCTCTCTAGAACCGAGAGTTTTCTTCTTCTTCTTCTTCCTCCGAAAGTAAAAGCTATTTTCTGCTTTTAATATGGGCGGCCATACCCATTTATAATATAAAATATTAGACTTTTGTACTTTGTACACTTTATCCCTCTCTACTTGTGCTCATTATCTATTCTTTCTATTTACTTTTCTTTTCCTTTCGTTTAAATAAAAATTCGGGGTGTTACACCTTTATTCGCCAAGTAGCTCCACCCTCGTACCACCCTCAGTAACAATTACCTGCCAATTTAAAATGCATAAAATTCAGTGTTGTTGAGTGAGCTCTAGTTTTATAAATAAAATACTTTACTTTCGTTTAAAACATTTTCTTTACTTCCACATGTGATCATACATTATACGTACACATAGATAATATTTATTATTATCTTTCGTCATCATTCGCCATCATCCAATATCATTCATTTATGTCATATCACACGTTTCGTACATTCATCATTAACCTTCACTTTCATCTAGACCAATGCCATGTGCTATACCCTAAACATTATGCACGAAGCGGCTATTGGGCCGGAGACTCTAAATAGACTCCTAACATTGTGCAAGAAGCTGACTTCAGTACCGGGGCAAGCAACAAGGGTCCCACGCGTTTGGTAAATCCCAAGGATTAGATCCCTGTGCGCATCCTCATGGGTTAGCTAAACGGCACACAATTGAGCTAACAACCCTTAATTGGGTGTGAACCTCCTTTCATTTTGCTTGCAAGACTTTTCATTCATTCTTTATGTTTCACTTTTCATTATCATTAACTTCTACTTTCGTTACATAATACTTTACGTTCATTATAATCACACCACGTAAAGCCACGGAATAATACGTAATAAAGAACATAAAGAAACATGCCACAAACATGCACAACATCAACAAACATCATGACCCAAAACATTCCAAGCCTTAGCCTCAAAATTCCATTCTCCCGAAAATTTAAGAATATTTTCTATGGCATTTAGGCGTTTGGGCACTATTTGGACGCATGAGCCCTATGCAGGCGCATGATAATTATTCAGGTGCATGAACACTTAGGCGCATGGGCAACTCAGGCGTATGGGCACTATTGAGGCGCATGAGTCTTTCTTAGGCGCATTAGCCTTACTTAGGCGCATGGGCACTCAGGCGTCTAGGGAACTTAGGCGCATGGGAACTATTTGGGCGCATGAGCCTAACTTAGGCTTATGGGCACACACTTAGGCGTTTGGGCACTTAGGCTTTTGGGAACTTAAGAGTTTGGGCACTATTTGGGCGTATGAGCAACTGTATTTCAACTTACATCATTTTCAGACCCAAATCGTTATCCTAACATGCTCGTAACCTTATTTCTAATATACTAAGCATCAAGAACATGCATACAACCATGAACATCATCAAAACACACCCAAACATACCCCCACCCAAACAGGGCACACACATACATACGAGTTCACACCCGAACATCATAAAAACATTTTAACATGCATTTCCAGCCCCAAAACAAGTTAAATACATTAAAACCGAGGATCTAGAACTCACCCGATACAACCTTTGAGCAAAACTCCTCCAAACTTAAAGCACCGAGAGTTCTAACACCTCAAAACACAAAAAAACGCACAACCGAGCACACACAAACACATAAGCACCTATCCGAGAGCTGAAACCCAGCCGAAAACATCCCAAAACCAGAAATCTTACCTTAAACCAATCTTCTTCTTCTTTCTTTCTCTAGAACCGGGAGAACTTCAGCTTGTTTCTCTCACCAAAACCGAAAGAAAGATGGTACAGGAGTTATGGGTGGCCATGTCCACCTTTTTAAACATAATAATATTAAACTTTGTCCCTTATACCCCTTGACTTGGGTTATTTTGCTTTTTTTTATTCTTCTTATACATTGGCCTTGCCGAGATGGTAAGAATCTCACAATCATAATCCTTGATAAGCTCTAACCATCTCCTCTGCCTCATGTTCAAATCCTTCTGCTCGAAGAAGTATTTCAAGCTCTTGTGGTCGGTGAAGATAGAGCACTTCGTCCCGTACAAGTAGTGCCTCCAAATCTTCAATGCAAAGACCACAACTGCTAGTTCGAAGTCATGAGTAAGGTAATTAACCTCATGGGTCTTCATTTGTTGGGACGCATATGCTATAACATTCTCTCTTTTCATCAACATGCAACCCAATCCCAAATAAGAAGCATCCGAATAAAATACTATGTAACATCCGCCTATTTTCAAACTATAAACCCGAACCCGTTTAAGTCAATCTTGTAAATCAAAATCATTATTTAGTCATCTAATATATTTTTATGTTCCAAATATAATAAATGTGTCACTTAATCAATTTAACTTAAATTCTATAATTTATAAAATAAATTTTATAAATGTTAAAAGTTTATTAATATTTATAAGATTTTAAAATATTCAACTAAAATAAATAATCAAATTACAAGTTCTTGTGAGATTTATAAAGTCTATAAAGATTTTATAAAAAATAAGTTGTTAAATTAAGTCTTAATGAATTTAAAGTTTAAATTGTAATTATTCTTTTATTTATTTAATTATTTAATTTTATATTTATTTCAAATTCTATAACCCCCTTTTGAAAGACTTGTAACTCACCATTAACATCATTCATAACTCAAATAAAGTCTAATATACCATATATCGATATAATAAATTTGTTCTAACCCGTTTCATGCTTTAACATTTTTAAAAGTGCACATAAGTGCCTTACTATATATTTGGCAGAATATAGTCTAACTTTAACTAACCATAACTTGGTGATAAAAAAATAAATTTTAGTAAAATCAGACGCCAATATTAATTTCATTGAATTACCTTTTTAACGATAGTTTATACATCTTCAAACTGAATCGGACGACTCAACAATAGCCTTCACAACATAAGTGCGCATTTCAACACCTCCTGTTTTGTGCTGCTGTTTTGACCTATTTTCGGGTCTTTTCATAAAACATTTTCTAAACAAAAGTTGTCCGGAAGACTCTAAACTAGTTAACTGTTAATTTTTATAATTTTATGAAACTGTTTGATATTTTTAAAACCTGTTCAAACACGTACTAAACACTGTCCAGAATCTGAAAATTGTACAATAATCCTTTTTCAATCTAACTTTCACCTTTTGGCAATCTCTAAATGTCCTAACTTCTTGTAATAAATTCCGACCTCAAGTTATTGTTTCCTTTTATCCTTTAAGATATCACCTTTGACACTTGAAATCCAATCTTACTTATGTACTCTACAACCATCGTTATACAATGTGAGTTTCCCATGCCCCTTTTTACTTTATTTCACACCTTTGGGGTTAAACATGTTAACCATATAAACTTACGTTTGTAAACATCTTGATACTTGTAAATGTACATTCAATTCATCTTTACTTTTTGTCATGGTTATTAGTATTATTGTGAGTGTTATATGAGATACATTATATGTTGACAATCATTAACTATTGCTAGCCTGACGACGTCATAGATCTATGGGCCTGACAAGCCTACTTGGTTAATCCAAGTACAGCTAATCGTTTAATCTTGTAATCTGTCAAGGTTTGATTGTAGCTATATGTTTTCAATAAACTTGCATAATCCATAACCATTGACATGAATTGCTACTTGTAAATCTTTTATATATATATATATATATATATATATATATATATATATATGTATATACATATATATATATATATATATATATATATATGTATGTATATACATATATATATATATATATATATATATATATATATATATATATATATATATATATATATATATATATATATATATATATATATATATGTGTGTGTGTGTGTGTGTGTGTGTGTGTGTGTGTTCAGCCCATGGAAACTCACCAACTTTCAAAGTTGACCCTTTATTCTTAACATGTTTCAGGATTGCTACTTGAGGATTTTTCTTGCTCATATAGGACTTGGACTTAGTTTAATTAAATATCTTATGTTGCTGTTTATATCTTTGTTGTATTGTATTGACTTAATTGTCTTGTTTTATTCAATGAAAAATGGTATTTAATATATTCCAACTTATTTAGTTCCATGTGCTATGAACAATCGTTTCATATTCGTCCGCCCCGATGATTCCGCCGTCGGTCAGGGTGTGACATACCAAGTCTTCGCTTCCTTCTGGTAATGACAAGATTGGAGCTTGCGTCAACCTCGTCTTTAGCTCTTCAAAAGCCTTATCTTGCTCTTAACCCTAAATAAATTTTATGTCTTTATGGGTCAGCTTAGTCAATGGAGAAGCTGTCTTGGAGAAGTCTTGGATGAATCTCTATATTATCATGCCGATCCCAAGAAACTATGAATCTCGGATGGCGTCTTTGGAGACTTTCATTGCATTATCGCTTCTACTTTAGCTGGGTCGACCATAATCCCTTCGGGATTTACCACATGACCCATAAACTGAACTTCACGCAACCAGAACACGCACTTGTAGAACTTGGCATGCAGTTTCTCCCTTCTAAGCGTCTCCAACACTCCCGAATGTGACCGACATGCTCCTCCTCGCTCCTCGAATAAATTAGGATATCATTGATAAACACAATCACTAATTTATCCAACATTGGCCGGCACACCCGATTCATCAAATCCATAAAGGCAGCTAGCGTGTTAGTTAATCCAAAGGACATAACGAGAAAATTCGTAGTGTCTATAACGCGTGCGAAAAGCTTTCTTAGGAATATCCCACTCCTTCACTTTCAGTTGATGATAGCCAGATCAAAGGTCTATTCTCGAAAACCAACAGGCACCTTGGAGCTGATCAAACAAGTCATCAATTCTGGGCAGTGGATATCGGTTCTTTACCGTCAACTTGTTTAACTTGCGGTAATAGATGCACATCCTCATACTACCGTCCTTCTTCTTGACAAACAAGACCGGAGCACCCCAAGGGGAGATAGCCGGTCAAATGAACCCATTATCCAACAATTCTTGCAACTGAACCATCCGTTCTTTCATCTCAGACGGAACCAAACGATACGGTGCCTTAGCGACAGGCTGAGCACTAGGTACCAAATCAATCTGGAACTCGATCTCATGGTCCGGTGGCACACCTGGAAAATCCTCCGGGAACACGTCCGAGAATTCACACACAATTGGTACGTTAAACAACTTGTGGTACTGTCGTGTCCACATCCTTCACGTAAGCCAGGTAGCCGCTACATCCACGCCTCATGCACCTTCCCGCCACCGCCATCAAAATCACCTTCGGGATCGTAGTAACTCGATCACCGTGATCGTCACCGAACTCCCGTCTGGCACTGTCATTCGGATCATCTTCTTTCGACACACAATATTTGCTTCATAGGCTGCTAGCTAGTCCATCCTTAGGACTACATCAAACCCGCTTAAGGTCATCATAAACAGTCTAGCAGGAAATCTATGACCTTCTAGTTCTATATCACAACCTTCTATCAGATCAGAAATCCTTGTAGACTTACCAATGGCAGTTTCTACATTGAAGGGCTCAGCAATACTTCTACTTCTAACGGGCAAATTAGCACAGAAAGCAACAGAAAGAAAACTCCTACTAGCACCAAAATCAAATAACACAGAAGCAAGAGTTTGGTTTACTAGAAACGTACCTGACACAACATCAGGGTCCGTCCTAGCCTCCTCCCGGGTCATCGTGAAAGCTCTGGTGCTCGCCTTCTGCCCTTCAGTTCCAGTGGGCTTCTTTGCTCCGGAACTCTCAGCCCTTGGCTTCTTGTAGTCCTTGCTCAGGTGACCCTCCCCACCATAGTTATAACACTTTGTCACCCTATAATTTCTTGCTATATGTCTTGTCCTTCCACACTTGAAACAGACATTTTATCCCCATCTACACTCCCCCGTATGCTCCTTCCCACACTTACCATACCTCTTCGTCCCCACATTGGATGTGGCTACACGCCGGTCATCCACCCTTGCAACCTTATTGTTTGGAGTGACCCCGCCACGTCCATACCGTTTCCCATTCTAGTTCTTGTCGCCACCACCCTTCTTGCTTGCCTCAACCACTGTCACCTCCCGCTCATCATACAAGATCCCTGCAAGATCAACCACCGACCTAAATGTGTTTGGCCAGGTGGTGATCATGTGCCTGTGGATATCCGCCGACAAACCCTGGATGTACTTCTTTATCTTTCGTTGACACAGGTGTCACCTAATCTGGCACCAGCCTTGCCATCTCATTGAACTTAGTAGTGTACTGCTGGTGTGTCATAGTTCCCGCCTCCAGCTGTAGGAACTCCCTCTCAACCTTGTCAAACTCTCTATGAGGACAGAACTCCTCAATCACCAACTTCTTCAATTCATCCCACTTCATCCTTCTAATCGCTCGGCTCCCCTCGGCCTGGACAATATTGTCCCACCAACACAAGGCCGAGTCTACAAACGAGTGAGTAGTAAACTTCACATTCTAGTCCTCCCTGCACTTGCTGATATCCAACACTGCCTCCATTTACCTCACCCACCGGTGAGCAGCAGCAACGTTACCATTGCCATCAAAAGTCGGAGGCTTGCATCTTTGGAATGCCCCATAGTTACAGCCTCGTGTTGTTTCTTGCCCAACTTCTTCCTCCTCTTCATCACTAGAAACAACCGTCTCAGTATCGGGTTTCTCCCTTTCTCTAGCGGTCTTTTTCTTTCCTTCTTCTCGTCCTCCCTCACTGCTTTAATCACTTCAGTCATCACAAACGGCATAATCGTCTGCATGACTTGATGAACCTCCTCCACAACGGCATCCTTCACCGAGGCCCTCAGATTAGCACTCTCATTACCCCATTCCAGGTGATGGGTCTTGGGCTCCTTGTGAGCCATCTCACCAGTCTTGGCTCGATTCCTAGTGACATGTGGTCCAGCACCACGTCCACCACGACCTCCTTCTCACGAAGCTTTCGAAGATCTACCACCAGCCATCCTCTAAACACTATAAGATTTAAACACCAATACGTTCATTCAAGTTAATAGCCTAGTTTATGTCAAGTATAGTAAGTCCCTAATTACAGTGTCTAATTGTGATTAGCCACTTACTTTACTCTTCATACCCCAAGCATTTCCTATCCTGACTACATCAGTATCCAAATCTACTAAGAGCACATAAATCAAATAACATGCGCACATAATACCGGTTAACTTATAAAAGAAATTACCTGATGGCACGTAGCTACTTGGGCTGACATACTTTCATTTGTCCCATTCTCAGTTTAAGTTTAAGTTTTTAAAATGATTTAGCTATTTCTCTTATAATTTGGCTTTGATACCATTTTGTAAGGCCCCGTTCCCAGAACGCTTACACTCGGACATTCATCGCACATTATATTTAAAACACATTAACATTTACTAAAAACATTGTAGTGGAATAATTTAACAAAAAATGTTTCATGCATTAATAATTACTTTTGCCAAATAATACATCGTTGTTCAAAATTACAAAATAACATTTAGTTACATTACATCACAAAATATCATTTATGCATAAAATAGATGTAAATCCTTTATTCGCCAAGTAGCTCCACCCTTGTGCCACCCTCAGCAACAATTACGTGCCAACTGAAAATGCATAAAAGTTAGCGTTGCTGAGTGTGCTCTAGTTTTATAAATAAAATATTTTACTTTCATTTAAAACATTTTCTTTACTTCCACATGTGATCACACATTATACGTACACATAGATAATATTTCTTATTATCTTTCGTCATCATTTGCCATCATTCAATATCATTCATTTCCGTTTGTATCGCACGTTCGTACATTCATCATTAACCTTCACTTTCATCTAGACCAATGCCATGTGCTATACCCCAAACATTGTGCACGAAGCGGGTACTGGGCTAAAGACTATAAATAGACTCCTAACATTGTGCAAGAAGCTGACTCCAGTACCGGGACAAGCGACAAGGGTCCCATGCATTTGGTCAATCACAAGGATTAGACCTCTATGCGCATCCTCATGGGTTAGCTAAACCGCACACAATTGAGCTAACAACCCTTCATTGGGTGTGAACCTCCTTTCATTTTGCTTGCAAGACTTTTCATTCATTCTTTACGTTCCACTTTTCATTATCATTAACTTCCGCTTTCGTTACATAATACTTTACGTTCATTATAACCACACCACGTAAATCCATGAAATAATATGTAATAAGGAACATAAAGAAACAAGCCACAAACATGCACAACATCAACAAACATCATCACCCAAAAACATTCTAAACCTTAGCCTCAAAATTCCATTCTCCCAGAAATTTAAGAATATTTTCTTAGGCATTTGGGCGTTTTGGGCACTATTTGGGTGCATGAGCACTATGCAGGTGCATGATAACTATTCTGGCGCATGAACACTTAGGCGTATGGGCAACTCAGGCGCATGGGCACTATTGAGGCGCATGAGCCTTACTTAGGCGCATGGGCACTCAAGCGTCTAGGGAACTTAGGCGCATGAGAATTATTTGGGCGCATGAGCCTGACTTAGACGCATGGGCACACACTTAGGTGTTTAGGCACTTAGGCGTTTGGGCACTTAGGCGTTTGGGCACTTAGGCGTTTGGGCACTTAGGCGTTTGGGCACTTAGGCTTTGGTCACTTAGGCGTTTGGGCACCATTTGGTCGCATGAAGAACTGTATTTCAACTTACATCATTTTCAGACCCAAATCATTATCCTAACATGCTCTTAACCTCATTTCTAACATACTAAGAGTCAAGAACATGCATACAACCATGAACATCATCAAAACATACCCAAACATACTCCCACCCAAACAGGGCACACACATACATACGGGTTCACACCCGGACATCATAAAAACATTTTAACATGCATTTCCAGCCCCAAAACAAGTTAAAAACATTAAAACCAAGGATCTAGAACTTACTTGATGCAGCCTTTGAGCAAAACTCCTCCAAACTCAAAGCACCGAGAGTTCTAACACCTTAAAACACCAAAAAACGCACAACCGAGCACACACAAACACATAAGCACTTACCCGAAGGCTGAAACCCAGCCGAAAACATCCCAAAAACCAGAAATCTAACCTTAAAACCGATCTTCTTCTTCTTCCTCTCTCTAGAACCGGGAGAACTCAGCTTGTTTCTCTCACCAAAACCGGAAGAAAGATGGTACAGGAGTTATGGGCGGCCATGTCCACCTTTTTGAACATAATAATATTAAACTTTGTCCCTTATACAACTTTAAACCTTTGACTTGGGTTATTTAGTTTTTCTTTTAAAAGTTTCGGGTGTTACAATATTTTAGTCTTTTTACTTTATAGAGATTGTTTACGTTATTTAGTACATATAAGGGCCTGTTTGTGTATTTATATATATATATATATATATATATATATATATATATATATATATATATATATATATATATATATATATGTGTGTGTGTGTGTGTGTGTGTGTATATGCATAGACACACACACTCTTCTTAGGTTTTGGAACTAATTTCAACACCACCACCGTCAGCGTCAACCGTTGCCACCACTGCCACCAGCCTCCACCATCGTCCACCATCCTTGCCAGCTCCCATCGCGAGCTAACACCCCCACTAGCTCCCATCGTTGACTCCCACCCCATCACATCGTCCACACCACCACCATTTTCTTCGGACCTTTAAATGAATCAACAGAACCATAACACCATCGTCATCCGACTATCACAACCACCATCGTCATCCGACTATCATAACCACCATCATCATCGCATTATCATCATCGTCGCACCATCCACTGCCACTTCCTCCGTATTGAACCACTATTGTTACCAACAAACCCTAAAATCAAGAATTCCCAATTAGGGTGGGGGGATCGATTGTTGTGGTGGTGTCGTTGGATTGCTCCCTCTATGATGGTGCTGGTATTGACTAAGCCACCAAGGTGGTGGCGGCGACATTGGTCTCCATGAGGCTAAAATGGTGGGCGGGGGCGGTGGATTTAGTGGTGGTGATGGTTAGAAATGAGAGTGGGAGGGAGACGACAGTGGGTGGGTTGGGGGGTTTTTGTTATGGGCGACGATGACGGCTGAGTGACAGTGGTCGGTGAAGATGTGTGATGGGGTAGTGACAAAAAATGGGGTCGCGGGATGGTGGCTGACAGTGGGGGCCGTGCGATGGTGGCCTGGGGTCTTAGCCGCGCGGTAGTGGCCTGGGGTGGTGGCCGCGTGGTGGTGGCTTGGGTTGGCGACCGACGATAGTGATCAACAGTGAGGTGAGTTATTACCTGTGAAGGAGATAAACATACATACACTGTGTTTATATATAGTAGTCCTTCATATATGTTAAATGACACAAACACTCCCTTGAGTTACATTAGTAGTCCTTGTAAACTGAAAAAACAGAAATGTCCTTAGATTTAACAGAAAAGTTAACGTCTGTTAGTGTTAATACCTTAACTCGTTACAATATGTAAACACAATACCTCAACCTATTACAAAAACCCTTAGTACCCAAACCTGTTATTTTCAACAAACCACAGGGACCATTCGCGTAATTAACTCTTAATTTATATTTGAAAAATTCAAAAACATTAAAAAACTTCATATTATTGTTTTATTACTTATAGTTATTAATCATACGTAATTTCAGTTATATCATGTCTTAATATATCGTTTTATCATTAGTAATTTTATTGTTCAACCCGTGTAATACACGAGTTTACTAAAGCTAATTGTTATGCATAAAACAGGACTTGATTTTTTCTATCTTCCAAAATTACCTTTTTCTAGTTAATAATATGACTCTTAAAATACTAAAATGACATTATTGTTTTAAACCATTGATTAGATAATCAAAGGGTTCTAATTAGTTTTCGTAGCTCTGAAATTATTTAACAGTTCTAAAAGGATACTGATCCTATTTGGCATAAGAAACTTTTTACAATAATAAATAATTCTATTTAGCATAACAAATAGGCTAACATGATGCTAGAATAAACAACAAATAACAGGTGCTCCCAGGTTACATGCTTGAGATTTACACACCCAAAATTTTTAAAGAAACACCCACTAAGGAATTCCACACCCAAATTGCACAAACAAAAAAGACAGACTTAAGTAGTTAAATTAGAGACCATGGGTCAAGGCCCCACAGATCCCATGTTGAGGCCTCAAGCTTATAGATCTGCTTGATTTTTTACCCATGAGAAGGTTTGCGATTTGACTTTGTCCACCATCTTTGAGCTTAAATACGAAGTTTTTTTAAACATTTTCAAAATCCTTGTTAATCAAATGAACCAAATAGTAGTATAAAGGATGATTAAGCTTAGTTTTTCCTTTTTGTGATTGTTACCTTCCACCTACATTTGTCTAATGAATTCCTTGATCACTTGGAGAGTTTTGCCCTTACCAATATTCAACCCTCATAATATATCTTTAGCAATCAAGCCTGAATCCGAAAACACGGTCAATTGTTTCAGTTTCCCTTTGTACAAATTTTGAACGATGTTTATTGCATTCTAATTCCTTAATTAACTATATTATAGGCTAGTAGAACATTGTTTTAAAGTAGTTTCCATATGAAACAACTTTAAAATTAAGGCAAATGGATTCGAAGCATAATGGGAAAGAACAATGCGCCAAAAAAGTACAGGCAAAAGTCAAACTATGTCACTACAAGAAAAAGACCCTATTGCGACTACGTCTATGGCGACGACATGATGTTGTCGCTACAGGTCACCTAAGGCGACGACAGTCGTCGCCTTAGGGTCACTTTAATTTTTGGCTATTCTAGCCCTATGGGGACAACTTGTCGTCGCCTTAAGGGGACCTATAGAGACAACATCATGTCATTGCCACAGGTGTAGAAAAGTCGTCGCCATAGGGTTATTTTTTGACATTTTGGTTTATTTAAAATAATGCTAGAATTTTAAAAATTATGTGTGGACCTAAGTCGACTTGTCGCCATAGGTCAAAACATTTTTTTTCCTTTTTTCCCTAAAATAACTAGGAGGGAAATAGTCCCGCCATTATGAAAACTCTATGGCGACGACATATCGTCGCAATAGGTCAAAACATTTTTTTTTCTACTTTTTCCCCCTAAATAACTAGGAGGAAAATAGTCCCGCCATTATGAAAACTATATGGCGACGACATGTCGTCGCAATAAGGTTTTATGATTTTCTTTAATATGATATTAATAAAAGTAATAATTATAATTAATATTATTAATATTTTATTATTATTATTATTATTATTATTATTATTATTATTATTATTATTATTATTATTATTATTATTAATTTCTGTACATGTTATTGTTATTGTTATTATAAGCAATAATAATAATAATAATATAATAAATATTATTATTTAATTAACCGTGTGTATGTTTGTATTATTTTCTTATAATAATATTATATGCTTTTAATTTATTTTATAAATGGAACAAAATCTTATTAAATGTGATTTTTAAAAGAAAGAAAAGATAAGTTAGGATTTTTTTTTTAAATATCAGGTGAATCTTAGTGTTTATAATATGGATGAGTATTGGGTGAAGTTTAATATTGTATTTCAATTTTGACTAAATGATATATGTTCAATCATCTAATCATTTATTTTCTTAGTTAAAAGAAGAAAAAGAACTAATTTTATATGTTTTGATAATTCTAATTATTAACAATTACCGTCAATCATGGTCAAATATGTTCAATTATAATAGTTAGAATCGACTGAATTGTCAAAGTTTAGCTATGATCGAGTTATGCATATCAGTGTTATGTTATATAATTAATGGTAATTTGAAATTATGATTGTTAAGGATAAGTTAAGTTTGTTTATATTTAGTTATGATTATTAGGGTCGATCAAACAAGTTAGCTATGATTGAATTATGACGATATATGTTAAATTATGCAATTCGATGGTAATTTACGGGAAATGATGCTTATTAACGGTAAGTTATTTTTATTTACGCTTAACTATCTTTGTTGACTGTTAAATAAGGCCAAATATTTTAGGTTATGATGATTATGACCGATCACATATGTCAAAGCTTAGCTATGATATGATCAT
Organism: Flaveria ramosissima; assembly: GCA_025215565.1. NCBI lineage: Eukaryota > Viridiplantae > Streptophyta > Magnoliopsida > Asterales > Asteraceae > Flaveria > Flaveria ramosissima. The sequence goes on from CM046039.1 coordinate 65,897,226, forward strand.
TGGTGTTAAATTAAACACAATGTTGGTAATTTATGGGAAATTATGCTCGTTAATGATAAATTAAGTTTATTTATACTTAGTTATCATCAATGAGTGTAAAAAAGGTCAAATATGTTTGGTTATGATGATTAGGGTTGATCAAATACAATAAAGGTTAGCTCTGATTGAATTACAATGCTTATTAAATTATGCTTATTAAATTAGCTATGATCAAATACATTAGTGTTAAATTATGTAATTCGATGGTAAATTACGGAAAATGATGCTTATTAATGGTATATTATTTTTATTTACGCCTAACTATCATCAATGAGTGTTAAACAAGGCCAAATATTTTAGGTTATGATGATTATGGCCGATTACATATGTTAAAGGTTAGCTATGATCCAATTATGATCATTGGTGTTAAATTAAACACAATGTTGGTAATTTACGGGAAATTATGCTTGTTAATGGTAAATTAAGTTTATTTATACTTTGTTATCATCAATAAGTGTCCAAAAAGGTCAAATATGTTTGGTTATGATGATTAGGGTCGATTGCATACGTCAAATGCTAGCTATGATCCAATTATGATCATTTGTGTTGAATTATACATATTGATAATAATTTATAGAAAATTAGGCATACTACTAGTAAATTAAGTTTGTTTATTCTTAATTATCATCAAAGAGTATCAAAAAACCTCAAACATGATCGGTTATGATGATTAAGGTTGATTATATACGCCAAAGATTAGGTAAGACGAACAAGTATTGTTATATTGTTTTTGAGTGAGAGACCAGCCTTTAGGCCGTCTAGGCTCCTTGCTATCTCAGTCTCAGTGTTTGAGGAATAAGAGCTCGAACTCGCTCCGCCATTTCCTCTATCTTTTTCCTATCTTCAATAAAAGAGACCCATACATACAAAGATCTAGGTAGTTTATCTCCTTCTAAGAAGTAAAATCCCCTTCCCGTGCTAAGAGCCTTTCGAAACTCTTGAACTGTAAGAGAGACTTCATTTAGGAGCGATCTTTTAATCCAACTAGAAATATCATAAATAAGAGAAGAGAGAGAGCTTTAGAAGCATCTTTTCTGTATGCCCAAAACTCCTTGGTTAAACCAAGCAGCAATTTCCAACAAGCAAGTCTTTCTGCTTTTTCGAGCAAAAAGCGGAACTACAATAATAATTTGACTCTCAATGGAGCCTATTCTCTCACTAAGTCAACTTGTCCGAACCTTGGGAAACCTTGTTGGACAACTAGACGCTCCTACTCAGCAGCAGGCCCTTGTTGATGCCAAAAAAGCTATCGACACTTTGACGCTAACTTTTTTAAGTCGGCATAATTTCCCACTAGGCTCTAATTGGAGCTGGTAATATGTTTATAATAGTAATAATAATAATAATCATAACCATAATCACAATAATAATAATAATAATAATAATAATAATAATAATAATAATAATAACCATCATAATAATAATTATAATAAAATACTAATAATAATACTACTAATAATAATATAATGATATCTTTAATGATAACATTATTAAAAATAATAAAAAATATAAAATATTAGAAAACACCTTATGGTGACGACATGTCGTCGCCATATGTGTTTTATGTCATCATCATAGATATTTCATATGCCGCGTGACTATCCCGCCATTAATTTGGGAAAAAATTAAAAAAATAAAAACCCTATAGCGACGACATGACGTCACCACAGGGTGAAGTATCTCTTAAACCAGGTTTACAACCTTATCACTTTCACTTTCCCAAACCCAAATCCCACCCACAACCAACCTTATCTCCGCGAAAACAACCAAAATCCGACCACCACCACCATTTCAAGCCACCACCACTGTTCCTAGCCGCTACCACCACCACTTCCATCGTCCCCCATACCCCTCCCATCGCACCCTACCACGAATGAAGGATCTTTAGGTTGCACCACCACCGTTGTTCCCTACCACCACTTCCATTTATGTCTCTCTAGGCTGTTGTATCATCATCTCACCACCATTGTCACCGATAACATCTCATTATCATTGTTTTTGTTAAGATTTTAAGGTGTGTGTATTATCTATTTCATTAGTTATTTAAATTTTGATTTGGTTCTTGTTTAGTAGAATGATATGATAATATGTTGATCTATTTAATTTTTGGTTTGATTTTATTCTTGTTTTGATTTGGTTAATGATATGCTTTAATTATGTATGTATGTGTGCACAATATGTGATGAAAGTGTTGTAGTTTGACTTGGTTATTAGTTTAATTAATAAACATATGATGAACATGTGATGAAATTGAATATGTGTGCTAGATGATTTTAGTGTTAGAACTTTAGGGTATGTATGTTACATTCTTTTGTAAATTAGTTAAAATATTAAGTCGAATTATTGTTATAGTTGATTTATGTTGTTAGAATTATATAAATTGTTTGATTTGATTATTGGTTTAAGTTGATAGAATGATTTAATGAATTATGTTTTATAACATCTTTTAGGATTAATGTTAATTAATTCGGGACCCAATTCATGAACATATGATGAACTGCATTTCAAAACATGTTTTAGGATTTTATTAATGCTTTGGAAAATATTTTAGGGTTTCATTTGTGTTTTATAACTTGTATATATATTTATATCATGTTTATGTATATGTATAAGTCATCTTATAAATATTGTTTAAAGGAACAACAAACGTGAAGGGTTGCACATTATGGGAAAGTGTTTGGATGAATCAAATCGATGGCAAAAGAAATAGGTAAATTTAAAACTTTCATTTATATTATATGTTAAATATGTTGTTATCATGTTTTCATATGTTGTTACTACTTTAATTTAATTTAATACAATGTTTGTACCTTGTTGGTTTAGTATTATTTAGTTTAAAGTTGGATATTATCAAGTTAAATCACCCGAACACATTTATAGACTAAAGTTAGATATTATTACTTGCATTGTTGATATATTGAAACTTAAACCTATTATCTTTTATTATTTATTATTTGATGTAATGTTTTTTTTCATTTTACAATAGTTATGTTGTCGAATTTTCATAAAAATATTAATAAGCATCTCTTGTTATGAACGATCAGGAGGGTTATCATTACATGAGATGAGTGAATGAATATACTTACGACTACATGCGTGAAATGCAGGAACGGATGAATGCATTTTATAAAAGGAATCAAATCCTAATGGCGACAGAGATGATCAAGATGACGACACTTATAAGTTGTTTGTTTTGTAAAAGATTATAGATGTTTACGTTGATTATTTTGTTTAAATGCACGTGTATGTAACTTGAATTGTAAAAAGATTTTTTTTGGGTATTAGTAATATTAGCTTTTGTTTGGTGTATAAATATGTTCACGAAACCTGAAATATTAGGAAAGACCTGGAAAATATAAAAACAATTTATAAATAAAAAATTAAAACAGTAGGGTCTATAGTGACGACATGTTGGACCTATTAAATTTATTTTAAATTTTATTAAAATAAAAAAATTAGTTTGACCTATGGCGACGACATGTTTTCGCCATAGACTGAAAATAAAATTATTTTTGAATTAAAATACAATATGAAATTTTTTTGCCGACAACTCTATGGCGACAAGTTGTCGTTGGGATAGACCTCTATGGTGACAAGGGTTTTGGCGACGACTCAAAAATAAGCTATAGCGACAAGGCTGTAACGACTAGGTCTATGAGGACGACAAACCGACCCTATCGCGGCGACAAATGTCGTCGTAGTAGCCCTTATTTCTTGTAGTGGTGTTTCATGTTGAGGGTTTTAAACTTGGTTTATTTGGTTAGGTTAAAAGACCACACGACTATATTAGCCACCAAAATTTTGATTCTAGTTGAGTATGCATGATGATGACCATCGAAACTTGATCAACATGGCCATGTTAAGGTAACACACACTTATGTCAGCAATCTGTAAGTAGATTTTAATGGTATGATTGGTCAATGTTATCTGAATAGAAAGGTTAGGAACCAGATTTGAGTTGCACATTTGCATTTCGTCTCTTGAGTCTTTCATACTGAGAGAAAATAGAGGGATGGTATGGAACCCTCCTTTGAAAGTACCATATATTTTAAAGCTTATTCGAATGTTGAAACCACACTCATATATATATTTGGTGTGATAGGGGTATAGTGAGTATTCTTGGTGATATTATATCACCTAATAAATACTCTTGATAGGGATGTTCAAAAAAACCAAAATCCAAAAATACCATAATCCAACCTGTATCTGAAATTGAAATAACCTATTAGAATCCTTATTTGGATATTCAGATACCAAAATGTGACATCCGTCATCTAAAGGTCCGTCAATTAACGTGGATTCCGTTAACTTTTCTTCGCTCGTTCATTCCTCACCTTTATAAACTATTCGTGTGGATATTATACTTGCTTTATCGTCTTTATTCTTGTGATCTTGTCGTAAACGTATGCTAACTTTAAAAACTTTTACAACTTTCATCATCGTTACCGCTAAATATACCATTTTTATATAATATTCTTGTCATTAATAAAACCATTTTTAAGTTACAAATATCATAAAATACATTTTTATCATAATATAACTAGCCTAATAAAGTCGCATTCAACCGAAACAAATTTGGGAAACTCGGGGGTTAAGTGCAGGGACTAAATGTGACATTTTGCCAAACTAGGGTTGGGTATAAATACCCCATTTCTAGCCCTAGCCTCCATTTCATCTCTTCTTCTTCATTTTCTCCTTCTTCACCTTTTCTCCTCCTCCTTGCACCAAACCGCCCATTTTCGTTGTGTTTTCACCGGCAAGACCTCGGCTACAGCTGAGTCTACTTCTTTCTTGCAGGTAGACGACCTTGGTTGTCCCTTTTCTTGCTTGTTTACGGCTGTCCATTTAGGGTTTCGGGTGTTCGGGGCCAACCCGAGCATATGAGGTAGTGTGGGTGCGTGTGATGTCTTTCTGCGTGTCCTTCTTGTTTGGGTGTGTTTGAAATGTGTTTCTGGAAGTCCTCGTGGTGTGAACCTCGTGCTCGGAGCAGCCGAAGGCTGCTCTGCACCTTCAGCAGTCGCGAACCTGCTGTTTAGGCGAATGGGTCGATCATGCGACTGAGCCGTGCGACTGGGTGAGTCGTGTGACTGAGTCATGCGTCTGAGTTTATCGTGCGACTGAGTTGTGCGACTGGGTGTGTCGTGCGACTGTGTGTATGCGTGCTATTGAGTCATGCGAGCGAATGAATGTGTGCGATTGAGTCATGCGAGCGAATGAATGTGTGCGATTGAGTCATGCGATCGAATGAATGTGTGCGATTGTGCGTGTATCGCACGATTGAAAGCCAGTCGCAAGAATGAAGGTTCAATCGTACGAATGAAGCTGATCTGTACGAATGAGGGTGATTTGTGCGGATGGAGTGTTGAGTCGTGCGTCTGGTCCTGTCGTGCGACTGAAGTTGTTGTGTGTGAATTCCTTCTTGTGTGTGGTGTGTGTATGTCGTGTGATGTTAAGGTGACATCGACACGGTTGCCATTGCTAATGACAATATTTAAGTTAACACTAACAAACTTACTAATGTTATTTCAAGTCAAATCGACCTAACATTTTACAAGTATCAATAACCGATTTGTAACTAATGATAATTACCAAATACTCCTTTAATAACAATGAAACTTTTACACAAATAACATCAGCAATGGCAACGATATCTAGTACTTGGATCTACATCAGATCTCATACGTGTGTCTGTTTGTGTATGTTACACGCGACCGAACCGATACAACCCGAACCGACCGAACGTTACTATTTACTTTATACATATCATTAATGCTTAACAATAACTGTCAATAGGTGTTTGATCGTTCATTGCATACAACATTTGGAAACTTGATCATTCATACTTACCACCTAAAAAGTGAGTTTCGTGGCCCCTTTTTATGCTTATACAACATTTCAATTATTTACAAACATGGGGGAAAAGTATGCTCACCCATTTTCAATGCTGTACAACTTACATACAATTTACATACTTGGAATCAACGTGTTACTATTTTGTGAGTACTTATCTGATACATGCTTGAGTTCGCTGTGTGGTACTTTCTTTGCAACTATTTAATTCCATTGTGGGAACCGACGGATATGTATTGGTAGTACTACTGGGTTGACACCCCCATCCTTGTTTGTTGGTATACTAGTTGGTACCAACAGTGGCCAGGAACGGGCCCTTGGGTGAATATATTCCGACAAGATCTGTGTGTACGTCATTAGGTTTGGTTGCAAAGCTCATTGTCATGTGATTTTACTTACTTATAATTGTATTCACGGTATTCCAAAACGTTTACTATACAACATCAATTTCTTATTTACTATTTAAACCTGCAAGCTCACCAACAATTTTGTTGACCATTTTGAGCATATCTTTTCAGGTGACAATGCTAATTAAAGATCTAGGTGTGCTGCCTTAGTGGAGACCCTAGGATGCATTTTTGAGACTAAACAAATTTGACAAACAATCATTTTGAAACATTGTTGTAGTCTAATTAAACAACATCATTCTTTTGATACTTGTTCCCGGGTTGTGGGAAATATATTACAATTGTTATTACTTTGACTATGTAAAACATTTAACATGTTTATGCTTATGGCTATGTTGTCGTGAGTATTGACTAAACACGACTCAAGTCTCCTTTGTGTCGGGTGTCGTCATGACACGCTTTATCATCATTTAATATATTGCATCTCTATTGTCTACCATGTGTTATGATGATCCCGTCTCGTTACATCCCTGTGTTTCCGCTTTTAGCGGGGGTGTGACACAAAAAATTAAAATTTGAGTTTATTCAAAATTTTCGAATATCCGATATAACCAAATAAAAAGTTCATTTGTTTTTAGCTCAATACTTATTACCCAACTACCCATTATATTTTCAGCTCAATACCTAAGAGTCTTGACACCTTCTTTCCACTCCTCCGATCCTAAACAACTACACAAGAACCTCTCTTCTTTCTAAATTAGGGATTTCGATCTTCTAGTTCTAAACAATTTGTATTCAAGACTAATTTGTATTATCTAGTCCTATATCTTTTATTATAACTCTAAACTAGTAAAATGTTAGGAATAAAAAATTAGAAAACAAGGGAATCAAAAAATCAAAAAATTTGTTACTCGGATTATTCCGTTAATTTTGATTATTTAGAATTATCTGAATACGATCCGAATTGATTCAGATGGATTTAAATTGGATAGAGTTATTCCTCATTCGGGTTAGACCGGATTTCGGATAAGGTCATATAGTTTAAAAATCCGACTAAACCGTTATTTGATTCGATGAACACTCATAACTCATCACGAATCAATCATGATTTGAAAACAAGGTTGATTTTTCCGTTTCTCTAGTACAAAATTTGAATGATACTTATTGCATTGTAATTCCTTAATTAAATAACTACGACAAATGAATTTTAAGCATAATATAAAAAATAAACGCGCCAAAATAGTTGAAGAAGAAGTTAATTGACTACGTTACATCTTTTGGCTTTCTAACTTAGTTGTATTAAAAGACAACACATCTGTGTCTGCCACTTAACATTTGATTATATTTGAGTATGTGTGATGATGATCGAAGAAACTTGATTAGCACGGTCGTGTAAGGTAATTTAAAAGCACATTTGATGGTTTTGCCATACCACTTGCCATGTGTCATGCTATAATTGGCCAATATTATCTATATATAAAAAGATTAACAAACATATTTAAGTTGCACATTTCTATATATAGATAATATTGGCCAATTATAGCAAACAAGTGTCTCACCCCATGGTTTTGGGAATAGAAATGGAATTGATGGTTGCAACGAATGCATAGGAGCAGATATTTGTTTCGGAGCAGATATTTGTTTCCTGTCCTTTACTAATAATCTTCTTTGTTAATAGATCCTAAAATATGCATTAATCGAGAAGAATTAAGATGCTACTGGTTAAATCACGAGAACTCTTACTAACATATAGCAAATTGAATGTGAATTTGATAGGTTTAAAATGTTTGGTAACTGAAAATATTGACACTACTGAAGTTTATTACTTGTGGGGTGGATCCATCAACAATCGTGATATGAGATGATGGTGTATGTTTAAAAAAGTTTGAAGTGAGCCGCGGATAGCTCCGCGTGGTGTGGTAGTATAGTGGGAATTTTCCAATAAGAGCGAAATGGTGATGGAGAGTCTAATGGTGGTGGAGGTGAGATGTGAAAGTGGCTCAAAAAGGATTTACTTGTGAAGTCGGACTAGGATTGATATGAAATCCATGTGCTTTGAACAATGTCATTCGTAATCAAATAACAAACAAATAGAGATTGAATCTTCATAAATAAAGGAGAATAATTTATATTTCTCAAGTTTAAACTTAGATGCATACAAGGTATTTATAGAGAGAAACTGAATCTAAATATTTGCCTTGTCAAGTTGGCAAGTTAGCCAATTGTATGCTATAGGAGAATCATTCTAAAACATCTAATGCATATTTACTAATATTATTTCATGCTATCTAACACTGATTAATACTCTCGGTATATATATATATATATATATATATATATATATATATATATATATATATATATATATATATATATGTATGTATATATATATATGTATATATATATATATAGGGGAGGGATCAAATGAGAACTCCTTTTTTTTGTGAGAACTCTAAGAACCAATGTGAACCACTAGTTTTCAATGGTAAAATCGTAATTAACAACAACATAATCAAAAAAATCATAAAATAAAAAATAACAAAAAAATAAAAAAAGTAAAAACACAGAAGTGTTTCTCTCGTTTCCCTCTACCATTAAAAAAATAAAAAAAAATTATAAAAAATAAAAAAAAATCTCGTTTTTTTTACGAACGTCATTTTACACATATGTAATTCTTGGAAGTACACATGTGTAAAACAGAATTTACACATATGTAATGACTAATTTACACATGTGTAAATAACGGGTGGACGAATTTTTTTAAAAAAATATATCAATATGGTAGGCGTTGGAAAGATAAAAAAATAATAAAATTAATGGTGAAATTTTTATGAAAAAATAATGTCATGAAAAAAAGTTATGAACATTTTAAAAAAAGATGGAAGTGGCATGTGACTTGCATGTGACTAAAATGTGTGGTTGATATTGGTTCCTAGAGTTTTCACTAAAAAAGGTGGTTCTCAAGATAACCTTACCCTATATATATATATATATATATATATATATATATGATATATATATATATATGTATATATATGTATATATATATATATATATATATATATATATATATATGTATATATATATATATATATATATATATATATATATATATATATATATATATATATATATATATATATATATATATATATATATATATATATATGTATATATATATGTATCTATATATATATATATATCTATATATATATATCTATATATATATATATATATATATATATATATATATATATATATATGTATATATATATATATATATATCATATCTATATATATATATATATATATATATATATATATATATATATATATATATATATATATATATATATATATATAGAGAGAGAGAGAGAGAGAGAGAGAGAGCATGTGTATGGTGTTGCGGCAGTGTTCGTGAAGTGCTAAAATGGTGTAGACAAAAAATATTAAAAAGTATCGGTGGTTGTAAAAGGTATAACCTTTTAAGCATCTCCTTAGGTTACATTTATTTCTAGCCTTAGTATTTAGGTTAAGAAAAAGTTATGATGAAGATCAGGGTTGTGTTGAACGTGATTACGCAGTAAGTGTCCACTCGCGTTAAGCAGCCTAGTGATAGCATGGACATGTAGATGAAATGTCAATGAGTGAAAGAAGTAGACAGGTTTTGCATCTTCTCTTGATTTAGGGGCACAATCGAATCTAGAGGAGGCATGATTAAAACCCTATATCATAACTAGACTAAGAACATTATCCCTAGGGTTGACATAATATAATACATTGGTGTATAACCATATTAGGATGTTTAATTATAGGATTGACACATTACTTTTGGTTGTTTTATGTTTAGGAAGTAGTCATTCAATGAAAGAAAGTTTGAAAACTATTAAACTTAGAACTTACTAGGTTTACGCTAACCTTTTTAGCATGTATTTCAGGATAAGATTGATAACTTTAGCCTAATAGCAAGATTTTTATTTATGAGGTATCACAGGGCTATTTGGTATGACCAAGACTTTGTCACATATAGAAGAAATTTGATAGTACTTTGGTTATAAGAACCTTAGACTTATGCTATAATTGATAAATAAAGCCTATGATTGTGCAAATCTCCATGTTGAGAGCAACATTGGTTTGGGGTGTGCAAACAACGAACTAATAGTGAATGTACACAATAGTAATAAGAAACTCAAGCAATCTCATAACTCTTACTCTATCGATAGGATGTTAGAGCTTGATCGGTTTTATCAATTAATCAAGTTTGATGATACCAAATTCTAAGTATGTAAACATATAGAGTAAATTACCATTTTCATCCCTGATGTTTGTTCATTTTAACCACTTACATCCCTACGGTTTCAAAATTGCCATTCGGCCCCTGACGTTTCATGTTATCTTCATTTGAGTCTATACGTTTCATTTTTATCTCTATTTGAGTTCAAATAAGTAACACTGTTAAGATTTTTGTTAAAATTATTATTAAAAAGACGAAATTACTCTTAATATTAAATAATAACATAAAAAACATTGCGGGTCCCGTACATCAACATCTATCATCACCATCACCACAACCACCCCCATCACGGTGGTAATTTGTGCGATTTAGGCATTTCTGCGGTGGAATCCGGTGGTGATTTATGAGATTTAGGCGTTTCTGCGGTGGCGAACACACAGGCGAATTTGTTAGCGAGGTAAACGCGGTGGAAGATCGAGAGTCTTCTACCGGTGGCGGTGGTGGTGGTGGTGGTGGTGGTGGCGGAGGTAGGAGACGGTTGATCTAGGGTTTTGTTGAAGGCGATGGAGTTATTAGCATCATCATCAGTGAAGAGATTTTCAACATCTTTTAACGATGAATGAATGAAGTTGAGATTCGAAGGTGATCTACGGATTGAATTGTCAGTTTCATCACCAAGAAAAGAAGAGAAGAAAACCTCCGGCGGTGGCGGTGGCGGTGGCGGTGGTGCGATGTTCGGAGAGGTTCGTAAGCGGTTAGGGAAAAAGGGAAGGGGTGCAGCGACGGCGGTGGTACGATGACGGAGGTGGTTGCGGTGGTAGTGGTGGACTGGTAGTGGACATAAAGAGGGAGAAGATGGAGAAGATAGAGATAGTATAAAAGGGATGGGGGTGTGGATGGGTGAATTTTTTTAATAAATAAGGGTATTTTTGTCATTTCACTAAAACTAACGGAAAAATCTAACGTCGTTAGTGTATTGGACTCAAATGGAAATAAAAATGAAACGTCAGGGGACGGATGACAATTTTGAAACCGTAGGATTGCAAGTGGTTAAAATGAACAAACGTCAGGGATACAAATGGTAATTTACTCAAACATATATAAGGATGGCGCAAGTATATCACATAAACATATTTTTAACAACCATTCTAATAATAGTTTAGTATTGTAGCATTGGATACAAACAAATTATAATAATAAAAAAGTTTAGAGCTTAATAATTTGAGAGCCCTAGAAACAAACAAAAAAGCCTTTGACTAGACAGGCCTTATTTTTTAATGTTTTAACTAAAATGGTAAAAGTATTTTTTGTAAAAGAAATCATTTTTCGTTAGCGGTAAGCTAATTACTTAAAAAAAGATAACAACTATTTATAAAATTGCATATTACTCTTTATAATTTAACTATGATTGATTAGTTGTATTATTTTCACCTAATAATACTATGGTTGAATCGTGATATTTAACTTTAGTAGTTGAAGTGGGTCCTCTCCACACCAATTAATTTTTTAATTATTTAAAATCCTAAAAAAATGGATGATCATGAGACCATTTTCATATGGTTAGATTTTATTTTATTTTTTTACGGAAAAATCTATCCTCCTACTATTTTTAAAATACGTTATGTTTGTGTTTGAACTTTAGATTTTTCTTTAAGAAACAAAATATTTACTATGTGGGTTAGTCATAAATTAAAATTCATTAAATAAGATAAAGTAAAAGTGAAGAACTTGAATGTTGAAAAGGGAAGGTAGTAGTGAGAAGAGAATTGGCGATCTAGGGTTTTCGGCGATTTAGGGTTTCTGCCAATTCTTGATTGATTTTTTGGTTTCTTGTTTGCTTTCTTGATCTGTTTTCGATTCTTGTGTAACAATCCTGTCATTGAGTACGTTTTATCCATGAAATCTACTTGATACGAGCATTGTTAGCGGGAAGAGGGGCTGATTAGGAAGGGTTTGCATGCGATTTCTTGTTGCATGCGATTTCTTGTTGCATGCGATTAGGGTTTTCTGTTTTGATTTCTTGATCTCATTTAACTTTCTTGATCTTGATTGCTTAGTCGGTATGTTATTGGTCGCGATTATCCGTGATAGTTTAGCTAGTTCTTTACGAATCCGATTAACCTTTTAAGGATCTTGGTTGTTATTGAGTTCACGGGGGATTTCTGGTTTGTGGAATATTGCGATTTAGGGTTTCTGGTTTACTGATAATGGTGAATCCGATGCCGACTAAATCGAATTCAACTTCTTCCTTAGCTTCCAAAGTTCTGAATATTGATGGATTGACCATGCCCAAGAAAAGTAATTTGAAGCCTCCAAACATGGTTAACGTATGCATGCATCAAAATTCAGAGGTCGGTTCTTTAAACAACCAGTCAAAGAACGTTGCCGAAGTGGAAGCTATGACTAATGTGGATCCTGAAGTTGTTCAAACTACCAACGCTGGACGGTTTAATGTGGCGAGTAAGGGCTCTTACGCCTCGGTTGCGAAGACTGAGTCTCATGAAAAGAGGATCATCGAGAGGCGTTCCCAGTGGTTGAATACTATGTGAAGACACACTGGAGGCAGTATGGGCTGCAGAAAATTATGATGAACTCGAATGGCTATTTCTTCTTTAAATTTGCAGATCAGAAAGGATTGAAGGAGGTATTAGATAAGGGTCCATGGATTGTCAGGTCACAACTGTTATTTCTTAATCTCTGGACACCAACGACTATTCTAAAGAAGAAGGAGGTTACAACGGTTCCGGTTAGGTAAAAATTCATGATGTTCCAATTGCTGCTTATACGGATGATGGTCTTAGTTTACTTGCATCATCTATTGGTCAACCAAAAGATCTTGATGCATATACAACTAAGATGTGTACTGAAGCGTGGGGAAGGAGTAGTTATGCTCGTGCGTTGATTGAAATTTCAGCTGACCGTGAGATAAAAGAGACTATTACAATGGACATTTCAAACTTGGAGGAGGACGGGTTTGTTAAAGCTAGTATGGATGTGGAGTATGAATGGTTACCCTCCAAATGTGTTCATTGCCAGGTGTTTGGTCATAATTCTGATGACTGTCCAAAGCAAATTAAAGCAATCTCAAAGCCCAATCAGGTAGATAACAAGGTAGTGGATGTTGATGGTTTCGTGGAAGTGAGGAACAAAAAGAAGAAAATGATTCCCAAGCAGAGTTTTGTCTACCGTCCCAAGTTACAATCTGCATCCCAACCAAAACCCAATGTGAAGCCAGATGATATGCCTTTAACAAGTAATTCTTTTGATGCCTTAGATCATGATGATTCTACGAGGAATACAAATTCAACTACGGACAGGGAGGAAGATGAAGTTTTGGATGATACAACTGAAATATCGGCGTTTGTTACGGACGAGTTACACAAACAAGATACTAAAAAAGGGGCAAGCACTCCTTCTGGATTGGTTATCAATGGTTAGTCTAGCATGTTGGAACATACGAGGATTGAACCGTCCTCTTAAACAGAAAGAGGTTCGTCAAGTGGTACATGATAGTAAATTAAGTTTATGTGCTATTCTTGAGTCGCACGTAGATATTTCTCGGTTGATTTATGTTTGTAAGAAAGTATTTAAACATTGGGACTGGTCATCTAATGGGCATGTATGTATTAAGGGTACGAGAATCATTCTTGGATGGGACCCAGCTATGTTGGATGTGATGGTCGTAGACCAATCGGATCAAGTGATGCACTTGCATGTTTTATCGAGAGTGGATAAAAAGGTCTTCTTCTGCTCTATTATTTATGCTAATAATTACTATATCTCTAGGCGTCATTTGTGGAATAGTTTGCGATACCATAAATGGCTTGTTAAAGATAATCCATGGGTTCTTATGGGGGATTTTAATGCTACACTTAATCTGGATGATCATCTTATGGGACCGTCTAGGGTTGATATTAGTATGAGAGAGTTTAGGGAATGTGTGGAGGAGATTGAAGTTACTAATGTGAATGCTTCGGGTTGTCATTTTATGTGGAACCAGAAGCCGAAGACAGGTGTGGGCATTTTTAAAAAACTTGATCAGGTTATGTGCAATGAACCGTTTTTAGATAAATTTAGTATGGCGAGCGTTGTCTTCCAGCCTTATCGGTTGTCTGATCATTGTCCTTGTGTTCTGAAGATTCCTTATATGAACCGTAACAAGCCAAGGCCTTTCAAGATGGCGAATTTCCTGTTAGAAAAGCCTGAATGTGCTAGTATTCTGGAAGTTGCTTGGAACAATTGTGTGGCAGGTGTTCCTCAATTTCAAGTTACTAAGAAATTGAAAGCCCTCAAAACACCTTTTAGGTCTCTATTGTTCAAACAAGGTAACTTGCAAACTAAGGTGTCTAAATATAGAGCAGAATTGGATGAGGTGCAGATCCAAATTGATAAGGATCCGTATGATCCTTCTTTAAGAAAACGTGAGCAGGTTCTTCTTAAATCGTTTCATGATGCAGCCTTAGATGAAGAAAGATTCATTAAGCAAAAATATAAGGTGCAATGGCTTGCTGAAGGTGACTCAAATACACGCTATTTTCATTCTATTCTTAAAGCTAAGCATAATCGGAGTAGAGTCGATGCTATTCGGGATGTTAATGGAGTCATGTATGAAGGTGGGGATGTGGAGAAAGTGTTTGTCAAATTTTATGAGGATTTTTTGGGCCATAAAGGTGCTACCACATTGTCAACGCCTCATGATATTTTTGTTCATAAGGTTAACTCTTCTCAGGCGGATCATATGGTTAGAAGTGTGTCTTCTGAGGAGGTTAAGCAAGCTATGTTTTCTATTGGTGACAATAAGGCTCCAGGTCCTGATGGGTTTAGTTCTGCTTTCTTCAAGAAGTTCTGGACACTTGTTGGAGGTGATGTGGTTCTAGCTGTTAAGGACTTTTTCTCTAAACAGAAGTTACTGAAGGAGTGGAACCATACTATTATTGCTCTTGTTCCTAAGGTGGAAACTCCCATGATGGTTACGGATTATCGACCCATATCTTGCTGTAATGTGTTGTTCAAGTGTATTACTAAAATTTTGTCCAACCGTATTAAGGGTGTTCTTACTAACATCATTAGTATTAATCACTCGGCTTTTATTCCGGAAAGGAGAATTTCAGACAATATTCTTTTAACGCAGGAGTTAATGCATAATTATCATAGGAATGTGGGTCCTCCGCGTTGTGCTTTTAAAATTGATATTCAGAAAGCATATGACACGGTAAGTTGGGATTTCTTAAGGAGAATTCTTATGGGTTTTGGTTTTCTGATTTTAATCGTGGAATGGATCATGCTGTGTGTTTCATCATCATCATTTACGGTTTGTGTAAATGGTAATATATATGGGTATTTTCAAGGAAAGCGTGGGTTTAGACAGGGTGATCCTTTTTCGCCTTACCTGTTTACTCTTGTTATGGAAGTTCTTACGATGTTACTATATAAAGCTACCAGGATTGACACACGATTCAGATTCCACAACAAGTGTGACAAACAACGCCTTGTTAACTTGTGTTTTGCGGATGAATTGTTTATGTTTGCAAGAGGTGATTTACAGTCGGCTATGTGCATTATGGAGGCTTTAAAGATGTTTGAAAATATGTCTGGTCTTGTTCCAAGTGTCCAGAAGAGCACCGTGTATTTCTGTAATGTCCGGGATAATGTGAAATTAGCAATTCTTGAGGTTATGCCATTTAGGGAAGGTACTTTACCTGTGAAGTACTTAGGTGTCCCTCTTATTTCGTCTCGATTACTTTATAAAGATTGTAAGATTCTGCTTGACAGAATGGAGAGTAGAATTCTTGATTGGAGAAACAAATGTTTATCGTTTGCTGGGAGGTGTCAATTAATTCTCTCGGTTCTATCGGCGTTACATGTATATTGGTCCTCGGTTTTAATCCTTCCCAAACGGATCATAAAAGAGTTAGAAACTAAGATGAATGGTTTCCTTTGGTGTCAAGGCCCAATGCAAATTGGTAAAGCTAAAGTTTCTTGGAAGAATATGTGCAAACCAAAATATGAGGGTGGGCTGGGTTTTAGAAGAGTTGAGGAGAGTAATAAAGCCTTAATGACATTTCAGGTTTGGAGCATCCTTTCTCATCGTGATTCCTTGTGGGTAGATTGGGTGTGGAAGTATTGGCTAAAAGATTGTAATTTTTGGACTATTAAAGTTCCATCCAATTGTGCTTGGAGTTGGCGGAAGATATTGATGTTACGTCCATGTATTCGGCTAGACTCAGCTTAAAATCTAGGGTGGCGGATGTATCCTCAAATGGTAAATGGAACTGGCCTATGGAATGGGTTGCTAAGAATCCGGATTTACTTAATGTGCAGCACACTCTTGATGTAAACCGGTTGGATGTTATCCGATGGAAGGAGGGCGATATTATCTCGGATTTTTCAACAACAGGTGTTTGGCAATCGATCAGGGCTCGTGGAGTGGAAGTTCAATGGCATAATAGTGTATGGTTCTCTCATTGTATCCCTCGTCATGCGTTTTTACATTGGCTAATTATACAGGGTAAATTGTTGACTCAAGATAAGATTCTTAAATGGCCTCCATTTTGAAGAAAATCCATGAATGTTATAGCTTGCTCTCTTTGTTTAGGAGATTTTGATTCTCATTCCCATTTATTTTTTGAGTGTAAATATTCCACTATTGTGTGGAGTGCTGTCAAGACTAAAATAAGAATGCATCAAGCTAATCAGAATTGGTTGGATATTATGGCTTGGGTTACTGCTAAAGGTAATTCGAGGAGGCTTCTGGATGTGTTAGGCCGTATAGCGGTTGCGGCTACAGCGTATATGGTTTGGCAGGAGAGAAATAATAGGCTTTTTCAAAACAATGCACGGCCTCCTGATTTATTGATTGGTATTATTTTGGATACTATACGGTGTCGCCTTATGAAGTTGAAGGTTCGCAAAACAGTGGGGGTTATGAGGATTCTTAAGGATTGGAAGATTGAAGATATTGAAACAACCTAGTTTTTACCTATATAGGTTGATTATTTTAGTAATCATGTTTCTATGTAATGGGTTTTTGGTTCCACATAAATGGGGTATGCCCTATTTACGAACTAGCATAGAATTTTTTTATGCTACTTGCGTGTATTTGGTTTTGTTGATATATATAAATCACCGGGGTAACCCTTTACCCAAAAAAAAAAGAACTTGAATGTTGAATAATCCTTAGGGCTGTTTCAGTATCCGAATCCGAAATTTTGGATATCCGAAATTTTGGATTCGGATATCCGTGGATATCCGTATTCCCAAAAAAATTGTATTATTTAATAAATTTTATAAAAATAAAACAATTTTTATTGAATTTTTTTCCGGATATCCGAAATATATGAAAAATATCCGAAATATTTAATTAATATTTAATATTTTTAATTTTTTATAAAAATATTTCGGATATCCGAAATATCACTATCCGAATCCAAATCCGAAATTTTGTATATCCGAAATTTGTCGGATATCTAAAATTTGGATATTTGAATTTTCGGATATCCAAATTTCGAATTTTCAGATATTTCATATTCGGTTTCGAATCCGGATACGGATATTTTTAAACACCCATAATAATCCATAAATGAGTGAGTTTCATTTACATCTATAGTTTATAACCATGACCTAAACGCACCTCTAATTTTGTGACCAATTGGCACGTGTGTTGGCACGGAATTGCATGTAGTGCACTTGAAGCAACTGTCGGTGCAACGAAGCAATCACTTGCACCTACTACCAAACGCTGAAAATATAATACAAGTTACAAGAATTACCCCTCGACTATTCATCAACTCTAGTTTAAGTACAAATATTTAGTTTAATTTTCTCATCGTTTAAATTATAACCACGGAGAAAAATATTAATGACATTCTCTTACATGACCATGCATATTAGTTCCATTGGAACGTATACTTTTAGTTTGGAATAATTGTAACCTATAATTTTTATAAATTTTGACAGTAACATTTTATCATTGTTATAATTATGGTGATCCATATTATTAACTTAAAATGAGATACTTGCTTTGTTGCTTATTTTATCCTTTGGGAATTTTCATGTAAATACTCATATGTATAAAATCAACTTGCAATTCACATAAGATAAATCAAATGTGCTCACAGCATGACTTGGCCGGTGTTGATGTACGATTCAAACCGACCTCCAATTATCATTTTAGGAAATAACAATTTAAACCATCTATGTTCGTTGGTCAACTGAACCGGCCAAAACGGTTAGGTTTCACCAAAATCATTTAGACAATCTGAATTGGTAATAGTTAGTTTATATTACTTTTTTAAAGTGACAAAAATGGTTCGGTAGCATAACAAATATACATAAATGCACATATTGATTATAAAAAATTATACAGTTTAAATGATTAGTTCACAGTCTAACCCGTCAGTTGAACCGTTAAACCATCAAAACTAAAGTGTAGACCAAACCAGTAAACCTTACAAACAACTGACCTAACTAAATTACTTTGATTGAACGGGTAAAATCACCTTTAACGTAAATTATAACGTTCAAACCAGGGATCTTTTGGGTAACTCTTACAAAGTAGAGGGGGCAGAAGAAACACATGGTTTAGATAATATGTCACCACTAACCGTTGAAGCTTCCTGCAAAAGGGCAATTAGGTTAGACAGACTGTCTTTGTCGCTTAATGGAGTCGACAGTCTCTTGCCACCCAATTTTCCATACTCTTCATCAATAAATGAATCATTGCCAACATCCCATTATTATTATTATCATTACTACTACTAAAAATCACCACATCAATTCCACAACACCATTACATTACCACTGCCCTTCTTCCACCTCCATCAAATGCTCCAATAGCCCCACTCTCCCATTCACACTCGCATTTCACATCAATCTTTAGAGATTTCAACCAACACCCACATCGATTCAGCTTAATTCCATCTGGGGTTCGAATCTTGTGACCATTAACCCCCAATTTCACACCAAATCAAGATTTAAAGTCCTCTGATTGACCAGTTGAACTGCAAACATGTATGGGAGAGATCCATGGGGTGGGCCATTGGAGATCAACAACGCCGATTCAGCGACGGACGATGATCGGAGCCGGAACTTGAATGATTTTGATAAGGCGGCGTTGTCACGGCCGTTGGATGAGACCCAACAGAGTTGGCTGTTGGGTCCTGGAGAACAGAAGAAGAAGAAGTATGTAGATCTGGGGTGCATTATTGTCAGCCGTAAGATCTTTGTTTGGACGGTTGGATTGATATTAGCTGCAGGTTTTATTGCTGGATTTGTGACGTTGATCGTCAAGACTGTGCCTCGGCATCATAAGCATCCTCCACCTCCTGATAATTACACTCTTGCACTTCAAAAGGCACTCATGTTCTTCAATGCCCAAAAATGTAAGCTTTTGGATCAGATTATACTTCATTCTTGCTGATCTGTCGTTGAATCAAACAATAATTTGATGTGTTGACGGTTTAAAATGAACAATATGGTGTATCCATTTGGGATCTGTAATAGATGCTCATGAGATTTGGAAAAGATGCTAAACAATTGAATCTTTATGGTGGTGTAAGTTTGATTCTTGCAGATTTGGAAGATCTTATTGTTTTGTTTGTGTTTGATACTTGCAGCTGGAAGACTCCCAAAGCATAATAATGTTTCATGGAGGGGGAACTCGTGTTTAAATGATGGGAAGGCTGATAAATCGGGGGCGGTTTTGAAAGATCTAGTGGGCGGGTATTATGATGCTGGTGATGCGATTAAGTTCCATTTTCCTAAAGCTTTTGCCATGACTATGTTAAGCTGGAGCGTGATCGAATACAGTGCTAAGTATGAAGCTGCAGGAGAACTAGCTCATGTTAAAGAGATTATTAAGTGGGGCACTGATTACTTTCTCAAAACCTTCAATTCTTCTGCTGATACCATCAACCAAATCGTTGCTCAGGTGACTTATCGTGCCTTTAGGAGTTCTTAGGGACTTTTTGCATCTGACTAATTGTTTTGTGAAGATAATCTGATTTTAATGATTGGATAATTAAATTCTGCTTCTGATTATGTGAATTATTTGTTTTAATGCTCAGTTCCATATGCCCTGCAAGAAAATTAACTATGTAAAAGTAAACAAAATTAGTTCATTTCACAAAACATCTCTATCTTAAAAAGAAATCTTTTTTTTTGTCAATTTTATCTATATATTAATAAATAACTCTGAATGTTTTATTACAACTGATTATCTAGTTATTTATTACGGGTATGATCACTTTCATAACACACATTGAAAGACTTAAACTTGTTCATTATGTTGAGGGTTTTCTTAATTTATTGTGAATTGTGTGTGGCAGGTTGGGAAAGGTGATACATCTGGTGGGTCAAGTGATCCTAATGACCATAGTTGTTGGATGAGACCCGAAGACATTGACTACCCTCGACCTGTGACTGAATGCTCCAGTTGCTCTGACCTGGCTGCTGAGATGGCAGCTGCTTTAGCCTCTGCTTCAATTGTTTTCAAAGACAACAAGGTTTACTCAAAGAAACTTGTTCATGGTGCTGAAACCCTTTGGAAGTTTGCTAGAGATCAACGTGGTAGCTACAGTACTGGGACCGATGCTGCAACTTTCTATAATTCAAGTATGTATTGGGATGAGTTTGTTTGGGGTGGAACTTGGATGTATTATGCAACCGGAAATCAATCTTATTTATACCTTGCTAGTCACCCCAAACTTGCTAAACATGCTGGCGCTTTCTGGGGTGGGCCCGACTATGGTGTTCTTAGCTGGGACAATAAACTTACCGGAGCTCAAGTAAGCAAATTCTAAAAAGCTTTATACAATTCAACTGAATCCCACATTTCTGTTGGTTATTGATGACTTCTTTTGCTGTGATTTTAGGTATTACTAACTCGGTTGAGATTGTTTCTGAGCCCTGGTTATCCATACGAACAAACTCTGCAAACATTTCATAACCAGACGAGCATAATCATGTGCTCTTACCTGCCATACTTTACAAGTTTTAACAGAACAAAAGGTAAACTAGTGATAAAATATCTTTATTATTCCTTTTTTGGTCGTACTAGAATCAAATGGGTGATGATCATCTGATATTGCAGGTGGGTTGATCCAGTTAAACCATGGGAGACCGCAGCCACTTCAGTACGTTGTGAACGCTGCCTTTTTAGCTACTCTGTACAGTGACTATCTTGATGCTGCAGACACCCCCGGGTGGTATTGTGGGCCTAATTTCTATCAAACTAGCGAGCTACGCAAGTTTGCACAGACTCAGGTATGCATTGAAACTTTCAACCCTTTTAGCCTATTCCCCTTCACTTGCATATCAACATTAACACTGCATTGTTTTATCTGATAGATTGACTATATCCTTGGAAAAAACCCGAGAAAAATGAGTTATGTTGTGGGTTTTGGAGACCACTACCCAAAGAGAGTCCATCACAGGGGTGCATCCATTCCAAAGAACAGAAACAAGTATAGCTGCACAGGGGGATACAAGTTCAGAGATTCTAAAAAACCAAACCCGAACATTATAGTTGGTGCTATGGTTGCAGGGCCAGACAAACGCGATGGATTCCATGACGTGCGTACAAACTACAACTACACAGAACCCACTCTTGCTGGAAATGCTGGTTTAGTTGCAGCTCTGGTGGCCCTTTCGGGTGACGCAAAAGCAACAAAGATTGATAAAAACACCATCTTTTCAGCAGTGCCACCAATGTTTCCAACCCCACCGCCACCACCGGCCCCTTGGAAGCCTTGAGAACATCGGTGTGCGTCGTTTTTATGATGTCCGTGTGACTTATAGTGATCAAGATTTTGCTAGGAGAAGAAAGGTAAATGAGAACATACTGATATGATGAATGGGAGTACCTGGTGATTTGCCTTTGAAAGTGGAACCTGTGATTTATACATACAGATTACAGATATAGTACGTATGTGTTTTTTTTCTTTTTGGCATGTGACAGAACAATCAAACAAATGTATGTATAATTTGAAACAATGGGACTTTGTAACACTCATGATTGTTTTTTAAATGAAATCTTTCTTTTTTCATTTTGTTTTACCCGCTTCTACTCCTACATCTTCCTACTAGTTTTATTAATCTTTTCTTTACACGGGTTGAATTATTATATTATCATATCGAATGAAAATTTTGTTTCAAAACAAACATTTTAAGAAAGTGTCATTTTTAAGAACTTTCTTATTATAACTCTCAATTATAATTATTTTTTGTTTATAAAAATTTTCCTTTTGAAAAGCACCAATTTTAAAATACTTTGTATTTTTAAAAAAGTTTAATATTTTAGAGAAAAAGTTATTTTATATAAATTTTTATCTTTATAAATAACATTAATAAAAAGATCTATTTCTTAATTTATTAAAAAATATTTTAATCTAAAAAAAAATATAGTTAGTGATTAATATGATTATTTAATATGAAAGAGAAGCAGGAAAAAATTAGGGAAGAGGAATGTGTTAGTGTTAGGGGTTGAAGCCGAACACAATTCGCTTAACCTAAAAAGACTATTATTTTACTTTTTTTCTTATCGATATTCTAACCATAAATTTATGAGGAAAATACAATAGCGTACTAAACCATTACATTTAAACTATAAAATCTAACATTCCTTTTTTTTGGCATAAAATCAAATTGAGATATAGTCGCACCACTCAAACCAAATCTAGATTCCAAAGAACGCCGAGTTTTTCCCCAAGATGGTGTAATTATAAAAAGTATTTACAAAAAAGGTGTACTTTGAAAATTATTTACCATAATGGGTGAATACCTGATTTTTTTTTCACTTTTAATTTGCATTGAACGGCAGTCCTTTGATGATTCATGGAACCTTCTCCCTCCCACGTTCAATCTGCTCTGCGATGTGATCTTGACTTGATACACGATTCGATTGCCTTTAATCTCAACTTGTTTCGTGGTTCGATCGGCTTCAATCTTGACTTGATTCGCAGTTCGATTGTGACTTGATTCCGACGATTTCCATCAGGTGCGTGATAATGAACTTTGTGATATCGGGAAATATGTCATTAGGTTTGCCGCTTCTAATAATTAAACGATGAAAAATGTGTGTTTGGTTTTTGATTTTGATGCTTAAACCGGTCCGATCGGTATACTTTTGCCGACATGTGATCACGAATGTTTAGTTTTAGTTCTGGAGTTTGTTGTTCAATAAAATTTATGAATAAATTTGCTATTAGTTTTTGTTGTTCTAACCGCAGTTATTGGAAGCCACAAATTCATGTTTATATTAAAACTACAATCCATTAGTTTATTCAATTTTACTTCATTAAAATTCACTACTTCCATTCAGTTCATTGGTATTGTGTAGTTTTGCCATTTTTACTGTTGTACAATCTTATGATTAGCATTCATTTTTGTGTAGTTCATTAGCATTATCTATTTATAATATTGTATTATTATTCAGAATGAATCGGGTTAATGCAGTACAATACATGATTCAAAAGAAGGATTTTAACACAATTTCTCAAATTGCTATTGTGAACAATGATGATGTGGATGAATAAGATGGGGTTGAAAGTGACATGGATGATGACTTGGAAGAAGATGTAACTGGAGATGAAACACAAAAGACAAAGATGAAATATCATATAATAATATTCAAGTACCTTCGACTTATATTAATTTAGATGAAACTAACCTAACAGTTGATGGCAATTGGATGACATCAAATTTTGAGAATAAAAAAGATTTCACTCGTGAGTTGGGAAAAGATTCTTTTGATGATAAGAAGATGTAAAAATGTATTAGTGTTAGGGGGTTGAAGCCGAACACAATTCGCTTAACCTAAAAAGACTATTATTTTACTTTTTTTTCTTATCGATACTCTAGCAACAAATTTACGAGGAAAATACAATAGTGTACTAAACCATTACATTTATACTATAAAATCTAACATTCCTTTTTTTGGCATAAACTCAAATTATTATATGGTCGCACCACTCAAACCAAATCTAGATTCCAAAGAACGCCACCATACAAGTTTGTTGCTCTTGAACTAACAATGGAAAGATTAATTGATAAAGCAACTTCAATAGCGTGTC
This sequence comes from Flaveria ramosissima, assembly GCA_025215565.1. NCBI lineage: Eukaryota > Viridiplantae > Streptophyta > Magnoliopsida > Asterales > Asteraceae > Flaveria > Flaveria ramosissima. The sequence continues at coordinate 65,921,765 of CM046039.1, forward strand.
AAAAGAATAAGTTGGCATTCCATAGGACTTTAGACTTTACTATGTTCTAAGAGAAAAATATAAAGTTTGAGCTAGTTGATTATGCTGGTGCAGTATATTTATTAGGCACGTGTACAACTCAGTTATAAGTTTATGATGATTAAAGAAGTCTAAAATATATGAAGACAATGAAAAATGTCTTACTCAATTTAAAGAAGACCGTATTAAAGATCAAGCAAATCGTTGTCAGAGAAGAATAGACCACATGGATTGAAATAAGAGTATTATACATGTTGTACTTTTTTTTCCTTAACTAAGTTCTTTTCTATTTGATTTTCTTAGTAAAGTTTTAATGAGTTAATATACTTGATCATGTAGTGTCAGTTAATATCAATTTTAAAGAACCAAACTAACATTATCTAGTAGTGTAATACTGATAGTGTATAATTTATAATGTCTAAGAGATAGCATTATATGTGCAAACATTTAGGCATAACCAGGGTTTATGCCATTTAGGGTTTCACAGATGTATTATCTATATATGTATTGTATTGTATGTGTAGATTGAACTAATTAATAGAAATTAGTTTCATCTCTATTTTTTCTTTTGTTCTCTCTCTTTACAAACACGGCGTTTAATATTTTTTTATTTTATATTTACCTTTAAATTTGTCTTTTTTACTTAAAACAAAAAAGTGCAAGCATAAACTTGAAGCCAAGACTTGTGGATAGAAAGATTGCAAGGGACACCAATAGGGTGGGCGGTGTGTCTTGTAAGTTGGGATGCGGATTCAGGCACATAACTAGGGAACCTGTGAATGAAGCCAAGGTATCGACTGTGGAGGGTTAGATAAAGGGTTTCGTAGGTAGTTTAGGGTAAGAATGATCGTGGACACTCTTTAGGATAGTTAGTTATTCAAATGAGATGACATGATATCAAGAGATGATGCTCTTTCCACCTTTAGGCTAAGCATTGGACTTTATGTTTATTTGAATAATAGAAAAGATGGTCTAATCTTATTGGTGTGAACACGATTTTAAGTTTAATACACATACACATCTATATTATATTAATACAATTAAGGAGGATGTAATTGTCTTTTTACATTAACTTAAGGAGTAAAAAACTTGGTCACAAAATGTCTACTTAATGCATAGGAAAATTTGTGTTGGAAGTTCTTGGAAATATTTGTGTTGAAAATATGTAAAAACTATAGGTAAAATTTTATTTGCATCGAACATTTGTAGGAAAATGTTATATCCTACACATTTTTGACCCCTTTTTGCACTAGAAACATTATAGTTGTCTAGTTGTGATGAGGGACCCTTACAAAGGGTATAATGGTCACTCTTTTGTTGTTCAAGATGGTATTGTAAAAATTTTCATAGATGATGAGCCGCTAAGATGTTTGAAAAACCAATTAGTCAAATCGTTATAATATTAAAAGATTTTAGAGGTTTGATTATGACAATTTGTTTATTTATATAGATTTTAAAAAAGATTATGTCCTAGAAGGGTGTTTATATATAATGAATATAGTTACGAGGGATTATATGTATAGTATATTTTTTCTAAAATATAAAAATTAATATAATATTGGATGTTCAATGAGATAAGTCCTAAGAATTTTGAATAAAAGTTGGTAGTTGGTACGCGGTTGGTTAATGAATGGAAAAATCCGAATCCGAATTCACAATAATTTTTTTTATGAAGGTATGATTCAAAAAAAGAGTATTAACTTTTGAAAACCATTTAGTTATATGCAAAAAATTATAATGAAATATTTCCAGTAAATGTTTTCAAAATATTTTATGAAGTATTTCCCAGTAAATGTTTGTGTTTTAATTCATGTGATACATATAAAATCTTTTAAATCAGTTTATTCCGGTAAATCTAAAAGAAGGAAATAAATAGTTGTTAAAGAAAATACATATATGAACATAAAACATGTTGTTAAAACAAGAAACCGGTTTTGAAACAAATGTTTTTATAATAGCATTTCAAAGTACAAACTTTAAACTAACTTTTTTGAAGTTTTTATAAATATACATGTTGCTTATTGTGAAAATTCCAAATTAGGGTTCATCGTATTATTCATCAGAGAATATATAGAATACAAGGGATAAAATATATTTACAATAAAGTCCTTATACAATACTATAATTTTACATTAGGTTTATGATGTAACACAACCTTTTGTTTGAGCGGAAGGCTCTTGTATGTTCAAACTGGATCTGAAATCAAGGAAAAACTGTGATGGTAGATATTTGATGAAAAGATATGCAAATTTAGTGAGCTAAGGGAGCATTTAACACACGAACCTAACCAATGACCAAACATGTTCCTTATAAAATATAGATCTATTTTCACATGTTTGGCTCTTTGACGCTTTATAAGGTTTGAGGCTAAATACACGGCACTGAGACATTATAACAATGGCACGAGACACGAGCATGTAACCCAAGAAGAAGATTACAAAGCCATGCGGTTTCAGCAACAACATTGGCAATGTCATGATATTCAGCTTAAGCATTGGATTGAAAGACAAAATATTATTGTTTAGAGGACCAATATATCACACCCCGACCGACGGCGGAATTATCGGGGCGGACGAATGGGAGACGATTGCTCATAGCACATGGAACTAATTAAGTTGAAATATTATTAAATATCATTATTCATTAAACATTACAAGACAAATAAAATAATAACATAACAATCAAGATACAACCAAATACATAAGTCTTTCAATTAGTCTAGGTCCAAGTCCTATATGAGCACAAGAAGATCTTCAAGTAGGAAAACCTGAAACATGTTAAAAATAAAGGGTCAACTATAAAGTTGGTGAGATTTCCATAGCTTTCAATACATAAGCATATAAAAGATGGCAATTCATGTTGCAAGTTAGAGAACAAAGTAACTAGGGATGTAAGACAGAATGCACAATCAAACCTTGACAGTTTTACAAGTCTTAACGTTTACAAGTTTATACGATTAGCTAAGTGTACTTGGATCAACCAAGCAGGCTTGTCAGGCCCATAGATCTATGACGTCGCCAAACTAGCAATAGTTAATGATTGTACATATAATCGAAATTACATGGTAATTACTAAAATCAACTAACCACAACATACAAGTGAATTGCCACAAGTTTACAAGAATCAAACGTTTTACAAGTGCAACGACTATAAGATAACATGTTTCACCCCAAAGTGTGAAAATATAAAAAGGGGTATAGAAATACTCACCTGATATATATAAGGTGAAGATAAGAATTTAAACGAGGCTCCAATGATTTCTCTTACAAGTTTCCTAAACGTATATGTTCCAAGATTAAGTTCGATAATAAGATTAATAATAAGACGTGAACTAGGGTTTCAATTTATATTTGGGGGTTCTTTTTAATAACAAAATCAATTAAAAATATAATAAAATAAGAATGATGGTGAAAGGTCAATAATTAATTTATTAATAAAGATTAAATATGGTGTGTCTGAAAAGAAATAATTAATTTAATAATTAATTATTTAATATTAGATAAAGGTGTTTAATTGAATATTTATTTAAATGACCTTAAAATTGTCTAAAATTATTTTATAAGATTTTGAGCTTTCATATGATTTATTATAAAAGTCTCATAATATCAAGTTTTTAAAAAAATAAGGATAAAGTATAACTGTTTTATAATTTTCAAAAATTTAAATAAAACTTTAAGAAATAAAGTTATTAACTAATCATATATGACATGATTAAATGAATAAATGAATAATTAATTATTTAAATAACTATTTAAATAATTGTACATTTAACATATAGATTTATAATGTTATAGAATAATCCACATTTGAACCATAATAGGTTTATAACATTTAAATTACATAAAATAATTACTAATGTTTCCAATAATCTTTGTTATCTTTTATAAAGTAATTAATTTAAAATTATAAGTTTTTAAAACCTTAAAAATTAGTTTAATAATTTCTGAAATGTTTTAATTACAAATTAATTTTTACTTTGATTTATTACACTTTAGTATAATTTATAGAGTTTAAAAATATATTAAAAATGGCTTAAAAAAAATAAATGCCGGAGGCTGGGTTCGAACCCAAGACCTCCGGTTTAATGGTATAGAGTAGCAACTTGTAAGGCCCCGTTCCTGGGACGCTTACAGTTGGTCATTCATCGCATGTAAAACATACATTTACATTTGTATTTCGTAAACATCGCAACGGAACATTAAAATAAGCTTTCATTTCTATATAAATGCTTTTGCAAGTTAATATAACATTCTTTACAAAATAGTTTGTTCGCATTACAATGCAAAAACATCAATCAAAGAATGCCATCCCAAAAAGAGCTGAGTAGCTTCACGATGCCATCCTCAGCAAACATTACCTGCCAATGGAAAACATATAAAAAGTCAGCGTTGCTGAGTGAGTTCTAGTTTTATTATAAAACATACTTTATTTTCATATAAAACCATTTGTTACATTCGCATGATCACACATCATACGTACGTACAGATAATATCATTATTATCTTCTTCATTCATTCTTTCATTCATTCGTTCCATATAACTTTACTTGCGCATCGGACATCATCCGTACCAATACCATATGCTACACCCCGATCAGTCCTAGCTACAGGGCCGAAGTCAATAAATGAACAGCTAAACGTATGCCACAGTACTAGGGGTAACCGATCAATCATAGCTACTGGGCCGAAGTCAATAAATGAACAGCTAAACGTATGCCACAGTACTAGTGGTAAGCGGTGGAGGTTCTACATTAATGGTCAATCACAAAGAAGGACCCGTTATCCGATGCATGCAAGACGTTTCATTTCTTTCCACTTTACGTTACATAATACTTTATTTCAATCATAGCATAATACGTATAGCCATAGGAAAGATAACATACATCATACTAAGGATCATTAACATGCATCAATATCACAACATACAGAGCAACATCATACATACATAACATGCATAAACATGCAAAATCATCATCATCATGCCCTACATACTCTCTAAGGCCATAACCGCTATCCTTCATGCTCTTACGGGAACCTTTACGTCAAAACCTACATCTACACTTTCCCCCGAAAGTCAGAAGTCTAACTACACTTTCCTTCAAGTGCAATAGCCCTATTTGTGCGTATGGGCACCCTTCAATCGCATGGCCTCCATGCGACTGAACATCATGCGATTGGACTCATGCGGATGAACATCTATGCGAATGGAGATCCAATCGTGCGTATGGACCTCATGCGGATGGAACTAATGTGAATGAGCACCTATGCGACTGATCTAATGCGAATGAACTCATGCGACTAAGCACTTATGCGACTGAACCCTCAGTCGTATGACTCCCTGCAGGATCGGGTTTTGTCACTTAACACTTGTAATTCTCTCAAACTCACTTATAATATCACTCAAACAAGATGAAGCAATGCCTTTAACAAGAGTTGATAATAATATAATAAGTAATCAAAGGAACAAGCAGGAGTATTTTCAAGGTACTTGTATATATTACTTCTCAACTCAAGATTACAAGACACTTACAAGCCTAGAACATGAGTTACAATGAGAAACTATATATACTAGATCCTACAGCCGGTTATACTTGATACCAGCTGGAAACCTACGACTAAAGCATATACTACAATGCTAAAGTTAAGGTATCTTAGATAAAGTATTATCTAAGATATGGTAGTCATGACATGTCCATGACTTACCTTTTGTCACCAACTAAAGATGGCAACTGTACTTAACATAAAAGGTAAACAGTAGATTAAAGTATGGTCAACTACATGGCTTTTGAGAAAACGCCATGCAGTAGCTCAGAGATTTGCAGCGGACTGTCAGACAGACCATACTTATGTCTACTGGATAATAGAAGTGTCTTCCGAAGGTTAACTGGCTTCGGAAGAACAAGTTCTTCCGAAGCCACTTATACTTCGGAAGATGCTTCTATGCTTCCGAGGCTTTAAGGACTCCTTTATACTTCGGAAGTTGACTTCAGAACTTTGTCTTCAAGTCTTGATTCTTCGGAAGTAGCTTCTTTATCTTCGGAAGTTGGAGTTTTCCTTCGGAAGTGTATTTTACACTTAGACTTTGGAAGAGCTCCTTCTTCCTTCGGAAGTCCCATACTTGGCTTCGGAAGTCCTTTGTATGTTGTACTCAAAATCTTCTAAGTGACATGGTTTTGGTTGCAACAAGCCTTCTCTAGATCCAACAAAATCCCCCTAGGCTGATGCTACCAAAACTTCACTTGTTTCTACTGTCTCAAAGTTTTCAGCACCAGGGACAAAAGATATTTGTCTGTCTCTCTGTTCTTCCCGGAAGTGGTGCTGAGAAGCTTGTACAAGTCATTCGTGGATAGGAGATCCAGTCTATCACTTTGAATGACATGTACCCTTTGTTGTGACCCCCTGAAGAGAGTTAGTTGACGGGAGTTGTAGTCATACTCCCATCTAACTATGGACTCAAGTTCAGGACCTTCAACCATTTGAAGAAAGGCTTTGCCTTTGGTTGCTGATCCTTTCCTTTCCTCCTCCTCTCTCAGTTTTGACTCCTCTTCGACCTTGCTTCTGGCAGTAAGCTCGGCCATGTGAAGGCTGCCTAGATGATTTCTGATGTGGGCAGCTACATCGGAGTTTGAAGGGTTGGAGAATGGTTTCTCTGCTAACTCAGCAATATCAAATCTGCTTAAGTGTAGCAGAGATGAGGCATTCAGCCTGTTAATCTCACCATTCTCTCTCTCAACAACAAAGTTGTGAGAAGAGTCTTCGAACCTCCACTGGACTATCTTCTTTCTGGGTACAAGAGGTTGTCTTGGTACCCTATCTCCTTTCTTTGTGTCCAGCAGAGTCACCAGCCTTCTCCTCAGCTTCTTTTCTTCCTCATTCAATGTATCTGAATTGAGGCCAAGGAGTCTTGCAGCTTGGTCCAAAGTTCCTCTTGGCAGATCAAGAAACTCATCTCTTGTGAGGGAACTTGAGGATCCATCAACATAGGTCAGGTTGACTGTATCCTCCTCACAGGAGATGTCGCTCAGAGTAGTGCAGTTGATGAGCTTAGTTTTGATCGCCTTGAATTCCTCCATAGAGAGATGTTTGGAAGGCTGAGGGGATGGTTTGATTGGTTGTTGGGTAGGTTTAGGAGTTTGGGTTCTGGGTAAGGTTTTAGGTTGGATGATGGGTAGTTTAGGTGGTTGAGGTGAGGGAGTTGGTAGTTGTGATGGTGTAGGTTCAGGGGTGAAGGGTTCAGGTTCAGTTTTGATTGGGAAGGGAAAGGGTATAGGTTCAGGTTGAGGTTGGGTTTGGATATTGGGCTGAGAGGTGGCTTTGAAGGTCATCCCCTGTCCCCTTCTATACATCTCCTTTCTTCTCCCCGCACGAATGTCAGATGTCACTGACTGACATGTCGTTGGAGAGTCTTCTCAGACATTGGACCCACTTGCCTGCCAGAGAAGCCATGAGCTTTAAGATAGTTCTTCATCCAAGCTTTCTCACCTATCTTCTTGGCGGCAGACAGTCCAGCCTCTTCTTCTTTCTTCTTCTTCTCTACCAGCTTCTCCCTTGCAGCTCTCTTTCTCTCCTTCTCCATTTGATCTTGCTCTTTGTTAAAGAGCCATAAGATCGTGTCACTATTGTGTGGAGACAACTCCTCTTGAGAGAATCCTCTGGAGAGTAGGAAAGTGATCCTTTCTCTCCTGAGCTGCAGATCAGCTTCTCTTTCTTTTCTCAGCCTTTCTTCTTCCAAGGCCAACCTTGCAGCTGCTTCTTCTTTTTGCTGTCTTTGCAGCAAGGTTGCCTTTTCAAGCTCTATCAGCTCCTCTAATGGTAGCAGGAGTACATCTTCCGAAGCAGCCCCTAGACTGACAAGTCTATCAATTACCTCCCCCTTCTTCTATTGTTGATTGCCTCTTGGTTGGCTGCAGCTGCTGCTTTGTACTTGCAGCTAACAGTTTCCCAGTTGGCAGTCTTCCTTTCTTTTAAGCTTCTCCAACCTTTCTTCTTCCTGAAGCTCTTCCGAAGTCATCTTCCTCTTGCCTTAATGTCTTCGGAAGTGCTAGACTTTGGTGGTTCTTGGATAGAAGATCCAGGTTGGGTGGTGGAGGTAGGAGCTGAGGTCAATGCAGATGTAATAGCTAGTGGTTGGCTGAGAAAGTCCTCCCTATTAACCTCAGATGCAAGTTCCAGAATTGCATCTGTGACTATTAGATCATCGGAAAGAGAGAAATAGTCCTTCCGCAGCAGCAATCTCAGCTTCGGAAGTTTGTGTTGTTCTTCCGAGGCTTCGAATTGTGCTTCGGAAGCCTGTGAAAACACACCTTCTGTCCCAACTGTTTCAGTTGCTGGGCCATCAGTCCTAGTTTCCCCTTCGAAATCAATCTCAGGTTCCACTTGGGCCTTAGGTTGACCAACTTCCTCAACGTGGTAGGAGGTGCATTCAACCTCTGAAGCTCTTGAGCTCCAAAGTAAATCACAGACATATCCGGACTGGGTTGTTCAATTAGGGACTCTAAAAGGAACTTGTTGAAGATCCTATTTAGATCCTGAAGCATCCTTTGATCCACTTGAAAAACAACTGGAGGAGGCTCAGGGAAGATGGCAGCTTGTTGTCTTGAGCTCAAAGAAGTAAGAGCTTGACTGATGGTATCCTGTCTTTGGCTTTGTTCCTCAACATTCTCCCCCTTTTTGGTAGCATCATCTTGAGAGGTAGATGAGCTAGAGGAAGAGGTCAAGGAGACTTGAACTGGTACATGCCTAACAGATCTCTCAATCTGTTTCTCAGCTAGTTTGGCCTTGAGACTTTCAATCTCAAGTTGCTGAGTGGCAGACCTATCCTCTAAAGTCTTAACCTTTGATTCAAGGTTTGAGACTTTAGAAAGTAGGTCTCTTATGGTGAGTTGCATTCTTCCCTCATCTTCTTTTGAAGAATCACGGGGAGATGAGGTAACATACCTAGTATGTTCATCCTCACCACCAGATGTGGTTTCTTGGCACCCTGGTTTCCCTTGCACAATGATGTCTCTTTCAGAGGCATCATAGGGCATGGTTGCCGTAGATTCAGTCTGACTGTCGTTACCACTGTCCTGAGGATCCATTGAGGCTCCTTCAGTAGTGGCAGCTGAATCTACATGAGTCCCCTCCACATCAGTGGGACTCACCTCAGTAGGGCTTTGCTGGTGTGGGCTAGAGACAAGAGGTTTCTCTAGGCTCTGTTGATCCTTAATAGGGTGTAGTGGATCAACTTCATCGCCTTTGAGAGACATAGTCTCTTCACCAGCTCCGGTCAATAGGTCAGTAAAAGAAAAGGAATGAAGACCTAAGGACCCGGGACTTTGATCAATGTCAAAAGGCATTGAGCTGTCCCTTGGTGGCTGCTCAGGGGAGTATAGAGACTCACCCTGAGGGCTATCAGCTGGGGTTATGGGCTCATGGGTCTGAGACTGAGGAGACTCAAGACCCATATTGAGGTCAATAGTGAAGGATTGGTGGACCTCTGGCTGAGTGGGAGCCCCTTGTTCCACTCTAGCCTTTTTGGTTTGAAGAGGAGGGGCTTGTTCAATCAGAGTAGATTGAACAAGGGTTCGTTTGGTACGTCTCTGGTAGGTGACAGTGATTGGAGGAGAAGGTAGATTTGGAATAGTGAGGGTAGTTGCTGGTGTGGGTTCATCACCTGTGGGGTGCTGGTGTGGGTTCATCACCTGTGGGGTTAACAGGGATGTCACCAGGAGCCACTGGCTCAATCATACCTGGAAGTAGTGCGGTATCCCTTCCAGTGTAGTTGGTAGACACTCTCTTCAAGACTTTGAAGATGGTCGGCCTCATTTGGGGAGCAGACAGAGCAGCTGCACAGACAAGCTTACCCTGATCTAGCTCGCAGTTGATTATGTGCTGTAGAAATCTGGGATACATAAAGAATGTGTCCCTTTGCAGATTTCCCATAAGGTTAGTCAGCACAAACCTTGAGTAGTTGAAGCGCAGGCCTTGTACCAACCCATGAACTAAGCACCCGAGTTCATAGGGAATTTGATCCCATCCCCCGGATTTGTTAGATAGACAGTGAAGAACCACATGTAGCAGGAACTTCCACTTGTAGGAGAAGTTGAATTTGTAGACTGTAGACCTGCTTACATCTCCACCGTATCCCATTTGGAGATAAGAGTTATCTAACTCAGATTTGGGGAATTCCGTCGGTGCGCCTTCATCATGGAGCTCAAGATGCTCCCTGATGATTTGTTCAGTGATGACCAACTCTTGGCCACAAACACTTGACCTGATAGCACGAACCCCGTTTAGGGTTTCAATCCGACCATTTGCCAAAATTCGGACATTTGGTTGGAGTAGATGGTAGGGTTTACGGTCAATGCTGTGTAGTATGAAGATTGGGCTAAGAAAGAGATGATATCAGAGAAGTCAGCATCCCTTGAAGAGTCAAGGAGTGCGACCTGGTTGTGCTGAGGGTTTAGAGCCATTTGAGAAAGATAGCAGAGGAAGAGTTCTGAGAGAGGTAAATTGGAGAAGAAGAAAGCTTTTAGGGCAGTGAATTTGGTAAAAAGAGTGTAAGTGATTAACCGGAAGTATTTAAATGGGTGAAATGGCGGTTTAAAGGGTGGTTTGGATAAGATGATGTGAGGGTTCAGTGGATGATGTGACAGGGGCGGTAAGGTTAAGCCATTTAAATAATCCGACATCATTAACAAAATCTTTACTTTTTACAGAGTGGGGCCCAAAAGATTTCCGTTACACAGTAAAATCTTTCTTCCGAGTATAAGGTATTTCCGAAGGTAAAGTTCTTCCGAAGGCAAATGTACTTCCGAAGGTAAATAACTTACTTCCGAAAACACATGTTGCTTTCAGGTGGATGTATTAAGTGCTTCGGAAGTAGATCTGAGATAAACTCAATCGCTTCTTCCGAGACTTAGTACACTTCCGAGAAGAAAATTATCCTATGAGAAATTTGCTTCGGAAGTTATGCTAGATATCTTCCGAGGGCAAGTTTCTCTTCGGAAGAACTTATACTTAGTTAAATAAGAAAGGATCTTTTGTAACAGGGCTTAGATTGTATTGACATAAGACTTTACACATTAAAAAGGTTTTCAATTGAGATTAACTAGTCAATGTTTATCATCCCAATAGCTGTAATGAGATATTTAAATCTTTGTTCATCAAATGCTTTGGTGAACAAATCAGCATATTGTTCATTTGAATCAACTTTGATTAGTTTTATAAGATTTTTCTCATGAATATCTCTAATGAAATGATACCTGATATCAATGTGCTTTGTCTTTGAGTGCTTCACTGGATTTTCAGTGATGGATATAGCACTGTTGTTGTCAATGTGGATAGGAGTGCTCATGAAGTTGAATCCATAGTCAATCATCTGGTTTTGAATCCACAGCAGCTGAGCACAGCAACTTGCAGCAGCAATGTATTCAGCTTCAGCAGTTGATGTAGAGACACAGGATTGCTTTTTGCATTGCCATGAGATGATCCTTCCACCAAGAAATTGACATCCACCTGATGTTGATTTCTTGTTGATGTTGCAGCCACCATAATCACTATCAGAGTAACCATAGAGATTAAAATCACTATTTCTTGGATACCAGAGACCTAACTTAGGTGCTCCTTTGAGGTATCTGAGGATTCTCTTGACAGCAATTAGGTGAGACACCTTTGGAGCAGCCTGATATCTTGCACAAATGCAAGTTGCAAACATGATATCAGGTCTACTTGCTGTGAGATACATCAGAGAACCAATGATTGCTCTATACTGATGTTGATCAGTATCCTCCCCCTCAGAATCAGGGCATAAATCATGGTTTCTGGGTATGGGCGTCTTTGCTGCTTTACAATCCTTCATATCAAATCTCTCTAAGATATCATTGACATACTTAGATTGATTGATGAAAAACCCTTCCTTCAGTTGCTTTACCTGAATTCCAAGGAAAAAGTCCATTTTTCCCATAGAACTCATTTCGAACTTCTTTTTCATAATGCTCTCAAAGTCTTTGCACATTTGGTCATTTGAGGAACCAAATATGATGTCATCACATAGACTTGAACTAGCAAAATGTCTTTCCCAGACTTTTCTGATGAAGAGAGTCTTGTCAATGGTACCTCTAGTATAACCATTCTTCAGAAGAAATTGAGACAATGTCTCATACCACAGCCTAGGTGCTGGTGCAGCCCATATAGAGCTTTATCCAACTTGCACACATAGTTTGGGTGCTGTGGGTCTTCAAATCCTGGAGGCTGGCATACGTAGACTTCCCTATCTATATCCCCATATAGAAAGGCACACTTGACATCAAGCTGGTAGACAGTGAAATTCTTGGATGCAGCATAAGCAAGGAAGATCCTAACTGCCTCAAGTCTTGCAACAGGTGCAAAGACATCAGTATAATCAATTCCTTCCTCTTGAGTGTATCCTTGAACCACCAGTCTTGCCTTGTTCTTGATAATCAAGCCTCTGTCATCTCTTTTGTTTCTGAAAACCCACTTGGTGCCTATAGGTACTTGACCAGATGGTAGCGGACATAGGTTCCAAACCTTTTGTCTTTTGAATTGAAGCAGCTCCTCTTGCATTGATTCAACCCAGCTACTATCCTTCAAGGCATCTTCCACCTTCTTGGGTTCCATTTGGGATAAGAAGCATGAGTACAAGCAGACATTCCCATTGTGAGTTTGTCCCCTTGTTCTCACACCCTCAGAGACTTCCCCTATGATGTTTTCAGCTGGATGAGTATTGTGAATTCTGAGTCTTGGAATCACCTCCAGTTGCAAAGATAGGTCCAAGTTGGACATATTTTGCTCTGGAGCTTGAATACTTGGTCCAGCTGTTGTTTCAATCTCATTCAATGAGGACTGATTGAATGAAAGAGAAACATCATCATTTCTTTGCTGTGAAGCATCATTAACAGTTGCCTGTTCCTTCAAAATGCTGCTTCCATCAGCTTGGTGTTGTGCAGGATCACCTGAGGAGACTTGAAGATCATCAGGTGAATCCCTTGTTGAAGTTCCACTATTTCTTGAAATGGTTATGTTGTCAGATCTTTCAATAGTGGGAACTTGATTTGTTGTTGCTCTTGGAGAACTTGGAGCAGGTCTGGGAAGCTCAAACAGTTGATCTTCATCAGAGTTGCCTTGAGCACCTGTTTCAGCTGAAACATTCTCACAAGATGGTTTAGAATAGTTTGGAAACAATTCTAAATCAAAAATATGATCAGGGCCATCCCCCTAACACAAGGAGTGTGCTCATTAACTACAATGTTGGAGGATTCCTCAAATTGTTGGTTTTTAATATTATAAACCCTGTATGCTTTAGAATAGGAGGAATATCCAACAAAGATGGCATCATCTGACTTTTCAGCAAATTTTGCCAAATTGTCTTTTGTGTTAAGTATGGTACACCTGCTACCAAAGGACCTTAGAAAGCCAATGAACGGTGGCCTCTTGTTCCATAACTCATAAGGGGTCTTTCCATGTGGCTTTACTACAAGAACTCTGTTCTGCACATAGCATGCAGTGCTGACTGCCTCTGCCCAGAATGTTAGAGGCAGCTTTGAATCAGCTAACATAGTCCGAGCAGCCTCAATAAGTGTCCTATTTCTCCTCTCAGCAACACCATTTTGTTGAGGAGTTCTAGGAGCACTGTATTGTCTGGCAATCCCTTTTGAGTTACAAAATGAGTCAAGAACAAAGTTCTTAAACTCAGTCCCTTGATCACTTCTAATTATTTTAACCTTGTGATCAACTTGATTTTCTATTTTAAGAATAAAAGATTTTAAAGTTTCAGCAGTTTCATCTTTAGTTCTTAAAAAGAATACCCATGTAAATCTAGTAAAATCATCAACTACCACAAGGCAATATGATTTCCTTCCAATGCTCATTATACTTGTGGGACCAAATAGATCCATGTGCAATAAGTGTAATGGAGTAGTGATAGAGTTAACAACTTTGGATTTATGAGAAGACCTGTGTTGTTTCCCTTTCAGGCAAGCAACACAGTTATCTTTGCAGAAAAATTCCTTTTTAGGCAAACCATGTACCAAGTTATTTTTAGCCAATTTATTCATTGTCTTAAAATTGACATGACACATTCGTTTATGCCATAGTGTTGACTCATCACTATCAGCTTTGGAAAGAAAGCATGATACTTCTCCCATTGGGGAAGCATTGTTCATATCAAGCTTGTACATATCCCCTCTCCTGGGAGATCTAAGAAGCACCAATTCCTGAGGAATTGTCATCCCAGGTTTGAGGATGATGCACTCATGTTCTGTGAAAAGCATTTGATGCTTTTGATCACAAAACTGAGAAACACTTAACAGGTTGTGTTCAAGCTGTTTGACAAAGTTAACTTTGTCAACTTTTAATTTTCCATTGGATATACTTCCTCTGCCAGAAATATATCCTCCGGCCTCACCTCCAAACTGGACAGGACCTCCATCATAATGTTGAAATTGTTGAAGGAGAGATCTGTTCCCTGTCATGTGCCTGGAGCATCCACTATCTACAATCCAAATGTTGTTATTCTTGTCATATGGATGTCCCTGCACATAAGGTGAGATAATTAGTTTTGATTGGAAACCCAAGCCTTATTGGTCTTGGGTTCTTCCAATGAGAGTGACATGATTGAACCAAAATTTATGCATGGGGGTTCAATGATGTCTTTGAAGAAGAGGTTTGGGCTACAGCATCTTCCTTGATCTTCCATTCCATCCCTTGGTTGATCATAGAAGATGAGCTTGATGAAGCTTTTGTAGCTTGGCATTCTTCCGAAGCTTCTTTCTTTTCGGAAGAGACCTTCACCACCTTTTCTTCCGAAGCAGTCTTCTTCTGGGATGGTTTCAAGGGGACTCTTTTGTGAGTCTTTGCAGCTTTCACTTCCGAAGCCTTTTTCCTCTCGGAAGAAGAGTTTTCTTCCGAGAGAAGCCTTGCTTCGGAAACAAGCTTTCCCTTTTTCATCACTTGAACCATTTGATATGGTCCAAATGTGAAACCTTCCCTGACTCCTTCTCTTTTAAACATTATTTGCATAATGTGTGCTAGCAGGATTGTAGTAACAATCTTTAGCCATGTGGTTTTGCAGACC
The DNA here is from genome assembly GCA_025215565.1 of Flaveria ramosissima. Lineage (NCBI taxonomy): Eukaryota > Viridiplantae > Streptophyta > Magnoliopsida > Asterales > Asteraceae > Flaveria > Flaveria ramosissima. The sequence goes on from CM046039.1 coordinate 65,936,857, forward strand.
ACACATTATGCATGCAATGTTAATTTTCTGGGAATTGGAGGGTTGCTGTTTCTTGTTCTTTTTCTCCTCATCAGCAACCTTTCCCTTTAACTTCTGATCCTTTGGTAGGATAGGAGTACTGGTACTATACTCCTTTCCTGAATCAGAAGGTCCAACCACCTGGAATCCTGCTGATATGAATACACCCTTTTGCTTTGGGTCTATCTTCAGCTTGGATTCAGCCACCTTCTTGGCAGTTTTTCTGGCTGCTTTAGCCCTGCTTCTTCTGGCTTTGGTGGTCAGGGTTTGATCATCATTGGCCTGGGAGGGCACAATTACCTGTTCCTTCCCTGTGATGGTCATGGTCTCCACAGTTGCATCACTCTTTGACTCTTTACAAGGTGGGTCAACAGATGGAACCTCTTGCTCTTCAGTACCACATCTTGGTTGTCTTACAGACTCATAAGAGTGTGGTGGAGCAATTTCATTGGTTCCCAACCCACTTTTGTTTTGATAGCAAAGTTTGGAGTGAGAGGATGATGCAAGTATGGCTTGGAAGTTTTGCTCAGAAATAGCATACTTCCTGGCTTGAGCCTCAGCTGTGACAAGCTGGGCTTGAGCCTCAGTCAATTTGGATATTAAATCCTTGATTTGAGTCTTGTAGTTGGTGTGTTCATGTTTTAAAAGAGATACAGTTTTCTCTAACTCCTCAATTTTCTTTTGGTAGTCAGATTCAGCTCTTTTAAAGTCAGATTTTAGCACATTTAAAGACTCAATATCGGATTTAATTTCCATATTGTAGTCCTGGTACAATTAACCTTAGCAATACAAGCAGGGGTACAGAGATGTTCATATACCTTATTTTCATCTGTTCCTGCCATGAGTGCTTGAGCAGGAGTCACATCTTGAACCATAAAGCTCCAGTCAACTTCTTGAGCCATAGCTGCTGTTTCAGTTGACTTCCCGTTGGGCTTTGGTGTAGAAGGATGTGTGGAGGCCTGTGAGGTTCCCGGGTTGGACTTGGGAGCCTTGCATTCCCTTGCAAAATGGCCAAGCTGGTTACAGTTGTAACACTTAGCCTTGCTCTTGTCAAACCCAAACTTGCTAGTGATTGGGTTTTGAGGGAATTGCCTTCCAGTTCTCTTAAAGAACTTCTTCGCTCTGTAGGTTAGAAGAGCCATTTGCTGGACAATGTCCACATACTCTATGTCATCTGGACTGAAGCACTCAAGATCATCAAAGCAGAATTGATGATCATTGGAGTGTCCACTCCCTGAGACAAACGCACAGCCCTCCTGAAAGGAGCTTTGCTGAGCTTGATGAGACCTTGGAGTCTCAGGGAATGTGATGTAAGGCCCAGATGAACAAGATGGCTGCTGGGTGTATGACAGGTACTGCTGAGACTGGGAGATACCTGAGCCTTCAGCAACCATTAAAGCGTTGCTAGCAGGAAGGCTCAAGGGTTGCTTGCTTGGTGACCCTTCTTACTTTCCATTTCCAAACGGTATCCATCAAGGATCCCATAGAGTTCGGTCATGGTGAGAGTGTTTAAATTCTCTGTTCTCTTAATGGAGACACAGTAGAAAGTCCACTCATTGGGTAGAGCACTCATGAACTTTCTGGTAAGGTCTCTAAGTTCTTGAGTGATTCCCACAGATTGGAGGGAGGAGATAAGATCCATATACCTGAAATATTGCTGGCTAAAAGTTTCTCCAGCAACATAGGTGAAGTTCTCAAACTGCTGCTTCAGTGAGTCCTTCTTTGAATCATTAGAGCTCGAGTACATTTGAGCAAGTGCATCAAAGAGTTCTTTGGCTGACTTACAATGCTCAAACCCCACCATGATGGAGTTTGGGATTGCAGTCATGAGAACAGTCATAGCATTGCTGTCTATGTCAAGCTTCTTCCTGTCTTCATCGGAGTAGTCTTCAACAGCCTTCTCGATCATGGCACCGTTTCCACCAGCAACTTTTGGCTTGTACGGGCCATTAACGATGGACTGCCACATCTTGCTATCCTGGTATCTGATGAAGCCTTCCATTCTTCTGCTCCAAGACCTGAAGTTTTCAGGATCGATGATGGGAGCTTTGGTCATCGTTCCCATTTCAACTTCAGATTTGATGAGGGCCATTTTTGAGTGAGGTATAAGGAGGAGTGAAAAACTGGTTGATTAGGATGGTAAGATCTCACAATCAAGAGCCTAAAAAGCTCTGATACCAATTGCAGGATCGGGTTTTGTCACTTAACACTTGTAATTCTCTCAAACTCACTTATAATATCACTCAAACAAGATGAAGCAATGCCTTTAACAAGAGTTGATAATAATATAATAAGTAATCAAAGGAACAAGCAGGAGTATTTTCAAGGTACTTGTATATATTACTTCTCAACTCAAGATTACAAGACACTTACAAGCATAGAACATGAGTTACAATGAGAAACTATATATACTAGATCCTACAGCCGGTTATACTTGATACCAGCTGGAAACCTACGACTAAAGCATATACTACAATGCTATAGTTAAGGTATCTTAGATAAAGTATTATCTAAGATATGGTAGTCATGACATGTCCATGACTTACCTTTTGTCACCAACTAAAGATGGCAACTGTACTTAACATAAAAGGTAAACAGTAGATTAAAGTACGGTCAACTACATGGCTTTTGAGAAAACGCCATGCAGTATCTCAGAGATTTGCAGCGGACTGTCAGACAGACCATACTTATGTCTACTGGATAATAGAAGTGTCTTCCGAAGGTTAACTGGCTTCGGAAGAACAAGTTCTTCCGAAGCCACTTATACTTCGGAAGATGCTTCTATGCTTCCGAGGCTTTAAGGACTTCTTTATACTTCGGAAGTTGACTTCAGAACTTTGTCTTCAAGTCTTGATTCTTCGGAAGTAGCTTCTTTATCTTCGGAAGTTGGAGTTTTCCTTCGGAAGTGTATTTTACACTTAGACTTCGGAAGAGCTCCTTCTTCCTTCGGAAGTCCCATACTTGGCTTCGGAAGTCCTTTGTATGTTGTACTCAAAATCTTCTAAGTGACATGGTTTTGGTTGCAACAGCCTCTCTAGATCCAACACTTCCCATGCGACTGTACTCCCAGTCGTGCGAATGAAACCTTAGTCGTGCGATTGAACCCTCAATCGTGCAATGAATCACATCGTCGAATGACCCTCATCGCTCTCATTCGGCCGTATGGCCTCATTCGGTTGCCTAGCCTAGCTGATGCATAATGAAGTTCATCCCGAACCAATCTGCCATTTTCAGCCTTCAAGCTCATCCATTCTAAGCCTAAAATTAACCCTCTTGGACCTTAGGGAATGCTACACAACACCATACAAGCACACACAAGCCCGCAAACATACACGAAACCATCACAACACATCACACCCAAATGGGTCAAACACCTACAACACAAAAATGGGGTTTTTAATGTTCTCCAGCCCCAAAATCTGTTGAAAACAGTAAAAATGGGGTCCTGAACTCACACACATCAGCACAACGTCAGGCTTCGATTGGCTTGCTACACAACGAGTTTGGCCACCCGAATCACCCGAACCGACCCTTTTTTCTCTTTTTTCCTTCTCTTTCTCTCTTCTCCTCTCTTGAAAGCTGAATGTGGGGGTAAGTGGGGAGATGGCTGCCCTCTCCCTACTAATATCACCACATTTCCCAACTTTTCTTCGTTGGCGAGTTTGGTCCCTCGACTTTGAACTTTATTTTCTTTTTCTTTCTTTACCGGCTTCAAAATATAATATCCGGGTGTTACAATCCCCCCCCTTAAATAAGTTCGTCCCGAAACCTGTTATTCCTCGAACAAACGTGGATAATGCTGTCTCATTTCTTCCTCAGTCTCCCACGTTGACTCGGATCCCTTCCTGTGCTTCCACTGTACACGCACAAGAGGAACCACTTTATTCCTCAGCCTTCTCCTTCCGGTCGATGATTGCCACTGGTTGCTCCACATAATTGAGCCGTTCGTCTACTTCGATATCCCCCCAGTGGAACAATCATTCTTCATCAACTAAGCACTTCCTTAGATGAGATACATGGAATGTCGGGTGAATTCCACTTAACTCATCCGGTAACTCTAGTCTATAGGCCACCTCTCCTACTCGAGCAATGATTCGAAAGGGCCTATATACCTTGGGCTCAACTTGCCCCGCTTTCGGAAGCGAATGATACCCTTCCAAGGTGAGACCTTCACATAACCCGGTCACCCACCTGAAACTCAATCGGCCTGCGTCGTTTATCAGCATACGACTTGTGTCTATCTTTGGCTGCCTTCATGAAGGCTTTAATCTTCTCAGCTTCTCAGTCGTAGCCTTGATTACCTCGACGCTCCCCAATTCCTTCTGACCAATATCACCCCAACAAACGGGTGTTCTGCATCTCCTACCGTATAGCATCTCATATGGAGGCATACCAATGCTGGCATGATAGCTGTTGTTGTATGAGAATTCGGCTAACGGTAGGTGGTCATCCCAACTTCCACTAAAATCAATCACACATGCCCGAAGCATGTCTTCTAGTGTCTGAATGGTCCTTTCTGACTGACCATCAGTCTGGGGATGATAAGCCGTGCTGATATGTAACCTCGTCCCCATAGCGTCATGGAATTTCTTCCAAAATTTAGATGTAAACCGGGTTCACGATCCGACACAATAGTCACCGGCACACCATGACGAGTTACAATTTCCTTGATGAATAGATCAGCCAACCTCTCTGATGATATGTCTCGCGAATCGGTAAGAAGTGAGCACTCTTCGTCAAGCGATCAACTATCACCCATATGGCATCATACCCTTTCGGGGTACGCGGTAGCTTTGTAATGAAATCCATGGTGATGTGCTCCCACTTCCATTCCGGTATATCCAAAGGTTGTATCTTCCCATACGGCTTTTGGTGCTCGGCCTTCACCTGTAAGCAAGTAAGACACTTACTCTCACATACTCCACCACATCGCGCTTCATACCCGGCCACCAATAATCTTTCTTCATATCATGGTACATCTTCGTGGCACCAGGATGAATGGAGTACCGAGTCTTGTGAGCTTCATCCATGATCTTCACCCGTAGATCCCCAAAACGAGGAATCCACACACGACCGAATCGGGTTCTAACACCGAGTGTGTTTTCACCCAATTCCCCAACTCCGCGGCAGACCTCTCATTCTTTCAGAGTTAAGATGATCTTCTTTCAATGCCTCATCTTGAAACTCTTTGACCTGCTTCATCACATCCGAGGTCATGATCAACTGGTAGCTTTCACCCGAATCGGCTCGGCCTTTCTTTCCGGCTAAGGGCGTCAGCCACTACATTGGCCTTGCCTGGATGGTAGTGGATCTCGCAATCATAGTCCTTTATAAGTTCCAACCACCGTCTCTGCCTCATGTTCAGATCCTTCTGCTCGAAGAAGTACTTCTTCAGACTCTTGTGGTCAGTAATATGGTGCACTTCGTCCCGTAGAGATAGTGCCTCCAAATCTTTAACGCAAAGACCACCTGCTAGCTCCAAGTCATGAGTAGGATAATTGACCTCATGACCTTCAACTGTCAGGATGCATAGGCTATAACCTTTCCTCTTTGCATTAACACGCACCCCAACCCCGAGTAGAAGCATCGAATAAACCACCAGATCTTCACTTCCATCGGGTAATGACAGAACAGGAGCTTGAGTCAATCTCGCCTTCAATTCTCAAACGCCTTCTCTTGAGCCTGACCCCATACAACTTTACATCTTTTCGGGTCAACTTAGTCAGTGGAGAAGCAATCTTAGAGAAGTCTTGGATAAATCTTCTATAGTAGCCCGCCAAACCCAAGAAACTACGAATCTCGGATGGCGTCTTTGGTGACTTCCATTGCATAACCCTCCTCCACTTTCGCCGGGTCCACCATTATCCCGTCAGGATTCACCACGTGACCCAAGAACTGAACTTCGCGCAACCAGAACGCGCACTTGGAGAATTTAGCATACAACTTCTCCCTCCTCAACGTCTCTAGAACCTCCCGAATGTGACGGCATGCTCAATCTCGCTCCTCGAATAAATCAGGATATCATCAATAAACACGATCACTGATTTATCCAACATCGGCCGACACACTCGATTCATCAATCCATAAAAGCAGCTGGCGCGTTGGTCAAACCAAAAGACATGACGAGAAACTCGTAGTGACCATAGCGCGTACGAAAGCTGTTTTAGGAATATCTTGCTCTTTCACCTTCAACTGATGGTAACCAGATCGAAGATCTATCCTTGAAAACCAACTGGCACCCTGAAGCTGATCGAACAAATCATCTATCCTCGGTAAGGGGTATCGGTTCTTCACCGTCAACTTTTCAGCTCGCGGTAGTCAATGCACATCCTCATACTACCGTCCTTCTTCTTTACGAACAGGACCGGAGCACCCCAAGGAGAGATACTCGGTCTAATGAACCCCTTATCAAGCAACTCTTGCAACTGCTCCATCAACTCTTTCATCTCGGTCGGAGCCAACCGATACGGTGCTTTGGCGACAAGTTGGGCACCCGGTATAAGATCAATCTGAAACTCGATCTCTCTGTCAGGTGGCACTCCTGATAAATCTTCTGGGAACACGTCTGGAAAATCACGCACAACCGGTACGTCGGCTAGTTGTGGTGTTGGCGTATCCACATCCTTTACATAGGCCAAGTAGGCACTACATCCACGCCTCATACACTTTTCCGCCGCCAACGCCATCGAGATCACTTTCGGAATCGTAGTAACCCGATCACCATAAACCGTCACTGAACTACCGTCAGGCGCCGACAACCGAATCATCTTCTTGCGACACACAATGTTCGCCTCGAAGTCCGCTAGCCAATCCATCCCAAGAACTAAATCAAAACCACCTAAGGCTATCACGAACGGTCTAAACAGGAAACTTATGACCCTCAAGTTCCACATCACAGTTCTCTATCATCTCAGAAATCCTGGTAGACTTACCTATGCAGTTTCTACATCAAAGGGCGCATCAACACGTCTACTACTAACAGGCAGCTTAGCACAGAAAGCAGCAGAAATAAAACTCTTACTAGCACCAGAATCAAATAACACAGAAGCTAAAGTTTGGTTCACTAGAAATGTACCGGACACAACATCAGGGTCCGTCCTAGCTTCCTCCTGTGTTATGGTGAATGCCCTGGCGCTCGCCCTCGGTCCTCACCTCCCGTCCTCTTCGCACCGGAGCTCTCAGCCCTCGGCTTCTTACAATCCCTGCTCATATGACCAGTTTCCCCACAGTTAAAACATTTGCCCGACAGGCAATCCTTTGCCATATGCCCTGTCTTCCCACACTTGAAGCACACATTCAAACCCAGCCTACATTCTCCCGCATGCTCCTTTCCACACTTACCACACCTCCTTGATATCGCTCCCGGTGTGGCCACGCGGCGGTCATCCACCCGTGCCTTTTTGTTACCCGTCGAGGCATCACCCCGACCAAACCTTTTCCCGTTCCAGTTCCGATCACCACCACCCTTCTTACTCGCTTCGGCCACCACCACTTCCCTCTCATCATATAGTCTTCCGGCCAAATCGACCGCCGACCTAAACGTACTTGGCCGGGCGGCGATCATATGCCGGCGGACATCCACCGGTAAGCCCTGAATGTACCTCTTGAACTTCCGAGAAAGAGGCGTCACCTGATCCGGCACCAACCGTGCCATCTCATTGAACTTGGTAGTGTATTGCTGGTGTGTCATAGATCCCGCCTTCAGCTGTAGGAACTCCCTCTCTATCTTATCCATCTCCCTGTGAGGATAGAACTCCTCAATCACCATCTTTTTCAGTTCGGGCCATCTCATTCTCCCGATTGCCCGATTACCCTCCGCTTGGACAATGTTGTCCCACCAGCACAGTGCCGAGTCCACAAATGAATGGGTGGCAAACTTTACTTTTTGATCTTCCCGGCACTCGCTGATGTCGAGAACAGCCTCCATTTCTCTCACCCATCGGTGAGCAGCGACAGCATTGCCATTACCGTCAAAAGTAGGGGGCTTGCATCTCATAAACACCACGTAGTTACAGCCTCATGCCACTTCTCGCACAGGCTCCTCTTCCTCTTCCTCGTCTTCGTTATCAGAGAAAATCGTTTCAGGCTCCGGTTGTTCTCGTTCCCCCGAAGGCCTGTTTCTCTCCTTTCTTTCTCCTTCCTTCACCGCCTTAATGACTTCGGTCACCACAGACGGTAAGATTGTCTGCATGACCTGGTGTACTTCTTCAACAACAGCCTCCTTTACCGAGGCCCTCAGGTTTGCACTCTCATCCCCAGCTTCCGATGAGGAGTCTCTGGTTCTTCAGGAACTACCTTTTCGACCCTTGGTCTTCCTCTCTTGGGTCGCGGCTCAACATCAGGCCCGCCACGGCCTCCACCCCTAGATGCTTTAGAAGATCTACCTCCAGCCATTTTCTAACTCACACTGAAAGATTCAAACACCAACACGGTCATTCAAGGAAACAACTCAGTTTATGTCAAGTATAGTAAGTCCCTAATTACAGTGGCCAGTTGTGATTAGTGTAACACCCAGAAATTTATATAGAAACCGACGAAAGAAGAAAAAGAAATAAAGTCCGAAGTCGAGGGACCAAACCCGCCAACGAGAGAAACTTTCGATGCACGTGAGTATAAAAGGGAGGAGTCCTCCCATTCTCCCATTTTTCAGCCAAGAGAGGAGAAGAGAAGAGAAGGGGAAAGAGGAGAAAAGTTGGTCAAGGTGGATTTGAGCGTGGAATTCAACGTGGCGATCAAATCAAAACTAAACTTTACTCGACGGGATCGTTAAGGTGAGTTCTAGGACCCCTCTTTTACACGTTTTCAACTGATTTTGGGGCTGGAACACGTCCAAAAACCTATTTTCGAGTTTTTTGGGTGAAGACTTGTTTTGATGCATGTATGTATGTGTATGATGCGTTTGAGGCTTGATTTCTTGCTTGGTTATGCTTGTATGAGGTCATGGTATGTTTCCCTAACCTTTAGAAGGGTTGATTTGAGCTTAAAAGAGGTTTGGAAGGGGTTGGAAGTCGAAAACCCGCGGCTGCAGTCGAGCTAACTGCACTCTGCACCAGCTAGGGCTAGGCGACCGACTGGAGGGCGACTGGAGGCCATTCGGCCGAGTGAAGTGCGACTGAGGTCCATACGCACGTTTGCTATGCGACTGAGGTCCATACGCATGATGGTCATGCGGCTGAAGTTCATGTGCTTGGGAGTCATGCGATGAGAGATGGTGCGACTGAGGTTCATTCGCATGGAGTTTATGCGACTGAAGTCCATGCGCCTGGAGGCCATGCGACTGAGGTTCATTCGCATGAAGAGTATGTGACTAAAGCCCATACGCCTGAAGTCATGCGACTGAAGGCCATACGCATGAGAGTTATGCGACTGGGAGTCCATTCGCATAGAGGTCCATTAGCCCATAGTCCATTCGCATAGGGTCCATTCGCATAGATGCCCATTCGCCTAAGTGTTCAGAGATGATAGCCGAGATAAAATTCCTTGACGATGTGATGGGCATGGACGGTATAAGGTGAAGCAGGATGATGAGATTATAATGATGATGTGATGAGATGATATGATATGTATGATGTTATGTGTTATGTTAGGCACAGCGGTGTGTGTGATGCAGGGTATGTATGATGTGCGTGATGTGATGTATGATCGATGCGATGTATGATTGATGCCGTTGTTTATGTTTATGTTGTGTCCTTGCTATGTATGTTTATCTTTCTATGGCTTTGCGTTGAATGTTAATGAATGAAATGAAAGTATTATGTAACGTAAAGTGAAAGATAGGAAAAGAGGAACGTAATTAATGAATGCATGCATTATTGAACGAATGAATGAATGACTTAATGAATGAACGAATGAAAGGCTTGCAAGCATATGTATGAGGTGAGCGACTCTGTGTCGCAAAAGACTCGGAAGAGGTTCTTGTTGCGTTACTCCATACTGTGCCAGTCTTCAGACATGAGTCGGGGGTTTTTGAGCCAGGCCCCGATACAGTATCAGTCTTCGGACATGAGTCGGGAGTATTGCATATGATGAAAGTGACGGATGATGAGATCCGTGTCGCGTATCCCGGTACTGTGTCAGTCTTCGGACATAAGTTGGGGGTTTGTTTATCGGACCCTGGCACAGTATCAGTCTTCGGACATGAGTCGGGGATATTGCATGAGAAGACGAGAAGGAGGTGAGCGACTTTGTGTTGCAAAAGACTCGGATGGAGTTCAGTCCCTGTGACTGACTCATATAGGATCTTTGTCGCGTATCCCGGTGTTGTGTCAATCTTCGACATGAGTTGGTGGCTTGTGAGCAGGTCCGGCAAACACAGCTTTCGAACATGAGTCGGGGATATGGCATGAGACAGATTCGAGTAATGAAGGGTAATGAGCAAGGTAATGAAGGAAAGATGAAAATATGAATGAACGTTAACGAATGATCCTAATAATGTACGAAGGGATCCTTGTCATTCGACCTCATTAATCGTGGCTGTGTGCCATGAAGAGGGTAAAGCCTGACAGGATCTAGGAAGAGTGAAAGATAATGTGTATGATAATGGATTAAATGTAACGAATATAATGACGAAGATAATAATGAATATTATCTGTATGTACGTATGATTGTGAACGCATGTATGTAACGAATGTTTTATTAAGAAAGTAAAAGAACGGTTTTTACGAAAGAAAGTAAGTTTTATTTTAAAACTAGAACTCACTCACAACGCTGACTTGATGTGTGTCCATTGGCCAGGTATGTTGCTGAGGATGCACGGGGCGACTACTCAGCGTATTTTGGATGGCAACTTTATGTTTAATGCTTTTGTACCATAAATGTACAGATATTGTTAAAGGAACGATTGTACCAAAGTGCAAAAGTATTTTGATGGAATGAAATTATGTTTTTAATGTTTCCGCTGCAACTATTTATGAAAGGAAAAATGTGATGTGCGTTTTATGTGTGATGAATGACCAACTGTAAGCGTCCCGGGAATGGGGCCTTACAAGTTGGTATCAGAGCCAAAGTTTAAGTGAAATGGGTAAACTTTCAAAAATAAACCTTAACTTAAACTGAAAATGGGACGGAAAGGGAATGGGATGCCAATCTGAGTAGCTGCGTGCCATCAGGTACTTTTGTAAAGTTAACTGGTATTACGTGCGCATGTTATATGGTTTATGTGTTGCTGGTAGATTTAGATGCTGATGTAGTCAGGATAGGTAATGCTCGGAGTATGAAGAGTAAAGTAAGTGGCTAATCACAACTGGCCACTGTAATTAGGGACTTACTATACTTGACATAAACTGGGCTGTTCCTTGAATGACTGTGTTAGTGTTTGAATCTTTCAGTGTGATAGAGAATGGCTAGTGGTAGATCTTTGAAAGCTTCTCGTGGTGGAGGTGGTGGTGGACGTGGTGCTGAACCACGGGTCACAAGAGGAAGGTCAGGGGCCGAAAGGGTAGTTCATGAAGAACCTGAGACCCCTCATCCTGAGGGCGGTGATGAGAATGCTAATCAGAGGGCCTCGATGAGAGAGGCGGTCGTGGAGGAAGTGCATCAGGTCTTGCAGACGATCCTACCGTCTGTGGTGACCGAAGTGATAAAGACTGTTAGAGATGAGGAGAGGAAAGAAAGGGGTAGACCTTCGGGCGAAAGGAGACGACCCAAGACTGAAACGGTTCTCTCCGATGACGAAGAGGAAGAAGAAGAGGAAGAGCCTATGCCGGAGGTGGCACGAGGCTGTAACTATGGGGAGTTTCAACGATGCAAACCCCCTACTTTTGATGGTAATGGCACTGCTGCTGCTGCTCACCGATGGGTGAGAGAAATGGAAGCTGTCTTAAATATCAGCGAGTGCCAAGAAGATCAGAAAGTCAAATTTGCTACCCACTCTTTCGTGGACTCAGCTTTGTGCTGGTGGGACAACATAGTCCAAGTTGAGGGAAGCAGGGCTATCGGAAGGATGAGATGGTCAGAGTTGAAGAGGCTGGTGATTGAGGAGTTCTGTCCTCACCGAGAGATGGATAAAGTTGAAAGAGAGTTCCTGATGCTAGAAGCAGGAACAATGACGCATCAGCAATACACTACCAAGTTTAATGAAATGGCGCGGCTGGTGCCGGATCAGGTGACACCTCTTTCGCGAAAGATCAAGAGGTATATTCAGGGCTTGCCGATGGACATCCGCAGGCACATGATCACTGCCCGACCGAGCACGTTTAGGTCAGCTGTTGACCTGGCAGGAAGATTGTACGACAAGCGGGCGATGGCGATGACAGACAAAGGGGAGGAGCGAGCCTATGTTAAGAAAGGGAAAGGAAGGCGAGAAAATGATGATGGATTTGTGTATGAAGGTACGACGTCGAGGGATGATGATCGGAAGAGAATAGAAAGGAGGAAGGAGGAGCATGCAGAAAGTGTGGTAGAGACCATGAAGGGGAATGCAAGTGGGACTGAACGTCTGTTTCCAGTGTGGAAAAGAAGGCCACAAGGCGAGGGATTGCCGCATGGCTAAGTGCTATGACTGTGGCGAGACTGGACACCTGAGCAGGGATTGTAAGAAGCAGAAGGCAGGAGGCTCCGGTACGAGAAAAGGGATCAGAGGGTGAAGGTCAGAGCTTTTGCCATGACCGGGAAGAGGCTAGAGCGGACTTCGACTCGACGTCAGATACGTTTCTGGTAATTTAAAAATTTGTGCATCTATGATTTGAATGCGATGCTAGTGGAGCTTCGTTCCTACTGCTTTCTGTTGTATGTGGCATGTTAGGAGGAAGAACATCGATGAGCCCTTTGATGTAGAGATTGCTATTAATGAATCCGCTAGGTTACCTAGATGCCCTAGAGGATTGCGGGATAGAATTGAGGAAGCGTTTGTTCTTGCTAGGCCATCAGGTTCTTTTTGTAAAGTTAACAGGTATTACGTGCGCATGTTATAACGTTTATGTGTTGCTGGTAGATTTAGATTTAGATACTGATGTAGTCAGGATAGGTAATGCTCGGAGTATGAAGAGTAAGTAAGTGGCTAATCACAACTGGCCACTGTAATTAGGGACTTACTATACTTGACATAAATGGGCTGTTCCTTGAATGACCGTGTTAGTGTTTGAATCTTCAGTGTGATAGAGAATGGCTGGTGGTAGATCCTAGAAAGCTTCTCGTGGTGGAGGTGGTGGTGGACGTGGTGCTGAACCACGGGTCATAAGAGGAAGGTCAAGGGCCGAAAGGGTAGTTCATGAAGAACCTGAGACCCCTCATCCTGAGGGCGGTGATGAGAATGCTAATCAGAGGGCCTCGATGAGAGAGGCGGTCGTGGAGGAAGTGCATCAGGTCTTGCAGACGATCCTACCGTCTGTGGTGACCGAAGTGATAAAGACTGTTAGAGATGAGGAGAGGAAAGAAAGGGGTAGACCTTCGGGCGAAAGGAGACGACCCAGACTGAAACGGTTTCTCTCCGATGACGAAGAGGAAGAAGAAGAGGAAGAGCCTATGCCGGAGGTGGCACGGCTGTAACTATGGGGAGTTTCAACGATGCAAACCCCTACTTTTGATGGTAATGGCACTGCTGCTGCTGCTCACCGATGGGTGAGAGAAATGGAAGCTGTCTTAAATATCAGCGAGTGCCAAGAAGATCAGAAAGTCAAATTTGCTACCCACTCTTTCGTGGACTCAGCTTTGTGCTGGTGGGACAACATAGTCCAAGTTGAGGGAAGCAGGGCTATCGGAAGGATGAGATGGTCAGAGAGTTGAAGAGGCTGGTGATTGAGGAGTTCTGTCCTCACCGAGAGATGGATAAAGTTGAAAGAGAGTTCCTGATGCTAGAAGCAGGAACAATGACGCATCAGCAATACACTACCAAGTTTAATGAAATGGCGGGCTGGTGCCGGATCAGGTGACACCTCTTTCGCGAAAGATCAAGAGGTATATTCAGGGCTTGCCGCATGGACATGATCACGCGACATCAGGCCATGATCACCGCACCGACCGAGCAGTTTAGGTAAGCATGTGTTGAAGGAAGATGCGAGCAAGAGGGCGATGGCGATGGCTGCGAGGACGAGACAGACAAAGGGGAGGAGCGAGCCTATGTTAAGAAAGGAAAGGAAGGCGAGAAAATGATGATGGATTTGTGTATGAAGGTACGACGTCGAGGGATGATGATCGGAAGAGAATAGAAAGGAAAGGAGGAGCATGCAGAAAGTGTGATAGAGACCATGAAGGGGAATGCAAGTGGGACTGAACGTCTGTTTCCAGTGTGGAAAAGAAGGCCACAAGGCGAGGGATTGCCGCATGGCTAAGTGCTATGACTGTGGCGAGACTGGACACCTGAGCAGGGATTGTAAGAAGCAGAAGGCAGGAGGCTCCGGTACGAGAAAAGGGATCAGAGGGTGAAGGTCAGAGCTTTTGCCATGACCGGGAAGAGGCTAGAGCGGACTTCGACTCGACGTCAGATACGTTTCTGGTAATTTAAAAATTTGTGCATCTATGATTTGAATGCGATGCTAGTGGAGCTTCGTTCCTACTGCTTTCTGTTGTATGTGGCATGTTAGGAGGAAGAACATCGATGAGCCCTTTGATGTAGAGATTGCTATTAATGAATCCGCTAGGTTACCTAGATGCCCTAGAGGATTGCGGGATAGAATTGAGGAAGCGTTTGTTCTTGCTAGGCCATCAGGTTCTTTTTGTAAAGTTAACAGGTATTACGTGCGCATGTTATATGGTTTATGTGTTGCTGGTAGATTTAGATACTGATGTAGTCAGGATAGGTAATGCTCGGAGTATGAAGAGTAAAGTAAGTGGCTAATCACAACTGGCCACTGTAATTAGGGACTTACTATACTTGACATAAACTGGGCTGTTCCTTGAATGACCGTGTTAGTGTTTGAATCTTTCAGTGTGATAGAGAATGGCTGGTGGTAGATCCTAGAAAGCTTCTCGTGGTGGAGGTGGTGGTGGACGTGGTGCTGAACCACGGGTCATAAGAGGAAGGTCAAGGGCCGAAAGGGTAGTTCATGAAGAACCTGAGACCCCTCATCCTGAGGGCGGTGATGAGAATGCTAATCAGAGGGCCTCGATGAGAGAGGCGGTCGTGGAGGAAGTGCATCAGGTCTTGCAGACGATCCTACCGTCTGTGGTGACCGAAGTGATAAAGACTGTTAGAGATGAGGAGAGGAAAGAAAGGGGTAGACCTTCGGGCGAAAGGAGACGACCCAAGACTGAAACGGTTCTCTCCGATGACGAAGAGGAAGAAGAAGAGGAAGAGCCTACACCGGAGGTGGCACGAGGCTGTAACTATGGGGAGTTTCAACGATGCAAACCCCCTACTTTTGATGGTAATGGCACTGCTGCTGCTGCTCACCGATGGGTGAGAGAAATGGAAGCTGTCTTAAATATCAGCGAGTGCCAAGAAGATCAGAAAGTCAAATTTGCTACCCACTCTTTCGTGGACTCAGCTTTGTGCTGGTGGGACAACATAGTCCAAGTTGAGGGAAGCAGGGCTATCGGAAGGATGAGATGGTCAGAGTTAAAGAGGCTGGTGATTGAGGAGTTTTCTCACCGAGAGAGAGATAAAGTTGAATTGAAAGAGAGAGTTCCTGATGCTGGGAAGCAGGAACAATGACACATCAGCAATACACTACCAAGTTTAATGAAATGGCGCGGCTGGTGCCCGATCAGGTGACACCTCTTTCGCGAAAGATCAAGAGGTATATTCAGGGCTTCCCGATGGACATCCGCAGGCACATGATCACTGCCCGACCGAGCATGTTTAGGTCAGCTGTTGACCTGGCAGGAAGATTGTACGACGAGCGGGCGATGGCGATGACAGACGAAGGGGAGGAGCGAGCCTATGTTAAGAAAGGGAAAGGAAGGGAGACAATGATGATGGATTGTGTATGAAGGTACGACGTCGAGGGATGATGATCGGAAGAGAATAGAAAGGAAAAGGAGGAGCATTGCAGAAAAGTGTGGTAGAGACCATGAAGGGGAATGCAAGTGGGGACTGAACGTCTGTTTCCAGTGTGGAAAGGAAGGCCACAGGGCGAGGGATTGCCGCACGGCTAAGTGCTATGACTGTGGCGAGACTGGACACCTGAGCAGGGATTGTAAGAAGCAGAAGGCAGGAGGCTTCGGTACGAGAAAAGGGAACAGGGGTGAAGGTCAGAGCTTTGCCATGCCACCGGGAAGAGGCTAGAGCGGACTTCGACTCGACGTCAGATACGTTTCTGGTAATTTAAAAATTTGTGCATCTATGATTTGAATGCGATGATAGTGGAGCTTCGTTCCTACTGCATTCTGTTGTATGTGGCATGTTAGGAGGAAGAACATCGATGAGCCCTTTGATGTAGAGATTGCTATTAATGAATCCGCTAGGTTACCTAGATGCCCTAGAGGATTGCGGGATAGAATTGAAGAAGCGTTTGTTCTTGCTAGGCCGTTCAGGACAGACTTGGGTGGTTAGGCGTACATCATAAGGTGAAGGAGTTAGCAATCCATGAGGCGTAGACGTATCGTCTATTTGGCCGATGTAAGGTGTGGATATACCAATATCTCAGCCGACAGATATATCGAATCGCGAGTAAGTATTATTGGTGGTCAGGAACAAAGCGTGACATGAAGGAATAAGTGAGTAGATGCCTTACTTGTCTATAAATGAAGGCCGAGCACCAAATGACGTATGAGGTATATTGAGGTAACTGAGGCAACGACTGAGAAGCCCGAAAGGAACCAAAGCCCTGGGGGAAGTAGCCAGAGATAAACCAGAAGTCGTATGCTTATAAACGACGTAGAGCAATTGAACTCCAGGTGAGAGACTAGAAAAGAGAAAAGACACTATTGCCAGCAATGGTTCAAGAAACAACAAGTTTCGGGGACGAAACCTATTTAAGGGGGTGGACTTAACACCGGAAACCCGGAAAGAATAGAAACCGAAGAAAGAGAAAAAGAAATAAAGTCCGAAGTCGAGGGACCAAACCTGCCAACGAGAGAAACTTCGATGCACGTGAGTATAAAAGGGAGGAGACACTCCCATTCTCCCCATTCTTCAGCTAAGAGAGGAGAAGAGAAGAGAAGGGGAAAAGAGGAGAAAAGTTGGTTCGGGTGGATTCGAGCGTGTATTCAACGTTGGAGCGAGTCAAATCGAAGCTCTACTCGACGGGATCGTTAAGGTGAGTTCTAGGACCCCTCTTTTACACGTTTTCAACTGATTTTGGGGCTGGAACACGTCCAAAAAAACCTTTTTTGAGTTTTTGGGTGAAGACCCGTTTTGATGCATGTATGTATGTGTATGATGCGTTTGAGGCGAGATTTCTTGCTTGGTTATGCTTGTATGAGGTCATGGTATGTTTCCCTAACCTTTAGAAGGGTTGATTTGAGCTTAAAAGAGGTTTGGAAGGGGTTGGAAGTCGAAAACCCGCGGTTGCAGTCAAGCTAACTACACTCTGCACCAGCTAGGGCTAGGCGACCGACTGAGGGCGACTGGAGGCCATTCGGCCGATTGAAGTGCGACTTAGGTCCATACGCACGTTGCTATGCGACTGAGGTCCATACGCATGATGGTCATGCGACTGAAGGGAATGTGCTTGGGAGTCATGCGATGGGAGAGAGTGATGCGGCTGAAAGTTCATGCGAATAGCTCATTCGCATGGAGGTTATGCGAAGCTGAAGTTCATGCGATGGAGGCCATGCGACTGAGAGATTCATCGCATGAAGAGTATGCGACTGAAGCCCATACGCCTGAAGTCATGCGACTGAAGGAGCCATACACATGAGAGTTATGCGACTGGGAGTCCATTCGCATAGAGGTCCATTCGCCCATAGTCCATTCGCATAGGGCATTCGCATAGATGCCCATTGTCCTAAGTGTTCAGAGATGATAGCCGAGATGAATATTCCTCGACGAT
Source organism: Flaveria ramosissima (assembly GCA_025215565.1). Classification (NCBI taxonomy): domain Eukaryota; kingdom Viridiplantae; phylum Streptophyta; class Magnoliopsida; order Asterales; family Asteraceae; genus Flaveria; species Flaveria ramosissima. The sequence continues at coordinate 65,954,745 of CM046039.1, forward strand.
GTGATAGGGCATGGAGGTATAAAGGTGACGCAGGGATGATGAGATTATAATGATGATGTTGTAATGGAGATGATAATGAATAATGTGATGATGTTATGTGTTATGTTGGCACAGCGTTGCGTGTGATGCAGGGTAGGTATGTATGATGTGCGTGATGTGATGTATGATCGATGCGTATGTATGATGATGCCGTTGTTATGTTTATGTTTGTGTGTTTTCCTTGCTATGTTGTTTTATCTTTCTATTGGCTTTGCGCTGAACGTTAATGAATGAAATGAAAGTATTATGTAACGTAAAGTGAAAGTAGGAAAAGAGGAACGTAATTAATGAATGCAGCATTATTGAATGAATGAATGAAGAATGATGACTTAATGAATGAACGAATGAAAGGCTTGCAAGCATATGTATGAGGAGAGCGACTCTGTGTCGCAAAAGACTCGGGAAGAGGTTCTTGTTTCGTACTCCGGTAACTGGAAGTCCTTCAGACATGAGTCGGGGGTTTGTGAGCAGGCCCCGGTACAGTATTGTCTTCGGACATGAGTCGAAGAGTATTGCATATGAGATAAAGTGAAAGGTAGGATGATGAGATCTGTGTCGCGTATCCGGTACTGTGTCAGTCTTCGGACATGAGTCGGGGGTTTGTTTATCGGACCCCGGCACAGTATCAGTCTTCGGACATGAGTCGGGGATATTGCTTGAGACGAGATAAGGAGGTGAGCGACTTGTGTTTTGCAAAAGACTCGGATGGAGTTCAGTCCCTGTGATGAATCATATAGGATCTTGTCGCGTCGCGTATCCCGGTGTTGTGTCAGTCTTCGGACATGAGTCGGGGGCTTGTGAGCAGGTCCCGCACAACATCAGCTTTCGGGCATGAGTCGGGGATATTGCATGAGACAAGATTCGAGTAATGAAGGGTAATGAGCAAGGTAATGAAGGAAGACTGAAAGTATGAATGAACGTTAACAAAATGATCCTAATAATGTATACGAAAAATGGGATCCTTGTCATTCGACCTCAGTAATCGTGGCTGTGCCATGAAGAGGGTAAAGCCTGACAGGATCTAGAAAGAAGTGAAAGATAATGATGTAGATAATGGATGAATGTGTAACGAATGTAATGACGAAGATAATAATGATATTATCTGTATGTACGTATGTATGTGTGAAACGCATGTATGTAACGAATGTTTTATTAAAGAAAGGTAAAGAATGGTTTTACGAAAGAAAAAGTAAGTTTTATTTTAAAACTAGAACTCACTCAGCAACGCTGACTTTGATGTGTGTTCCAGTTGGCAGGTATGTTGCTGAGGATGGCACGGGGCGGCTACTCAGCGTATTTGGATGGCATCTTTATGTTTAATGCTTTGTAATAAATGTAACCTGATATTGTTAAAGGAACGATTGTACCAAAGTGCAAAAGTATTTGAGGATGAAATTTATGTTTTTATGTTTTCGCTGCAACTATTTATGAAAGGAAAAATGTGATGTGCGTTTTATGTGCGATGAATGACCCAACTGTAAGTGTGTCTCGGGAATGGGGCCTTACAAGTTGGTATCAGAGCCAAAGTTTAAGTGAAATGGGTAAAACTTTCAAAAATAAACCTTAACTTAAACTGAAAATTGGGACGGAAAGTGGAATGGGATGCCAATCTGAGTAGTGCGTGCCATCAGGTATTTTTGTAAAGTTAACTGGTATTACGTGCGCATGTTATATGGTTTATGTGTTGCTGGTAGATTTAGATGTTGATGTAGTTAGGATAGGTAATGCTCGGAGTATGAAGAGTAAAGTAAGTGGCTAATCACAACTGGCCACTGTAATTAGGGACTTACTATACTTGAACATAAACTGGGTTGTTCCTTGAATGACCGGTGTTAGTGTTGAATGAATTTCAGTGTGATAGAGATGGGTGGTGGTGGTAGATCTTCGAAAGCTTCTCGTGGTGGAGGTGGTGGTGGACGTGGTGCCTGAACCACGGTATAAGAGGAAGGTCAAGGGCCGAAAGGGTAGTTAATGAAGAACTGAGACCCCTCATCCTGAGGGCGGTGATGAGAATGCTAATCAGAGGGCCTCGATGAGAGAGGCGGTCGCTGGAGGAAGTGAAGCATCAGGTCTTGCAAACGATCCTACCGTCTGTGGGTGACCTAAGTGATAAAGACTGTTAGAGATGAGAGGAGAAGGAAAGAAAGGGGTAGACCTTCGGGCGAAAGGAGACGACCCGAGACTGAAACGGTTCTCTCCGATGACGAAGAGGAAGAAGAAGAGGAAGAGCCTACGCCGGAGGTGGCACGAGGCTGTAACTATGGGGAGTTTCAACGATGCAAACCCCCTACTTTTGATGGTAATGGCACTACTGCTGCTGCTCACCGATGGGTGAGAGAAATGGAAGCTGTCTTAAATATCAACGAGTGCCGAGAAGATCAGAAAGTTAAATTTGCTACCCACTCTTTCGTGGACTCAGCTTTGTGCTGGTGGGACAACATAGTCAAGTTGAGGGAAGCAGGGCTATCAGAAGGATGAGCATGGTCAGAGTTGAAGAGGCTGGTGATTGAGGAGTTCTGTCCTCACCGAGAAAAGAATGGATAAAGTTGAAAGAGAGTTCTGATGCTGGAAGCAGGAGGAACAATGACGCATCAGCAATACACTACCAAGTTTAATGAAATGGCGCGGCTGGTGCCGGATCAGGTTACACCTCTTTCGCGAAAGATCAAGAGGTATATTCAGGGCTTGCCGACGGACATCCGCAGGCACATGATCACTGCCCAACCGAGCACGTTTAGGTCAGCTGTTGACCTGGCAGGAAGATTGTACGACGAGCGGGCGATGGCGATGACAGACGAAGGGGAGGAGCGAGCCTATGTTAAGAAAGGGAAAGGAAGGCGAGACAATGATGATGGATTTGTGTATGAGGGTAGGACGTTGAGGGATGATGATCGAAAGAGAATAGAAAGGAAAGGAGGAGCATGCAGAAAGTGTGGTAGAGACCATGAAGGGGAATGCAAGTGGGGACTGAACGTCTGTTTCCAGTGTGGAAAGGAAGGCCATAGGGCGAGGGATTGCCGCACGGCTAAGTGCTATGACTGTGGCGAGACTGGACACCTGAGCAGGGATTGTAAGAAGCAGAAGGCAGGAGGCTCCGGTACGAGAAAAGGGAACATAGGGTGAAGGTCAGAGCTTTTGCCATGACCGGGAAGAGGCTAGAGCGGACTTCGACTCGACGTCAGATACGTTTCTGGTAATTTAAAATTTTGTGCATCTATGATTTGAATGCGATGGTAGTGGAGCTTCGTTCCTACTGCATTCTGTTGTATGTGGCATGTTAGGAGGAAGAACATCGATGAGCCCTTTGATGTAGAGATTGCTATTAATGAATCCGCTAGGTTACCTAGATGCCCTAGAGGATTGCGGGATAGAATTGAAGAAGCGTTGTTTTTGTTCTTGTAGGCGTTCAGGACAGACTTGGGTGGTAGGCGTACATCATAAGGTGAAGGAGTTAGCAATCCATGAGGCGTAGACGTATCGCTATTTGGCCGATTGTAAGGTGTGGATATACCAATATCTCAGCCGACAGATAATCGAATCGCGGTAAGTATTATTGGTGGTCAGGAACAAAGCGTGACATGGAAGGAATAAGTGAGTAGAGCCTACTTGTCTACAAATGAAGGCCGAGCACCAATGACGTATGAGGTATATTGAGGTAAACTGAGGCCAACGACTGAGAAGCCCGAAAGGAACCAAAGCCCTGGGGGAAGTAGCCAGAATAAAGGCAATAAACCAGAAGTCGTATGCTTATAAACGACGTAGAGCAATTGAACTCCAGGTGAGAGACTAGAAAAGAGAAAAGACACTATTGCCAGCAATGGTTCAAGAAACAACAGGTTTCGGGGACGAAACCTATTTAAGGGGGGTGGACTTGTAACACCCGGAAATTTATATAGAAACCGACGAAAGAAGAAAAAGAAATAAAGTCCGAAGTCGAGGGACCAAACCTGCCAACGAGAGAAACTTCGATGCACGTGAGTATAAAAGGGAGGAGACACTCCCATTCTCCCCATTCTTCAGCTAAGAGAGGAGAAGAGAAGAGAAGGGGAAAAGAGGAGAAAAGTTGGTTCGGGTGGATTCGAGCGTGTATTCAACGTGGAGCGAGTCAAATCGAAGCTCTACTCGACGGGATCGTTAAGGTGAGTTCTAGGACCCCTCTTTTACACGTTTTCAACTGATTTTGGGGCTGGAACACGTCCAAAAACCTATTTTTTGAGTTTTTGGGTGAAGACCCGTTTTGATGCATGTATGTATGTGTATGATGCGTTTGAGGCGAGATTTCTTGCTTGGTTATGCTTGTATGAGGTCATGGTATGTTTCCCTAACCTTTAGAAGGGTTGATTTGAGCTTAAAAGAGGTTTGGAAGGGGTTGGAAGTCGAAAACCCGCGGTTGCAGTCAAGCTAACTACACTCTGCACCAGCTAGGGCTAGGCGACCGACTGGAGGGCGACTGGAGGCCATTCGGCCGATTGAAGTGCGACTTAGGTCCATACGCACGTTTGCTATGCGACTGAGGTCCATACGCATGATGGTCATGCGACTGAAGTTCATGTGCTTGGGAGTCATGCGATTGAGAGATGGTGCGACTGAGGTTCATTCGCATGGAGGTTATGCGACTGAAGTTCATGCGCTTGGAGGCCATGCGACTGAGGTTCATTCGCATGAAGAGTATGCGACTGAAGCCCATACGCCTGAAGTCATGCGACTGAAGGCCATACACATGAGAGTTATGCGACTGGGAGTCCATTCGCATAGAGGTCCATTCGCCCATAGTCCATTCGCATAGGGTCCATTCGCATAGATGCCCATTCGCCTAAGTGTTCAGAGATGATAGCCGAGATGAAATTCCTCGACGATGTGATGGGCATGGACGGTATAAGGTGACGCAGGATGATGAGATTATAATGATGATGTTGATGGAGATGATAATGATATGTATGATGTTATGTGTTATGTTAGGCACAGCGTTGCGTGTGATGCAGGGTATGTATGATGTGCGTGATGTGATGTATGATCGATGCGTATGTATGATGATGCCGTATGTTTATGTTTATGTTGTGTTCCTTGCTATGTATGTTTATCTTTCTATGGCTTTGCGCTGAACGTTAATGAATGAAATGAAAGTATTATGTAACGTAAAGTGAAAGTAGGAAAAGAGGAACGTAATTATTGAATGCATGCATTATTGAATGAATGAATGAATGACTTAATGAATGAACGAATGAAAGGCTTGCAAGCATATGTATGAGGTGAGCGACTCTGTGTCGCAAAAGACTCGGAAGAGGTTCTTGTTTCGTACTCCGGTACTGTGCCAGTCTTCGGACATGAGTCGGGGATTTGTGAGCAGGCCCCGGTACAGTATCAGTCTTCGGACATGAGTCGGGAGTATTGCATATGAAGAAAGTGACGGATGATGAGATCCGTGTCGCGTATCCCGGTACTGTGTCAGTCTTCAGACATGAGTCGGGGGTTTGTTTATCGGACCCCAGCACAGTATCAGTCTTCGGACATGAGTCGGGGATATTGCGTGAGACGAGATAAGGAGGTGAGCGACTTTGTGTTGCAAAAGACTCGGATGGAGTTCAGTCCCTGTGACTGACTCATATAGGATCTTTGTCGCGTATCCCTGTGTTGTGTCAGTCTTCGGACATGAGTCGGGGGCTTGTGAGCAGGTCCTGGCACAACATCAGCTTTCGGGCATGAGTCGGGGATATTGCATGAGACAAGATTCGAGTACTGAAGGGTAATGAGCAAGGTAATGAAGGAAAGAATGAAAGTATGAAATGAACGTTAACGAATGATCCTAATAATGTACGAAATGGGATCCTTGTCATTCGACCTCAGTAATCGTGGCTGTGTGCCATGAAGAGGGTAAAGCCTGACAGGATCTAGAAAGAAGTGAAAGATAATGATGTATGATAATGGATGAATGTAACGAATGTAATGACGAAGATAATAATGATATTATCTGTATGTACGTATGATGTGTGAACGCATGTATGTAACGAATGTTTTATTAAAGAAAGTAAAGAAAGGTTTTACGAAAGAAAAGTAAGTTTTATTTTAAAACTAGAACTCACTCAGCAACGCTGACTTTGATGTGTTTCCAGTTGGCAGGTATGTTGCTGAGGATGGCACGGGGCGGCTACTCAGCGTATTTTGGATGGCATCTTTATGTTTAATGCTTTTGTAATAAATGTAACCTGATATTGTTAAAGGAAAGATTGTACCAAATTGTAAAAGTATTTTGATGGAATGAAATTATGTTTTTAATGTTTCCGCTGCAACTATTTATGAAAGGAAAAATGTGATGTGCGTTTTATGTGCGATGAATGACCAACTGTAAGCGTCCCGGGAATGGGGCCTTACAATTAGCCACTTACTTTACTCTTCATACCCCAAGTCTTACCTGTCCTGACTACATCAGTATTTAAATCTACATACAACACATAACCACATACGATGCGCACATAAAACTGGTTAACTTTAAGAAAATACCTGATGGCACGCAGCTACTCAGTTTGGCATCCCATTCCCTTTCCGTTCCATTTTCAGTTTAAGTTAAGGTTTATTTTGAAAATTTACCCATTTCACTTAAACTTTGGCTCTGATACCAACTTGTAAGGCCCCGTTCCCGGGACGCTTACAGTTGGTCATTCATCGCATGTAAAACATACATTTACATTTGTATTTCGTAAACATCGCAGCGGAACATTAAAATAAGCTTTCATTTCTATATAAATTCTTTTGCAAGTTAATATAACATTCGTTACAAAATAGTTTGTTCGCATTACAATGCAAAAACATCAATCAAAGAATGCCATCCCAAAAAGAGCTGAGTAGCTTCACGATGCCATCCTCAGCAAACATTACCTGCCAACTAGAAAACATATAAAAAGTCAGCGTTGCTGAGTGAGTTCTAGTTTTATTATAAAACATACTTTATTTTCATATAAAACCATTCGATACATTTGCATGATCACACATCATACGTGCGTACAGATAATATCATTATTATCTTCTTCATTCATTCGTTCCATATAACTTTACTTGCGCATCGGACATCATCCATACCAATACCATATGCTACACACTGATCAGTCCTAGCTACTAGGCCGAAGTCAATAAATGAACAGCTAAACGTATGCCACAGTACTAGGGGTAACCGATCAATCATAGCTACTTGGCCGAAGTCAATAAATGAATAGCTAAACGTATGCCACAGTACTAGGGGTAAGTGGTAGAGGTTTTACATTAATGGTCAATCACAAAGAAGGACCCGTTATTCGATGCATGCAAGACGTTTCATTTATTTCCACTTTACGTTACATAATACTTCATTTCATTCATAGCATAATACGTAAAGCCATAGGGAAGATAACATACATCATACTAAGGATCATTAACATGCATCAATATCACAGCATACAGGGCAACATCATACATACATAACATGCATAAACATGCAACATCATCATCATCATGCCCTACATACTCTCTAAGGCCATAACCGCTATCCTATATGCTCTTACGGGAACCTTTACGTCAAAACCTACATCTGCACTTTCCCCCGAAAGCCAGAAGTCTAACTACACTTTCCTTCAAGTGAAACAACCCTATTCGTGCGTATGGGCACCCTTCAGTCGCATGGCCTCCATGCGACTGAACATCATGCGATTGGACTCATGCGGATGAACATCTATGCGAATGGAGATCCAATCGTGCGTATGGACCTCATACGGATGGAACTAATGCGAATGAGCACCTATGCGACTGATCTAATGCGAATGAACTCATGCGACTAAGCACTTATGCGACTGAACCCTCAGTCGTATGACTCCCCATGCGACTGTACTCCCAGTCGTGCGAATGAAACCTTAGTCGTGCGATTGAACCCTCAATCGTGCGAATGAATCCCAATCGTACGAATGACCCTCAATCGCCTCTCATTCGGCCGTATGGCCTCCATTCGGTCGCCTAGCCCTAGCTGATGCAGAATGAAGTTCATCCCGAACCCAATCTGCCATTTTCGGCCTCCAAGCTCATCCAAACCCATTCTAAGCCTAAATTAACCCTCCTGGACCTTAGGAATGCATACCACAACACTATACAAGCACACACAAACCCGGAAACATACACGAAACACATCACACACATCACACCCAAATGGGTCAAACACATACTCACACCAAAAACGGGTTTTAATGTTCTCCAGCCCCAAAATCGGTTGAAAACAAGTAAAAGTGTGGTCCTAGAACTCACACAAACGAGCACAACGTCAAGGGCTTCGATTTGGCTTGCTACACAACGAGTTTGGCCACCCGAATCACCCGAATCGACCCTTTTTCTCTTTTTTTCTTCTCCTTTCTCTCTTCTCCTCTCTTGAAAGCTAAAATGTGGGGGTAGTGGGGAGAGTTGGCTGCCCTCTCCTTACTAATATCACCACATTTCCCAACTTTTCTTCGTTAGCGAGTTTGGTCCCTCGACTTTGAACTTTATTTCCTTTTCTTTCTTTACCGGCTTCAAAATAATAGATATCCGGGTGTTACACAACCAGTTGGGCTAAGGCCCGAATCTGTTAAGTTTTGGAAAATACTTTATAAATTCAATAACTAAAGAAAACCCCAATCTCACAAGAACCCTAGAATCAAATTGTTTCAAATTGAACCCCAATCCGTTGTTGTTAATGTCGATTATCATCGGGCTTTTGATCCCCATGTAAAATCGAGCATAATGCTATATGTAACTTACATGATTGAGTTCGATTTGATGATCTCAAGTTTAAGAACGAGTCGCGACGATATTATTGTTGATTCAAGGTGCAAACATTGTTCGTAATCAAATTAACTTTGCAGGAAGCTTTGGATGGTGATTCTAAGTAAAAACCCTCAACCAATTTTGTATAAAAGAGCTCGGAAGTTCGATTTTGATTTAGTTGCAAGGGCGATGAAGGATGATGATCGATTTGGAGGTGTGTGTGTGTTTGAATTGAAATTAAGTGTTTACATGACATAGAGTCATCTAATCGAGAGTTTATCTTTGCTTATTAACGTTTGATTCCTTCAGTTACAAGTCAAATGACTTTAACCTTTTGAATGTACTTTCGGTTTTGGTTTCTTGCGTTAATGGTCGAGTAAACACAATTAAACATGGGTTCAAGTTCGAAACCGACGCACAAAGGTTAATGAATGGTTTATTCGAGTGTAACGGGTCGATTTTTTGGCTACTTGAGTGTCGCCGGAGTTGCGGCCGGACTTGGCCGGAGTTTGGCCGGCTCGGCGTCGGAATACGGGAAGGGGGGTTTTGGTTTGGGTTGTTGTAAGGATTCCTATAAGTCTGATGCAGCCAAAACATCCAAAGTCTCTCTACAAACATGCAGTAAAGAACTGAAGTAGAAATGCTTCGGAAGTTTTACACCATACACTAGAAATATTCTAAGTGTAAAATCTTCCGAAGCCAAGACCAATATCTTCCGAAGCCAAAAGTGAAGTCTTCCGAAGCTTCAAAGACAAAGTCTTCCGAAGCCAAATAGTGAAGACAGATTTTTTCCAAAGACTTTTAGAGATATGCCTTTATCTAATGTACTTTATCATAAAGCGGGACCATATTTCCGCTGCAACTCTGTAAAGTCACCAACTTATATGAGTTGGTGAAAGGTTCATGCTTTTGGTAACTATACATTGATGTCTTGAGTCCATGCTTTCTACTTTATGTACTTTTATCCTTTTTGTAATATATTAGAATGTGAGCTATGGCATGTCATAGTCACAAGTCAAAAGGCAGATATGCCTTTTGACTCTACAATTGATTTTGTTTGTGTCTAGTCAATTGTATCCAGCTGGCTTTCAAAGTATAGCCGGCTGTAGGTTGTAGTATAAGTATTCCATGTTATTGTATCTTTCTTTATGCTTTGTAACACTTGTAATAGAACTTAAGAAAGCAATATACTGCATCCTTGAAACCCAATCTCTTATGTTCTCATGTTCTGTCTCTTACTTATTACTTGTGTTCTTAGTATCATTCTTGTGGTTAATCCAGTTTACTGTTTGATTAAGTTTGGTTAATCTCCTCTTTGTGTTGTTGTGTTGTAAGTGACCACCCTTCACCGGTCTTGCAATTGGTATCAGAGCATTTCAGGCTCTTGATATAAGATCTTACCATCTTAAGATCCCTCACACATACAAATACTAAACTTTTCAAATGGCAGCCATTTCCAAGACTGATATGGAAACTGGAACCATGAACAAGTCCCCACTGATCACTCTTGATGACTTTGATACCTGGTGCATCAGAATGGAAGGTTTCATCATGTCTCTAGACTCAAGAATGTGGGAGTCTGATGAAAATGGACCTTTCATACCCAGCACTTCTTCTGCTACTGGTGCTGGTATGATCCCCAAAGATGTGGCTAACTACTCTGATGAAGATAGGAAGAGAGTAGAGATTGACAGAAAAGCCATGACAGCTCTTCAAACTGCCCTTCCAAACTCTGTGTACAGAGGTTTCAAAAAGTGCAAAACAGCTAAACAGCTGTGGGATGCACTAAAACTGATGTATGAAGGCTCCTTTAAAGCTAAGGAGAACAAGAAGGATCTCCTGAAGCAGCAGTTTGAAAACTTCACCTTCAAAACAGGTGAAACCATGACTCAGCAATACTTCAGGTATGTTGAGATAGTGGATACCTTGTGGATGGAGGAGTTCCTCTTGAGAATAGAGACATTGTAAGGAAGTTCATGTCCTCACTTCCTAGGCAATGGACACACTATTGTGTGGTGATTAAGAGGACTGAAAATCTCAAAACTCTTACTCTGACAGAGTTATATGGGATTTTCAGTGGCTACCAGATGGAGATGAACATGCAAGGTTCATCTGGCAACTCCAACAATCAATTGGGTTCAGCCCTGCACGTGGTTGAAAAGGATAGCATAGAACCCCAACATCATCTCATATGCTACCCTGACAATTCACCAAAGGGTCCTTTCATCACCTTCCCAGAGACACCCAGGGAGAACTATACTCAAGGAAGCCCATTCCAAGAGACAAGCTCTTCTCAAGCTTTTGTGTCTTCTAATGAACTGTGGCAACTCTCTTTTCACTCTTGAAGACCTGGATTGTATCCATCCAAATGATCTGGAAACATGGAAATAGTCCAGCAGATGGCTCTTCTCACTCACAGAGCCAAGAAGTCCTACAAGAGAACTGGAAGGAAGTTTCCAAGCAATGCAACCAGTGGAAAGTTTGGCTTGGACAAAGGCAAAGTCAAGTGTTACGACTATAACTTAATGGGCCACTTTGCCAGAGAGTGTAAGGCACCCAGAACAAATGGTGGCCAAGCACCAACCAGACCAAACTACACTGAGAAAGCCCCTAGAATGAGAAGTCAAAGCAACAAGCTGTTGTTGCTGTTGAACAAGGAGGCTTTGATTGGAGCTTTTAGGTGGAAGATGCTTCTCCAAACCAAGCACTAATGGCAGATCATGATGAAGCCAAGGTATTGGAACATCTCTGTACTCCTGAATGCATTGCTAAAGTTAATAGATACAGGTCCTATAACTTGGAGATGAGATCTGATCTTGAGTCCTTAAACATTTTAAAATCTGATTTTAGAAAGTCTGAAAATGATTATAAACTAAAGATAGAGGACTTAGAGAAAACCATTTCAGTTCTAAATCATAAGCATACAGATTTTAGAACTCAAATCAAAGATCTCATAACCAAGCTGACTGAGTGCCAGGCTGAGCTTGTGATCAGCAAAGCCAGGGCAGAAAAGAGTGTTCTTGAAGAAGAGACCTTCAAGAACATGATATCCTCATCCCTGCACAACAAGGTGTGTTATCAAAATAGACAGGGACTGGGATCCAATGAGATAGCTTCTCCACACACAATCTTGTCTATAAGATCTCCTAGGTGTGGAACTTGTGAAAATGAGCTTCCTCTTATAGATCCTATAAGTGAAGAGGATGAAGAAGAGATAGTGAAGAATTCCTCTGAGAAGAGTGAAGAGGAGGATTCTAAGAAGGGCCACTATCCTTCTAAGGAGAAGAAGATTACTGTGATGACCAAGTCAATGAGAAAGAACTTGATCAGGAAGAGCAAAAGAAAAGCAAGAAAGGCTCAAGAGATCAAGGCTACTTTTGACTCTAAGTAGAAACAAGTTTTTATCTCTGCAGGGTTTGAAGTAGTAAAGACTGAAGACATTAACCAAAACTCTTCAGCTAAGATTTCTGGTTCAAATCATCTTAGTACCAAGAAGAAGTCTGATCTGCTGTGTACCACTACTGCACAGCCTGGACCATCAAACTCCAAGAACAGTTCCCAGCCCAAAAAGACTGTCTCAGCATCTGCAAAGATGAAGGTGGAGAAAGGATGTGACCAAAGACAGTCTTGTTCTCATAAGAAGACTCTTGTGAAGAAGAAAATGATGTGTGTCATGTGTGAAATTACCTATCACATTGCTAAAGATTGTCCATACAATCCTAAAAGTACTGTCCATATGACCAAGACAAAGACTTCAAAGAGTTCCAAGAAGATTCAAGCTTTGGAAGGAAAATCTGTTTCCTTCGGAAGCTCCAAATCTAAGAAGAAGGCAAATGGAAAATTACCTTCGGAAGAGAAGTTGGTCTCGGAAGAAAGGAATTCTTCCGAAGCACTGAAGTCTGCTGCAGTGACTGCAGAATCTTTCGAAGGTTCAGTCATTAAAATTCCAAAGTCCCAAAAGCTTCCGAAGTTTTGAAGGTCAAGTCCAAGACTCCAAAGGTGGTGTGGAAGTCTAAGAAAGACCAAGTGACTGAAAATTTTCCATCAACAACAGCTCAAGATCCTCCTAGCACAACCATAGGATCTATTACTGTTGCATTACCTTCTATTATACTTAGTGAGCCCAAGACAAATAAGGCTTGGGTTTCCAAATGTAACTAATCATTTTCTTTGTGCAGGAACAGCTCAAGACAAACAAGAATGTCTAGATCATTGATAGTGGCTGTTCCAGGCACATGACATGCAATAGGTCACTACTCCATAACTTTGAAAGGATTGATGGAGGACCAGTTGCTTTTGGAGGCAATGAAGGTGGTTACATTTCTGGAAGGCGCAAGGTCACAAATGGTAAGCTCAGCATTGAAAAGGTAAACTTTGTCAAGGAGCTTGGGTACAATCTTCTAAGTGTATCCAAATTTTGTGATCAGAGTCATAACATGCTCTTTATTGAGCATGAGTGCATTGTTCTCAAGCCTGGAGTGGTCATTCCTCATGAGCACATCCTGCTTAGAGCCCCCAGAAAAAGGAACATGTACAAGATGGACTTGCAAGAAACATCTTCCTCTAGAGAAGTTTCATGTTTTTTGTCTAAAGCAAATAGTGATGAGTCTTCCTATGGTATAAAAGAATGTGTCATGTAAACTTTAAGAACATGGATAAACTAATTAAACATGATTTGGTAACTGGAATGCCAAAGAAAGAGTTTACAAGTGATGATCATTGTGTTGCATGCCTGAAAGGGAAGCAACATAAGGTATCTCACAACCCTAAGGAAAGAAATTCTATCACTACTCCCCTACACTTATTACATATGGATCTCTTTGGCCCCACCAGTGTAATGAGTCTAGGAAGGACCTCTTATTGTTTGGTGATCACAGATGATTTTACAACTTGGGTTTTTTTTCTTAGAACTAAGGATGAGACCCCTGAGATTCTAAAGAATTTCATCTTAAAAATTGAGAATCAAAGTGATCACAAGGTCAAAACCATAAGATGTGATCAAGGGACTGAATTCAAGAATCAAACCCTTGATACATTTTGTGATGAAAAAGGTATTACAAGATAATATAGTGCTCCTAGGACTCCTCAGCAAAATGGTGTTGCTGAGAGGAGAAACAGGACACTAATTGAAGCTGCAAGAATTATGTTGTCTGACTCTAAACTGCCCATCACCTTCTGGGCAGAGGCAGTAAACACTGGTTGCTATGTGCAAAACAGAGTTTTAGTAGTTAAGACACATGGTAAGACTCCTTATGAACTTTGGCACAAGAGAAAACCTTTAATTGGCTTTCTCAGGTCATTTGGATGTCCTTGCACCATCTTGAATACCAAAGATCAAATTGCCAAATTTGCTGAGAAATCAGATGATAGACACTTCATTGGATACTCTTCCCAGGCTAAGGCTTATAGAGTATACAATCTCAGAACTAGAATTGTTGAGGAGTCAGCAAATGTGACGTTCAATGAACACACACCATGTGTGGCTGGTTCTGGTCCTGATTGGCTATTTGATCTTGATTTAGTTACCAACTGTTTTAACAAATCTTGTGAGAATGTTTCAGGGTCTGTAGAAAATTTAAATACATGTGATCCTGATCCAAGATTTGAGCTAAGAAGACCTTCAACTCATATATCTTCAGCTCCAGTTGAAACTACTTCAGCAAATGAGGTTTCTATCAGCACTACAATGACAAACTCAGCTGATACATTGTAACATCTCGTATTTTTTGTTAAGTTAAAAGTTAACCTTGTTAAATTATTATAAGAACTAGTTATGCCTTTTATGAAATTTGTAGGCTATTTATGTTACTTATTAGTTTGTCATTTAATTTCTAATATAAATCCTAATAATATAACTAATAAATTACGATAACGCCAATAATTATGACTTTAATAATAATAATAATAATAATAATAATAATAATAATAATAATAATAATAATAATAATATAATAATAATAATAATAATAATAATGGTGATAATAATAAGATATAAAATATTTAAAATTTTAAATTAATTTAAGTCCAGGGGCTCTTTTGTTAAGTTTGAAACTTTAAATAAATGTTTTAGCATATAATTATAAGAATTCAAAACCGAGGGACTCAAAGTGTAACTTTCAATTTTACAAAACCAACCCCCCACCCTCTATCTCTCTCCCCGGTTTCCCGGCGGCCGGCCGGCGAGACTCCGGCGCGGAGCCGGTGAGCCTAAACTCACGTAATCGCATAAATTTTCGGTGTATCCAACCGTAATCACCCTCTGAAACCGTTTTCTAACTTATTAATACGCGTTAATTTCCATTTAAGACGAATTTGGAGCCGTTTGAGCTTGGTAACCGTTAATCATCAACCTTTGAACCGATCGGCATTTAACACTCAACAATAATCAAGTTAAATTACACCTACACGATCGTTTAACAGTACCTAAACTTCTACACATCGTAATTTTACCTGAAAAACACAAAACCATCACATTCAAATCGTCATCTTCATCGGACCTGCAACTCAACCAAACCACCTTCTGAACGTTTTGAATCTCAATTGATAAGGGGTTTTTGGTCATGATCACTCTCGGAAGCTTCACACGTGATTAATTTGATTATCATCAATAATTGCATCTCAAACCAATTTCATCTTAGTCGCGACTTGTTCTTCATTTGTGCACGTTAGTTCCGCTTCAATTCGGGTAAATTAAACACATCTTTATACTCGATTTCACTTAGGGATCAAAAGCCCTAAGTTGAATTTCGTTAACAACTGTGAATTCATGTTCAATTTGAGGCAATTCGATTCTAGGGTTCTTGAGAAATTGGGGTTTTCTTTATTTATTGAATTTATAAATTATTTTCCAAATCTTAACAGATTCGGGCCTTAGCCCAACTGGTTGCTACTCTATACCATTAAACCGGACGTCTTGGGTTCGAACCCAGCCTCCGGCATCTATTTTTTTGAAAGCTAAATTTATATATTTTAAACTTCAAAAATTATACTAATATGTTATTAAATCAAAATAAAAATTATTTTGTTAATAAAAATATTTCAGAAATTATTAAATTGATTTTTAAAGATTTTAAAACTTATAATGCTTACATTTAATTATTTGTTATAAAAAACATTTTTAATTCTTTTATATAATTTAAATATATTACGGTTTAAATTTAGGTTATTTCGAACATTATAAATTTATATGCTAGATAATTAACTATTTAAATAGTTATTTAAATAATGATTTAAATATTTGATTATTCACCTATTAAATTTACCATGTTAAATCATAAATAGTTAATAAATCTATTCCTTAAACTTTTATTTAAATTCTTGAAATTTATAAAAATATAATTTGTCATTATACTTTATTCTTATTTTTAAGGTTTTGTATTATAAAACCTTCATAATAGATCATTTAAAAGTTCAAAACTTAATAAAATGATTTTAAATAGTTTAAAGTCATTTAATTAAGTATTTAATTAATTCTCTTTATCAAATTTTAGATAATTATTTATTAAATTAATTAATTCTTTTCACACATTATACTTAATCTATATTAAATTCAATAAACTAAATTATTGAATCTTACACTATCATTTTTAGGCTTAATTGATTTATACCATCTTTACTAAACCAAAACATAAACAATTCATTATTTTATTTAATTACTTAAACCCCAAATTCCAATTGAAACCCTAGTGCACGTCTAATCGTTAATCTTATTATTGAACCTCATCTTGGAATCAATACGTTTAGGCATCTTGTAAGAGAAATCGTTGGAGCCTCGTTTACTTTCTTATCATCATCTTATTTATTTCAAGTGAGTATTTTTATACCCCTTTTTATATTTTCACACTTTTGGGGTGAAACATGTTACATTATAAACTTTGCACTTGTAAACACGTTTGATTCTTGTAAACCTATGGCAATTTACCTGTATGTTGTGGTTAGTTGAACTTGTGGCTACCATGTAATGTCGAATATATGTACAATCATTAACTATTGCTAGCCTAGCGAAGTCATAGATCTATGGGCCAGACAAGCCTTCTTGGTTGATCCAAGTACACTTAGCTAATCGTATATACTTTTAAACGTTTGACACTTGTAAAACTTTGTCGAGGTTTGATTGTGCATTCTGTCTTACATCCCTAGTTACTTTGTTCTCTAACTTACAACATGAATTGTCATCTTTTATATACTTATGTATCAAAAACTATGGAAATTTCACCAACATTATGTTGACCTTTTATTTTTAACATGTTTCAGGAAATACTCAAGCTTGATCGCCATTTTTGAAGTTGTTCACACCTAGGAATGGACCTAGTTAACTTAATGAATGAGCTTGTATATTTCTTATATTGTGTTCTTATTTGAGAGTTATGCTTGTAATGTACCTTTCAAACTTATGAATAATATATTTGGATTTAATAATATCGTTATGTGGCTGTGAACGATCTTAACTCTCACTCCTCGACGTTTCCGCCGTCAAGGTTGGGGTGTGACAGATTGGTATCAGAGCTCATAACTATAGGGATTTAGGTTATTAGAAATGGTGACCTAGACTATAGTATGCATGAACCTTATAGAATTATGATTCTATCTTGTAAATTATATAGTTTGCATGCTACATAATGCTATGTCCTCCTCTGTGCAATTTGATGCCTTAGCATAGGATTGCCTAAACATTGTTACTTGTCTCCCTAAACTTATCTTTGACCCTTTGATTTTCCCCGACAAATGAAGCTTTCTAAACTTATTCTCGACAACATGTGGAATCTACACTTACGATCGTGGGTTTAATTCCTTAGACTCTATGTCTAATCTATATAAATCTTATCAAGGTTTTGATCCCATGAATCTAAGAAATAATGTGTGACACATAGACACCTGTATCTTGGATTTCCTGGCAAAAGGTCTTCGGGCTAAGGTAAGCATATCGTATAAATCTCATTGCGAGACCAGTTATGCTTATCTGGGGATTTCTGGGATGAGTGTTAAACTATGGTCAACATACACAAGTTTCTAAGACAAATGGGTCAATTTACCTTGACGTGTCAATGTTTCCAAATGATAATGCGTTACCAAATGGAACCATCCGCCTTATATTTAAAATATAATAAATCCTTGATTCCTTGGACTGGTTTATCATCGAAACTCTAATATCTTCTCATTCCTATCTTACAGAATGTTTCCGTTAATATTGAACTCGTTATACTCCTCAATTCCTACGTTTAAACAACGTTATACGTTGTGCGCCTTATGTAACTATCTTCATACCATGACCAACGTGTACATGGATCTTAATATATCCAAAGATATTGGTCGTCTAAGCCGAATGTTTATTTTTAAACTTAAAATTGTTACTTAGGGTTTTCAAATGTCCTTAAAGTGTGTCCCATAACTGAAATCATGCATGCCGAAAGGTGGAATACCTGCGTCCCGGGATACCTTGTCTAGGCAAGGTATACACATAAATTTGATTCGACCGTTGGGTCCGTTTATTTGACCTGGAACTCATGAGATGGGTGTTCGCTTATAGGTACGCGTGTCCACCGTAAAGTTGTGGTTGACGTAACACTTTGAGAAGTCAACGCATTTCCTTTTATTTTGAACCCGTTTTACATCTCATTATTGAATCACTTTACATCTCATTCGCTCCGTCATTGATCATGTTTTCCTGACTTAAACCATTCAGGATTTGAGAACCTAACACAATTAACTCTGTTATTCTGAACTATAACCTTAAATCCTAGCAAGCATGGTTTTCTTTTCCGGTTAATGTTACATTTATGTAATTTGAAGTTTCTGAATTTCTAGCTGATATTCCCTTCGTTTGCTAAGTCTAGCTTTATAAAGACTTCAAACCGTTTCGCATCGTAGGCAATGCAAGAGTCCGCAAGTCAACTTATGACTAAGGACACTCGTATCCCCTAAATGATTCTACCTCATCAAAACAGGGGTGACTCCCTTACTTTGGTGATGACTTTCCATTCGCTATCATTGTTCTTATGGAATCTTATCGTCAAGACAGAAGTGAACCTCATACCTTGATGATGATTTCCTCCTTTTTGTTTTTATGAATTTGTATTTTACAAATGGAAATACCTCCTTAAATTAGGTGTAAATTTTCGTACCTTGATTATGGTTTTCAATTTTTGTATTGTGTGTTTTATGAAATCCCCTCCTCTAATCGGGGTGATTTCCTTGTTTTGAGGATAGATTTCAATCATTTTCCTTTGGAACTCGTATTTCACGATTGAAATGACCCCACCAAAATAGGATTGAACCTCGTACTTTGGTGACAAAGGTCAGTTCTCGATTGTTTTCTTGTTATTATGTAATTCAATCATCAAGATAGGCGTGAAATCCATACCTTGATGATAATATCACCTGTTTAAATTTTTATGGATGGTATTCTCCTCAAATGAAATGACCCCATCAAAGTAGGAGTGAATTCTATTCTTTGATGAAACTTTTCATTTTGCTATATTTTGTTTCTATAAAACTTCACTGTTGAGATAGGAGTGATTATCCTTACCTTAATGGTAAGTTACTTCATTTTATTCATGTGGATCCTCAACAATGAGTTAGGATCAAGCTTTTGTTTGGTAGTTAAGAGTCATACTTTGGAAAATACACCACCAAGCTAGGAGTGATAACCGCATCTTGGAGAGTATTCCCATTCCTTGATCTCAAACTTACCAAGGTTTTAAGGCTTCATTTGACAAGAAACATGTAATAACTTGAAGGGTGAACACCATTATCGGATTTATCGACGATAGTGTTCCAGCCAGTCAAGCTAAAGCATGAATCTTGAACTCAAAAGGGGTCGTTGTTACTTTAGGTTAACCTTAGTTCCAAGCCTGGAACATTTAAATTTTAATTGATTTCTTCTCTCATGCTTTTATGTTTCAATTTGACGTTTGATCTAGCTTTATGGAACCTTTCTATCAACCTTTATTCTGAGCTATCATCAAAACTAATTGCACGATGATAACACTCCTAAAACAATCTTTCGTACAAGATAAATTTATGTCATGCCTTTCTGGTTATAGCAATGCACGGTTGTGTTCATGGGTTTGATGAACCGCGTGTGCAAGCCGTACTTGGAAAGCTATTTGTGATTGTCTTTATCGTAGATATTCTAAATTATTCAAATTCCAATCCGATCATGAACGACGTCTTTGTTTAACTCTTTACCCATAATTAAAAATGCAATTCCCATTATTTTGGATAACTTTGAACTCCTAATCTTGAAAATCTCTAAATCACAATCGTGATTGCGACTCACAAGACTTGTTATTCATTCCGATGTGGACAAAGATGATCATGAATTTCCGCGATTGATATTCATGGTTTGGCATAAAGGAAATGTTGACGTAGCTGGGTATATGTTCAAATTGCCTTGTACTCCTTGATGTCCTTTGGTGCATTATTGACCTATTGGCTTGTTTCTTCATTGATTTTATCCTTCTAAATCTTAAACTCATTATCCCAAATCTCTTAACGGCCCTTAATAATCTTTTCCGAATGTCTTCCCCTCAAAACCGAACATATCCTGATAAGCTATTACAATGATGCACTTATTATAAATTGAATCCTTAATCATAACAAACACGATTCTCGTATCAACGTAACACTAATAAAACTTTGAAACCCTAATGACATTTAAACAACAATCGATCATCCTGAAACCCCGTAAAAATTGTTTCATTGAAAAGCCCTTATGAATTCCTTATCTCATTCAAAAGCATCTTGAACTTATCCCCAAGCCTCGTATCACACTAATACTTAGTGTTTCATTCATGACAAAACCTTTCTAACCGTCTTGAACCGTTTAAAATACAAATGTTTATCAATTAAAAACTCTAGATTAATAATCTTGCAACCTTCGCCAAGGAACACATGAAATCATAAATAACGAACTTTTAACAAACTTAAGCTTAGTAAGACATCATAATTAAATTCATTGAATTTAAACGTTCCAAGTGTCACTTGCAAATGTGGCATAAAATCCAAGTCTCCTTATATCCTTGAAATTAGTCCCCTCGTGATTAAATTTCGGGACGAAATTTCTTAAAGTATGGGAGACTGTAACATCTCGTATTTTTGGTTAAGTTAAAAGTTAACCTTGTTAAATTATTATAAGAACTAGTTATGCCTTTTATGAAATTTGTGGGCTATTTATGTTACTTATTAGTTTGTCATTTAATTTCTAATATAAATCCTAATAATATAACTAATAAATTACGATAACACTAATAATTATGACTTTAATAACAATAATAATAATAATAATAATAATAATAATAATAATAATAATAATAATAATAATAATAATAATAATAATAATAATGGTGATGATGATAATAATAATAAGAAATAAAATATTTAAAACTTTAAGTTAATTTAAGTCCAGGGGGCTATTTTGTTAAGTTTGAAACTTTAAATAAATGTTTTAGCATATACTTATAAGAATTCAAAACCGAGGGACTCAAAGTGTAACTTTCAATTTTACAAAACCAACCCCCCCACCCTCTATCTCTCTCCCCGGTTTCCCGGCGGCCGGCCGGCAAGACTCCGGCGCGGCGCCGGTGAGCCTAAACTTACGTAATCGCACTAAATTTTCGGTGTATCCAACCGTAATCACCCACTGAAACCGTTTTCTAACTTATTAATACGCGTTAATTTCCATTTAAGACGAATTTGGAGCCGTTTGAGCTTGGTAACCGTTAATCATCAACCTTTGAACCGATCGGCATTTAACACTCAACAATAATCAAGTTAAATTACACCTACACGATCGTTTAACAGTACCTAAACTTCTACACATCGTAATTTTACCTGAAAAACACAAAACCATCACATTCAAATCGTCATCTTCATCGGACCTGCAACTCAACCAAACCACCTTCTGAACATTTTGAATCTCAATTGATAAGGGGTTTTTGGTCGTGATCACTCTCGGAAGCTTCACACGTTATTAATTTGATTATCATCAATAATTGCATCTCAAACCAATATCATCTTAGTCGCGACTTGTTCTTCATTTGTGCACGTTAGTTCCGCTTCAATTCGGGTAAATTAAACACATCTTTATACTCGATTTCACTTAGGGATCAATGGCCCTAAGTTGAATTTCGTTAACAACTGTGAATTCATGTTCAATTTGAGGCAATTTGATTCTAGGGTTCTTGAGAAATTGGGGTTTTCTTTATTTATTGAATTTATAAATTATTTTCCAAATCTTAACAGATTCGGGCCTTAGCCCAACTGGTTGCTACTCTATACCATTAAACCGAAGGTCTTGGGTTCGAACCCAGCCTCCGGCATCTATTTTTTTAAAAGCTAAATTTATATATTTTAAACTTTAAAAGTTATACTAATATGTTATTGAATCAAAATAAAAATTATTTTATTAATAAAAATATTTCAGAAATTATTAAATTGATTTTTAAAGATTTTAAAACTTATAATGCTTACATTTAATTATTTGTTATAAAAAAACATTATTAATTCTTTTAGGTAATTTAAATATATTACGGTTTATATTTAGGTTATTTCAAACTTTATAAATTTATATGCTAGATAATTAACTATTTAAATAGTTATTTAAATAATGATTTAAATATTTGATTATTCACCTATTAAATTTACCATGTTAATTTCATAAATAGTTAATAAATCTATTCCTTAAAATTTTATTTAAATTCTTGAAATTTATAAAAATATAAATTGTCATTATACTTTATTCTTATTTTTAAGGTTTTGTATTATAAAACCTTCATAATAGATCATTTAAAAGTTCAAAACTTAATAAAATGATTTTAAATATTTTAAAATCATTTAATTAAGTATTTAATTAATTCTCTTTATCAAATTTTAGATAATTATTTATTAAATTAATTAATTCTTTTCACACATTATACTTAATCTATATTAAATTCAATAAACTAAATTATTGAATCTTACACTATCATTTTTAGGCTTAATTGATTTATACCATCTTTACTAAACCAAAACATAAACGATTCATTATTTTATTTAATTACTTAAACCCTAAATTCTAATTGAAACCCTAGTTTACGTCTAATCGTTAATCTTATTATTGAACCTCATCTTGGAATCAATACGTTTAGGCATCTTGTAAGAGAAATCGTTGGAGCCTCGTTTACTTTCTTATCATCATCTTATTTATTTCAAGTGAGTATTTCTATACCCCTTTTTATATTTTCACACTTTTGGGGTGAAACATGTTACATTATAAACTGTGCACTTGTAAACACGTTTGATTCTTGTAAACCTATGGCAATTTACCTGTATGTTGTGGTTAGTTGAACTTGTGGCTACCATGTAATGTCGAATATATGTACGATCATTAACTATTGCTAGCCTAGCGAAGTCATAGATCTATGGGCCAGACAAGCCTGCTTGGTTGATCCAAGTACACTTAGCTACTCGTATATACTTTTAAACGTTTGAGACTTGTAAAACTTTGTCGAGGTTTGATAGTGCATTCTGTCTTACATCCCTAGTTACTTTGTTCTCTAACTTACAACATGAATTGCCATCTTTTATATACTTATGTATCGAAAACTATGGAAATCTCACCAACATTATGTTGACCTTTCATTTTTACAATGTTTCAGGAAATACTCAAGCTTGATCGCCATTTTTGAAGTTGTTCACACCTAGGAATGGAGCTAGTTAACTTAATGAATGAGCTTGTATATTTCTTATATTGTGTTCTTATTTGAGACTTATGCTTGTAATGTACCTTTCAAACTTATAAATAATATACTTGGATTTAATAATAGCGTTATGTGGCTGTGAACGATCTTAACTCTCACTCCTCGACGTTTCCGCTGTCAAGGTTGGGGTGTGACATACATCTGGGGTGCCTTCAAATTCCAGCTCAGAGGCTTCACAACCAGATAAGGATACCTCAATTGTGGAAGACAACAATGGTGGTGGTGAAAGTGATCAAGAATTCCTTGATGCTAATAACCACACCATAGATGACAACATCAGTGATGTCACACACTCATTGGATCAAGTAAATTTCGATAAGTATGGTGATGTGGAGGGTGAAACCTCTATGCCAGATCTAAATTTTTCAAATTTAGATCTTTCTCAGCAACTTGCTGTGATCCCTCAGCTTAGGATCCACAAGTCTCACCCCACCACAAACATCATTGGAGATGTTGTCACAGGGGTAAGAACAAGAGGACAAACCCATGAAGCAAATGTTTGCCTTCACTCTTGTTTCTTATCCCAGATAGAGCCAAAGAAAGTTAATGAGGCTCTAAAGGATGGAAGTTGGGTTGAAGCTATGCAACAGGAGTTGCTTCAATTCAAAAGGCAAAAAGTTTGGAACCTTTGTCCTCTTCCTCATGGGAAGACTACCATTGGAACCAAATGGGTGTTTAGGAATAAGAAGGATGATAGAGGCATTATCATCAAGAACAAGGCTAGACTAGTTGTTCAAGGATACACACAAGAAGAAGGGATTGACTACACTGATGTTTTTGCTCCAGTAGCAAGACTAGAAGCTGTTAGGATATTTCTGGCATTTGCTGCAGCCAAGAACTTCAAGGTCTTTCAGCTTGATGTAAAGTGTGCCTTTCTATATGGAGTGATTGATGAAGAGGTGTATGTCAAACAGCCACCTGGTTTTGTAGACCCTGATCATCCTGATTATGTCTGCAAGTTTGACAAAGCTCTTTATGGGCTGCATCAGGCACCCAGGAAGTGGTATGAGACATTGTCTGAGTATGTTTGCAAACATGGATACAGGAGAGGTACTATAGATGGAACTCTTTTCATCAAAGGACATGGAAGTTACATATTGCTAGTCTAAGTTTATATGGATGACATCATCTTTGGTTCAACTAATCCAAAGCTCTGCAAAGAATTTGAGAAGCTGATGAAAGACAGATTTGAAATGAGTGCAATGGGAGAACTCAATTTCTTTCTGGGAATTCAAGTGAAGCAAGTTGAAGATGGTATCTTCATAAGTCAGTCAAAGTATGTTCAGGACATACTCAAGAGGTTCGACATGACTGATTGTAAGATTGCTAAGACACCCTCAGTCAGAAACCACTCCCTTGGACCTGATCTTGAGGGGGAGTGTGTAGATGAAGACTTATACAGGGCTATGATTGGGTCTCTTATGTATCTTACTGCTAGCAGGCCTGATATCATGTTTGCTACATGTATTTGTGCAAGATTTCAAGCCAACCCTAAGATGTTTCACCTCATCACTGTCAATAGGATTCTAAGATACCTCAAAGGTGCTTCAACACTTGGTTTATGGTATCCAAAGAATCCTGACTTCAATCTGTATGCTTATACAAATATTGATTATGGTGGTTGCAACATGACTGCAAAGTCTACATCTGGAGGATGTCAATTCCTTGGTGGAAGGGTTGTCTCATGGCAATGCAAGAAACAATCCTGTGTGTCTGCATCAACTGCTGAGGCTGAATACATTGCTGCTGTAAGTTGTTGTGCTCAAGTGCTTTGGATTCAAAATCAGATGTTGGACTATAGATTTAACTTCAAGGAGACTCCCATTCACATAGGCAACAATAGTGCTATCTCTATCACAGAGAATCCTGTGCAGCACTCAAGGACCAAACACATCAATATCAGGTATCATTTAATAAGAGATAACTATGAAAAGGGATTAATTAAACTAGTCAAAGTTCATACAGATGAACAATATGCTGATTTGTTTATAAAAGCTTTTGATGAACAGAGATTTAAATATCTAATATCAGCTATTGGGATGATTAACTTTGAGTATATCTTTTCTTAAAACTAATTCTAATTATTTCTTAAAATATGTGTGTCCTAAGTTGTCTAGTTTATCACTTTCATAAGCTCATATTTTCTTTGGATAAAAAATCTTTTTTGAAGATTTTCCTTAGATTCTTGAAAATTTTCTGATCCTTCGGAAGATATATTTTTACCTTCGGAAGCAAATCATGTCTTTAAAATAAATAACTGTCTAAGAAATTTTACCTTCGGAAGAGGTTTCAATCTATCTTCCGAAGCTTAAATACTTGTCTCCGACACTTATTTGTTTTCAAGGACTTTTTCCTTCCGAAGCAAAATTAACTCTCGGAAGCTTTGTTGTTTTATATACAAAGCATTCAAGTTTTTATTTCGCTTCCGAAGAGAAATTTTCAAAACTCTCAGGAAATTCTTGCGAAGTCATTTTAGCTTCAAAAGCTTTTTCATTAAAACTTCCGAAGATAATTTACCTTCGGAAGCTTTTCGAATTCCAAGAAAACTACTTTTCAGCAAAAGTAAATTTCCTTTATGAGGTGGGACCGACATTCGGATTTTAAAGTTTATCCTCTTTCATTAACTTTGGTTCAAATCCTTTTCACATAAATACCCAACGGTTCCCCCTCTCCCTCACTATCTTCTTCAATTCTACTATTTCTCAAACTAATTCCCAAACCGCCTTTGCTTTTCATCTTTCTTCATCCTTAAGCTTCTAAAATGGCCAACCTTAACCGCAGAAACAACCCAGATTTCTCCATGCAACTTCACAGGAAACACAATCAGGTTGCTCTGTTAAGCTCTGAGAAAGATGATAGTTTCTCAGAGATTTGTCGTTTCTTAGCTTTATCTAATTACTTCACCTCCTTAACCATTGATCCTACTCTCTATGAGGATCATCTGCTTGAATTTTGGAAGACCTGCCAAGAGGTCATCATGGATGGGAAAAAGGCACTGTCTGCCACAGTGCAAGGGAGGACAATCTTCATCACTCCGGCCATCATCAACACTCACTTGCAGCTGGATGATGAAGAAGGTGAGTTGTTCTTCCCAAAGGAAGCTGTCAATCATTCCTTTGAGAAGATGGCCTATGAAGGAGATTTCTCTGTAAAGACCTTCAGGAAAGGGAAGGTCTCATCCCAGTGGAAATACCTACTCCATGTGGTTATCCACAGCTTGTCAAACAAGCATGGAGGGTGGGACCAGATTCCTGAGGATCTCTCCTTCATAGTTTATGGAATGATTCAAGGGGTCAAGTTCAGGTACTCTCAATTTGTCTATACCAATTTACTTGCTAACTTGGACTCCTTAGAGTATTATATGTTTCCTAGATATGTTCAACACATTCTCAACTGTGAACTGGGCTCACAGTTAAGGGAAACAGATAATATTCTTAAATTAGGACAGATGAAGCCCGGCATCTTTTAAATCATGAAGAAGCCAACTGTAGGCTTCTCAGGGGTAGAAACAGCCCTTGTCCCCAAAATGTTAGAGCTCATTGCTCAAGGTGACAACCTAGCAACACAAGCTAGTGTTGAACCCACACCTTCTACCTCTCTACCACTAAAAAGGTCGCAAGTAACCCTCACCTACCAAAGAAAATCCAAACGAACCCCTGCTTAAGCTATTGAGTCTATGCAGGTCCCCATATACTCACCAATACAAGAGGAAGTGGACACTAGAGCTTCCACTTCCCCTGAGGAGCAAACCACTCCCATCTCTTCAACAATCAAGGCTGAGGTTCCTCATGCTCACCCTGATGAGCTCACAAGCCCAACTGCCTTAAGCCTTCACTCTGAGTCTCAACACTCAAGTGAACAACCTTCAGGGGACAGTTACCATCCCCAGCCTTTAGATCTAAATCAACCCATTCCCAACCTTTCATTCTATACTGATGAAGACTTAGGTTTCAGTGAGTACCATGAGTCTCTCTTCTCTTCCCTTACTCAAAGAGAGATGAGTACTCCTGAGTCTCCTCAGTCTAGCCCACATCAGTCACCTATCACTGAGGTGGATACTTCTGAACCTGTTCAGGATATCCATATGGAAGAGGCTCTCACTTTTGCAAGTGATTACATTATTAACACCTCAACCATGGCAACTCAGCCCATTGACATCTCAACTGAGAATGTCAATGAGCAGAGGAAATCTAGCAGCCAAGAACCTGAAGCTGGTGGTGAGAGAGAGGACTTTGGTCCAATCATCTCATCCCCCAATGATTCTTCTGATGAAGAAGAGGGGAATCTGAGACTAAAGGTGCAGAAACTGTCAAAAACATGCTCCTATTTAGTCTCTAAGGTTAGTCACCTTGAATCTCAGGTGACTACCCTTCACAATAGGGTCAATGATTAGTAACTTGAGATATCTTATCTCAGGGTAGCTGGGAGACCTTTAAGAAGAGCTCAACCAGGAACACAAGAACCTGTGAATGTGGTTGACCTAACCTCTAGCTCACCTATGCAAGAGGGTGATGCTACCAAAAAGGGGGAGAAAGTCATTACAGACACAGAACCTGGGAGTTTTTCAGAGAGTATGGACATTGAGGACTCACCATCCTCACTTGCAATTGTGCATACTCACCACCTTCCTCAAGTTCACATTAATGTGGACTCTATAGACTCTATCATCAGGCGTCTCTTTGAGCAAGGTATTTCAAGGGCTATGTCATCCCCACCTCAAGGAACTTCAAACTACATTATTAGGTGGAGGTATGATGCTGATAGAAGAGCCCTTATTCTTCACAGAGTTCAAGGGAAACAAAAAGTATTTGATTTTCAGACCTTGAACTACTATGAAGGTCTTGATCTGGTCAACATGCCACTTGTCAATCCAAGCAAATCAAGACAAGCTAACAGGTTAGCACTCATATTCAAGACAGAATTACTCAAGAGTTCAGCCTAAGAAGAAGACAAAGGCAATCAGGTAATGTCATTGGTCAACTGGATGCTGAGGCAGACCCTGAGATTAGCTTCAATGGGAAAACCTTGGCTGAAGGCCCAGTGATAGAGCCTGAGAGCCCTGTCACATCAACAACTGCTTCAGAAATTCATTCCCTCGGTGAAACACCTGCTGGTGAAGGTGTCTCACAACCTCTCTCTGGCCAGAGCTTGGATGCTACACCAAGCAATGAAGGCCAAACCTCTATCCACCCTGAGTCAAAAAGGTCTGTGGGTGATAAAGGGAAAAGGATTTTGACTCCTGAGGAGATTGAGGAGGAGGAGAGAGAGAGGAAAAGGAAGCTAAGGGGAGAAAGTTCCTCTGGGTCTTCAGGTTTTATGCAAGCTGCAATCAGAGATCCCCCCAGACCAAACACTCAAGATGATGAGTTGAGGGTAGTCAGGATTACTTACCTGCAGACCAGGAACTATGACATAGATGAGATTATATCTCTCCCCTTAGAGCAATTAAATGAACTGGCTGACATGGAAGTGTCAAGAGAGATGAAAGAAAAAGAGGATGCAAGATTACTTCTCCAATTCAAAGAGGAGAAGAGACAGAAAAGACTATACAAGCATGCTCCTACTCTCTCCCCAGTTTAACAAAATTCTTGTGCAAGAGACTATGGCATCTACACAAGAACCTCAGGTAGACAAAGAAACAGATAGACAAAACATGATCAACTACCTGAGTGTCACAGGTCTCTACCAGGCATTTGCAGTTCTTCCTTTGTCCTTTGAGTACATTGAGTTTGAGTATCTCAAACAGCTTGAACTTCAAGTGCTCAAAGAACAAAAAGCTACAAAGAGAAAGATGAGGGAAGAGGCTGCAAAGTCAAGAGCCATTATCCAAAAGAGTATGAAAAAGTCTGCTGACAGACAAAGGATGATGAGCTTCTTGAAGCTATATGGATTCTCCGGAAGGAGACTTGGCCCTATGTCTCTATCCACAATGGATGAGCATATCAGGGTAATCAAGCAGAAGATCAAGAGTGGAGAGCTGATTGACTTATACTCTCCTCCAAGTCAAATCCCACCTGAAGTGGAGGTTAAGGTTGAACAACCTGAGAGAACACAACCCGGACCTCCTGCTGAGCCTCAGCAAGCTTCATCTTCTGATCCACAGTAGGGTGAAACTCCCTCTCCTTCTGAACCTGTGAGGGAGGAACACCCAACTGAGAAAGACAAAGATGATCAACAAGGTGCTGCAGACCAGTCTTCTCAGTTAAAGTCTTCTAAAAGGAAGAAGAGGATGGCTTCTAAACCAAAGTCTAAGAAGAAGAAGCCTGAATCATCCACCTCTACACCTTAGGCTGAGTCAGATCAACCTGAGGAAGTGCATGAAGAGGCAGCCCAACCAACTCCAGTTCAAGTGGCTCCTCTTACAGCTGAGACACCCATCTTATCCTGGACCTTCACTACTAATCCAGAGAGATGGCATATGATCAGAGATCAAGGTGTTGAGAATGTCTTTACATGGCAAGACATAATCAACTTAATGATCTATTTGAGATGAGAAGATATTATGAGATTCTGAATGATCCCGACCATCTAATGAAGAAGGGTATGGTCATCATTGTGCTGAAGACTACAAACATCTGAGTATCTTCTAAAAGTTTTGGTAGCATCAGCCTAGGGGGAGTTTGTAAGGATTCCTATAAGTCTGATGCAGCCAAAACATCCAAAACATGCACTAAAGAACTGAAGTAGAAATGCTTCGGAAGTTTTACACCATACACTAGAAATATTCTAAGTGTAAAATCTTCCGAAGCCAAGACCAATATCTTCCGAAGCCAAAAGTGAAGTCTTTCGAAGCCAAATAGTGAAGACAGATTTCCTCCGAAGACTTTTAGAGATATGACTTTATCTGATGTACTTTACCATAAAGCTGGACCACCTTTCCGCTGCAACTCTGTAAAGTCACCAACTTATATGAGTTGGTGAAAGGTCCATGTTTTTGGTAACTGTACATTGAGGTCTTGAGTCCATGCTTTCTACTTTATGTACTTTTATCCTTTTTGTAATATATTAGGATGTGAGCTATGGCATGTCATAGTCACAAGTCAAAAGGCAGATATGCCTTTTGACTATACAATTGATTTTGTTTGTGTCTAGTCAATTGTATCCAGCTGGCTTTCAAAGTATAGCCGGCTGTAGGTTGTAGTATAAGTATTCCATGTTCTTGTATCTTTCTTTATGCTTTGTAACACTTGTAATAAAACTTGAGAAAGCAATATACTACATCCTTGAAACCCAATCTCTTGTTCTGTCTCTTACTTATTACTTGTGTTCTTAGTAGCATTCTTGTGGTTAATTCAGTTTACTGTTTGATTAAGCTTGGTTAATCTCCTCTTTGTGTTGTTGTGTTGTAAGTGACCACCCTTCACCTGTCCTGCAGTTGTTTTTAATTAATTTACAACTGGCTTTTAAAAGTTGTTATTTTATGCACAAACCTTTATATTAAGTTTCAAAAATTACAATTTAAACCTTAAACTTATAAAACTAAATAAATTAAATTAATTATCTATTTTCAACAATTAAATTCATAAAACTTTATAAGCTTATTAAAAGTTATTTTATAACTTAATAAATTTTTAATAAAACTTTTCCATTTAGATATTTATAGTAAAATGATTAATAAATCTTATAACTTTATGAAAAGATTTATTTCTAAGTAAATTATTACAAGTTGTTTTAAATAATTTAAAAAAATAATTCACAATAAAAGTTGTATTTAATCCATAAAACCATTAAAATAATTTAATAATGGAAATTCAAATTGAGTTCGGGTTTTGGGTTTTAACTCGAAAAATTGCGGATGTTACAGTCTCCCCTAGTTTAAGAAATTCCGTCCCGAAATTTAATCAAAATAGACCAATTTCAAGGATATGAGGAGACTTGGATTTCATTTCACGATTACAAGTGATCTCTTGGAAGCGTTTAAACTCAGTAAGTTTAGTTATGATGCTTTGATAGACTTAAGTTTGTTAAGTTTCTTAATTCACGATTTCATGTATTCCTTGGAAAAGGGTACAAGATTATTAATCTAAAATGTTTAATTGATAAACGCTTGTATCTTAAATGGTTCAAGACATTCGGGAAGGTTTTGTCACGCGAAAAACACCAAGTATCAGTGTGACACGAGACTCGGAGATAAGTTTAGGATGTTTTTGGATGGAATATAGAATTCATAAAAGCTTCTCAAGTAATAACTTTAACATAGTTCTTAGATGATTGATTCATGTCTATTTATATAATTAAGGTTTCAAAGTTTCATTAGTGTAACGCTGATGTGAGAATCATGTTTGTTATGACTAAGGATTCAATTTAGAATGAAAGCATCATTGTAATAGGTTTTCAGGATAAGAGCGGTTTTGAGGGGAAGGCGTTTAGAAAGATTTTTAAGGGTCACTAAGAGAAATAGGATAATGAGTTTAAGATTTAAGGGGACAAAATCAATGAAGAAACGAGTCAAAATAACAAGATGTTTCGAGTGTAACATTCGGTTTACAAACCAAAAACATTACATTGACTTATCAAAGTATTAGGTCAACTACAACCGTAATGAAGACATGCGTACCTATAAGTGGATACTCACCCCAAGGGTTCCCAAGTAAGGTAAACGGATCCATCGGTTGATTTGGATTTATATGAATACCTTGCCTAGACAGAACACCTCGAGATACAGGCATCCCACTCTTCCAGCATTACATGTTTCAAGTTGTAGGACATAGACTTTGACGAGACTTAAAAAGCACGAATAAAGATTCAAAGCTCATTTTGAAAACATTTGATTTAGGCACATAATGCCTTAGAATATGATTTAAGGTTCGTGTGTGCATTGATAAGATTTAAGGTATAAGCATAAACACATAAGACATATAATTACATAATCAAGTATAAACACATAAGGCACATAAAATACTAGTTAAGCATATAGAATACATGAGAGGACTCATGTGTAAGGGTACTTAGTTATAGTCTAGGTCATTCCATTTCTAATAACCTAAATCCCTATAACCATGGCTCTGATACCAATCTGTCACACCCCGACCGACGACGGAATTATCGGGGCGGACGAATGGGAGACGATTGCTCATAGCACATGGAACTAATTAAGTTGAAATATTATTAAATATCATTATTCATTAAACATTACAAGACAAATAAAATAATAACATAACAATCAAGATACAACCAAATACATAAGTCTTTCAATTAGTCTAGGTCTAAGTCCTATATGAGCACAAGAAGATCTTCAAGTAGGAAAACCTGAAACATGTTAAAAATAAAGGGTCAACTATAAAGTTGATGAGATTTCCATAGCTTTCAATACATAAGTATATAAAAGATGGCAATTCATGTTGTAAGTTAGAGAACAAAGTAACTAGGAATGTAAGACAAAATGCACAATAAAACCTTGACAGTTTTACAAGTCTCAACGTTTACAAGTTTATACGATTAGCTGTGTGTACTTGGATCAACCAAGCAGGCTTGTCAGACCCATAGATCTATGACGTCGCCAGGCTAGCAATAGTTAATGATTGTACATATAATCGACATTACATGGTAATTACTAAGATCAACTAACCTCAACATACAAGTGAATTGCCATAAGTTTACAAGAATCAAACGTTTTACAAGTGCAACAACTATAAGATAACATGTTTCACCCCAAAGTGTGAAAATATAAAAAGGGATATAGAAATACTCACCTGATATATATAAGGTGAAGATAAGAATTTAAACGAGCCTCCAATGATTTCTCTTACAAGTTGCCTAAACGTATATGTTCCAAGATTAAGTTCGATAATAAGATTAATAATGAGAAGTGAACTAGGGTTTCAATTTGAATTTGGGGGTTTTTTTAATAACAAAATCAATTAAAAATATAATAGAATAAAATAAGAATGATGGTGAAAGGTTCAATAATTAATTTATTAATAAAGATTAAATATGGTGTGTGTGAAAAGAAATAATTAATTTAATAATTAATTATTTAATATTAGATAAAGGTGTTTAATTGAATATTTATTTAAATGACCTTAAAATTGTCTAAAATTATTTTATAAGGTTTTGAGCTTTCATATGATTTATTATAAAAGTCTCATAATATCAAGTTTTAAAAAAAATAAGGGTAAAGTATAATTGTTTTATAATTTTCAAAAATTTAAATAAAACTTTAAGAAATAAAGTTATTAACTAATCATATATGACATGATTAAATGAATAAATGAATAATTAATTATTTAAATAACTATTTGAATAATTGTACATTTAACATATAGATTTATAATGTTATAGAATAATCCACATTTGAACCATAATAGGCTTATAACATTTAAATTACATAAAATAATTACTAATATTTCCAATAATATTTGTTATCTTTTATAAAGTAATTAATTTGAAATTATAAGTTTTTAAAACCTTAAAAATTAGTTTAATAATTTCTGAAATGTTTTAATTACAAATTAAATTTTTACTTTGATTTATTACACTTTAGTATAATTTATGGTGTTTAAAAATATATTAAAAATGGCTTAAAAAAAATAAATGCCGGAGGCTGGGTTCGAACCCAAGACCTCCGGTTTAATGGTATAGAGTAGTAACCAGTTGGGCTAAAGCCCGAATCTGTTAAGTTTTGGAAAATAATTTATAAATTCAATAACTAAATAAAACCCCAATATCACAAGAACCCTGGAATCGAATTGTTCCAAATTGAACACCAATCCGTTGTTGTTAATGTCGATTATCATGGGGCTTTTGATCCCCATGTAAAATCGAGCATAATGATATATGTAACTTACATGATTGAGTTCGATTTGATGATCTCATGTTTAAGAACGAGTCGCGACGATGTTATTGTTGATTCAAGGTGCAAACGTTGTTCGTAATCAAATTAACTTTGCAGGAAGCTTCGGATGGTGATTCTAAGTAAAAAAAACCCTCAACCAATTTTGTATAAAAGAGCTTGGAAGTTCGAATTCAATTGAGTTGCAGGGGCGATGAAGGATGATGATCGATTTGGAGGTGTGTGTGTGTTTGAATTGAAATTGAGTGTTTACACGACATAGAGTCATCTAATCGAGAGTTTATCTTTGCTTATAAACGTTTGATTCCTTCGGTTACAAGTCAAATGACTTTAACCTTTTGAATGTACTTTCGGTTTTGGTTTCTTGCGTTAATGGTCGAGTAAACACAATTAAACATGGGTTCAAGTTCGAAACCGACGCACGAAGGTTAACGAATGGTTTATTCGAGTGTAACGGGTCGATTTTTTGGCTACTTGAGTGTCGCCGGAGTTGCGGTTGGACTTGGCCGGAGTTTGGCCGGCTCGGCGCCGGAAATACGGGAAGGGGGGGTTTTGGTTTGGGTTGTTTTTAATTAATTTACAACTTTGGTCCCTGCGTTTTTAAAAGTTGTTATATTATGCACAAAACCTTTATATTAAGTTTCAAAAATTACAATTTAAACCTTAAACTTATAAAACTAAATAAATTAAATTAATTATCTATTTTCAACAATTAAATTCATAAAACTTTATAAGCTTATTAAAAGTTATTTTATAACTTAATAAATTTTTAATAAAACTTTTCCATTTAGATATTTATAGTAAAATGATTAATAAATCTTATAACTTTATGAAAAGATTTATTTCTAAGTAAATTATTACAAGTTGTTTTAAATAATTTAAAAAAAATAATTCACAATAAAAGTTGTATGTAATCCATAAACCATTAAAATAATTATCGGGGCGGACGAATGGGAGACGATTGCTCATAGCACATGGAACTAATTAAGTTGAAATATTATTAAATATCATTATTCATTAAACATTACAAGACAAATAAAATAATAACATAACAATCAAGATACAACCAAATACATAAGTCTTTTAATTAGTCTAGGTCCAAGTCCTATATGAGCATAAAAAGATTTTCAAGTAGGAAAATCTGAAACATGTTAAAAATAAAGGGTCAACTATAAAGTTGGTGAGATTTTCATAGCTTTCAATACATAAGTATATAAAAGATGGCAATTCATGTTGTAAGTTAGAGAACAAAGTAACTAGGGATGTAAGACAGAATGCACAATCAAACCTTGACAGTTTTACAAGTCTCAACGTTTACAAGTTTATACGATTAGCTAAGTGTACTTGGATCAACCAAGCAGGCTTGTCAGACCCATAGATCTATGACGTCGCCATGCTAGCAATAGTTAATTATTGTACATATAATCAACATTACATGGTAATTAGTAAGATCAACTAACCACAACATACAAGTGAATTGCCATAAGTTTACAAGAATCAAACGTTTTACAAGTGCAACGACTATAAGATAACATGTTTCACCCCAAAGTGTGAAAATATAAAAAAGGGTATAGAAATACTCACCTGATATATATAGGTGAAGATAAGAATTTAAACGAGGCTCCAATGATTTCTCTTACAAGTTGCCTAAACCTATATGTTCCAAGATTAAGTTCGATAATAAGATTAATAATGAGACGTCAACTAGGGTTTCAATTTGAATTTGGGGTTTTTTTAATAACAAAATCAATTAAAAATATAATAGAATAAAATAAGAATGATGGTGAAAGGTTCAATAAATTAGTTTATTAATACAGATTAAATATGGTGTGTAAAGAAATAATTAATTTATTAATTAATTATTTAATATTAGATTAAGGTGTTTAATTGAATATTTGTTTAAATGACCTTAAAATTGTCTAAAATTATTTTATAAGGTTTTGAGCTTTCATATGATTTATTAT
This sequence comes from Flaveria ramosissima, assembly GCA_025215565.1. Taxonomy (NCBI): domain Eukaryota; kingdom Viridiplantae; phylum Streptophyta; class Magnoliopsida; order Asterales; family Asteraceae; genus Flaveria; species Flaveria ramosissima. Next base: position 65,991,035 of record CM046039.1, read on the forward strand.
AAAAGTCTCATAATATCAAGTTTTTAAAAAAATAAGGATAAAGTATAATTGTTTTATAATTTTCAAAAATTTAAATAAAACTTTAAGAAATAAAGTTATTAACTAATCATATATGACATGATTAAATGAATAAATGAATAATTAATTATTTAAATAACTATTTGAATAATTATACATTTAACATATAGATTTATAATATTTTAGAATAATCCACATTTGAACCATAATAGGTTTATAACATTTAAATTACATAAAATAATTACTAATGTTTCCAATAATCTTTGTTATCTTTTATAAAGTAATTAATTTGAAATTATAAGTTTTTAAAACCTTAAAAATTAGTTTAATAATTTCTGAAATGTTTTAATTACAAATTAATTTTTACTTTGATTTATTACACTTTAGTATAATTTATAGAGTTTAAAAATATTAAAAATGGCTTAAAAAAATAAATGCCGGAGGCTGGGTTCGAACCCAAGAGCTCCGGTTTAATGGTATAGAGTAGCAACCAGTTGGGCTAAGGCCCGAATCTGTTAAGTTTTAGAAAATAATTTATAAATTCAATAACTAAAGAAAACCCCAATTTCACAAGAACCCTAGAATCGAATTGTTCCAAATTGAACACCAATCCGTTGTTGTTAATGTCGATTATCATGGGGCTTTTGATCCTCATGTAAAATCAAGCATAATGATATATGTAACTTACATGATTGAGTTCGATTTGATGATCTCAAGTTTAAGAACGAGTCGCGACGATGTTATTGTTGATTCAAGGTGCAAACGTTGTTCGTAATCAAGTTAACTTTGCAGGAAGCTTCGGATGGTGATTCTAAGTAAAAACCCTCAACCAATTTTGTATAAAAGAGCTCGGAAGTTCGACTTCGATTGAGTTGCAGGGGCGATGAAGGATGATGATCGATTTGGAGGTGTGTGTGTGTTTGAATTGAAATTGAGTGTTTACACGACATAGAGTCATCTAATCGAGAGTTTATCTTTGCTTATAAACGTTAGATTCCTTCGGTTACAAGTCAAATGACTTTAAACTTTTGAATGTACTTTTGGTTTTGGTTTCTTGCGTTAATGGTCGAGTAAACACAATTAAACATGGGTTTAAGTTCGAAACCGACGTACGAAGGTTAACGAATGGTTTATTCGAGTGTAACGGGTCGATTTTTTGGCTACTTGAGTTCGAAACCGACGTACCAACTTCTCATTATCCTATATATTTAAAAACTAAAATGAAGAAGCAATAGTCTTTTTGCTTTTTAGGTTTTGACCACAAGATATTTGCACTTTGCTCCTCACATTTTCTTATATGTAGCCAGAAAAAGACAGACTATAGAGAGAGAGAGAACGTGAAATGGTGGTTGGTGTCGCGGGAGACCGTCGAGTCGGTGACCGCTCTGGCTTCGCTGTCGATGGTATCGCTGTCGATGGTATCCCCGTCGACGATGGCCGATTCCGGTTGTCTAGCGAGAAAGGGTACGTTGGTTTGGTGTTGCTATGGACGCCGGAGGCGGTGGCCGCTCCGGCTTGGCCGCCGTCTCCAGCCTCACATCGACTAGGTGATCCTGCTGCTCCTCTCTCTCTCTCTCTCTCTCTCCGTCATTAGATCGTCTTTCAAGCTTCGTTTGCTCTGTTGGGATTTTTGTCGGGTTCGATTGTACCTGCAAGGGTTTTGGGGGGTTGCCGCTGTGTGAGGGCCTTCGCCTCTTCGCTGTTGTGTTTCCGGTTAGGCGACCCTCCTATACCTCGGTGGTGTTCGTCTGATTTCGCATGTAGGCCAAGCGGCCACGATTACAACCGATGAGGGTTGTTAGAGCTTCGATTGAACCCATATTTGGTTGGGGAAAGCCCTTTTGAACCAATGTTTCTATTTAATCGATGATGATGAATATGAACCTATGTGATATCTGCTTTTTGGGGTCTCAAACTTTCTGTTGTGGTGGGTTGTTGAACACTGTGCACTGAGGTTTTTTCATGGCCCTTTTCAAGACTACTTTTGTTTGATCGATGAAGATGGGTGCCAACTCATCTGAGATCTGCATCTAATCCAGCTGAGACCCTGATGTAAAAGGAATATAAGCCTTTGTTGTTTCGGCGTGGCATCCGTGTAGGATGCAGCCACAATGGGGTCACCTTCATGGCCCTTTACAACCGATGAGGGTTGTTAGAGCTTCGATTGAACCCATATTTGGTTGGGGAAAGCCCTTTTGAACCAATGTTTCTATTTAATCGATGATGATGAATATGAACCTATGTGATATCTGCTTTTTGGGGTCTCAAACTTTCTGTTGTGGTGGGTTGTTGAACACTGTGCACTGAGGTTTTTTCATGGCCCTTTTCAAGACTACTTTTTGTTTGATCGATGAAGATGGGTGCCAACTCATCTGAGATCTGCATCTAATCCAGCTGAGACCCTGATGTAAAAGGAATATAAGCCTTTGTTGTTTCGGCGTGGCATCCGTGTAGGATGCAGCCACAATGGGGTCACCTTCTTGAGTCTCCAAACATCCTAACCGACTGTTGTTAGTGGCATGTGTTGGTGTTGCTGTATTGTTGACCATGTTAAGCTGTTTGTGTGTGTATTCTTCATTCTATGCTGGTCATGTTAAACTATTATGTTGGCAATATTATTTTTTCTGCTCGATGATGATGTGCATACCACATCTGAGAGTTATTTTGGTTCTAATTCTGATTTTCGTGAGTCTTTGTTTTTAAATTGGAATAGCCCGAGCCTTATCCCATTTGAAGAGGCTGGTGGGTGTTATTCATGCACTTTGTTTAGGGTTGTTTGGTTAGTTGGTTGCTTCTCTTGGTGCACTGAGAGCACAAGGGCGTAAAGGGTGAGGAAGTTTGTCGATAAGGTTACAATTGGAAAATTTTTTGTCGAATGCTTGATAAAAAATTTATGATATTTTATTGTTTATTCTTTTCAGATCAATTCAATATAATTAGATGTCATGATTGCCTATAGATATCATGTATTATTGCATATTCCTCGATTACAACAAAATTTCAAAACAACCACCTTTAGATTATCAAGTTAAAAGAAACAAAAAAAAATTAAAAATACATAAGATTGGTAAAATTATATTAAACAATTAAAAATAATATTATATGTTTCAAATAAATAAAAATACATTAAAAACTTATAGTTAGTGTAAAATAAATATCTCTCTCTATATATTAACTTTGTATGTTTACATAATTATAACGAAATCTTTTTTTAGGTATGTAAATAAAATTATTGGTTGTGCATTTTTCTTTATGAATTCGAGTATGTTTTAAGTTTTAACATAATTTTTTTTAGAAACAAGATGTGTCAAATATGTTTAGGTACGTTTTGAGTTCCTCTACATGTCGAGGTAAAAATTTGGTTTGGAAATGAGTTGAGTCGATCATGGTCTATAGTTTATCATGTCAAACATAGTTATTTTATATTTTGTTTTGAGTTGGTTTACGTTTGATATAAGTTTTGTTTTGATTCGTGTCAAATATAATATGTTTTTTATTTGACGGTGTTAGTTCAAATTACTCTATGATTCGGTGTAAGTTTAGTTTGAAAATGATTCGGATTGATTGTAATTTATATAGTATCACGTCGCGTACGCCGCCACAACGCGGCATGGGTAAAAACCTAGTTCTATATATTAAGCAAATACTATTCTTTCATTATATCTATTTCATATACTTTTTGTGAATGGAAGAAAGATAAACAATAATAAAAAATAAATAAATAATCATTATTTAATCTATTAGAGTACATATATATAATAGGGGTGTTCAAAAATATCCGAATCCGAGAATCCGAATCCGAAATATCCGAATTTTCGGATATCCGAAAATTCGGATTCGGATTTGGATATTGTTTTTCAAAAGTTTCGGATATCCGATTATCCGAAAACTAAAAAATATTTTTTTATTTTTTTGAATTTTAGATATATTTTTACTTTAGGTTGAGATTTTTTAGTGTATATTGTGACTTTTATTATATGAGTTGATTTTTTATGTTATTTTTGTAATATTATATGTTTAGTTATTGTAAAAAAGTAAAAAATAAAAAAATAAAAAAAATAAAAAATGAATTTCGGATATCCGAATCACTATCCGAATCCGTATCCGAAATTTTGGATATCCGAATTTCGGATGTCTGAAATTTCAGATACGGATTCGGATAGTGATTTCCACTATCCGAAATTTTCGGATATCCGAAATTTCGGATATCCAACTTTGAACACCCTTAATATAGAATGGGATGTGTGTTGTTTTGAAAATATTAACAGATTCAATGGATTTATGTGTTTTTTTAATTAAATTAAAGTTGGGGAAAAAATGGAATGTGAATGCTTAGTGACTTAGAGGCTGTTTGACAACTTCTGAATGATTAAGTGCTGAACCATTAAGAGGTCTGAACCATTAAGTGCTGAACCATTAAGAGGTCTAAACCATTAAGAGCTAGTATATCGTTTAATTATTCAAAGACAAATATCTGATCAATCCAGATAATGTCTTAACCATTCAGCATTAAACCTCTTAACCATTCAGCATTAACATAATGCTTAACCATTCAGAGGTAAATGTCTTAACCATTCAGACATGTGTTGACGAAACAAACAGTCTGAACCATTAAGTGCTGAACTATTCAAACATCTGAATCATTAAGAGGCTGATTAAGAGGCTGCCAAACAGCCCCTTAGCCATACTTGAATGTTTAATAGCTCATAACAGTTGTTATGATTATTAATTAACTATTTTTTTATAAAACCAAAGGCCTAGTGGTTTTTAGTCTTCAACCATACTAACTTTTATCTTGGATATTTTTGGCTCATTGGCTCTAAAATCTAAACAAAAAGTTGATTAGCACTTTAAGTTAAGTCAAAAATTTAATCAAAGTTTGGTTTTTGGCTGTTAACTTAATTAACTGAATCAATCTTCGGTCATCTGTTGTGATGGTGGATTTCCAAAAACTGAACTTCAGTTATCGTTTTTGATGATGTGTGGAAACCGAACAAAACCCACATTTGCCCAGCCCTAAGTGGAAATCAAATCGAAAAAAAAGTCACATCAGTTACTTAAACTCGACACATCATCACATGTGTCAATCAATAAACGTCTACTATGCTATGATCAATGACGCTATAAAAACATACAAATCAATTGAAAAGATAGCATAATATAATATCCATGTGACAACGTCTAAACACATTATAATTCAAACATATTAAGATATATATAATAAATTAATAACAAGTTTGGTTTGATGATTAAAAAGAATGAAACCCTGGTGGCATATTCCTTGAGCAATGGCGTCCTGGTATAGAATTCCACTTTCATGACGATTTATTCAATATTCAAACATTTCAAAACCAAAACAAAACTCCACCTTTTCCTTTACTTTTCTTTTGAAAACACCAAAAACCCTCAACACCCACAATCATCCCTACTAACTAGAGAGAAAAAAAGTAGGTTTCTACACAGAGAAACTTTCCGGCGACCCTTCCACCGCGCACGGCGGCTGATTGTATGTGTTTTCTTCTCAAAAACCTTATACAATCTTTTGGTTTGTGATCTGTTGTTTTTGAAGGATTCGTTATGCATGCCTTTAGAAAAGAATTCAATTCCACTTTCTGTGTGTATGTTTAGTTCTGATTGATGGATCGTCTTCTCGGTTATGAAGCTAAGCTGTTTTTGTGTTCAGCTGTTTACTGATTTCAAGCTGACAACGACCTCAATTTCGTAAGCTAGGGCACGTTTTAGCGTTTTTTAGGTTTACCTTTGAGTTTAGAGATTGGAATCTTCTTATAGTGTTAATAATATGTGTTTTGATATGGTGATTCTGGTTTTTGGTTTGATATGTTTCCTCTGACGTTAGATATAAATTTAATTTTCTAGGTTGCGTTTGAGACTCTTCATGAATTTAATTAGAAAGTAAATCGTTGTATATGGATTTATAGATATAAATGTTACCATCTTATGAAGATTATAGTTTTTAAACATTGCAAATTTGGTATCTAAGATGTTTGTTATGAGAATTAGCCATATCAGTGTAACAGAACCATGCTTGAAGCTATATTGTTAGTGATTGTTGCTATATTTTACCCAATTGGGATTTATAATTCATTGGATAGCATTTTGAAATGAACATTTATACTGATTAGGTATATTGAATTTGATAGATCTCGACATTTTTACCAAAGATGCCATCTCAAGAAGATGCTGCAAAACACATGACAAGTACTGTAGATCTTGAGAGAGAAGATGGTGAAAATGTGAGATTGGTTATACCATCTAATGAAAGAAGGGTAGCTGAATCTGATGCCTTGCAATCTCAAACAGAAAGAGGCGATCGGCCCTTGAAATGGTGGATAAAGGCTGTCACATTGTCCGTTATTGCTATAGTAGTTTTGATTATTTTCTTGAAATGGGGCGTGCCATTTATATTTGAAAAGGTAGATTCATGTTCTTTTCTCGTAGTATTTTTCATTGTTTTGTCATACTTCCCTGTTTCGGGTCACACTGTGAATGGAGTGTGGTAAATATTTAAGGGTATATTTATTATGATGGCTGTTAAGAATATTCATTGTTTGAAACTACACATTTGGGTTTTTATGTGCTTTTTTTATTTTGTCATGTTATAATGTGAAAGGATGTGGATGTTGTCATGATAACTATTATCTATGGCGTTCATTAAAAAGAGAGGTGGTTTTAAGTCCCTAATTCCTGTAGTAGAGATATGAGGTTCAAATCCAACTTCTACTGGTTTCTGCCTATAACCCTTCTAAAGGCATTTGCTTAGTGCATGTTGCTTTTTAATTGATTTTATTGGTTAGCAGGGTATTTATTGGTGGGGCTGAGTTCCCCACTGATGGGTTCTCACGGTTATAAAAAAGAAAAGAAAAAGAGGTGGTTCGTCTATATTGTTAGTAAATCAATTTATACTATATATTCTGCATGAAGTTGCCCTTGTTTCGTGTTCTTAGGGTTTTTATTTTTTATTTTTCGGTACGAGATTAGTTGATATTAATAATCAGGATTAAATATTCAAAACAGACATCAGATATAAGTTTTGAAGGCGTTTGTACTGTTTCAAGCTGTAATTATCAGATAGTTACCATGGTCGTCTAAGGTTTTGGTGATGCTATTGCAGGTTCTTTTGCCGGTGTTGCAATGGGAGGCGACTGCGTTTGGTCGCCCAGTTCTTGCACTAATACTTGTAGGGTCATTGGCATTTTTCCCAGTGGTGTTAATTCCATCTGGTCCGTCCATGTGGCTGGCAGGGATGATATTTGGTTATGGGCTTGGATTTGTAATAATCATGGCTGGAACCACTGTTGGCATGATTTTGCCATATCTCATCGGTCTTCTCTTCCGTCAACGCATCCATGTGAGTCGCTAGTTCTATTAATCCCTGAGATTTGTATCAACGCATTATAACTAGAGAGGGGAAATGGACAGGTTGGTCAAAACGGTAACTTTGTGGTATGTTTGAAACAGGACAGCTAAGGTTGGGTTGACCAGAAATAGTAGTTTCCCAGATTCTTTTCCTATACAATTAACTTATCAAATATAATTGCAAAAGTTATATTACTTCAGTAGTGATCTTATTTATTCAGAATATAATATTTAGAAGGCTTTATGCATTTAAAATACAATCTTGGTGTGACATGTTTGACCCATTTGACTTGTTTCCTTTTAAGCTATGTGTTACATGTTTGATCCCGTAAAGATATCAATTTAACAAACTTAATCCATGCGTAACTGAATTGGTTGAAATTTCAACCCCGACTCAGAAGTTAGAACTGATACTTCATCAGTCATGGAAAATGCAAACATTTGATTTGGCACATTGATCATGTATAAAAATGTCCCTTATCTTTGAAGTGTTGACTTTCTTTTTCAATTTCTTATAAATTTTGCAGAAATGGTTGAAGAAATGGCCACAGACAGCTGCCATGATTCGATTGGCTGGGGAAGGAAATGCGTTCCAGCAATTCCGTGTTGTCACACTCTTTCGGATTTCACCATTTCCATACACTATATTCAACTACGCGATAGTAGTTACAAATATGAGATTTTGGCCCTATTTGTGTGGATCTATTGCAGGAATGATTCCAGAAGCTTTCATTTACATCTATAGGTCCTACTCAGTTTGATGCTACTGCTCTATTTAATGTTCAGGTGGCAAAATGGCAGTCCATTCCAAAAAGGGTTAGGTCAACCAATTTTCGTATTGTTGAATCTTACAAATTATTGGCTTTTCAAATAGGATTATAGTTATATAAATGTGATGATTATATTTACTTGAAGTAAAACAACTTAGTAGATTTTTGCATTTTTATTTTTAAAACATTTTTTTTGACTTTAGACCCGGTTGACCAGCACAATCCGTTTCTATTTATCAATTATCTAAAGTTTCCCAATTTGACCCAGTTACTTGTTAAAGTGGATCAAGATTGCCACCACCTATATCTGTGCAGTTTAATTTTTTCATCTTTTAACTGCCCTTCTGTTAACTTATTATTGTTAGTAAATTTGTGCAGTGGGCGGTTGATACGCACATTTGCTGATGTGCAGTACAGAAATCACCGGATGACTACATTGGAAATTGTATACAATATTATCTCCTTCATTATTGCAGTAGGTATGACTATTGGTTTTACAGTTTATGCTAAGAAAGCTCTAAAAGAACTTGAAAATGAAGACAAGAAGGAAACAGATGATGTTTTGGAATCAGGTGATATACAGCTTGAGAAACTTCCACTTGAGAGACATTAATAATTTTGGTTTCTAGTCACCTTCATCATAGCTTATATAGGTTGCTAGTGTAAATTGTTGGGGTTCAGATCTGTTTATCGCTAACCGCTTGTAATTAAAGCAATTTCAGATGAAATAAAAACAGGGAATACCATAGTTGACAGTTAAATCAAGATTGATTATCTTGAATGTTCAGTCGACTTGATTCATGTTGAAAGCTTCTTTATGGTTAGGGATGGAGATTTTGACTCATTACCTTTATATGGGTTGATATGGTTTGTGTTTATTTTTGTGGATCGAATGGAAGATTTAGCTAAAAGAAAATTGGTCAAACGGGTCAACAGTCATCCATGTTCAAAGTGTTCGTAGTTATTGTTACATGTAACTTTGTAACTCGTTTTATTTGAGTAATATGGTTTAAAATTTTAACACATAACAACAGCAGTGTTTGACTGTCCATATGAACTTGTAAAAGTTGCATGTTGCAATTTGAGTCTAGTTTGGCTTGATATTTCAAACCGTGCTATGTGGTTTGTGTGGCGAGCTTTGAGTCAAACATAGAACTTCTAAACAAATGTATCCAATAAAGTCTCACTCAACAGTGAGGTCTAGGATGAGATGATGGTTAGTCTTACCTCAAGCTAGTGTTATCAGTTTACAGACATTTACGTTTCATTTGGTGGTGTGGTGTTAAACACTCTATTTCTATTTTGTTCTTATTTATTTCAATAATGGTATTTTCCCATCTCTGATATAAGATTATCCAATTACCCATTATATATATTAAATCGTTATTCAACATTAATTAAGAGTAAATTATTATTTTCATTTATGTGGTTTGATCAAATTCTTTCTTTTAATCTATTTTTTTTTCATGTTTATGTCCCATTGTCATAATTTTTACCATTTCGGCCCACATTTTTACATCATCCATTTCAGTTCTTGAATTTTTTTGTAAAATATTAAAATATCATTGTTTAATTTTTAATTAATTTATAAATAAACAAAAAGGAATATTAAACATACAAGCCCCATTTTAGCGGCTTTAAGTTTTCCATTTCATTGTTCAACATCATGACTACCTTCAATATTAGTGCATCTTTAAGTAAAATCTTTTAATGACCCACCTTACCGGTAACACCCTAACTTTGATTTACGACTTTTATAAAAAATTATACAAAAACTCATTAATTTAAAATTTTAAACACGTGGCAGAAATCTTAACAAGATAAAAAAACAACAATTGTATCTTTACCACAACAAACAAAATGCCTTTAGATAAAGTTGATGCTAAATGTCTATAAACACCTTATGTCAAGTCTTCACCAACTACCATAATTGATTCAACTCCAGTGGTCACACATGACCCTTACTTTTACTAGCCGAAGCCTCCCACATCCTTGAAAGTTGAAATACACACACAAACAAGTTAGCTTGGTATCATGACCCGCTTGAATTTATATCCTTTGCCACATATTCTTGAACTTTTTCGAGTCATTTATGAAGCTTTAAAGGGTTGCTGGAATTCTCTAAATGTGCTACACATGGTTGGTCTAGGAAAGATATAATAACACATTGGAAAAGCTTGGATAGATTAATATGCATTTCAATAGAAATGTCTAGATATGGGCCATCAAGGAACGTACTAGAAACTTGTATGTATAGAAATGTATGGAGAATTCCAGATTAAGTAAAATCTAGAACTTTATAACAACTATAAGTAGGATGGAAGGGTTCATTTACAAACTATCCCACAAAGCGCACAAAGACCACACATAGCAAAGCAATTTTAAGATCTTTCAAGCTTCCTCATATCATTTTCTTGTAATTACTACAAATATATTTGGTTATTTATCTAACGTTTCACGTCTCATCACTTAGGATTGTTGCGTTGTTGGTTAATGGGCCGATCTTAGAACATATCTAAGAGCTGTATATATGTGAATTAAAAAATTTCATTCGTGGCAGTAGGTATCATAGTAGCACGAGTCATTGGGACATGTCAACCGAGATTAGGAAGAAAGCAGCAACAAACATTGAAAATGTTGTTGTTAGTGAAGAGAACCATGGTTAGAAAGAAACTAGACGTGAAATTGGAAAAGGTAGAGACACATCTACGGATTTGGCTGGGTCCTTAAACAAGAGTATGTGTAATATTGTGACATCCTAACTGAGCTCAGAACTTACGTCAATGGTTCCTTGAAAAAGTTGAGAGCATTAAGAATTTTGAGTTGAAATAGGCATCTTACAGAACATTTACACGTTACCATTTAAGTTATTCGCCTAGAGGTACACACCATGATTAAAAGCGATATCACTATGCGACAAAATAAGGTACATGATGAATTGTTAGAAAGTTATCATTGTTATGTTGAATTGAGAGCAAAGGTTGCAATCGTTATAATGATTCTTATCATTTATTTATGTGATTATATTAGTCATGACATGTTAGATACTCTCATGTTTCAATATCGTTATTCCCAGGTTATCTAATTTTGATTAATTAAACATGAGTATTGATAAATATTAATTTAAAAACAAGTTTATATGTGTGCATTCCATACATAACAGCTTTGGATAATTATAGCATGTGAAAAAAATTATCCGGGTCATTGTTTCATATATTGTAGTAATATATATCAAGGGTATAGTTATTTATTCTTGATTTCATGTTTGTAAGTCATTAGTTAACTAAAAAGGGTCTTCTTCATGATTTGAGTATTACTATTATAAAAAAAGTTTAATAATTATAGGGTTAAACAACCTTAGATTTATATTTGATTAGTTCAAGCACTTTAGCATAGGTTCCCTTGTTTGAGCTTCTTTCATTGATATTAAAATTTGGACAATCATTAATTTTGGTTTGGAGAGGAGTCTCAGAAGTTAAGTCATTCTATTGTTAACACTTAAGATATTTTTGGATAATCATAAATTCTGACTTGGGCATGAGTCTCATAAGTTAAGTCAATTTATCAAGTCATTGCATTGTTAACACCTAGGTGATTCCTTCTCATATTTGATTTCATATCAATTTCTTTCGTTTTCTATTTGTTGATGTGTTTGTATTCTTAGTTTTTATATTTAAGTTTACAATTTCAAAAGTCACTTAGTTTATTAGGCAATATATCAATGGAGAGTTAGTGTCAAGAGCCTATACGTGTATGTAGATTGATATCTAGGTTTTTACCAATACTATATTGCGTATATTAGGTACAATTGTGTTTATGTGTAGTTGTTTGATGATGACTATCATCGAGTCATGCAAAAACATAAATAAGCTAGGAAGCTGGGGTAAGTAGGGTATCGTATCCACGAGAAACATGTGATCAGAATCACATATATTTTATTAATCTGTCATAGAAAATGTAAAAGACTGATTAAATATTGATGTAAATAATAAAACTAAGAAGCTAGAAAACGATAAACACAAGAACACAAGGTCAAATGGTAAATATAAGAATCAAAACATCACATCCGCTTTCAGGTGTGGTTATGAAATTATAAACTTAACAGATAACAATGATGACTTAACTACATAAACATAGCCTAGTTTAATTCGCTAACCTAGATCACAATCCTTATACTTGTTGATACATATGTCCCTAGTTTATGTGCTTAACATAAAAATCTGTCATGGCTTACATATGTGTAATGAAACAATGTAATAATATATGATTTGTGCTTTGATGTTTACTTATATCTAATTCATATATATAAACTATTATATAGGTTTGAAGTTGTTATATGATGATTCATGCTAATGGACCATACGTATGGACCATACGCATGAATACATTATGCTAATGAACTAGTCGCACGACTGAACCAGACGACTGGATCAGTCGTACGAGTGAGACATAAGATTGACTCAGTCGTACGACTGAACTTTTAGTCGTGCGTATGAATCAGTCGCATGGGTCAGTCGCATGACAGAACCATGCTAATTGTTCAGTCGCACGAATGAAGACTGCAAACCTATAAATACCATTTAATTCGTGAAAAAACGGGACTTTTGACACATACTCATAACCTAGCCGTCCAGAGCGTCCAGAAAGCCTATTCCAAGTTCATAGTTCGCGTCTGATCTTTTTCTACTCGTTCTTAACGTTTCTTTAATCGTTAGATTGACCGGGATTACGTTCTCACTGATTGGATCGCCAATCAAATAGGATTCCGCACTATTTGATCTGGTTTCAATGCAGAATCAATTAGTACTCCGTACGTACATGGTCCTGACAAGTGGTATCAAAGCTTTGGCTCTTGATTTTGCGTGTGATTCGATTAGTCTCAGTGTAAAAATCACGTTTATCATTCAAAGGAGTCACCTTTTTGAGTAAAACAGTGTTTTCGACGTCTCCAAGTCTCAAAGTTTACGTTTTTCGGAATACGGCAGATTAGGGTTCTTGAAAATCGTGTTTTTGTGTCAAAGTGTCAAAAACCTTCGATTTTGGAAAAACAGCAGCCTTCAGTCGCACGATTGGCTCAATCGCACGACTGAACTCAATCGCACGATTGAACTCAATCGCACACCCCATTTGCACGATTGAACTCAGTCACTCACTCATTCGTACGTCTAAACAGCCCCATTCGCTTATCTCCAATCGCACACTCCATACGTACGACTGAATCCAATCGCATGATTGAATTCATTCGTACACTTCAATCGCATACCTCATTCGCACGACTGAACAACTCAAATCGTTTGAGTCCATTCGTCCATTTCAATCGCACGACTGAATCCAGTCGCACGATTGAATTCATTCGCACGAGTGATCCATACGTATAGTCTATTCGCACTAGTGAGCCAGTCTAGTTTTAAAGTTCAAAGGTTAAAGAGATGGAAGATCAGTTCTCTGCTTTTACTACCGGAAGAGACTCTTGCATCCAGAACCTTCTGCTTCTGGAAAATGAAATTGGGAATCACAATAAACCACCAAAACTTATAACGTTAGATGATTACCCACAATGGAAACAGAGGTTCGAGATCTATCTAAATGGAGTTGATCTTAATCTTTGGGAATCCATTGAGACATGTTATAGTATGCCAGTCGGTGCTGGTTGTGTTAAGCTAACTTTGGGAGGTATGACTGACAACCAGAAAGTTAAGTACAATGCTGAAAAGAAGGTGTATGCCCTGTTGACTCAGTCAATACCGAAAGATATCTTTCATCAGTTTTCTGAGAACAAACAGGCGAAAAAGTTATGGGAAGCTTTGGAGAAAAGATATGATGGGAATGCAACATTAAAGGCTTTGAAGGCAAAGGCTCTCAAGAAGGAGTTTGATAACTTCTCCTCAATAGGGAAAGAAAGCTTGGACGATATTATCGACAGATTCTACCATCTGATGAGTGAGCTGCACACTCATGAGGTAACAACATCTATGAAAGATAAAGTGTCAAGTTTTGCAGATGGTTTGTTGGAGAAATGGGACTTGTTTGTGTCTAATCTGAGACAGAATAATATTCTTGCAAAGTTGGATATAAATGATTTCATAATGAAGTTAAGAGAGGAAGAACTAAGAATGAAGTACAAGTCATAGAAAGGATCCTACGACCAGAATCCTTCTCTTTATAACTCATCTCCCACTCCAACCAGTTCAGGAGCACCACTTCAAACTGCCTTTGTGTCTAGTTCAACAGCTCTTTCCCAAACCACTGCTTCAGGATGAGAAACGTCAGGGTCATCTTGTACCCAATATATAGTACCTGAAGCCAAAGCTACTAAGTTAAAGACCGAGAATCTCAGTAATATCACAGTGGAAGTTGCAAAGGAGCATATGGATCTTCTAGCAGCTGTTGTCCATTCCTATGATGGTCTAGTTGCAGGGAAGATTGGCAATGGCCATCTTGCAGATGAAGATTACGAGCAGGTGGACGAAAATGAACTAGAGAGAATGGATATCATGTGGGGCTTGGCGAGTGCTGTCAGAAGGACGAAAAAGTTTGTGAAAAAGACATGACAGAATTTAGTAGCCACAAAAGACACAACTTTTGGTTTCGACAAAACCAAAGTTACCTGCTTTAATTGTGGTGAAAAGGGGCACTTCAAGCGTGAATGTGTAAAGCCCAAGAAAACAGGTAACGGAAATCCGTTCTCAACCTTCAACCGTCATGACAAAGACAGGAGTGGAACTACCTCTTCAAACAAACAGACAAAGGCCTTGACTGCTCAAGGTGACGAAGGGCAGGACTGGACCTTCAGTTTTGTGTCTCCGGATGAATCAAACATTGCCTGTGTCGAGGGATTGGATGATGGCTCTGCGAGTGAAGGTGAAATTGTTGGATTCTGTGTGCCCAAGACACTTAGAATATTGATGTGGTTAGTACGTTATGATCCAAGTCGGGTTATACCCAATAACAAGTTTGGCAAACACCAATTAAATATTTAATTGTTGATGTGATCATGCAATTAAATATTTACACCGATTTAGAAAATGGGTTTTCTAAATAAGTTGCATGTGAGTGGGAACAACTTATTAGGATAATTTGTTCAAACAATATTATTTGAAGTGTTGTTTAAATTAGTTAAATGACATCAAATAATAGTGGGAATTACAACTTATAAATTAAATGGTTAATTGTATAAGTATGTAAATACATATATATATATATTGTACATACAATTTATTATATGTCTAGTTCACAAGACATATTAATGTGTGATAAACAAATTGAAGGGGAAAGGGTTTTGAAACCCAAATTTCGGCCGCCCTCCCCTTTAATCCCCATTGGACCAAACTTGCTTTGGGTACCAACACACATTTAACTCTTGTCTTGAACACTCCACAAAAAAAAGAACCACACAAATTACATGCAAAAGGCTCCAATCTCTCTCTCTCTCAACCTCACGGTTCAAGCAAGAAAAAGAAGAGTTTTTGAAGCTTATTTTGGGTGATTCTACCTAACAAGAAAGGGTGTTGCCATCAAGCTTGGGGTATACTAGCTTGAGGAGTCCTCCATTGGAGTCTTGGCCAAAAGAACAAGCATCAAAACCCCATTTTGGTCGACATTTGCTGCTGGAACAAGGTAGTTGTCACAGCTTGTTCTAGCTGTGATTTTATGTACGATTTTGTATGTTCATAGCTTGTTCCATTCATATATTTAAGATCCTATTGATTTGGGTTTTGTTTTCATCTTAAAACCACACTTAGAACACGAAAATTTCAGATTATAAACTTGTTATAATCCTATACCTCCGCTGCGTTTTCTGAAAAGTTTAAAAGGTTAAACTATGTTTTTGTGTTCTAACAAACCCTTCAATGGCATCAAGAGCCGGTTATATGGATGGCTTGCTTGATTCATCTTTTGAAATTGGTTTTAAAAGATGATATTAGATATGTTATAGGCTGGTTTTGGGCTGAAATATTATGTCTTATTGAAATCCCCAACTTTCAAGGTTACATCACACATGCTTGTGATTAAACCTTGAAAGATATGTATGTTGATATGTTGATTGTTTGGACAATATTTAAAACCAAAATTTCAGTTTATGTTGGCTGAAATTTGAAGGTTTTAAGTGGGGATTAATGATATATTTTGATGATTTAATCATTGGTTGTTAAAGTGCATAACCTAGCATGTGGCCTTGTGTTGTTTGGATGATTCAAGTGGTTGTTTTATTCATTCAATTTGGTTGTAATATTTGTGTTTATTCATTTGGGTTGTAATTATTCATTCATTTGGTTATGTAATAATAGATTAGGTTCATTTCCTTTACTAGAAAAATGTATTAGGATACAATTTTGTAAAAGGAAGATGTACAAGATCAAGACCCAAAGATGGACACAAAGACACAAGAAACATGGAGCATTTGGATGCGGTTTCTAGTGGGAGGTTCTTGGAACCTTTATGATATTTGTGACCCTTAGGAATGTCCTATGGACCACACTTGTGATGGCAAACAAGTGTGGACCACTTTAGATGCTATGGTTATGCACATATGCTCATATGGTTGTTAATGTTTATGCTTGGTTGATTGTTTGTTGTCTTGATTGTTTGGTTGATATTTGGATATTCAAAGCAAACTAATTAACAAACTTAACAAGCTGAAAATTGATGGTTCTTAAAGGTTAATAAAAGGTTATTAAAATTATTTAATGATTTTAAGGATTAAAATAGGTTTTAATCAAAGAACCATAAGGTACCTTGTATTTGAAAGCATGCAAATACAAGTACATAGAGTTTTCTAAACTTGTATTTTGAAACCTCTAAAACTTTTTTTCCAAACAAGATCAACACCGTCCTTTTACACAACACTTGAGTCACTTGGGAACTCTTAGTGGGATAAAGGTCACCTAACCATTTTGAGGGAACTTGTGACTTGAGGTGAGAATGCCTTATTTGTGGGATAAAGGTCACCTAACCACTTGTTTTGGCAAACTCACACGTGGGTGTAAGTAGGGTGTCTTGATTTGCAAATCATGTCAAATGGATCACCTACGATGTGGTTTCCAAATGGTGTTGATGGGATTAACATGCCGACTTTACATATGATGTTTTAAGTCGATCCCATATTTCTAGAAGTTGCAAATGGTTGCAATCGTCAATCGTTGACCACCTTATTAATTTAAATCGTGGGATAAAGGTCACCTAACCACAATTTAAATGTAATGTTGGGTTCTAGATTTTAATATAAAATTGACCTTAAAAGGCATTAAATATTAAAATTAGCAATATCGAAAATACTAAGATTGATCTTTGTTAAATTTTGTAGATGGCCACCAATAATGAAAATCACGATAACTCGTCCGCATCAAACCAATCACTACGAGCGATCCTCCAAAAGGAACGTCTAAATCATAACAACTTTATTGATTGGTATCGAAACTTGAGAATTGTTCTCAAGCAAGAGAGAAGATCATATGTTTTAGACGACCCTATCCCCGATCAACCTAACGAGGATGATGAGGAGGCCTTTAATGATTGGCTGAAATACACTGAGGACTCCGTCCAAGTGTCTTGTCTCATGCTAGCGAGCATGACTCCGGATCTCCAAAAGGAGTATGAACATCACGGAGCTTACGACATGATAACCCAGCTGAAGGAGACGTTCCAACAGCAAGCAAGGGTTGAGCGGTTCGAAACGGTTCGAGCGCTCCATGCATGTCGTATGGACGACAACCAATCTGTTTCATCTTATGTACTTAAGATGAAAAGTCATATTGACCGCCTCGAGAGGCTAAACTGCCCCGTCTCGAAGGAGTTGGCCACGGATTTGATCCTAAATGGCCTAACCAAGAAGTTCGAGACATTCGTGTTGAACTACAACATGAATGCATGGGACAAAAGCATTGGTGAACTTCACTCAATGCTCAAAACGGCCGAGGCGGCCATGGGTAAAAGGGTTTTACCCGTTCTCACCATCAATGAAGGTGGGAACAACAAAAGGCCTCATCCCGCACCCAAGGCAAAGGTTGCCAAGGGTAAGGGACATGCGTGGGGAAAGGGGAAAGGGGTGGTAAGGGTACCACCCAAACCACAAGAGAAGAAGCAAAAGGTTGCTACAAATGACCCATGCTTCAAGTGTGGGGAGATAGGACATTGGGCAAGGAATTGTCCTGTCCATCTCCAAGAGTTGAAAGCCAAGAGGGATGCCGGGCAGACCTCAGGTACAATATACATGATTCATATTGATCTTAATGTTACATCTTCAAACACATGGGTATTGGATACCGGATGTGGAACTCATATTTGCAATTTGTTGCAGGGGTTCACAAGAAGTAGGGACTTCAAGAAAGGGGATGTTAGCCTCTTCATGGGCAATGGAACTAAAGTCTTAGTTGAAGCTCGTGGGGACTACATCCTAAGACTTCCAAGTGGTTTGGAAGTTATTTTGAAGAATGTTTTGTATGCTCCTAGTTTGACTAGGAACATTATTTCTGTATCTCAATTAAGACATTATGATTATGTATTATCCTTTATTGAAAATGATATTCATGTTTCTTTAAATGGTATGTTCTATTTTAAAGCTATACCAATTAATGGTATTTATGAATTGGTTCATGAAAATACTTTAAATAGTTCATTGTACCAAACAAACACCAAGAAACTCAAGTTGGACTTGAGTGATACCTATCTTTGGCATTGTCGTCTTGGTCATATAAACAAGAAACGTTTACAAACACTTCAAAAGAATGGTCTTTTAAAAACAAATGAATGTGATTCATTTGATGTTTGTGAATCTTGTTTACAAGGTAAGATGACTAAGGCACCCTTTAGTGGAACTACCGAAAGGGCAAAAGATTTATTAGGAATCATACATTCGGATGTATGTGGTCCTTTTAAGCCAATGACTAGGAATGGTGAAAGATACTTCATTACCTTTACCGACGATTATAGTCGCTATGGGTATGTGTACTTATTAAGGCACAAAGATGAAGCTTTTGAAATGTTCAAAATCTTCAAGAATGAAGTTGAAAATCAACTCAACAAGTCAATTAAAGTTCTCCGTACCGATAGAGGAGGTGAATACCTAAGTGATGTTTTTCAAGATCATCTTAGGAGTTGTGGGATTGTCTCACAACTCACTCCACCTGGAACACCACAACACAATGGTGTGTCTGAGAGGAGGAATCGAACCTTATTGGATATGGTCCGATCTATGATGGCTAGAAGCACATTACCTCTATCATTTTGGGGTTTCGCTTTGCTCTCCGCGGCCCGTATTTTAAATATGGCCCCAACCAAAAAGGTGGAAAGGACACCTTTTGAGATATGGCATGGAAGAGTTCCATCCCTATCATACTTAAGGGTCTGGGGTTGTGAAGCTTATGTTAAGACTCCCACCCCAAACAAATTGGAAGTCCGATCCACCAAGTGTATCTTTATTGGATATCCTAGAGATTCTATGGGATATTATTTCTATGATCCACTGGAACAAAAGGTGTTTGTTGCCAGAAAGGGTGAGTTCTTAGAAGCAAAGTTCCTTATGGAAGGAGCTAGCAGTAGAACAGTGGATCTTGAGGAAGATCAAGAACCACAACCCGATGCACGTTTGGTTGAAACTAGCACTCAACATGAGGATGTTGAAGATGATCAAATGGTTGATCAATACACACAAAACGTTCGCAGAAGTGGTAGAACTAGTAATCCACCTGAAAGATACGGATTTTTCATGGATGGATGCTATGTGGTAGATTCTGATGAACCAACCACATACCATAATGCAATGTCCAATGCGGATTGTGACAAATGGCTAGAAGCCATGAACGTTGAGATGCAATCCATGTATGACAACCAACTTTGGGAACTTGTTGTACCACCTCTTAATTCCAAAGTAGTTGGAAGTAAGTGGGTTTTCAAGAAGAAAACCGATATGCATGGAAACTTGGATACTTATAAAGCTAGACTTGTAGCAAAGGGTTTCACTCAAACTCAAGGGGTTGATTATGATGAAACCTTCTCACCTGTAGCGATGCTAAAGTCTATAAGGATATTGTTTGCCATAGCTGCTCATTATGATTATGAGATTTGGCAAATGGATGTCAAAACTGCTTTCCTAAATGGATATCTTGAGGAAGATGTCTATATGGTTCAGCCTGAAGGTTTTGTCGATCCAAAACATCCTAATAAAGTATGCAAGTTAAAGAAATCAATCTATGGATTGAAACAAGCATCGAGAAGCTGGAATCACCGTTTTGATGAGGAAGTAAAGAAATTTGGCTTCATCAAAAACGCTGATGAGGCTTGTGTGTATAAGAAGGCTAGTGGGAGCACAGTAACTTTCCTAGTATTGTATGTTGATGACATACTACTATTTGGAAATGACATTCCAACCTTGGAAGGTGTAAAAACCTGGCTTGGAAGTTGTTTTTCCATCAAGGATCTTGGTGAAGCCGCCTATATTCTAGGAATAAAGATCTATAGGGATAGATCAAGGCGGTTGATTGGTTTGAATCAAAGTGCATACATTGATAAGATCTTGAAAAGGTTCAAGATGGAGAACTCTAAGAAAGGTACCGTACCTATTCAAAGAGGAACGATATTGAGTACGACTCAATGTCCAAGCTCAAAGGATGAGCAAGATAAAATGAAGGCAATCCCATATGCATCTGCTATTGGATCCATCATGTATGCAATGATATGCACTCGACCGGACGTGTCATGCGCTTTGAGCATGACAAGCCGTTACCAGCAAAATCCTGGAAACAGTCATTGGATGGCTGTTAAGAACATACTTAAGTACCTAAGGAGGACAAGGGATATGTTCCTAATCTATGGATCTGGTGACGAGGAACTCGTAGTAAAAGGTTACACGGATGCGAGTTTCCAAACCGATCGTGATGATTCTCGGTCACAATCGGGATACATTTTCATTCTAAATGGAGGAGCTGTCTCTTGGAAGAGCTCCAAGCAGGATGTGGTGGCTCTATCGACTACAGAATCAGAATACGTTGCCGCCTCATTGGCAGCTCAAGAAGCTGCATGGTTGAAGAAATTCATTGCCGATCTAGGGGTAGTCCCTTCCATTCAGGACCCCCTAGAGATCTTTTGTGATAACGAGGGTGCGATTGCACAAATCAAGGAACCCCGTGCTCATCAAAAGACTAGGCACATTGAGCGGAGATTCAACTACATACGAGATGAAGTTGAAAAGGGAAAGATATGTATTCGCAAAGTTCACACAGATCAAAACATTGCGGATCCTCTCACGAAGCTCCTTGAAAAGGCAAAGCATGAATGTCATACTTGTGCCATGGGACTTCGATATTCTAGTGATTGGATTTGATCTGTACATTTTGTATTTGGATATGTGGAACTCTTTATTATTTGAATAAAATTATTTGGTTATAATGTTTCAATTAATGTTCCAATTTAGCATGTTTAATCCATGAGTAAATTGTTTACTCTAAAATGTCCGTAGTCGCTCATACTTGTGGGAACAAGTGTGAAAGTAAGATTATTATGAACTTGGATTGGTTGATATTCATAAGGATGAATATAGAGCAATGGGTTGCTACCAAGGTTCATAGATATTTGTGGGATACAAATATTGGACTAACCCGCATCTCAAATTTTACTACATGGAATCTTATTGATTGATCATAAGTAATTTTGAGTAAAGGCGAATATCATTTGGTATCCTCCGACCTGAGATACATATTGGGTTTTGATATTCACCAAGTGTTACACCTTGAGCTTCTTCTTCACTGTCCTGAAATAGTGGACAGTACATAAGGGTATATTCAGGTATGACACGAGGTGTCTGTGAGAAACATATGTAGTCAAGATGGAATTTGTTCCTCTTATTCGTTGAGAGTTAGATGTCTAAGGCCTGATAAGTTAAATCAACAAGAAATGATCATTCTGTGTTCTTGGATTTAACATGACATCTGAAACAAAAGGATAGATGATTGATTCACCTAAATCATTTCAAGTAGGGTACTTGAAAGGGATGATGTTATTGAATGGCTACAAGTCATGCGTATTAAGGGTAGTGAACCGTTGTTAGGCGGTATTTACTGCTTACATCAATCTTCTATGAATCTTGGGCAAGTGGGAGATTGTTGGATTCTGTGTGCCCAAGACACTTAGAATATTGATGTGGTTAGTACGTTATGATCCAAGTCGGGTTATACCCAATAACAAGTTTGGCAAACACCAATTAAATATTTAATTGTTGATGTGATCATGCAATTAAATATTTACACCGATTTAGAAAATGGGTTTTCTAAATAAGTTGCATGTGAGTGGGAACAACTTATTAGGATAATTTGTTCAAACAATATTATTTGAAGTGTTGTTTAAATTAGTTAGATGACATCAAATAATAGTGGGAATTACAACTTATAAATTAAATGGTTAATTGTATAAGTATGTAAATACATATATATATATATTGTACATACAATTTATTATATGTCTAGTTCACAAGACATATTAATGTGTGATAAACAAATTGAAGGGGAAAGGGTTTTGAAACCCAAATTTCGGCCGCCCTCCCCTTTAATCCCCATTGGACCAAACTTGCTTTGGGTACCAACACACATTTAACTCTTGTCTTGAACACTCCACAAAAAAAAGAACCACACAAATTACATGCAAAAGGCTCCAATCTCTCTCTCTCTCTCAACCTCACGGTTCAAGCAAGAAAAAGAAGAGTTTTTGAAGCTTATTTTGGGTGATTCTACCTAACAAGAAAGGGTGTTGCCATCAAGCTTGGGGTATACTAGCTTGAGGAGTCCTCCATTGGAGTCTTGGCCAAAAGAACAAGCATCAAAACCCCATTTTGGTCGACATTTGCTGCTGGAACAAGGTAGTTGTCACAGCTTGTTCTAGCTGTGATTTTATGTACGATTTTGTATGTTCATAGCTTGTTCCATTCATATATTTAAGATCCTATTGATTTGGGTTTTGTTTTCATCTTAAAACCACACTTAGAACACGAAAATTTCAGATTATAAACTTGTTATAATCCTATACCTCCGCTGCGTTTTCTGAAAAGTTTAAAAGGTTAAACTATGTTTTTGTGTTCTAACAAACCCTTCAGAAATCACAGTTGAACAAGTAATGTTAGATAACGAAGAAGCTGTGAATGTGGTAAATCACTTGGTTGAAGAAGAACTCAGAATGACATGTTCAGAATCTCCAGCATCCGAAGAGTCTAACTCTGCATTGATGGCTGACTCAACCCATTCTTCACAGGTAAGTATGAAAGACCAACTTTTTAAAAAACATGCTTGTATTGAATGTAACAAATTTAGAGAAAGCATTGATTTGAAATTTTCTAGGTTATTAGACCACAATGATAACTTGCTAAATGATTTACAACTGTGCACAGAAGCTAATCGTATTTTAAAACAAAATGAGTGCAATTACAAAGAAAAAATAGAACTTTTAGGTAAACAACTAAGGGAAACCGAGGTTGTTGCTTTTAATCAAGCTAATGATATAAAGTTTTATTTAAACTCTTTGGAAGAAACAAAGAAAGAAAAAGCAGTTTTAGAAGTCGAGGTAAATTCTTTAAAGCAAAAACTACATAGTTGGACCAGTTCTTCTCACATAGTTCAACACTTAGTGAAAGAACAAAAAAATGGGGAAGGGTTGGGTTACAAAGTAGTTCCACCACCATATGAGATCATGTTAAATATAAAATGTAGACCTGTAAATAACAACCCAATTAAGGATCATGTGGTGTCCACTCCTCTGG
Organism: Flaveria ramosissima; assembly: GCA_025215565.1. Taxonomy (NCBI): domain Eukaryota; kingdom Viridiplantae; phylum Streptophyta; class Magnoliopsida; order Asterales; family Asteraceae; genus Flaveria; species Flaveria ramosissima. The sequence goes on from CM046039.1 coordinate 66,014,939, forward strand.
TTAGTGATCCAGATTCCACTGATAAATCGGTGAACTCTGTCACTAAACAGAAGGAGTCTACTTTCACATCAAAAGGAAAGATGGCCATTGAAAATTTGGATAATCAATTTGAAAAGGTTAATGGAAAGTCAGGTTCACACATGTCTACTTCTGAACCCAAAATGACCAAATCAGTTAACCAAACACGTGCTTCACGTCAAAGTCCAAATAAACTAAAGGTTAAAGATGTTAAGAATGTGCAAACAACTAATTTTGTTAAAGAAGCAGAAACATCTAAACGAGTAGTGACCAAATCCAACCAGATTCATGTCACACCTGTATCACACTCAACTCCACATAAACAGTTTTCTCAACATGTAGAAGGGAGATCATGCTACAGTTGTGGAAAGAGAGGACACATTTCTTCAAACTGTCCTTATTATCAGACTCCTAGACAAAAAATTGAACTTTATGATACAAAACCAAGTTCTTTGAAAAAGAGTTCTATTACTCCACCAAAGTGAATTAATGAACCTAAAGTTCAAACTGTAAGCCAGTCGTCTGTTTATCACAAACAGGCCTTACATAAAACTGTCTTATGGAAAAAAAGTCAAGTCCATTGTCTGATAATGAGAACAATAAGAAGAATGATATGCCCTCACCCTCAAATGGACAGTGGGTGGAGTTTATGATGTGTGATTCCTCTGGGTCACCCAAGCCAGTTAAGGCTTGGGTCCCAAACCTAAACTGATCATTTCCTTTTAATGTGCAGGATGTCCGTTACAGTGCTATCATAAATACCTGGATTGTTGATAGTGGGGCGTCTAGGCACATGACCAAGAACCTGTCTCTCCTTTTCAATGTCAAACAAATTAAAGGGGGACATGTATCATTTGCTGGAAATAAAGGAGGATACATCACCGCTCAAGGCGAAGTGGGAAACCAAAAAGTCAAGTTTGATAAGGTCAACTACATTCAACAACTACATAATAACTTGCTTTCAGTCTCCCAGATCTGTGACAAAGGATTAAAAGTTGTTTTTGACAACAAGAAGTGCTACGTATTGAAGAAGGATTACATTATTCTAGAGGACAAAATCTTAATGTCAGCTTCAAGATATAATGACTTATATGTCTTGGATCTATCAAAAGCCTCCACAACCGATCATAAAGTTCAATGCTTCTTGTCAAAGGCAACAGAGAGGGATTCAATCTCCTGGCATAGGAGAATGGGACACATCAATCCACGGAAGATGAATCATCTGATCCAGAATGATTTAGTGAATGGAGTAAATGTCAAGAATTTTCAACTTCCGGATTTTTGTGTAGCGTGTAAGAAAGGTAAACAGACCAAGAAGTCTCACAAGGCAAAGAAAGTAAATTCCATTGACCTGCCTCTCGAACTTCTACACATGGATCTGTTTGGTCCTGTCAGCACAAAAAGCATCGCTAGTGATTTGTACTGTTATGTAGTCACGGATGATTACTCAAGATTCTCTTGGGTGATGTTTCTGAAATCCATATCAGAGACCTTTGAATCTTTCAAACAGCTAGTAATTACATTGGAATCACTCTACAAGCTAAAAGTGAGACAAATTCGATCAAACAACGGCATGGAGTTCAAGAACCAGTGGATGGAGGCGTTCTGCAAAGAGAAAGGAATTGTACACCAGTTCACATCTGCCTAAACTCCACAAATGAACGGAGTTGCTGAATGAAAGAACAGGAGCTTGATAGAGACAACAAGAACGATGCTAGCCGACTCGAAACTGCCTATCCAATTTCGGAACGAGGCAGTTGCCAATGCATGTTACACCCTCAATCGAGTCTTGGTGGTCAAACGTCATGGTCAAACGTGTTATGAGTTGCTCCAGCAACGTAAACCTAATCTGGAGTACCTCGAACCATTTGGCGCACCATGTATGCTGCTGAAGAAAACTCAGTCAGGGAAGTTCAGTGAGAAGGCTGAAGAAGGGATTTTTCTAGGATACAATATACCAGACAAGAGAGTTTATAACAACTCAAGGATCAGGTAGAAGTGTGGTGCAACGTTGATGTTCAGAGATACACCACCCCCCTGCTGGAAAGGGACCCTCATTCTTCTTTGACTATGATGTATTCTTCAAATCCTTCAATCTACCACCCTCTCCCACTGATGATGAGCTTTCTGCTAGGATGATGTATGATGTTTTGAACACCTACCAGACTTGACATCAACGGCTCCATTAGATGATACTTCTAGCCCTTCAGGGGGAGAGCTTGAAGTAAGTGATTCTTCTTCTGAAGATTAAGCAGTTGAGACTGAAAATGTGAATCAAGAGGAACAGGTTCCCACTAATGAAAGTACACAAGCATCAAATCCTGATGCCTCTGACACTTTGGAACCTCATACTCCAACAGCTTCAGATACTGAAGTTGTGGTTCACAATCCGGATAATGAGGTAGCTGTTCCCACCACTCCTGGATCCCGGATAAATGTTTATCATCCTTTGGACAATGTCATTGGAGATGTTAGATCAGGAGTACAGACTAGAAATCAGCTATACTTGGCTGATTATGCCTCAATCATGGAAAAAGGCTATCTTCACGACCGTGCTTATCGATGTTTTGCGTCCCAATTTGAGCCAAAAATATGTAAGTGAAGCCTTAAACAATGAGGCATGGGTTAGTGCCATGCAAGAAGAACTCCTACAATTCAAGAAGCTAGGAGTATGGACACTGGTGGAAGACCAAAAGGTGCTATGGTAATTGGCACTAAATGGGTCTTGAAGTGCAAGAAAGATGACCAAGGGGTCATAATCAGAAACAAGGCTCGACTTGTGGTTCAAGGTTTTAGACAAGTCAAAGGCATTGATTACAATGAAGTGTTTGCACCTGTGGCTAGAATGGAAGCAATCCATATCTTCCTAGCCTATGCATCTTACATGAAGATTAAAGTTTATCAACTAGATGTCAAACGTGCATTCCTTCATGGTGAAATTCGTGAGACAGTCTACGTCAGTCAACCCGAAAGATTTGAGGACCCTTATCATCCGGACAGAGTTTACAAACTGGACAAGGCTCTCTACGGGCTCCATCAAGCCCCTAGAGCCTGGTATGAGAAGCTCTCGACTCATCTTGTGAAACACGGTTTTCGTAGAGGATTGATTGATTGTACGTTATTCATCAAAGAAAAAGACGGTGATTTACTGCTAGTACAGATATATGTAGATGACATAATCTTTGGTTCCAAGAATGAAGAATTATGTATAGAATTTGAATCTGTAATGAAAGCAGAGTTTGAGATGAGTGCAATGGGGGAGATGAAGTTCTTCCTAGGACTACAGGTGGATCAGACACCAAAAGGAATCTTCCTGCATCAGACTAAATATGTAGGGGACATCCTCAGTCGTTTTGACATGGAGAATGCTTTAGCTGCTGGAACTCCACTTGGCACGAATCATGATGTAGCACCCGATGAAAATGGTGATCTGGTTGATGCTACAATGTATAGAGGAATGATCGGATCCCTTATGTATCTCATAACGTCTCGTCCTGATATCATGTATGCCACGTGTCTTTATTCAAGATATCAGGCAAAACCAAAAGTAAATCATCTTATTGGTGTGAAATGGATTTTTCGCTATCTGAAGGGTACTCCAACACTCGGGTTGTGGTATCCTCATGACGATGATTTTGAGCTTACAGCGTATAGTGACTCGGATTATGGTGGTTGCAAGATGAATTACAAGTCAACTTCTGCAGGATGTCAATTCTTTGGTGGACGGTTAGTCACCTGGTAGTGTAAGAAGCAGACATCGGTTGCTCTGTCAACTTGTGAAGCTGAATACGTTGCTGCTGCAAGTTGCTGTTCGCAGATCATTTGGATTCAACAGCAAATGCGCGACTACGGTTTGCAATTTTCTAACACCCCTATTTTTGTTGATAATTCTGCTGCTATTGCTGTCACTAAAAATCCGGTCCAACATCCTAAAACTAAACACATCGGTATTAAATATCACTTTATACGTGACTGTTTTGAAAAGCAATTAATCGATGTTGTTAAAATTAATACGGACATTCAACGCGCCGACCTTTACATAAAAACATTTGATAAACCGATATTTTTATATCTTTTAGAGGTTAATGGCGTGAAAAAGAAAAGTGAAGTGATTCTAGAAGAAGAAAGTGCGTAGTTCGACATTTTTCTGTTTTTGTTTCTTTTTATTTTCTTTTATTTATTTTGTAGATACATGTGTACCTAGTTTCTGATCTTAATGTAATATGTCTTTATTATCTTACACATATGTAATTGAATGGGTACTTAATGAAATACAATGTGTGGTTGTGCTTATAATGTTTATTATTTCATTGATTTGTAGTTTAACGCTTATTGAACTGACTATATAGGTTTGTGGTTGTTTGTGTTAGGATCTGGTATTTGAACAAAACACCAACTGATTAACGTGTAAACCAAACCAAATAGTGTGGAATCCTATTTGATTGGCGATCCAATCAGTGAGAACGCACGTAGAATCAAGAAAGTATTGAATCAAACGTTAAGAATCGATTAGGAATCAATCTACAGCGTTCTATGAACTTGGAGTATGAACTTGGAGGCTTCTGGACGGCTAGGGTACGTCTGGAGTCGAAATAGAATGAATGCTTTCGTTTTTCCACGAATTGGGTGGTATTTATAGGTTAGGGTTGTTCATTCGGGCGACTGAACCGTTAGTATGGTTCAGTCGTGCGATTGAACCATGCGGTTGATCCATCCGCACGACTGAGTGTTCAGTCGTGCGACTGAGTCAATCTCATGTTACAATCATACGACTGATCCAGTCTCCTGGTTCAGTCGTGCGACTGAGTCATTTGCCAGAAGTTATACATGCGTATGGTCCATTCGCATGGGCCATTCGCATGGGAACTTCATTATGTTAAGTTTGAATGTATTCATTAATATAACATTGTGTGTATCAATTCAAACAATCACAAACCTATTTAACCAATTCATATCAACTCATAAATGAAATATTAAACATTATAAATCACAAACAACCAATCTCATTTCATTAATATTCCAAAATTACATCAGTGTAAGACAAACAAGACCTATTACATTCATATCATGATCTAGGTACATATGTATCAACAAACTCCCCCTTGGACCTAGATCTATCTAATGTCTTGTTTTTTGCATCACCTCCTCATACTTCTTGTACTTTTCCTCTCTTGTGACTCCTGCGTGAATCTCAAACGCAAAGCAGAGTCTTATGACGTTCTGGAATTGGAGGGCTTGTACAATATCTTGCGTGTGATAGAACATTGGCCACTTGTATAGAGTGTAGACATCATTAGCTGACAAGTTGGTGAGCCACATTGGGTCAAACACCCTGATGGTATCCATTTGTCCCTCTTTATTTAGAACTATGACCGCTTCCCCGGTTCTCCAATCATAGTACCACCACTTAAAGAGTGGAGTGAAGTCCTGTAGCATTTCCCTGAGAGGGATTCTTGACATCGTTCTTGGAGGACTCCACTTCAGCACAATCTTGGGCTTACCAGTGATGGGATCAACTTCTGATCGTCTGATATACCTCGTAGGTTGTTGAGGTTTGAAGTTGACCCACCTGGTGTGGTACTCTTTCTTTAGGGAAGCCTCAAACCAGCCTGACATCTTCCTTGGGTCAGCATATAGAAGCTTCAATTTCGCCAGCTGGTTGAGCTCAAAACCAGGTAGAGTCTTTAGATCATGTGGAAATCTAAAGTACTCTATGCCCTTCTCTCTCTTAATGGCATAAACGTTTTGATCCTCAAAATGTGCCCACGCAATAATCCTACTCGACACCTTATGATGTTTCTTCACTCTGTAGAGTTTGGTGTAGACGTTCTGTTTAGGAGCAGCGCGTTGGGCTCGGACTTCCTCAAAACAAGCAGCCCATTCAGCCTTTCTGATATCAACATCGTCATTTGAGGCTTGGGCCTTTCCTTCTGTCTTCTCAGACTCCTGCTTCATCTGATCTAATACCTCAAATGTATCACTGATTAGGGATTTACCCAGATTAGGGACCACATTTCCCTCGTTGTCAGCATACTGAGGATAGTGCTCTGCTGTGACGTCTTCTATCTCTATCTTATCAATGTCATTTACCTCTTCGTCACTGGTAGAGTCACACGTTGGAGCATCCTTAACGATCTCATCGGGATTTAGCTTGAACATCTCAGCTAGTTGCTCATTTGAAAGATTGTGAATTATTTCCCCTTCTTCAGGGGTATAACTCACAGATCTCCTGACGATCCCTTGCAGATCAAGAATCATAGTTAATTGAGTCTTGACCTGCTGAAGGGGATCAACATCAAATTCATCCCTTTGATAGTTTGGATCTGTTTGATTTAAACATGTAACACATCAATCATTAGTTAATAATCAAGTCAGAAATGCATTAATCTTAATATAAACATCAAATACATAAGTTTAAATACATGATTCAAATACAAAAGTTATCAAATACATAGACTTCTAATCATTACTTTTGTCTTGAATCGCTGGATCATCACTTGGTGAGGCAGAGGAGGAAGCTCGTTGGTCTTGATTTCGCTTTGATCTCCTTTCTTGACCCTGAGCTGAGGCAGATGCAGCTGCATCTCCTCCTTCATCATCATCCTCCTCATGCCTGTCCTCTGTCCTTTCTTCCTCGATCCCTTCATCATAATCACTCTCTTCATCATCGTCCTCATCCTCATCCTTATCATCATCATCACCATCATCACCTTCCTTAATCTTCAGAGGCTCATCTTTAGATCCCTTAAGCTTGAGCATGATGGTCTTTTTAGCATCCTCCAACTCCTCAATCTTCTTAGCTGATGTGACTCTATGCTCTTGGAGTTGGGCAATCTCGTGGCTCTGAGCAGCCATTTGCTGGGCCTGCTCCTCGATCAGCTGAGCCTGCTGAGAGATCTGCTGGGACTGCGCAGCTGTGAGATCTGCCAGCTGACGGATCTGCACAGTCTTCTCTTCATCAGAGGCTAACAGAAGCATCACCATACGGTTCAGCACTGAAAGCTGTTTCTCTACCCCAATTGGAGGTAGAGGTGATCCGTATAGGTAAGAGGGATGTGATGATGGTCCGGATTGGTGGCTAGTGGTGGTGGTGGTGGCAGTTGTGAAGATGGGGTTAGGTCTAGATGATAGTGGAGGTGATGTAGGTGTGAATGACATGGTGGTGGATGGCATATATGTAGTTGTGGGAGGTGTGGTGATAGTAGTGGTAGCTGTGGTGGCAGTGGTGGTGGATGGTGTGACTGTAGAGGTGGTAGTGGTTGTGGTAGCTGTGGTGGCTGTGGTGGTGGATGGTGTGGCTGTAGAGGTGGTAGTGGTGGTGGTAGCTGTGGTGGCTGTGGTGGTGATTCTCTTCTTCTTCTTCATGCCGTGGGGCTGAGCCATCCTTTTCTTCCTCGATCCAGTCGAGGAGGATGCTCCCCCTAGAACACGGCTCATGGCTCTAGGGCATAAGTCGGGTCAGCTGCAGTCTCTCCCGATCCACTGGGGCGTTCACCAACCGCCCGGAGTCCATGTTCTGTGGGAACAACTTTGCTTCCCACAGTCCTGGTCAGTGGCTCCTCATCTGACTCTTCTTCTTCCTCACCAGGTATAAAGTCCTGGTGGAACCCAGCCGACTCAGCTATATCTCTAGTGGGGGCAGATACTGGAGGTGTGCTATCAGTAGTTGTGCCCCTCAGTGGAATGGGCATGTCATCTCCAGCATCCCCACTGTCATCATCATCAGAATCATCGGTGGGTAGAGCAATCTGCTCAACATCAGAATCACTGTCCTCGTGGCGCCACTTCCTCCTAGCTGGCACCACATAGTCCTCACGGGCCAAATGCCCAGACAATCTCCTGACAGGGGGTTTTACCTGCTTCCCCCTGTATACCTTCATCCTGCCCAAGGTGGTATCATCCATCACCTCAAGCACTACAGCATCATCCTTCTCCTTTGGCAGGGAGGGTAGCTTCTGGTCTATAATCATCTGCATGAATCGGGGGTACATACACAAGCCCTCCTTCCCTTTCCCCTCAATGTTCTCCACCAGGTAGGTGAAGATCATCTTGGAGAAGCTGAACGGGTGGTTCGGCACCAACGCAACATAGGCGTTCTGGATCTGGTCAGACAACTCATCAAAACCTCCCTTCCTGGAAGCTATGCACTTTAGCAGCACGAGCAAGGTACTTGAACTGGGGATACAGGTTGCTCTTGTTGAGCACCCCAACATTAATGTCCCCAGAGTACTTGGCTCGAAGAAAGCATCCTCTCATAGTAAGGGGGTGTAGTCTAGTAGGACAGTCAGCATCGTCCCCCAACTGTAACACGATCCTAAGATCCTCCTCTGTGATAGCTATATCCTCTCCAAAGATAGTGCTTCTGATGCAGTGAGGCTCAGAGGATCGATCGACTACCGCACCTTCCCAGAAGGCCTGTTGAATAGAACGATAAGGAGTACATGGAGCAGATATAGCGTGTGCAATCCTTGATCTCCTTAGGAAGGTGATAATGCCAGAGAAGTCTGCAGCATTTCTGGATGTCAGATCTAGATGAGCACAAATATTGTGCTTCGTACTCATGGTCCATCGACTCGCCATCTGTTACACAAGGAAAGTAAACATTAGTACCCATAGGTTAAGAATGTCATGAAACACTTGGACTTAAAAAAATTCTTTCTGTCATGCGAATGAGGTTGTGCGACTGAGATCAAGTCGTGCGAATGAGCAGTGCGACTGAGATTCAGTCGTGCGAATGACCCTATACGTGCGACTGAGTGTGCGACTGGACTCATGCGGATGTAACCTCATGCGGTTACACTAGTCGTGCGACTGAACTCATACGCATGGTTCAGTCGTGCGGTTAAGCTATTTTCACCCTTCAGTCGTGCGACTGACGTTCATCAACCTGTCCATTCGCATGCTGTACTGTCTGTTCAGTTCAAATTCAATTTTTCACCATTTTTGAGTTTTAGACATCGTGTTCTGGTTCATTAGACTCGCAATTCATTCGTTTAACACCTAACACTTTTAATTTCATCTGTTTACATCGTGTAGTTAGGTTATTTTTTTCACATAAGTCACGGTTTTTCTAGCGAGTCTGATGGTCCAGATTTAATGTCAAATTGAGTGTTATTGTAGTGTTTCTACACCGCAAATTACCTGTAGAGTCAATGCAAATGGTGAGTATGTGAGAATCGAGGGTTTATAGAGATCAAACGAAATTTGGGCAGAGTAATGTTAGTCATGCGATTTAGGGTAAATTTGAGAGTGGTGAGCCTCTGCGACCGACTCTCCCTCTATATATACTAACCCTAAATTTAATCGTACGACTGGGCTCATACGCACCTTTCATTCGGGCGAATGGGCCTCAGTCGTGCGATTGGTTCAGTCGCCCCCCTTCAGTCGTCCGACTGGAGTTCAGTCGTGCGACTTACTCATTCGTTCGGTCTTAAACATCCGATTGGGCCATTCGTATGGGCCATTCGGTTGACTTGTCCATACTCATGGTCCATTCGTACGAGTGGCTTCCATTCGTATGATAAGTTCATACTAATGGTCCATTCGTGCGAATGGGTCCTACTTATGAAATTTTCTGCATTTCTTACCATGTTACCTTTAAACCCTTTTAACCTATAGAATCAACATTATACGCATTTGATCATCTCAGACATGATCCTTTTAACTTGAAAAACTTTTGATCACCTCAGACGTGATCATTTTAAACAATTTGTCACCTCAGACGTGACCCATTTATCCTTTGAAAACACATTTGTCATCTTAGACATGACCCTTTTTGGTGAGTTAATCCCATACTGAATTTCATGATGTAGTCCGACAAACAAACAAACTGAAATGATTAGATAACTAGAAAATTTAGACTAAAATACAAAAATTAAACTTGTTTTTGACTTTTTGTGAGAGGTAAATCCTAAGATAGAAATCTACTGGATTCGTTTCCGGAAGAGGCAGCTACTATTTAGTTTGACCATACCTGGACCAATTCAATTTTGGAATCATACAGGCAAGTCAAATCATTTGGGACTTGTTATCAAAACCTTTTGATGCTCACTTCTCGGTTTTCATCCAGAGTCGTTAGCAAGTTTAGGAAATCATACTGGTACCATTAGATTCCCACATTGATTTGGACTTTCAAGAATTGTAGCCACGATGATTGTCAGTATATTTGTCCTCTTAAATCCATACACAGGCTTTTGACACAGATTGGTGATAGTTTTAGGTTTAATTATTTCAACTAACATTTGTGGATCCCACACTTATATGGTAATCAACATTCCTCAGGAGCTTTTGAGCGGTCTATGGGTATTTTGACAAGAATAGACTATTCTTAGAGCTTTCAAAGAGAAGCCAATCCTCAGGTCAGTGCCATCGCACAGCAGAGAGGCGGCAAACAACAATGAATTCTAGAATATCTAGGTTGTGCTTATCCTTAGGTCAGTGCCATCGCACAGCAGAGAGGCACACTACCTATCTTCTTGTTAGAGCATCTTAATTTTCTTTTGCACATAATGCACCAACAACATAAGTTATTAGCTTGATAGCATTTGCCTTTCATTTTTTTTCGTGCTTTGCTCTATTTATGGTCATCCGCACACATTTGTGGCGTTTACATGCTCATTACCCCTTATTGGAATATTGTTGATTGTGTTAACCAGTGACAAGATGGGAGCCCACAGTCAGTTGAACAAGTTAGTTTGATCTTGAGATCACCAGTCAGGTCTATTCATCTATTGTGTTGAATCTACCAACATATCATCTGTGGTCTAGCAACCTCTAGGTCTACTTTCGTTGTGTTACCTTCGTAGTTACCAGTTTGTCTATCATCTTTCCTTTTATATTGCTCAGACTACACAGACTTATACTTTGAATTTTGCATCTTTTGTAAATAAAATTTAAAGTCCCTTTTGATTTGTTCCTGTGTACTATCATTTTCCAAAGGGTTTGAATCAGTATCACAGGTACTGTCTATCTTATATCAGCTAGCCTCTCCTTCTCTCTCGTTTTTTTTTAATGTTACTGGCTGACCTATTCTCCCCCTAAAATTCTAAAATCATAATGGATTTAATTATTTTAGGATTTTAATAGACAGCTAAATAACATGAGTTTAAGTTAAACAGAAAATAAAATAAATAAAGAAAATGAAAAAGAAAAAATTAACTACACTGCATCGGACTACACATGATCATCATCAGGAATAACATCACTTTTCTTTTTAACGCCGTTGACCTCTAACAGATATAGAAAACGTGGTTTGTCAAAAGCTTTTGTATAGAGGTCAGCGCGTTGAAAATCAGTATTAATCTTTACCACATCAATTAAGTTCTTTTCAAAACAGTCCCTTATAAAATGGTATTTAATACCGATGTGTTTGGTCTTTGGATGTTGTACTGGATTTTTAGTTACTGCAATTGTAGCAGAGTTATCAACAAAAATAGGAGTAGAAGAGAAATTTAAACCGTAGTCCCGTATTTGCTATTGAATCTAGATGATTTGTGAACAGCAACTTGCAGCATCAACGTATTCGGCTTCACATGTTGACAATACAACCGAGGTCTGATTCTTACACTACCAGGTAACTAATCTCCTCCCAAAGAATTGACACCCCGCTGATGTAGACTTGTAGTTCATCTTGCAGCCCCCGTAATCCGAGTCATTATACGCCGTGAGCTCAAAGTCATCATCATGAGGATACCACAACCCAAGTGTGGGTGTACCCTTCAGATAACAAAATATCCTTTTGACCCCGATCAGATGGTTAACCTTAGGCTTAGCCTGATATCTAGAACATAGACATGTAGCATACATGATATCAGGTCTTGAGGCAGTGAGGTACATGAGGGATCCAATCATTCCTCGGTACATTGTGGCATCTACCAGATCTCCATTTTCATCAGGTGCTATATCATGGTTTGTAGCAAGTGGAGTCCCAGCTGCATAAGCATTTTCCATGTCAAACCGACTGAGAATGTCTCCCACATACTTGGTCTGATGTAGGAAGATCCCTTTTGGTGTCTGATCCACCTGTAACCCGAGAAAGAATTTCATCTCCCCCATAGCACTCATCTCAAACTCTGCCTTCATTACTGCTTCAAATTCTTTGCATAATTCTTCGTTCTTTGAACCGAAGATTATGTCATCGACATAGATCTGTACTAGCAGTAAGTCTCCATCTTTTTCTTTGATAAATAGTGTGCAGTCAATGACTCCCCTGCGAAAGCCGTGTTTCACAAGATGAGTCGAGAGTTTCTCATACCTGGCCCTTGGAGCTTGATGAAGCCCATATAAGGCCTTGTCGAGTTTGTAAACTCTGTCCCGATGATAAGGATCTTCAAATCCCTCGGGTTGACTGACATAAACTGTCTCTCGAATTTCCCCATGAAGGAATGCACTCTTCACATCTAATTGATAGACTTTAATCTTCATATACGATGCATAGGCAAGGAAGATACGGATGGCTTCCATCCTTGCCACGGGTGCAAACACTTCATTGTAATCAATCCCCTCGACTTGGCGAAATCCCTGAACCACCAGTCGAGCCTTGTTCTTGATAATGACCCCTTGGTCATCCTTCTTGCATTTCAAGACCCATTTGGTGCCAATGACCTTAGCACCTTTAGGTCTATCTACCAGAGTCCATACACCTAACTTCTTGAACTGAAGAAGTTCTTCTTGCATGGCACTCACCCACGTCTCATCATTCAGTGCTTCACTGACGTATTTTGGCTCAAACTGCGAGAAAAAACACCGATAAGCACCATCATGAATGTATCCTTTTTCCATAACAGAGGCATAATCAGCTGAGTACAGCTGATTTCTGGTTTGCACTCCTGATATGACATCCCCAATTACATTATGTAGGGGATGATAGACATTTAGACGTGATCCTGGAGTGGTGGGAACAGCTACCTCAGAGCCAAGATTATAAACATTTGGTTCTGTATCTGAGGTAGATGGAGTTTGAGGTTCCGAAATCGAAGGGGCATCACTGTTAGATGCTTGTGGACTTGCAGGATTGGAACCTGTTCCTCCTGACTGTTCTGGTCATCCTCTTCATCTTCATCTTCTGAGGAGGAGTCAGTGTCGTCGACTACTCCCCCTGAGTGATGAGATGATTCTCCCTGTGAGCTCGATGATGTTGAATCAAGAGATGGTGTATTCAAGATATCATACATCATCCGTGTAGCTAACTCGTCATCAGTTCAAAGGCCTCCACAACAGATCATCAAGTTCAGTGCTTCTTGTCAAAGGCTACTGAGAAGGACTCCATCTCCTGGCATCGGAGAATGGGACACATTAATCCACGAAAGATGAATCACTTGATCCAGAATGATCTAGTGAGAGGTGTTAACGTCAAAAACTTCCAACTTCCGGATTTCTGTGTGGCGTGCAAGAAAGGCAAACAGACGAAGAAGTCTCATAAGGAAAAGAAAGTTCATTCCATCGAACTTCCTCTTGAACTTCTTCACATGGATCTGTTTGGTCCAGTCAGTACAAGAAGCATTGCAGGCGACTTGTAGTGCTATGTGGTTACTAATGACTACTCAAGATTTTCTTGGGTAATGTTTCTGAAATCCAAATAAGAAACATTTGAGTCTTTCAAGGAATTAGTAACTCCACTGGAGTCTCTCTACAAGCTGAAGGTAAGAGAGGTACGCTCAGACAACGGAACTGAGTTCAAGAATCAGTGTATGGAGGCTTACTGCAAGGAAAAGGGAATTGTGCACCAGTTCACCTCTGCCTACACACCTCAGATGAATGGCGTTGCTGAGAGAAAGAATCGCAACTTGATAGAGACAGCACGGACAATGCTAGCGGACTCGAAACTACCTATCCAATTATGGAATGAGGCAGTGGCAAATGCGTGTTACACGTTAAATCGAGTTCTGGTAGTTAAACACCATGGCAAGACGTGTTACGAGTTACTACAACGACGTAAACCTAATCTAGAGTATCTCGAACTGTTTGGCGCACCGTGCACCCTACTGAAGAAGACTCAGGAGGGAAAATTCAGCGAGAAGACTGAAGAAGGTATCTTTCTAGGATACAACATACCGAATAAGAGAGTTTACAACAACTCAACGAGTCTAGTAGAAGTGTGGTGTAACGTGGACGTTCAAAGATACACCACCCCACCTGCTAAATAAGGACCCGCCTTCTTTTTCGACTATGATGGATTCTTCAAGTCCTTCAACATACCTCTCTCCACTTCTGACGAAGAGTTAGCAACCAAGATGATGTATGATGTCTTGAACACACCGTCACAAGATTCAACATCATCTGGTTCACAAGGTGACTCGTCTCACCACTCAGGGGGAGCACTCGAAGTAAGTGACTCTTCCTTAGAAGATGAAGCTGTGGAGAATGACCAGAACAATCAGGAGGAACAGGTTCCCATTCCTGTAAGTCCACAAGCATCTGACATTGATGCCTCTGCGTCTTCGGAACCTCAAACTCCTACTGCCTCAGATACAGAACCAAACGTTCATAATCTTGGCTCTGAGGTAGTTGTTCCCACCACTCTTGGATCACACTTAAATGTCTATCATCCCCTGGACAATGTCATTAGGGATGTCAGATCAGGAGTGCAGACAAGAAATCAGCTATATTCAGCTGATTATGCCTCGGTAATGGAAAAAGGATACCTTCACGACGATGCTTATCATTGTTTTGTGTCTTAGTTTGAGCCAAAATACATCAGTGAAGCCCTGAATGATGAGGCATGGGTGAGTGCCATGCAAGAAGAACTTGTTTAGTTCAAGAAGTTAGGTGTATGGACTCTGGTGGATAGACCTAAAGGTGCTAAGGGCATTGGCACCAAATGGGTCTTGAAATGCAAGAAAGATGACCAAGGCGTCATCATCAGGAACAAGGCTCGACTTGTAGTTTAAGGATTTCGACAAGTCGAGGGAATAGATTACAATGAAGTGTTTGCACCCGTGGCAAGAATGGAAGCCATCCGCATCTTCCTTGCCTATGCATCGTATATGAAGATTAAAGTTTATCAACTGGATGTGAAGAGTGCATTCCTTCATGGTGAAATCCGAGAGATAGTGTACGTCAGTCAACCCAAGGGATTTGAGGATCCATATCATCGGGACAGAGTTTACAAACTCGACAAGGCTTTATACGGGCTTCATCAAGCCCCAAGGGCCTGGTATGAGAAACTCTCGACTCACCTTGCTAAACACGGCTTTCACAGAGGTGTTATTGATTACACACTGTTTATCAAAGAAAAAGATGGTGATTTACTGCTTGTTCAAATCTATGTTGATGACATAATCTTCGGGTCAAAGAACGAAGAATTATGTAAAGAGTTTGAAGCAGTAATGAAGGCTGAGTTTGAGATGAGTGCCATGGGAGAGATGAAGTTCTTTCTCGGGTTACAGGTGGATCAGACACCAAAGGGAATATTTCTACATCAGACCAAGTATGTAGGAGATGTTCCCAGTCGGTTTGACATGGAGAATGCTTCCGCAGCTGGGACTCCACTTGCTACAAACCATAGTGTAGCACCCGACGAGAATGGTGATCTGGTCGATGCCACCATGTACCGAGGAATGATTGGTTCTCTCATGTACCTCATTGCCTCAAGACCTGATATCATGTATGCGACATGTCTATGTTCAAGATATCAGGCGAAGCCAAAAGTTAATCATCTGATATGAGTCAAAATGATATTCCGTTATCTGAAGGGTACACCAACACTTGGGTTGTGGTATCCTCATGACGATGACTTCGAGCTTACGGCGTATAGTGACTCGGATTACGGTGGCTGCAAGATGAACTACAAGTCTACATCAGCGGGATGTCAATTCTTTGGGAGGAGATTAGTGACCTGGCAGTGTAAGAAGGAGACCTCGGTTGCTTTGTCAACCTGCGAAGCCGAATACGTTGCTGCTGCAAGTTGCTGTTCACAAATCATATGGATACAACAATAAATGCGGGACTACGGTTTGAATTTCTCTTCTACTCCTATTTTTGTTGATAACTCTGCTGCAATTGCAGTAACTAAAAATCCGGTACAACATCCTAAGACCAAACACATCGGCATAAAATATCACTTTATACGTGACTGTTTTGAAAAGAACCTAATTGATGTGGTTAAAATAAATACTGATTTTCAACGCGCTGACCTCTATACAAAGGCTTTTGATAAACCACGTTTTCT
Organism: Flaveria ramosissima; assembly: GCA_025215565.1. Taxonomy (NCBI): domain Eukaryota; kingdom Viridiplantae; phylum Streptophyta; class Magnoliopsida; order Asterales; family Asteraceae; genus Flaveria; species Flaveria ramosissima. Next base: position 66,031,125 of record CM046039.1, read on the forward strand.
ATATTTGTTAGAGGTCAACGGCGTTAAGAAGAAAAGTGATGTAATTCCAGAAGATGACCATGTTTAGTCCGATGCATATAGTCCATTTTTCTTTTAATTTTTATTTTCTTTCTTTATTTATTTTATTTTATGTTTTAATTAAATTGATGTTATTTCTTCGCCTATTAAAATCCTAAAAACGCAATTCGTTTATGGTTTTAAAATTTTAGGGGGAGAATAGGTTTAGTTAACAACATTAAAAAAATGAGGGAGAAGGAGAGGCTAGCTGATAGAAATCAGATCGTGTTTGTGATACCGATTCAATAACTTTGGAAAATGATAGTACACAGGAACAAACCATTTGGGACTCTTAAAAGATTAAATTGAATTAGATGCGAAAAGCAAAGTATAAGTTTGGGTAGTCTAAACAATATAAAAGGAAAAATGATAGTAAAACTAGTTACTACTAAGGTAACACAAAGAAAGTAGACCTAGAGGTTGCTAGACCATAGATGATATGTCGGTAGATTCAACACAATAGATGATTAGACCTTGTTGGTGATCTCAGGAACAAACTAAGTTGTTCAACAAGCTGTGGGTTATCATCTTATCCCTGGTTACCACAATCAACAAAATTCCAATAAGGGGTGACGAGCAGAATAAACGCCGCAAATGTGTGCGTATGGCCAAAATATGAGCAAAAGCACATGATGAAAAATGCAAAAGAAATCAAACTAATAACCTATGTTGTTGGTGAGATCTGTGCAAAAAGAATAAAAGTGCTCAAACAAGAAGATAGGTTATGTGCCTCTCTACTGTGCGGTGGCACTGACCTGAGGATAAGCATAACCTATATATATTCTAGAATTCATTGTTGTTTGCCGCCTCTCTGATGTGTGGTGGCACTGACCTAAGCTTGGCTTCTCTTTGAAAGCTCTAAGAATAGTTTCTTCTTGAATACTACGCTGAGACCGCTCAAAAATCTCCTGAGGAATGTTGATTACCATATAAGTGTTGGATCCACAAAATGTTGTTGAAATAATTAAACCTTAAACTATCACCAATCTGTGTCAAAAGTCTGTGTATGGATTTAAGAGGACAAGTATACTGACAATCATCGTGGCTACAATTCTTGAAAGTCCAAATCAATGTGGGGATCTAATGGTACTAGTATGACTTCCTAAACTTGCTAACGACTCTAGATGATAAACAAGAATAAAGCATCAAAAGGTTTTGATAAGATGTCCCGAATGATTTGACATACCTGTATGATTCCAAACTGAATCAGTCCACTTATGGTCAAAATGAATTGAAGCTGCCCTTTCAGGAAATGAATCTTTTAAATTTCCATCTTAGAATTTCCACCTCACACAAAACCACAAAAACAAGTTTTAGTTTTGTATTTCAGTTTTAGTTCTTTTATTTTGTTTAAATTTCATCAATTTAGTTTGTTAAACATCAGACTATGCCATTGAATTCAATCAGGGATTTAATCACCTAAAAAGGTCACGTCTGAGGTGACCACACAAGTTTTTAATTGTGAAATGGGTCACGTCTGAGGTGACAAAGTGTGTGTTTTGTTTAAAAGGATCACGACTGAGTTGATCAAAAGTTTTAAAAATTAAAATGATCATGTCTGAGATGATCGAATTCTCATAATGTTTAATCAATAAGTTAAAAGGTGTAACATGTCAAATGGTCATAAAGTCAAAATCATGAGTATGATCCATTCGCACGACTGGACCATGAGTATGGACCAATCGTACGGTAGGAGGATATGAATGAGCCCAATCGCACGATTAACCCACACGTATGGGACATACGTGCGATTGGACCATAAGCATGAATAAAATCACACGATTGGATGACTAAAATGAGCCAATCGCATGGATGAAGGTGACCGAATGACACAGTCGCACGACTGACTTCTAGTCGCACGACTGAAGGTGACCGACTATGATAGTCGCACAACTGATCTTCAGTCGCACGAATCAACTATGCGACTGGGCTCAGTCGCACGACTGAAGGAAACCCTAGTATAAAAAGAGAGGGAGTCGGTCGCAGTCGTTCATCACCCACAAATCGCCCCTAAATCGCACGAAGCACCGTTACTCTGCCCGATCTTTATTAGAGCACTCTAGACCTTTGACTATTGCATACTGTTAGTGCTCTAGAAAGATTAACATGTTGTCTTTAGGTGTCTTTTTACTATTTGTAATAGTATAGGGACTAGTTTTGTAATTTTGTTAGTTCCTTGTGTTTCATTATAAATAGCTTAGACTTGCAGGTAGTAAGTAACGAGCTTAGAGACGAAACTGTTTACTTACTTTGTAATTTGTCTTTGCTTGATATTAATGAAACCGTGAATTTTGTTGATATCTTGCTTGATTTGATTACTTTGTTTGTATTTCATTGAATTGTGTTCATACATCATCACAGATTGGTAAATTTGATCCTATCAAATGGTATCAGAGCTGTTGGTAAGCTGTTGGTGAGTGATTTTTGAAGTTTGTCGAACTTTCAAACTCAAAAATTCACTGAATATGTGATTGATAGACAATTCAATTGAAAAATTTGTGGATTTTAGATGTGTTTCATCATCAGAAACATGATTTGAATCACAATTAGCAGTTAAATTCATCAAATTCGAGTTAATTTGTTGAATTTGTGTTCGAAAAAAAGTTACTATTTTTCGAACTGAAAATCAAAAAATTGATTGATTTGTTGTTGATATTGAAAGAAATTGATCTTAGAAGAATGATTATTGGTATAAAACATGTCTAATTGGAAATTTTCAATCCAATTCATCAACATTTGAAGAATTTCAGAAGATTTGAGTTAGTTACATTCATATGAACATGATGAATGTGGCGCATCAGAGTTGATATTTGCTGAAAAATTGTCTAAGTGTTAGGCGTTTGACTACTGTTTGGGCGCATTAACACTGTGTAGACGTTTTCAGTTCAGACGGTTGACTACTGTTGAAGAGAAAAAGGCCAGACGCTTTGTCTTTATTGAGGCGTATTAGAACCGTTTAGACGGTTGACAACTGTTGAGGCGCATTACAACTGTGTAGGCGTATTTCAACTGTTCAGGCGTTTTACAACTATTCAGACGCATCAACTTGGGCGTTTTGGAAAATTTTTCTAAGGCATTCCCTTAGACGTCTCTCAACTTAGGCGCATTAACTGTTGGGAGTTTAATCACTGTTCAGGCGTATCACCCTTGCCAATTAGAATTTTTTTTAAGAAAATTTTTCAAAAACTTTTTCATTTCTTTTCTTAATTCAAAATCTAAGAACAACAACAAAAATATAAGAATGGTGAAATCAGAAGATTCTGAAAATAGAGTTCCAAAACTTAAAAATAGAGCTGATTTCAAAAATTGGACTCTTAGGTTAAAACAACATTTTAATTCCATTGACACTGATCTTTGGAAATCTATAGAGAAAGGACCATACATTCCTATAATCACTGATGGGCCTGACAGAGGGTTTGTTTATACTAAAGATTCTCCAGAACCCTATCCTAAAGATGGTCTTCAAGGAGATGATTTGAGAAGAGTAAAGAATGATATCAAAGCATATTCCTTGATGTGTAAAGGACTACCTCTGGAAGTTCTTGCAAGGCTTGATGCATATCAAACTGGATACACCTTATATAAAGCCTTAAGACCATTTGTGAAGGAGGCAAGGAGATTCAAAATCTCAAGAAACAAAAGTTGAAAAGGCAATTAGAATTGTTTCAACATTTGTCTGGAGAAACCATAAATTAGATGATGAACAGATTTGTTCATGTTACAACTGAGATTTCAACAGCTGGTATTTAGCCTGATCTTGAAGATCAAAATCTTAGACTACTCAATGCTTTACCCTCATCATGGAAACAAACAGTAACATTACTAAAGCATACTGAGAAGTTCCCTTTGGATCTAGATCTACTTATTGCCAAGATAGAGTCAGTAGAGATAGATGAAAGCTCAAAGAATAATGATAGAACAACATCAATGTCTCAGTATCAGTTTGTTGCTTCTCCTGTAACCACTATTGAAAATGCATTCATGGCAAAAAGTGAGAAAACTATAGAAGAAGAGGGAGATTTATTTGTTGGAGCAGGATTTTTCACTGAGTCATCATTTACTAGTGCTCCTGCTTATACAACTCAGTCTCATTCTCAATCTCCTCCTAAATCTCACTCTCAAACATCTAATGTTCAAATAGAGACTTCTTCATCTAACTCTGCTAAATCTAGCAAAATTAAAGATATGATAAACATCCTATTAGAGGATGAAGAGTCTAAAACTGCATTCACAGCATTTATGGCTAGTTTTCAAGCATATCAAGGTAGCCATTTAACTCAATTAGACTTTGTTCTGCAGGATTTGTTTGAGATGGATTGAAGATGTTGAAGAAATGGATTTAAACTGGCAGATGGTGATAATTGCTTATAGGACACAAAAACACTCATATGTCAACAAGATGTACAAGCCAAGTGCTAACAAGACTGTTGGGTTTGATAATTCAAAATCAAGGTGTTTTAACTGTAACAGTTATGGACACTTCTTCAGAGAATGCAAAGCTCCAAGGAATAATGGAGGAAATGCTCAATCAAGTTCTAGCAATCAAAGGTTTCAACCAGCTCAAAAGATTTTTCAAAAGTCTTATCAAAGTGTTCCTATGCCTGAGCTTAAAGATGAAACAAAATCATCTGATGAAACCAAGAAATCTTTAGTAGTTAGCATTAAAGATGGTTATGATTGAAGTGCATATGCTGATCAGTTTACTAATGATTTAACATCAAGTTTATCTCTTGTTGCTGAAATTCAGGGAGAAGATTGGTCAGAAAACAATGATCCAAAGGTGGAAAGTGAGAATGAAGAAGACGACTATGATTGGAGTGACAAATCTGATCCTAAGGAGGATACAGATGAAGTAGCTCTAATGGCACAGTCAGATCATGTGACATCCCTCACCTTAAGGTCCGTCAATTAACGTGATTTTCCGTTAACTATTTCCTTGATCGATCATTCCTCATCTTTATTAACTCTTTATGTGGATATCATGTGTGCTTATCATCGTTGTGCTTGTGTTTTTGTTGTAATCTTATGTTAACATTAAAAACTTTTAAAACTTTCAACATCGTAACCGCCAAATATATCATTTTTATAAATAATTAACGTCACCAATAAAACCATTTTTAAGTTATAAATATCATTAAATGCATTTTTATAATTAATATAATCAACCTAACAAAGTCGTTTTTCAACCGAATCAAATTTGGGAAACTCGGGGGTTAAGTGCAGGGACTAAACTTGACATTTTGCAAACTTGGGCTGGGTATATAAACCCATTTCCCAGCCCTAATCTCCCATTACTTCATCTTCTTCACCTTCTTCACTCTCTCTTCTCCAACTTCTTCATTCTAGCACCAAATCCAACCTGCTTGGTCTTGTTTTCATCGTCTAGACTTCATCTACAGCCTAGTCTACTTCTTTCTAGCATGTAGACGACTTTGGTTGTCCCTTTTCTTGCTTATTCACGGCTGTCCAAACTAGGGTTTCGGGTGTTCGGGTTCAACCCGAACACATGAGGTCGTATGGGTGCGTGTGAGGTCTTTCTGCTTGTGTTTCATGTTTGTGTATGTTTGTAGAGTGTTTCTGGAAGTCCTTGTTATGTGAAACTTGCGTTTAGAGCAGCCGGGGGCTGCTCAGCCCGACCACAGTCGCGATTCTGCTGTCCAGGCGACTGGGTCTGTCATGCGATTGAGTCGTGCGACTGGGTGACTCGTGCGACTGGGTGAGTCGTGCGACTGAGCCATGCGTCTGAGTCAATCGTGCGACTGAGTTATGCGACTGGGCATGTCGTGCGACTGAGTCGTGCGACTGTGTGTATGTATGCGATTGAGTCATGCGTGCGAATGGATGTATGCGATTGATTCATGCGTTATGAATGAATGTGTGCGATTGAGTCAGGTGACCGACTGAATGAATGCGATTGTGCGTGTTTCGCACGACTGGAGTCCAATCGCACGAATGAAGGTTCAATCGTACGAAAGTAGCTAATTCGCACGATTGAAGGTTGATTCGCGCGTATGGAGGTTGAGTCGTGCGAATGAGTGTTGTGTGGTACGACTGAATGCCAGTCATATGAATGAAGGCTCAATCGTAAGAATGAAGCTGATTCGCACGATTGAGGGTTGATTCGTGCGTATGGAGGTTGAGTCGTGCGTCTAGTCTTGTCGTGCAACTGTAATTGTTGTGTGTGATTTCCTTCTTGGGCGTGGTGTGTGTAGGTCGTGTGATTTTGAGGTAACATTAACACAGTTTCCATTGTTCGGCAACAAATATTAAAGTCAACGCTAAAAAAGGCACAAATACTATTCAAAACAAATTAAACTAACGTTTTACAACTATCAACCGACTTATGACTATTGATATTTATCTAATACTTCTTCAATAACAATGAAACTTTTACTCAAATATCATCAACAATGGCGACAATGTCTAGTACTTGGATCTACATAAGGTCTAGTACGTGTGTCTGTTTGTGTGAGTTACACGCGACCCAGCCGATGCAACCCGAACCGACCTATCATTATTATGCGCTTATTTCATATCATTAATGCTTAACAATAACTGTCAATAGGTGTTTGACCGTTCATTTGCATTCAACATTTGGATACTTTGATCTTACATACTTACCACTTAACAAGTGAGTTTCGTGGCCCCTTTTTACGCTTATACAATATTTTAATCATTTACAACTTGGGGGAAAAGTATGCTCACCCATTTTCAATGCTGTATAACTTACTTACATTTTACATACAAGGAATCAACGTGATACTGTGTTACAAGTACTTATCTGATACATGCTTGGGTCTGCTGTGTGGTTCTTTCTTTGCAACTATTTAATTCCAGTGTGGGAACCGACGGTTAGGTATTGGTAGTACTACTGGGTTGACACCCCCACCCTTGTTCGATGGTATACTAGTTGGTACCATCAGTGGCCAGGAACGGGCCCTTGGGTGAATATATGCCGACAATTTCTTTGTGTACGTCGCTAGGTTTGGTTGCAAAGCTCATGTCATGTGATTTTACTTGTGTATATAACTGTATTCACGGTATTCCGCAACGCTTACTTTATACAGCATCACTTACTTATTTATTACTTAAACCTGCGAGCTCACCAACAATTATGTTGACCGTTTTGAGCATATCTTTTCAGGTGATCATGCAAACTGAGGAAATCTAGGTGTGCTGCCTTAGTGGAGACCCTAGGATGCATTTTTGGGACTAACATGTTTTGGCAAACAATTATTTTGAACAATGTTGATCTGTATAAACAATTACAATCTTTTGAAACTTGTTCCCGGGTTGTGGGAATTCATATTACAATTTCATCTTTATTTGGTTATGTGAATCATTATCATGTTTATGCTTATGGCTATGTTGTCGTGAACATTGACTAAACACGACACAAGTCCCCTTGTTGTCGGGTGTCGTCATGACACGCTTGTCATCATTTATTATATTGCATCTCTATCGCTTACCATGTGTTATGACGATCCCGATCTCGTTACATCCCCGTGTTTTCGCTTTTAGCGGGGGTGTGACAGATTGGTATCAGAGCCATTGGTTATAGAGAATTAGGCAATACGCTTGACCTAGACTATAACCTAGGAACATTCATGTAGATTTGCATGCTAGGATCTGTATGCATATTATATCTCGTGTATGTGTTCCTCGCTGCTTGATTTGTTCATTTATCTGTTACGTGATCTTTCCACCCTATGAGAGAGCCCTTGTGCTCACTCTTTTATGGGATGCTTCTATTGGATCTTCCGTTCCCTCTGCGCGCCGAGTTGGTTTATCAAATCCGGGTATTAAACCCGAAGAGATCTTCACAGATCATGCTATTGCGCTTGACCTTGGACATTGAGATTAACCCTGAGGAGGTTATATCTGAAACCTCAAAAGAAGAAGAAATAGACAACCTCCGCTAGACTAAACGTGATTATATGCATGGACTTACAACTGTTATGATGGACTATTGTTGAGACATTACCAATTCATGGTGTGAGAACTACATGAATTGCATGCGATGCGTGATGACAATAAGTGTGATATTAACTTGGGAATACTGGACTTGATGAGTGTTATGGATAATACACTTTGAAATGATTTAAGCTTACGTGTTTACCATTTCTATGATTAGAAAATGCCGCCTCGAAGAGTTACCCGCAGCAATAGTGGCGGGAGTGAAGCCCCAAGGGGCAGAGGCAGAGGCAGAGGCAGAGCACCAAGAACAAGTGATGCTCCTGCCAGTAACAATCAGGAAACAGGGAACGCTGATATGGCCGCCCTGATCGCTCAACAGTTGGCCGCACTGATTCCTACTATCGTGGCCCAAGTGAGCGACGCACTCCAGCAACACCACTCTCATGGGGATGGTGGCAACGATGATGGAGATAATGGAGAAAGAGCCCATGGTGGGACCGAAACTGAGGTGGGAAACGGAAACCTGACCGGAAACGAAAGCAATCAGGAGACCGGGAATGGTGGTACAGCCGGTATCGAAGCTGGGGTTGTTAATGCACGACGGGGGTGTTCGTACAAGGAGTTTGTGGCTTGCAAACCAAGGGAATTCGATGGGAAAGCTGGGGCGATAGCCCTAACCAGGTGGCTAGAAAAGATGGAGGCAGTGATTGACATCAGTGAGTGCCTCGATAGCCAGAGAATCAAGTATGCCACGTGTTCACTGCAGGGCAAGGCCCTAACCTGGTGGAACACCCAGGTCCAAGCTAGAGGAAGAGAATCTGCGATGCAGATGTCATGGGACGAGTTTAAGGCTTTGATCATCGAGCAATATTGCCCCCTCAACGAGATGCAGAAATTGGAGCATGAGTACTGGAATCATGCCATGGTGGGGGCCGAACATGCAGCTTATACTGACCGTTTTCATGAGCTGCAAGGTTGGTTCCGCATCTGGTCACGCCGAAATCAAAGAGAATCGAGAGGTACATTTGGGGACTTGCGCCTCAAATTAGGGCAATGGTTACAGCAGCTGCTCCTCCTACTATTCAGAGTGCAATTCTGAAGGCTGGCGCTTTGATTGATGAAATGGTGAGAACGGGGGTTCTGGGCAGAGGAGCAGAGAAGAGAAAGGATGTTGGGGAAGCGAGCCGGTCGAGTGCCGGGAAGTTCGATAAGAGGGCTAAAACGACCAGGAATTTTGTGGCCGTGTCTCAGGCCAAGAGAGAGTATGTGGCGCCGCACCCCAAATGTGACAGGTGCAACTATCATCATCCCCCAGGAACGCAGTGCCGGGTGTGCGCGAACTGTAGGCGCCCGGGGCATTTGGCGAGAGACTATAGAACTGTGCCAAATCTTGTGGCACCCGTCAACGCGGTTAACCCCACCGGAAATGCAAGGGCTTGTTATGAGTGTGGAAGCCTTGATCATTACAGGAACATGTGCCCCAGGCTGAATCGGGCACTGGGTCAACAAGGAAACAACCAGCAGCAGGAGATGGCTATAGCTGGAAATCAGGGCCGACTACTCAAGGGAATGCAGCTCGGGGACGTGCATTCGTCATTGGAGCCAACGATGCTCGTTAGGACCCGAATGTTGTCACGGGTACGCACTTACTCAATCATCACTTTGCATCTATATTATTTGATACTGGAGCAGACAATAGCTTTATATCTTCTGAGTTTGTGCAATTGCTTGATTTGAGTCCTAGTAGGCTAGAAACTAGCTACTCTGTAGAGATGGCCAATGGTAGGGTTGTTCAGGCCGATGAGATTATTAGGAAGTGCTCGTTAACATTGGAGGACCATGCCTTCGATATAGACTTGATACTCTTTGAGCTAGGAAGTTTTGATGTGATTGTGGGTATGGATTGGTTGTCGCAAAACGGAGCAGAGATTGTCTGTCGAGACAAAGTAGTACGAATCCCCATGCCAAACGGGGAGGTACTCAAGATTCAGGGAGAACGACCGGGAAGGAACTTAAAGCTTATTTCCTGCATGAAAGCACGCCGAAGTTTACGAAAGCAGTGCTACGCTTTTCTGGCTCATGTGGTTGAAAAGAAGGATGAAGAGAGGAAACTAGTAGATATTCCAGTGGTACGGGACTACCAAGATGTATTTTCTGATGACTTGTCTGGTTTGCCTCCTCCACGACAGGTGGAATTCCGTATAGAGTTGATTCCTGGAGCTACACCGGTAGCGAAGACGCCATATCCATTAGCGCCATCCGAGATGCAGGTTGTTATCTAGTCAGTTGCAAGAGCTACTAGAGAAGGGTTTTATTCGACCAAGTCATTCACCGTGGGGAGCACCGGTACTATTGGTCAAAAATAAGGATGGATCGTTCCGCATGTGCATCGATTACCGTGAACTGAACAAGTTAACCGTGAAGAATCGATATCCTCTCCCCAGGATCGACGATCTGTTTGACCAGCTACAGGGAGCCTCGTACTTCTCAAAGATCGATCTTCGTTCTGGTATCATCAGCTAAGGGTTTTCGAGGACGACATACAAAAGACAGCGTTTAGGACTCGTTATGGGCACTATGAGTTCTTGGTCATGCCGTTCGGGCTGACTAACGCGCCAGCAGTGTTTATGGATCTAATGAATCGGGTGTGCAAACCTTACTTGGATAAGTTCGTGATCGTGTTCATAGACGATATACTTATCTACTCCCGATCGAAAGAGGATCACGAGGAACACCTTCGGGCAATTCTGGAGCTGCTACGGGAAGAGAAACTTTTCGCCAAGTTCTCGAAGTGTGAATTTTGGTTGCGGGAAGTGAAGTTTTTGGGTCATGTGGTTAACAAGGATGGGATTCATGTAGATCCCGGCAAGATCGAAGCGGTAAAGAAATGGGATACGCCCCAGACACCATCCGAGATACGACAATTCTTACGATTGGCTGGTTACTATCGTTGTTTCATCGCGAATTTTTCAAAGATCGCGCAACCATTAACCCTGCTTACTCAGAAAGACAAGAAGTTTGATTGGGGGCATGCACAGGAGCAAGCGTTCCAAACTTTAAAAGAGAAGCTGTGCAACGTGCCTATATTGTCTCTCCCAGACGGAAGTGATGATTTCGTGGTATACTGCAATGCGTCACATCAAGGATTGGGATGTGTACTAATGCAGAAGGATAAGGTGATTGCCTACGCTTCGCGACAGCTTAAGGTGCACGAAAAGAACTATACAACTCATGATCTTGAGTTGGGCGCTGTAGTATTTGCACTCAAGATTTGGAGGCATTACCTGTATGGAACTAAATGCGTCATCTTCACCGATCATAAGAGCCTCCAACATATCCTGGATCAGAAGGAACTTAATATGCGCCAACGACGTTAGGTAGAGCTTCTTAGTGACTACGATTGTGAAATCCAGTATCATCCGGGGAAAGCTAACATGGTGGCTGATGCTTTAAGCCGTAAAGAACGTGTGAAACCACTACGTGCTCGAGCGTTGGGATTGACCATTCAAACGAACTTGAAAGCTCAGATCCAAATTGCACAGAGTGAGGCGTTGAAAGAAGAAAACCTTGCGGGAGAAGAATTCCGAGGGTTAGATAAACAGATGATTTGCAAGGATGACGGTATACAGTACTTTATGGATCGCATATGGGTACCCAGATGGGGAGGTGTTCGAACCTTAGTCATGGATGAAGCCCACAAGAAGCGATATTCTATTCATCCTGGTGCAGACAGGATGTATCACGATCTCAAGGATCTGTACTGGTGGCCAGACATGAAGAAAGACATTGCTTTATACGTCAGCAGATGCTTGACGTGTTCAAAAGTTAAAGCTGAACATCAGAAACCATCGGGATTATTACAGCAACCTGAAATTCCCGAGTGGAAATGGGAGAATATAGCCATGGATTTCATTACCAAACTCCCTAGAACAAGCAGCTGTCATGACTCGATATGGGTCATTGTAGATCGAATGACGAAATCAGCACATTTCTTGCCTATCTGAGAAGACTACAAAATGGATAAGTTGGCGAGATTATACATCAAAGAGGTCGTGACACGGCACGGGGTGCCGGTGTCAATCATATCCGACCATGATAGCCGATTCACTTCACGATTTTGGCAGACACTACAGAAAGCGATATGCACTCGATTAGACATGAGTACCGCCTATCACCCTCAGACTGATGGCCAAAGTGAACGAACTATACAGACGCTAGAAGACATGTTGAGAGCGTGTGTAATCGATTTTGGTGGTAGTTGGGATGCTCATCTACCGTTGATTGAGTTCTCTTACAACAACAGCTACCATAAAAGCATTGGGTGTGCTCCATTCGAAGCGTTATATGGAAGGAAATGCAGATCTCCCGTTTGTTGGGCAGAGATTGGTGAAAGTCAGCTAACAGGCCCAGAGATCATTCAAGAAACAACTGACAAGATCTTTCAAATCAAGGACCGACTGAAAGCTGCTAGAGATCGCCAAAAGAGCTATGCCGACAACCGTCAGAAGCCTCTAGAATTCAACATTGGGGATCGAGTCTTACTCAAAGTCTCCCCTTGGAAAGGAGTCGTTCGATTAGGAAAGAAAGGGAAGTTAGCCCCAAGATACGTCGGACCATGTGAGATTACAGAAAGAATTGGTCCAGTGGCTTACCGATTAAGGTTGCCACAAGAACTCAGCGGTGTGCATGATACTTTTCACGTGTCAAACCTCAAGAAGTGTTTGGCCGAAGAATCCCTTCACGTGCCAATCGAGGAAATCAAGATTGACGAAAAGCTTCATTTTGTTGAGGAACCCATTGAGATCATGGATCGAAAGGTCAAGCAACTGAAGCGCAGTAGGATACCAATTGTTCGTGTAAGGTGGAATTCAAAACGAGGGCCAGAGTTTACATGGCAACGACAAGATCAAATAAAACTCAAATATCCACATCTTTTCGAGGATGACACTCTTGGACCTAACTCCAGCTGAATTTCGAGACGAAATTCTCTCAACTGGGGGATACTATGACATCCGTCACCTTAAGGTCCGTCAATTAACGTGATTTTCCGTTAACTATTTCCTTGATCGATCATTCCTCATCTTTATTAACTCTTTATGTGGATATCATGTGTGCCTTATCATCGTTGTGCTTGTGTTTTCGTTGTAATCTTATGTTAACATTAAAAACTTTTAAAACTTTCAACATCGTAATCGCCAAATATATCATTTTTATAAATAATTAACGTCACCAATAAAACCATTTTTAAGTTATAAATACCATTAAATGCTTTTTTATTATTAATATAATCAACCTACAAAGTCGTTTTTCAACCGAATCAAATTTGGGAAACTCAGGGGTTAAGTGCAGGGACTAAACTTGACATTTTGCAAACTTGGGCTGGGTATATAAACCCATTTCCCAGCCCTAATCTCCCATTACTTCATCTTCTTCACCTTCTTCACTCTCTCTACTCCATCTTCTTCATTCTAGCACCAAATCCAACCCGCTTGGTCTTGTTTTCATCGTCTAGACTTCATCTACAGCCTAGTCTACTCCTTTCTAGCAGGTAGACGACTTTGGTTGTCCCTTTTCTTGCTTATTCACGGCTGTCCAAACTAGGGTTTCGGGTGTTCGGGTTCAACCCGAACACATGAGGTCGTATGGGTGTGTGTGAGGTCTTTCTGCTTGTGTTTCATGTTTGTGTATGTTTGTAGAGTGTTTCTGGAAGTCCTTGTTATGTGAAACTTGCGTTTAGAGCAGCCGGGGGGCTGCTCAGCCCGACCACAGTCGCGATTCTGCTGTCCAGGCGACTGGGTCTGTCATGCGATTGAGTCGTGCGACTGGGTGACTCGTGCGACTGGGTGAGTCGTGCGACTGAGCCATGCGTCTGAGTCAATCGTGCGACTGAGTTATGCGACTGGGCATGTCGTGCGACTGAGTCGTGCGACTGTGTGTATGTATGCGATTGAGTCATGCGTGCGAATGGATGTATGCGATTGATTCATGCGTTATGAATGAATGTGTGCGATTGAGTCAGGTGACCGACTGAATGAATGAGATTGTGCGTGTTTCGCACGACTGGAGTCCAATCGCACGAATGAAGGTTCAATCGTACGAAAGTAGCTAATTCGCACGATTGAAGGTTGATTCGCGCGTATGGAGGTTGAGTCGTGCGAATGAGTGTTGTGTGGTACGACTGAATGCCAGTCATACGAATGAAGGCTCAATCATACGAATGAAGCTAATTCGCACGACTGAGGGTTGATTCGTGCGTATGGAGGTTGAGTCGTGCGTCTAGTCTTGTCGTGCGACTGTAATTGTTGTGTGTGATTTCTTTCTTGGGCGTGGTGTGTGTAGGTCGTGTGATGTTGAGGTAACATTAACACAGTTGCCATTGTTCGGCCACAAATATTAAAGTCAACGCTAAAAAGGGCACAAATACTATTCAAAACAAATTAAACTAACGTTTTACAACTATCAACCGACTTATGACTATTGACATTTATCTAATACTTCTTCAATAACAATGAAACTTTTACTCAAATATCATCAACAATGGCGACAATGTCTAGTACTTGGATCTACATAAGGTCTAGTACGTGTGTCTGTTTGTGTGAGTTACACGCGACCCAGCCGATGCAACCCGAACCGACCTATCATTATTATACGCTTATTTCATATCATTAATGCTTAACAATAACTGTCAATAGGTGTTTGACCGTTCATTTGCATTCAACATTTGGATACTTTGATCTTACATACCTACCACTTAATAAGTGAGTTTCGTGGCCCCTTTTTACGCTTATACAATATTTCAATCCTTTACAACTTGGGGGAAAAGTACGCTCACCCATTTTTAATGCTGTACAACTTACTTACATTTTACATACAAGGAATCAACGTGATACTGTGTTACAAGTACTTATCTGATACATGCTTGGGTCTGTTGTGTGGTTCTATCTTTGCAACTATTTAATTCCAGTGTGGGAACCGACGGTTAGGTATTGGTAGTACTACTGGGTTGACACCCCCACCCTTGTTCGATGGTATACTAGTTGGTACCATCAGTGGCCAGGAACGGGCCCTTGGGTGAATATATGCCGACAATTTCTTTGTGTATGTCGCTAGGTTTGGTTGCAAAGCTCATGTCATGTGATTTTACTTGTGTATATAATTGTATTCACGGTATTCCGCAACGCTTACTTTATACAGCATCACTTACTTATTTATTACTTAAACCTGCGAGCTCACCAACAATTATGTTGACCGTTTTGAGCATATCTTTTCAGGTGATCATGCATATCTTTTGGGACTAACATGTTTTGGCAAACAATTATTTTAAACAATGTTGATCTGTGTAAACAATTACAATCTTTTGAAACTTGTTCCCGGGTTGTGGGAATTCATATTACAATTTCATCTTTATTTGGTTATGTGAATCATTATCATGTTTATGCTTATGGCTATGTTGTCGTGAACATTGACTAAACACGACACAAGTCCCCTTGTTGTCGGGTGTCGTCATGACACACTTGTCATCATTTATTATATTGCATCTCTATCGCTTACCATGTGTTATGACGATCCCGATCTCGTTACATCCCCGTGTTTCCGCTTTTAGCAGGGGTGTGACAGATCAACCTAAGGTTGACACTTCATCTTCAAAATCTGAAACCTTATCTCCAAAATTCCCTGAAATCCCATCTAAAGTGAGAGAAAAACTCTGTACAAAATCATGCTATGAACATGTTGAATACTATAGAAACTATTCATATAAAATCTGTGAAAAGCTAAAACAAGAAGAGTCAATGCATAACAAACTAAAATCTTATCATAAAACAACAGATCAAAAGATTATCTCTCTTCAAACTTCATGGAACAAAACACTAAAAGAATTAGAAATTGTTTCTAAACAAAGAAGAGATTACCAAAAATCTTGAACAGGAGAAGATAACACATGCTGCTACTAAAATGGATCTTGCTAAAGTAAAAAGTTCAAAAATGATTGTAGAAAAACTGGTAAGTGAGAGAAAAGATAAACAGAAAGCAGGGTTAGGGTTCACTCATGAACCTATGCCTGAATCTATTACAAACACTTATTAGAGAACTTCAATACACATGATCATTCTCCTGAGAATAAAGCTAAACTTAAAGCTTTTCAGATCAAAAACAAGAATTCAGAAGAAGAAAAGGAAAATGTACAATTTTTTGTTGAAAATGATCAAGAAAAGATTAAAAATGGTCATCCAATCAAGATAAAATCTTATGAACCAAAACAAACAAAACAAAACCCTTCTGATCAAATTCATGTTGTATTAGAAGAAGTGAAAGTTCAAAGCAAAGAAAAAGATAAACAACAGGTAGGAACATCGGAAGATTCAAACACTATTAATCTGAAACAGGTTCAATCTGAAAAGGAATATTCTTCTGACGATGTTCAATTAGAAGTAAACCAAGTTCTTCTAAGTTAAAGAATCAAAGAAGAAGAAAGAAATCATCAAAAACAAAATATGAACAAGACAAAATTTCAGAAATGTTGATCAAAGCAACAAATCAGGCAACAAAACTTAAACCGATAAAATTTGTGTCAACCGGTTTGTTAAATATGAATTCTCTTCAAAACAACAAGGTAAATACTATGAACAAATCTCGCTCTGATCTGAAATCAAGTTCAGATTCTAAGTCTTCCGCTGTAGCAAAAAGATTTGTTCCTAATGAATTCAAGAAGGAAGTTCATGTTAAACAAATGCAAAATAATTTGGCACAAAATCAAAATGTGAAAAATGAAAGACAAAAGTTTAACTATTTGACACCAAAATCAAACATCGTGTCAATGTCAAAAGTTAATAAACAGTTGTTTTTAACTCCACAAAAGTATTGTGAAATTTGTGATATGAAAAATCACAATACTGCTGAGTGCTATTTCAACAAGTACTGTCACATATGTGACATGAGAAATCATTCCACATCATATTGTTATTTTAACAAATACTATACTTATTGTGATGAAAAGACTCACAATACTGCAAATTGTTATTTTAGAAAGAGATCACATACTAGAGCATTTGCAAATTTAAACATGAACAAAGGTTATGTTAATCCTCAATATATGAGAAATCAAACTGATGAATTTCAAAAATTAACTAATCAACCTTCTTTAGGTTTGAGATCTTTTCAAAAGAACAATTATGTGAGATCTAAACAAAATGTGCAAGAACAATTCATACCAAGATCTGTAAGAATGACTAATAAAAAGGTTAGTCATCAATACATGTCAAAAATTGATCAATCAAATGGAATGAATGTTCTAAAAAATAACTCAAACAACTTTCAAAACAATTTTCAAAACAATTTCCAAAACAAGATTGGTAAATTCATCAAGAATAAACCTGATTTGAATAATCTTCATTACAAACAATTTACCATTGTTGATAAATTTGGAAAACCCAAGACCATCTCGTCTTGGGTAGATATCTCAACTAAATTTTCTTGTTGTGCAGGTATGCCCAAGAAGACCACTCAATACATGGTATGTGGATAGTGGGTGTAGCCGGCATATGACAGGCAATCCTACCTTGTTACAAGATTTTAAGTTAAAGGATGGAACACACGTTGCCTTTGGTGGTGATGCTGGAGGAAAAATAACAGGAGAAGGAACAGTATCAAATGGGATAATAAGCTTTGACAAAGTCAACTTTTGTTCACAGTTGAACTTTAATCTTTTAAGTGTATCCCAAATATGTGATAAATCATACTCTGTTCTATTTGATGATTCATTCTGTTATGTTTTGAAGCCAAGTTTTAAGATAAGCAAAGATTGGGTAATTGTTACAGCTGAAAGGGATAGAGATGTATACAAGCTGGATATGTCTCAAGTTGATCCTTCAACTGAAACAACATGCCTAATTGCTAAAGCATCAAATAATGAAAGCCAGCTTTGGCATAGACGTCTCGGACATTCAAATTTCAAGAATATGAACAAGCTTGTAGTACGAAATCATGTTATTGGACTTCCATCTAAGAAGTTTGCAACGACTGATCACTGCTCAGCATGTTTGAAGGGAAAACAACACAGAGCGTCTTATAAGTCCAAGCTCAAAAACTCAACTTCCAAACCTCTTTATTTGTTACATATGGACCTTTTTGGACCAACAAATGTCAAGATTATTGGACGAAAATCATATTGTTTAGTTATCATTGATGACTATACAAGATTTTTATGGGTTTTCTTTTTGTATGCCAAATCTGAAACGGTTGATTTACTGAAAGAATTTATCATTAAAGTTCAAAATCAATTAGAAAATAAAGTGAAAATAATAAGAAGTGATAATAGAACGGAATTCAAAAATGCTAACATTGAAATGTTTTGTGCACAGAAGGGGATAGCTCATCAGTTCAGTGCTCCCAGAACCCCTCAACAAAATGGAGTTGCTGAAAGGAAGAATAGAACACTGATTGAAGCTGCTCGTTCTATGTTAGCTGATGCAAAAATTCCTATCACTTTTTGGGATGAAGCTATATCAACTGCGTGTTTCATTCAGAACAGAATCTTAATTGTGAAAGATAAAATGAAAACTCCATATGAGTTAATGTTTGGCAGGAAACCAAACATAAACTTTCTAAAATCATTTGGTTGTCCTGTTATTATTCTTAATTCAAATGATCAGTTAGGAAAATTTGAAGCAAAATCTGATAATGGATTTTTCGTTGGATATTCATCTGTTTCAAAAGCCTATCGAGTGTACAACTCTAGGACAAATATAATCCTTGAAACATTCAACGTTAAATTTCTAGAAAATTATTTTCCATCAGTGTCAAATGGACCTGCATGGTTATTTGATTTAGATTCATTATCAAACTCTCTTCAATCTAACTTGTTTAATCAATCAAATTGTCTTGATTCTACAGGTAAGAAGAACTCTAGAGGAGATCTTGGATCTTTTAGTGAGGATTCAGATTCTGACGACCCAGATGATTCTAGCTCAGACTACCCATTTTTATCATTTGTCAAGGACTCAACAATACAATTCGATGACAATAATCATGCTAATACAACTTCAGATCATTCAGTTTCATTCGATGAGGAAGGATCACAACATATTCCTAATGATGGTAATGAGTTTGTGCAACCTGAGTTTGGAACATCATCCATCTCTGGTGATGCAGTTGATACTGGTAATTTTGATTACTTTATTAACTCACCGACTCAAGTTCCAAACTTCAATCCACATTCTTCTACTTTGTTACATGAGCTTTCCAACTTGAACCAAACAAATTTGGATGTTAATGTTCAATGTGATGAGATTCCAACATCTTGTATTCACAAGAATCATCCAATTTATCAGATTATTGTTCCATTGAATGAGAGAACAACAAGGAGTAAATCAGAACAAGCAAACTTGTGCTTATACTCTTGTTTTTTTTCTCAAATTGTTCCTAAAAATGTTACCGAAGCATTAAAGGACAATGGTTGGATAGAAGCCATGCAAGAAGAATTACTTTAATTTCGCAAACAAGAAGTGTGGAATTTAATGGATTTACCTGAAGGAGAAAATGCTATAGGCACGAAATGGTTGTTTAGAAATAAGACTGATGATCGTGGTGTAGTAATAAGGAATAAAGCAAGACTTGTTGCACAAGGGTACACACAAGAAGAAGGAATAGATTATGATAAAGTGTTTGCACCAGTTGCAAGACTTGAATCCATTCAAGTTTTCCTGGCTTATGCTTCATTCATGAAATTTAAGGTGTATCAAATGGATGTAAAGGGTGCATTTCTATATGGTCCTATCACTGACGATGTGTTCGTGAAGCAACCTCCGGGCTTTGAGGATGCAGAATTTCCACATCGAGTATATAAGCTGAGTAAAGCTTTATATGGACTTCATCAAGCCCCTAGAATTTGGTATGAGACATTATCACAACACTTAATCCAACATGAATACACAAGAGGGAAAATTGATCCAACTTTATTCATAAAGAAGGATAATGATAATCTCTTATGTGTACAAGTGTACATTGATGATATCATATTTGGTTCCACCAGTCCAAAATTGTGCAATGAATTTGAAGAAATCATGAAATCTCGGTTCCAAATGAGTTCTATGGGAGAGATTATTTTTTTTCTTGGACTTCAAGTCAAGCAAACTGACGATGGAATTTTCATCAATCAAGAGAAGTTTGTTGACAAGATCTTGAAGAAATTTAAGTTGCAAGACTGTTAGTCCATACGAACTCCAGCAGATGTTAACACCAAGATTGAACCTGGTCCAAAAGGAAAATCTATTGACCAAACGTTATACAGATCAATGATTGGTTCTTTGATGTATCTTACTGCATCTAGACTAGACATTATATATGCAGTTTGTGTTTGTGCCAGGTATCAATCAGACCCGAAAGAATCTCACTTAATTGCTGTCAAAAGGATATTCAGGTATCTCAAAGGTAAACTAGCTTTAGGGCTTTGGTATCCTTACGAGGGTAACTTTGAACTACATGGATACACAGATAGTGATTATGGTGGATGTTCTCAAGATAGAAAATCTACTTCGGGTGGGTGTCAATTTCTAGGTCCTCAATTAGTCTCGTGGCAATGTAAGAAACAAACAAATGTCTCTGTTTCAACTGCAGAAGCTGAGTACATTGCTGCATCAGCAGGATGTTCTCAAATCCTCTGGTTGCAAAATCAACTACTGGATTATGGGTTCAATTTTCTTAAAACACCAATTTACATTGATAACACTGCTGCTATGTTCATAACAGCTAATCCTGTTCAACATTCAAAAACAAAACATATCGAAATTCGATATCATTTTCTCAGAGATCACTTTGAAAAAGGATTAATCATATTGATTCAAATTGCTACAGAAAAACAGTTGGCGGATCTATTTACTAAAGCCTTCCTACCAGGACGGTTTGAGTATTTAGTAGAGTCAATTGGTCTTATTAATCATATGTGAACTCTCTAAATCAAAAGATCATCATAAGTGATCCTCTCAATGTTAATTGACTGTTTGTATTTTGTGTGTGTGTGATTTTTGTTTTCTTAGAAAAACCAAATACAAAAGTATAAATTAAAAAAAAATAAAAAAAATATTGAGTTTTTTTTTCTTATTGTCAGTTTATTTATTATTTTTTTAGAAAAGAATATGTTTATGCAGTATGTGAGAAATGATAGTACATTAGTGAGATCATTTGCATACTTCACTCATTAATAAGTCTGACATGATCAGATATGATGTGTAGACAATATCATGCTACTATACTGAAAAAGTAAATTCTTGTGATTACACTAAATCTTAATGCTTGTGTGTATTCATCTGAGTACTTTTGAGATGTTTTGGCTTATCAGATTGATTGCTTGTTAAGTTACACCACTCACACCTGTTGGTAATATGTTTAATCATGAGATCTGTTACAAAACATCATATCACTTCTCTGTTATGAGTCATCATAGACCTGAAGTGCTGAGATATCCTTTGTTGTAAGTGATTACAGACCTGGATTCTCTCTTTGATGCAAAAGATGCCGCTGATCAAATGGTTATCCATGATCATTCTCTATTAATTTAAGTAACATGAACTCTGGTGATACATATGTTTCAGGTAATAAGTTGAGTATGTGTTCTTTCCTGCATGTCATGATGACAGTTGAGCTCTCTCAGTCTTTGTATGATTTACATCATGTCATATCTACATATACCCTAATCAATCCAAGAATTAAAAAAGTACGTGAGTTGATAATTTGTCAAAAACACTCATTTTCTGTCCTTAGATCTTGTGTCTCCTTTTCTGTGATATCACTGACCTGGAACACACTTGATCAGGATTTATTCATTGTCTATGACTATTCACTTTTTTTATTTTAATGTGCTGATCTTCATTGATATGATCTCACTGCAAACATTAGTTCTTTTGTTTATATTAGATTTTGATTCTGCTTTCATTTTGATTCTATGCATGTTTTATGTGTGTGAAGGCAATGCAATAATGAGATGTGTGATCTTATTATGTTACCTTTGGAAACTTATAAGTTTTTCAAACTTAAAAGTTTAGGGGGAGTAATAGATGGAAATGTTGTTCTCAGAAAATCAAAATATGTTGGACCAAAAGAACCAATGAGCCTGATCAGAAAAACCTCTAAGTCCCACAGACATTACAACTACTGAAGAAGATCACAACAGCTGAAGACATCAGCTGATTACAAAAGTCTGAAGACAAAGTCTAAAAGTAAAAAACTGAAGACAAAGCCTGAAAGTGAAGTACTGAAGATAAAGACTGAAGATAAAGACTGAAGACCAGAGTGATCAGTAGTTGTCACAACAGCTGAAGTTATTAACTTCAGTAGTTGTGATGGTTTTTCCTTTTCAGTACTTGTAATTTTTCCTTTCAGTAGTTTATTGTTTCAGTAGTTTTAGATTAGTAGTTTTATGTATTTGTACTTAGCATTCTCTGAGATGTGATCAGTTATTGAGAACATTTCAGTAGTTTGCATTATTTCAGTTGTTTTGTATAATTCTATTAGATGTCACTATCAAGTGACATCAGCAGACGTCACATTCCTCTATATAAGGGATGTTGACCTAGTTGTATTCTAACCGAAGCATTACGCGTGAATGAAAACATTCCTTTAACAGAAATATTCTCTCTCTATAATTGTTATTGTGTGTTTGCATATTCATCATTTTCTTGCTTGAATTCGATCTTATTTTGTTATATTCCGCTGCAAAATTCAAATCTAATTGATCCGATCCTATCAAATGGTATCAGAGCTGGTTAATCATTGATCGATCTAACAATTGATCATTGAAACTGCTCTTTTGATAGCTAAGTTTGATCGAATTAGCATTTTTGCAAGAATTGTTTATAGAGATTGGTTTTCTGTTGCTTCCGGTTAATTAATTGAGATTCTAATTGTGTTTTCTAACTGTGTTGTTGAGTTTTTAAACTAGACTGATTTTAATCTCATTGAGTTCGATTGAATTAGTGAAAGTGACTACTTCAATCAATGATCCTCACAATACTGGCTCCTCAACTAAGCCTCCGATGCTTGTTAGGAGTGAGTATAACATATGGCAACGCCGAATGCTCCATCACTTGTCTGTTAACAGTTCAAGTTGTTGGAAGTCAGTGGTTCATGGACCATACAATGGTTCATGGACCATACAAGCCTATGGTGAGTAATCCTGAAACCAATGAGATGGTTCCTAAGAAGAAGGAACAATATTCTGATGAGGATTTAAAGCTGTTTGAGATTGATGCTAAAGCCCATGGAATTCTGGCCATGGCATTGCCTAATGAAATCTACTCTGGGCTTATGCATCATGAAACTGCTTATGATCTCTGGGTTGCTCTGAAGGAACAATTTGGAGGAACTAATGAGGTCTTAGCAAACAACAGAGAAATCCTTACCCAGCAATATGAGACATTCTCTCATAGGAAGGGTGAGACATTGACTCAACAGTTTGAGTGGTTTTCATGTTTGATCTCTGAGCTAAAAATGGTTCAACATGAAAACACAAACAGCCAGATGAATAACAGATTCCTCAGATCCCTGCCTGAGAGATGGGACACTTACACCATTGTCCTACGCTCCAGTGCAAATCTGGATACTCTATCTCTCACCCAACTTCATGGGAAACTCTTAACATTTGAGAGAGAGATATAACAGAAAAGGAAACTATCTTCATCTGGAAAGCTCACTGATGACTTTGTACCAGGTAACATTGCTCTGGTTGGTCATGAGTCTGAATATGCTTCATCAGAAAGTTCATATGATGAGCATATTGATTTCTCTTCAAATAGTGGAAATCATGCTTTTGTTGGAGTTGAGGGAAACTCAGGTTTTAGTGTTGATAATTTGTGTTTTATGATGGATGATTTGAAAGGAATTGCTGATGATGATTTGGAAGAGATGGATATTCTGAGCCAAATGGCATTGTCAATATCAGATCTCAAAAGTTTTACAAAAGAACAGGTAGAAAATTCCCTGGTCTCTCTGGCAAAACCAAGGTTGGTTTTGACAAGAGTAAGTTGAGATGTCACAAGTGCCATAGACTTGGACATTTTGCTAGAGAGTGTAGATCATCTGGATCTAACTCATCTGCACCCTTTGTGACTTTTCCAAGCAACAGCTCACAATCCAAAGGGCAACATTCTACCAGTTCTGATCATCATTCACAACATCAATCATCTCTTGCATACTTTGTTCCTCAAAGCCCAATGCCATATCCTTATCCATGTTTTTACATGCCTCAGTCTGGTCAAGTTCCTGTACCCATGGCTCAACAACCACATGCTCTACCTGATCCTCAACCATCTCAAACAAATCAGCAATCTCAATCTTAATCTCATCAGAGCTTTTTCACCCATGAGGTTGTTGACTGGAGCAGCTTACCAGATGA
This sequence comes from Flaveria ramosissima, assembly GCA_025215565.1. NCBI lineage: Eukaryota > Viridiplantae > Streptophyta > Magnoliopsida > Asterales > Asteraceae > Flaveria > Flaveria ramosissima. The sequence goes on from CM046039.1 coordinate 66,055,483, forward strand.
TGTCTCTGGTTATTCTGAACAATTTGCTGGTGGTGGTCAACATGGTGGTGAAAACCCTTTTGGAAACCTTGCTCTAATGGCTCTGGAATCTACTGATGAAAACTCTTCATCATCACAGGTACCACAGGTATCTTCCGAGGCTAAGGCCAAGTTATGTTCTGAATCATGCATAGCTGCTTTTGTTTCTATTAGGGAAGCAAATGTAGCTTTAATTAATCAAAACCTTGACCTAGAAAAAGCAATTTCCAAAAGAAAAGCTGAGTTTGAGTCTGTCTTAAAAGAGAAGGATGAGGAGATTTATAAACTTAAGTGCCAAATCACTGATGATAAAGCAAAGGTAGAGGTCATTCTGGAAAATCACAAGAATCTCAAAGAAACACTTGCAGCTACCCAAGTTGATTGTGAACGCTGGGTAACATCATGCAAGGGATTTGAAATGCTTCTCAGTAAGCAAACTGCTTCTAATGTGAAGTTTGGGATTGGGTATAATCATACCATACCTCCTACAGATTTTACTCCCAAATTAGAAGTAAAATCTGAGGATGACTGTCATTCCCAAACCACATCATCAGATGTTTCATCCTCAAATGGTAATTCAAAATCTGAAGATGAAGATAGTGTGAGTACCTCAGCTAATCAAATTACTGATGGTCCCACTACTTCGAAACACTTGATCAAGAAGAGACTGAGAAATTCAGGTGTTGTTCCACAAAGTACTCAAAGTACTGAAGGGCAAAACACAACACCTGAAGAGCATTTCAAATCAGAGGAAAACAAGCATTCCTTGACAACTGCTGAAAAATCTATTAGGATTCTAAAAAGTACTGATAGAAACCTTTCGAAGAAGAAATCTTCAGTTGTTGAAAATCCTTCAGTACTTCCCAAAAGTACTGAAAGGAAGAAAGTACTGAAGAACAAATCTTCAATAGTTTCATCAACTTCAGTAGTTGATCAAGAAAAGATGAAAAGAAAGCCATGTGAAATATGTGGTTTATTTAATCATCTTACTGATGAATGCTGGTATAACAAGGGTTTAAAATTCAACAAAGAGAAAGTCATTAAGAAGCAAATGCATAAAATGAAAGATGAATTTAAAACCAAGTTTGTACCTCAATCATCTCAATCTGATAAACCAAAGCTTTTTCAAAAAGTCACAAAGCAGGAAGGGGTTTGTCAAACAACAGCTGAAAATATTCCTCAGGGAATATTAAAAACTCAGACTAAGTCTGTGTCTTTTCAAAAGAAGAATGTAGTGAATCACAAGAACAAATCATCTACAAGTACTGATGTGTCAATTGAGTTGAAAACTCTGACAACCAATCAGACACAACTTGTGATGATGGTTCAACATCTATTGGGGAGAGTTAACCAATTAGATGTTTCTGTGATTAAACCACTGAAAAGGACACCTAAGCCAAAATCCAAGGAATCCTTTTCAGTACCATCTACATCTTCAAAGGCTGTTAATCATGCACAATCTGTTAGTTTATCATCTGTTGATGAAAACAGACCCAAAACCAAAAAGGTTTGGGTCTCAAAGGCTAACTAATGTTTGTGAAAAATGCAAGGTTCTTCAGCATGCCAAAGAAGCATCTGGTATGTAGACAGTGGAGGATCCATGCATATGACAGGGAGCAGCTCTCTTCTTCATGACTATTCTCAAGGAAGAAGGGATTTGTTTCTTTTGGAAATGATGCCAAGGGTTACATCATTGGGAAAGGTTTTGTCTCAAATGGGGAGATAAGATTTGATGATGTTAACCATGTGGAGAATCTCAAATACAATCTTTTGAGTGTCAGTCAAATGTGTGATAAGGGGCATGTTGCACTTTTCACAAGTCAAAACTGTAGGATTCTGTCTTCCAAAGTTTTGCACAAGATTGACAAGATATTGGATGAATATACTCTCCTGAAGGCCAACAGGATTGGAAGAGTATATGCTTTAGATCTATCAAAGAAAATTGATCTTAAAGGCCATCCATGTCTATTCTCCAAAGCCTCTCCTTAAGAATCTGAACTATGGCATAGAAGGCTTGGTCATGTGAATCTTAAGAACATGAATCAGCTCATTCATCATGGTTTAGTGAGAGGTTTGCCATTGAAGGAGTTCAAGTGTGATGATAACTGTCCAGCTTGCTTAAAAGGAAAGCAACAAAAGCTTCATTCCCTCCTATAGAAGAACCCAAGTCCACTGCCTGCTTGCAATTACTGCATATGGATCTCTTTGGTCCTGTAAGAGTAATGAGTATGGCAAAGAAAAAGTACTGTCTGGTAATTGTGGATGATTATTCCAGATTTGTATGGACTTTCTTCTTGCATTCCAAGGATGAGGCTGCTCAAAGTATCATCTATTTTGTGTTACATGTGGAAAAGCAGCATTCACTTCCAGTCAAATGTGTGAGAAGTGATAATGGGACAGAGTTTAGGAATCACACTCTTGATGAATTCTATTTGTCTAAGGGAATCAAAAGACAATATAGTATTCAAAGAACTCCAGAGCAAAATGGAGTGGTGGAGAGAAAGAACAGGACCCTTATTGAAGCCGCAAGGACAATGTTGGCTGACTCAGGTTTGCCACTAACCTTTTGGGCTGAAGCTGTCAACACAGCTTGCTATGTTGAGAATAGGGTATTAGTGAATCAGGGTTGATAAAGACTCCTTATGAGCTCTTACATCATTTGGTCCCTTTGATTTCATTCTTTGGAGCATTTGGGTGTCCATGTTATATTCTTAACACAAAGAATATACTTCAGAAGTTTGAATCCAAGGTGGATGCAGGGTATTTTGTTGGGCATTCATCTACTTGCAAGGCATACAGAGTTTTCAATTGCAGAACAAAGATTGTTGAAGAAACTTTGCATGTCAAGTTTAATGAATCTCCAAAAGACAAGATTCCTCAAAACCCTGTTGAGATGTTTGACTTGGACATACTGCAATATGTTCCATATCAGTCTCCACCTGTTGTTGTTTCTGAAGTTCCATCCTCTCCTCTGATGATACAAATGCAAGTTGTAGTGATCATCTGCCTGTTTCTACTACACTTGATGTTCCTGTAGCCTCAGCAGCTCCATCCACAACAAATGCTGATGAAATCTCTGAATCCTCTACTTCATTTGAACTGCCATCTCAGTCTAGGTTTCAAGAGTCTGAATCAACATCTGTTGCTGCTGAATCTCCTACAAACACTTGCACAGATATTATTGCATATCAAGAATTGAAGAATCATCCCATGTCCCAGATCATTGGTGACATTAATGCTGGTGTTTCAACAAGAAGTCAATTGTCCAATTTCTGTCTCTATGCTCTCTTCATCAGTCAACAAGAGCCAAATAATTATCATGTGGCATTAAGGGACAATGGATGGGTTGAAGCCATGCAGCTTGAGCTTCTTCAATTTCAAAAACAACAAGTGTGGGAACTGGTTCTCTACCCCAAGGTAAGTGTGCAATAGGCACTAAATGGGTGTTTAGGAATAAAACTGATGAAAAAGGCCAAAATGTCAAGAACAAGGCCAGACTGGTTGTACAGGGGTTTTCACAAGAAGAAGGTATTGATTATGATGAAACCTTTGCCCCTGTAGCCAGACTGGAAGCAATTAGATTGTTTTTAGCTTATGCTGCTTTTCATAACCTTAAAGTTTTTCAAATGGATGTCAAAAGTGCATTTTTATATGGTAAAATAAAAGAAGAGGTTTATGTGTGTCAACCACCAGGTTTTGAAGATCATAAACATCCTGATTGGGTGTATAAGCTTGATAAGGCTCTTTATGGGTTGAAACAAGCACCCAAAGCCTGGTATGAAACATTATCTAACTTTCTTCTTCAAAATAATTTCACTAGAGGCTCCATAGATAAAACTTTGTTCATAAAGAAAGCAGGCATGCATAAGCTCCTTGTTCAAATTTATGTTGATGACATTATTTTTGCATCATCTGATCCACAGTTGTGTGATGCATTTACTAAATTGATGCAAGAAAAGTTTGAAATGAGTGCCATGGGAGAATTACAGTTCTTTCTGGGTTTGCAAATCAAACAAATGGCTGATGGAACTTTCATTCATCGGTCAAAATACACAAAAGATTTGTTAACCAAGTTTGATTTACAAAACTGTAAACCCTGTTCTACTCCCATGTGCAGCACCACACAACTGGATGCTGATCAAAAAGGTAAAGCAGTTAATGAAACTCTTTACTGATGTATGATTGGTTCCTTGATGTACCTAACAGCTTCTAGACCAGATATTATGTTTGCAACTTGTGTCTATGCTAGATTTCAGGCTGCTCCTAAGGATTCCCATATGATTGCAGTCAAGAGGATCTTTAGATATTTGCAAGGAACTCAATCTCTAGGACTTTGGTATTCCACTGGGCACTCTTGCAAATTGGTTGCTTTCTCTGATAGTGACTATGCAGGGTGTAAGTTAACCAGAAAATCAACTTCTGGTGGATGCCAATTTCTAGGCAACTGTTTGGTTTCTTGGCAGAGTAAGAAACAAACTTCAGTTGCTACATCCACAGCTGAAGCAGAGTACATTGCAGCTGCAAGTTGTACATCTCAGGTACTCTGGCTTCAAAATCAATTATTGGATTATGACATTACAGAGACTAAGACTCCTTTATTAATGGATAGTGCTTCAGCTCTTTGTATTGTTAAGAATCCTGTCCAGCATTCTAGGACCAAACATATTGAGATCAGACATCATTTTATCAGGGATTGTTATGAAAAAGGTCTGATTGATCCAAAGTTTGTGCCTAGTGCTGATGAGCTTGCAGATATATTTACTAAGCCTTTGGATAGTGCAACTTTTCATAATCTTGTACTCAGGCTTGGTATGCTGCAACTAGAATAATTTGACAACTTCTGATGCTCTTAGTCAATAAATACTGATGAGCATTAGTATACTTTTGTCAAAAATAAGTGCTGATAAGTCATTTTATCTTCAGTAGTTTTTACAACTACTGAAGACTAAATTACTTAAAAGTACTGAAGTACTTCATTTGTTAGAAAGTACTGATGTAGTTCAAACTACTGATGTCTTTTATAATAAATAAGTACTGATAACCAATGAAACATCTGAAAATCAGATGATCTGATGAGTAAGTGTTAAGGTCATTGAAACAGCTGAACACTGTGAATTGACGACAACTACTGTTTCATTTCCAAACAACTGAAGCCAAAACCAAGTCTTCAGTAGTTTACAACTACTGATGACCAACACCAAGTCTTCAGTTGTTTACAACATCTGAAAGTTAAAACCATGTCTTCAGTTGTTTTCTAACACCTGATGACTCACACCAAAACTCTCAGTTGTTTTCTTTCAGCCGTTTCATAACCTATATATACCTAACCCTAACTTCAAACTTTTCATAAACCCACTCTCCAAACGTTCGTCTTCCATTAATGGCGACCATGCAAATCAAACCTCGACACAACTGTGTCGCTCACCTTACCAAATCACCATTTTGGAACAAGTTTGATGCTGCTATTGATTTGATGGTTGATTCCCAATACCGCACAGCCTTTCTCTTGAATCCTACCATCTACCCCGATACCCTTTGCAATTTTGGACAAACGTCACTGTTCATACTGCTGAGAATGATGACACCATCACTCTCCAGTCGTTTGTCAACCAGAAACAGGTGGTCATTACTCCTGAGATCATTCGTCAAACCCTAGACCTGAATGATGCCACCTATACCACCAAATACCCCAAAGGCACCATTGATCTATCTTTTGCCAATCATGGTTATGAGGGTGACCTAAGTGCTACTACCATTCTGAAGAAGCACTTCCATGATGCTGAGCGACTCATTTTCCACATGATCAATGTCTGTCTTGCTCCCAAAACTTCCTCATGGGATCAAATGTCATCCAGGTGGCAACAAGTATTATACTCTATCCTTGAACAACAAAGCCTAAATTTTTCTGAAATTATCTTTTTGGAATTAAAAGATTTGGCAATGAAACCTGTGGCAAATAGATGGATATTATATCCAAGGTTTCTTATTGCCATAATTCTAAATCAATTAAAATCTGATGGCCTTGTTGGCCTTGGAGTCCCTGCTCTGGTAGTTTTGCCAGAGGTATACTCCAGGCATAACTCAAACCCACAACTCAAAGAGGCTGCCAAACTGCTAAAACCCAAGCAGAGGGAACCCACAGCCTCCACCTCCAGATCTAAAGTCCCCTCCAAACCCAAACCCAAGAAAACCAAAAAGGCTACTCAGGGAGTTGAGTCCCCTGATGATGCCCCTGCAGCACAAACGCAGGATGAAACTATAAGCCTTAATCCCCTTGTAGTTTCAATGACTCCACCAGCTGAAACCGCTCAGGTATCCTCTCAACAGGATCCTGATGCAACCAATATTTGGGAAACCACATTACTGGAATCTATCTCACTTGAGAAGATTGCCATTAAAGAGCACCATTCTCCCCAGGTGCAATCCTTTTCACCTCCATCTCCCACTGATACCACCCCTACAAGCCCAACTGCAGTCATTGCACAAGTGCTGACTCAACTACATTCCTCTACCCCTCCCCAGAAACCAATTAACACTGGGAAAACCTCAACAGCTGAGGGAGAGGACCAAAATGTAGTTGACAACCCACAGCATAGGGATTATAAAGTTCAATCTCCTAGTGTAGATGAGGAGACTAGAACATCTGGTGAGGCTACCTCTTCCCCTGTTTCAACACATGAACATAATGAAGCAGGTATCATCTCTAAGACCTCACCAGAGGCAACTGCCAATGAAGGACTTGCTCCTGAGGCAGGAAGTCCCTAGTTCCAAGACAAAGGGGCACATGTGATTACTGATCTACACTCAGCACATGTTCATCCTGATTCACTCAGGATGTCAGTTGATTCAGCTTATACTGATGATGACCTGGGCTTTTTCTTTGAAGTTTTAGCCCAAAACACCATTCTTGAGGCTGAGGTTTGCAGATTAAAAGAACTGCTCGCCAAAATGTCTCAGGAATCAAGTCCATCTGCCCCAATTAACCCACAGATGGCAGCTTCTGTTGAAGCTCTACCAAACACTGAGCCACTCAAATCAAACAAGCCACCAACCTCTGTTTCAGGCACCATTTCTCAGGGAGAGAACCCCTCTGAGCAAATGGCTGCTGCTTTCAAATCCTCCTTACCTCTCATCACTCCCATCATCACTACTATTGTCAATCAAACCATTGATGAGAGGATTTCCTCAGATCTTCAAACCCTTGTGGATGATGCTGTGTCAAAGAAACTTTCTGACATTCAAACCCCTGAACCCAATGCAACCAAAAAGGGGGAGTCTAAGTCAGTGAAAGATGATAAAAGAAAGAGAGTTGAAGAGGAAGAAGCCAAGGAGAATAAAGGGAAAGAGATCATCACTTACAAAAGAAAGAAGAGTGTTGGTGAACAAACTGAGGATGAGAAGAGGTTGGATGAGATGATCAAAGAAGCTGATGAGCAACATAGCAGATCCATGGACAGGATTATTGATCAGCTCTTCAGGCAAGGATTTGACACTGCCAAACTTGATTCAGAGATCAGAAGGCTTGAGATTCAGGAGATTGAGAATCGATGGGCAGGCTGCAATAAAGAAGAAAGGGAAAGATTGGAGGCTATGATCAGGTTTCTATCCAAACACTTAGGAAGACCTATCATTGAAATCAAGTCATGGTTTAGAGATAGCATTTTGGAGATAACCACCAAAATATGCTCCTTTGAAAGCTTCAACAAAGGTCTGATCATAGAAGCTCTGGATGAAGCTGGTGCTGGGAAAAGATCTGACATGGCTAAGCTATCCAAAGCCACCCTCACAAACAAAATGATAGAGCAGCCTTTAATATCTCCCTTACCAAAACAACCTTCAAAACCAACCTCACAATCAAAAGAACCAACCTCACAATCTCCAAATCAATTACCCTCACAATCCTCAAAACAACCAACCTCACAACCCTATAAACCAACCCCATTACCTAAGAAACCCACTCAATCTACCACCAGTGATGCACCTAAAAGAAAAAGAAGGGTGTTGAGGATGGAAGATAAAGAAGAAGAGGATGAAGAGGATAATCTGCCAATATCTGCTATTATCGAAATGAAGAAACTTAAGCCTAGGAGTCAATCAAAAACAATAACTCCTGAAACTCAAAGGCAAATGGTTAAAGTTAAGATTGAAGAAGAAGAACAGCAGAAGCAGCATGATGAGCAATTTCTCAAAATGGTTGACAAGGACTTCCCTCAGTCCTCATCCATTCAAGCAATGAAGAAACAAGCTCAGAGGCTGTACACTCTTAGACATACATTCCAACATCAAAGAGAAAGAGTGAGGATTTGGCCAGACCCCAGGGTAAGTTCCAGAATACACAAGAAGAACATACCAAGTAGATATCATGGCCAGTGAGAAAGACTTTGAATGCGGCAATTATGTTGGCCATGGTAGTCTCACCCTGGGAAATTATTGAAGAATTCAAGAGAGCACACACCTCAAAATCAACCCCTCTATCTATACTGGAGAACAAAATGATCAAGAAGGGGTTGTTATACAAAAGACTTGAAGATCTTCAAAAGAGTGAACTCCAGTTGCTGCTTGAAGGCTCTCATCCAGATGAATTTGCTTACAGAGAGATAACAACTGTTGAGTTGAAGAATGGGAAGACAGTAAGGTATCTTTCTGAATACTATGGGCCTGCATTATTCTTTGAGGGAGAAGCTGAAGAACTCACCAAGGAAGAACAAGTTGTTCTCCTTGAGGCCTATGCAAGAGAGTCTTACAGACTCATCAATGGGAAATAGGTTTCATGGTTGGGACAAGACTCTGTGTCCAGTTTCCCTAAAATAGAGTTCCCTTCCACACTTAGACAATCAAAAGATTAGAAACCTTTTTCCGGCCTATGCTTATATGATTACCTCTAAAGCTGATCAAGAGAGGATTTCTGCCAAAGAATAAGTGGGATCATCAATAAAGTTAGAGGTTTTGGCTGCATTGGTTCAGGGGGAGTTTGTTGGACCAAAAGAACCAATGAGCCTGATCAGAAAAACCTCTAAGTCCCACAGACATTACAACTACTGAAGAAGATCACAACAGCTGAAGACATCAGCTGATTACAAAAGTCTGAAGACAAAGTCTGAAAGTAAAGAACTGAAGACAAAGTCTGAAAGTGAAGTACTGAAGATAAAGACTGAAGACCAGAGTGATCAGTAGTTGTCACACAGCTGAAGTTCTTAACTTCAGTAGTTGTGATGGTTTTTCTTTTTCAGTATTTGTAATTTTTCCTTTCAGTAGTTTATTGTTTCAGTAGTTTTAGATCAGTAGTTTTATGTATTTGTACTTAGCATTCTCTGAGATGTGATCAGTTATTGAGAACATTTTAGTAGTTTGCATTATTTCAGTTGTTTTGTATAATTCTATTAGATGTCACTATCAAGTGACATCAACAGACGTCACATTCCTCTATATAAGGGTTGTTGACCTAGTTTTAAAATGTTGAATTGAAAGGATGATGCTATATGTTCAAAGTGTATGTGTGTTTAATATTGTAACTTTTGAAAATGATAATATGAACCTATATAAATTTGCAAGTGGAAATGCTTCTTTCAAAAGTTGGAAAATAGATGATACTTGATTTTGTTTTGAGACTAAAATGAAGGGAAAGATAAACATCAAGTGCAGAATTAAAATTGTTAAAAATTAAAAAGAAAAATTGAGTGTGCAAAATGCAAAAAGTTAAAATGAGGGACTAAAAGGTAAATTTTGAAAAATTCAAAATTGATAGGATCAAATGTACCAATCTGTGATGATTTATGAACACAATTCAATGAAATACACACAAAGTAATCAAATCAAGCAAGATATCAACAAAATTCAAAGTTTCATTAACATCAAGCAAAGACAATTACAAAGTGTGTAGCAGGTTCGAATACAATTCTATTCAACTGATTTCAACTTGTTCCCTACTACCTGTAAGTCTAAGCTATTTATAATGAAACAAAAAGTAAAGGAACTAACTAATTACAAAACTAGTCCCTATACTATTATAAAGTATTAAAAGACAACTAAAGACAACATGTTAATCTTTCTTAGAGCACTAACAATACTCCCCCTAAGATTGACATGGTCTTCTGTCTTCAAAATCTTCAATCTTTGTCTTCTTTTCTTTTCTTCCATCTTCAGCTTTATCTTCAGCCTTTATCTTCAACTCTTTGTCTTCATCATTCAAAGAAATATTCTGGTTCTTCTTTGATCTTAAACATTGGCTTCTGTTTGTACATCTCTAATTCTTTCAAAGCATTTGAAATTGCAGATTTGAATTTACTTGCAAGAATGCCTTGTTCGGGTTTAGCTTCATTCGTCTTAATCTCCATCTTATTCATTCTCTCTAGTGTATCTTTAGAAAGACATGAGATATCAATGTTAGCATATAACTCAATAGGTTTTTGACTTTCCTTTGAGTATACTTCTAGTACCCCTTTCCTTGATATTCTCATGAAATCAATATCTTTAATATCTTTCTTTACAATATTAGCATAAGCAAGAGCTTTTCTCAAAGATATTCCTTTCATAGCCGCATTCATCACATTAATGATAGAAATGAAATACTTTTTGTCTTGCTCTGCTATCTCAGGAGATACTTTCTCAAACTTTTGTACAGACAAAAATGAGATATAACTCGGATGTAAAAGCTTCAGTTCAAAAACTCCAAATAAAGTAATCATGTCCTCATCCCATCGTTCGAGATTGCGGACCAACTTAAGCTCAAACGTCTCAGTGTTATAAAACCATCTGAGGATTGGCTTTGAGTTTTGATTACCATCTATCACTTTCCGACCAGGAGTTGTTACCTTCTCAAAATACTTGTCATAAAATTCAATCATTGAATGTTCCTCCTCAGACTGTAATCCTTTTAGCTTCATATTATTCCTCAAAGTAACAAAGTACTCTTTATCCTCTTGATCACATCTTGTCTTAAGAAAATTACTTGATCGATCCAATCCTCTTCTTAATAATTCTGCCAACATCTTGCCACGTTTCGAATCAGAAGGATTGATCAGAGGTAATCTATTCAGCTCTTTTAGATCTTGCACTGGAAGTTTTATGATGCTAGAGTAAAAGTGATATACATCACACACAACATTTACCCTCTTTATCAAAAATGCATCGAATACTTCATCATACTTCCATGCGATAATCTTTACTTGGTTGGTAAAATCTGGAGCAATCATAGCATTCAACAGTTCAGCAACTGATTGTCCTCTTTGTAGTACGTTTCTTACCAAGTCTCCAGTTGATCTTGAATTATCAAAAATATTCCTTTGTTCAGTAGATGCTTTGTATGCTTGTCTTTCTGGATCAGCAAACATTTCATTCAACTCTTTCCTGTGAACATGTGCATCAGTCTTTCTTGCCATTTGTTTGATCTCCTGTGGCTTTAACATTCTTGTCCTTTTTGTAATTTCAAGATACTAAGGATTATCTATATCAAGTACAATCATCTTCTTCAATTGTTTCTTAGTTTCTTGAAAACTTTTGACAAGGTTCCTCAATGATACAGATTGTAATCTCTTTAGTTTCCTCCACGGGTAGTTCCTAGCTTGCAACCATGATCTTAGAGCAGGAATACTCATATCATCTGGATCAGGATAGTGCAGCTCAGAGCTAGATAGTTCTTCTACATTAATAACTTCTTTTGCTCTAGTCCATTCACCATGCTTAATAACAATTTCATTTGGATCTACTGGTGCAACTGACTCTGCAGAAATACATTTCTCATATTCATCATTAATTTGAGAAACTGTTAGTCCATCCAAATATACACGATTGTATTTCATCTTCACAAGATAATTATATCTTTCTTCAAAATCTTGTGGAACTTCGTCTTGTTTATGAGTTTGTTCTTGTGAAGAGAAATGTGATACAAATTGAGCTTCATCAATATCTTCATCATCCAGAACTTCATCATACCAATCATCATTGTATACTTCCTCAATATCTTCTAACACCTCAATCTGTTCTTGAACATTTTGTTCTTCAACATTTTTTTCAGTTCTTTGCATTTTGGATGATGATTCAGTTAGAATTGTATCTTCTACTTCATCAATTTTTCTTTTGCCTTTTAGCTGCTCAAGATTTTCTTCAACACTAATCTCAGTACTTATCACTTGTACTGGTGAGATAGGCTTCTGTGCTTCTTTTTCCTTCAGCAATTCATTTTTGAGTTTTTCATTTTCTTCTGTTAGTTTCTTGAACTTCTCCTCAAGAATGTCATAGTCTTTAATCATTACTTCAAAATTCTTGATTACATCTTCTTTATCTTTGGCAAACCTCACAATCTTTTCATCTTTCGAGGCATTTTCTTCAGTCAACTTTAAGTTTTCATCCTTAAGCTTTTGAATTTCTTTTTCAAGAGATATGTTCATCTCTTTCATCCTTTCATTCTCCACTTTCAACTCTTCAAGTTCTTTCTCTTTACTCAAATTTTCTTCTTTCAATCTTTCCATCTCATCAATGTCCACTGTCTCCTCTGTTTGTACTGACACATTGTGTGTCGTACTCACAGGAATTTCTTCTACTCCTTCATGCACATCAACTTCAAATACCGGGTCATATAACATATCATTCATAAAATCAAAATCAAAGGTTTGATTTTGTGAATCTATTTCATGTACAGCTTCATCATGAATATCATCAACATTTTCTTCAACCATGTTTTGTGGTTCATTGACAGTATCATCATGAATGTCAGCAATATTGGTTTCTTCAGCCATATTTTGAGGTTCATTTTCAGTATCATCCTCATTTCTTTCCTCAGTTTCTTCTTGATGTGCTCCAGTTGCACCATCATTTCCATCATCATCATCATTGTCATCACTTTCTTCATCTGATGAGTTTTTAAGAGCTTCATCCTCACTTTCTTCAGCGTCATCATTATTATCATCATCTTCATTGTTATCATCATCATCATTTTCTTCATCTAATGAGCTTTCAGTAGCTTCATCCTTACTTTCTTCATCATCTTCTACATCCTCAATGAGATCATTTGGATCTATTGGGTCTTCTTCAGATAGATGAAAGTATTGCTGATTGATATCTATTTCATTCATAGATACATTCCTGATATAATAAAAAACTGGAATGTTTTAAGCACCTGCCAGTCTTTTATAAACTGCTTCTGACATATGCTCTAACTGCAGCTTGTCTCCTGTAACTCCTTCAGTATACAGATCTGGATTTGCTTCATTAATAAGCAATTGGAGAAATCTTGGGTACATTAAGTATTTATTTCTCACTCCTCTTTCAAGACTGAAAATGAAGCCATTCATTATCCACTTAGCCATATTGAATCTTCTGTTTGTGGCTAAAGCAATAATGGGAGATGCAATGTCTACTGGGAATGAATCCCAACCAGCACTTCGTTTAGACATGCCATGTTGAAATATGTAGCACAACAGCTTCCAATGCTTATACACTCGAGCTTTGAAAAATTGCTTTTTGGGGAAGTGATCAGGATGACCCATTTGTAGAAAAACTTCTCTACATTCATTGAAGGTATATTCTGATAAGCCTTCTGGGTCATTGCCACCAAGTCTTAGAGCTATTCGGATTGCTTCTTCAGAAACTTCAAGCATTCTTTCTGTTGTAATAGAAGCTCTTAGAACTTTGTTCCCTTCATCATCTCTTTCTACTTGTGCAGTTCTCCAGAATCTCTTAATCAGTCTTCCATTGATCATTGGTCTTGCACACATAGCATAGACATATTTTGTTCTGAGTAGAAATCTAATAATCTCATCATATTCAATGGCTTCTCTGTTTTCCTCATTTAAGTTGCAGCCACATTGTGCTTTGGCTCAAACTTCAATTCTGCCATCTGTAAAAATAAAGAAAATAATATGAGAACATTGAATATTGTTTAATGAGATTCATTTCTACATATGACTTAGCAAATTTAACTTATAACTTTTTCATTCAATTTTGACTTATTATTTTGACTTTTGATTTTGACTTTTGAATTTGACTTTTGATTTTTACTTTTGAATTTGTGAAACATTAAACTTTATTCATTTTGAATTCATTATCTAACATTTGAATTTTGATTTATTTATTTTTTTAAAAAAGTTTTTATTTTATTTTATTTTTTTAATTCAAAATTTAATCTGTCTGTTCATCTTCTTCTTCTTCCATCGAAGAACTGACTGATCAAACTATTTTCAAATCATTTTCACTTTGAGATCATGAACTTTACATCAACCTAGTCACAATCAGATACTTATCAATAATCCAGAGTCAATTTTAGATATAATTCACATTTGATTAGTTAAACTTCAAAGTATATAGTGTTCGAACGCACAAATAGCATTCAAACGCCTATACCTATAATCTGATTTAACAAAAAAATTTACTGATTTGAATCACAAACTTACGTTTATAGATCCAAATACTATCTACAATCAACAGGATTTGATAAAATCACAGATGAAATGAGAGATTGATGATGAGTGATAGTCGAAAGTTCAGGGGTTTTGTCTGTGAAAAATTTGAGTGTGAATGAGGAAATAAGTGTAAGTGTTCAATTTATATTAAGTGAAATTTTGGACGCATGAGCCCTGTTTGGGCGTATGAAACCCTAAAATTCACTAACTTTTTAGACGCATGAGCACTGTTTGTGCGTTTTGACTTAGACGCATAATCACTGTTTAGGCGATTTTGCACTGTTCAGTCGCATGGACTTTTCTAAAACGTCTTGTAATTTTGAAACTTTTCAACTATGTAGACGTATGAGACATGTCAAACGTCTAACACTTGGTCAAAGTCAAATTCATTCACTGTTTAGGCGCATGGGATTATGACAAACGCCCAACACTTGATTAAAATCATGGACTTATAACAACTATTTAGGCGCATAAAATGTGAAGAATGCCCAACACTTGTATACTTCCATGGACTTATTACAACTGTTTAGACGCATGGGAATGTATCAAACGTCCAAACACTTGTATAATTCCTGAAATTTTCATCATGCTCCTATTTAGACGTATGTGCACTATTTAGGCGCATGAGTTGACTTTGAGTTGACTTTCAGTTGACTTTGACTTTGAGTTGACTTTCATGATTTTAACACTTGTGATTTCCAAATTCTTTACCTGCACACTGTTTAAAAATATTAGGAATATTTCATACTAATATTTAAACATTTTTAGCATAATTTTGAATTTTTCAAAATTTTTACCTTTTAGTCCCTCAATTTTGAACTTTTTGCATTTTGCACTCTCAATTCACAAATTTTTATTTTCTTTTTATTTTTAAAATTTATTTTGTCCCTTCATTTTAGTCTCAACATAAAATCAATTATCATCTAATTTTCAACTTTGACAGAAGCATTTTCATTTGCAAATTTATGTAGGTTCATATTATATTTTTCAAAAATTACATTTTCAAATTACACAAATACTTTGAACACATAGCATCATCCTTTCAATTTAACATTTTAATTTTGATTTTGATTATTTTCTAAGAACAACTCTTCCATTTATTACTCCCCCTAAACTTTTAAGTTTGAAAAACTTATAAGTTTCCTTAGGTAAGATAATAAGTTCACACATCACATTGTGACATTGCCTTCACACATAAAAAACATGCATAAAAGCAAAATGAAAGCAGAATCAAAATCTAATATAAACAAAAGAATTAATGTCTGCAGTGAGATCATATTAATGAAGATCAGCACATTAAAATAAAAGAAATGTGAATAGTCATAGACAATGAATAAATCCTGATCAAGTGTGTTCCAGGTCAGTGATATCACAGCAAAGGAGACACAAGATCTAAGGACAGACAATGAGTGTTTTTGACAAATTATCAACTCACTTACTTTTTCAATTCTTGGATTGATTAAGGTAGATTTAGATATGACATGATGTAAATCATACAGAGACTAAGAGAGCTCAACCATCATCATGATATGCAAGAAAGAACACATACTCAACTTATTACCTGAAACATATGTATCACCAGAGTTCATGTTACTTAAATTAATAGAGAATGATCATGGATAACCATTTGATCATCTCTGACTATTCATTTGAATAGTTTGTGCACATTGGCATCTTTTGCATCAAAGAGAGAATCCAGGTCTGTAATCACTTACAACAAAGGATATCTCAGCACTTCAGGTCTATGATGACTCATAACAGAGAAGTGATATGATGCTTTGTAATAGATCTCATGATTAAACACAGTATCAACAGGTGTGAGTGGTGTAACTTAACACGCATTCAATCTGATAAGCCAAAACAACTCAAAAGTACTCAGATGAATACACACAAGCATTAATATTTAGTTTGATCACAAGAATTTAGTTTTTTAGCATACTAGTCAGATATTGTCTACACATCATATCTTATCATGGCAGACTTTATTAATGAGTGAAGTATGCAACTGATCTCACTAATGTACTATCATTTCTCACATGTTGCATAACATATTCCTTTCTAAAAACAATTGTAACCAAATAATTAGAAAAAGACTATTTTTGTAGTTTTGATTTATATTTTTGTATTTGATTTTTCTAAGAAAACAAGAATCACACACACACAAAATATAAACAGGCAAGTAACAATGAAAGGATCACTTATTATAATCTTTTGATTTAGGGAGTTCACATATGATTTATAAGACCAATTGACTACTAAATACTCAAACCGTCCTAGTAGGAAGGCTTTAGTAAATAGATCTGCCAACTGTTTTTCTGTTGCAATTTGAATCAATATGATTAATCCTTTTTTAGAGTTATCTCTAAGAAAATGATATCGAATTTTGATATGTTTTGTTTTTGAATGTTGAACAGGATTAGCTGTTATGAACATAGCAACAGTGTTATCAATGTAAATTGGTGTTTTAAGAAAATTGAACCAATAATCCAGTAGTTGATTTTGCAACCAAAGGATTTGAGAACATCCTGCTGATGCAGCAATGTACTCAGCTTCTGCAGTTGAAACATAGACATTTGTTTGTTTCTTACATTGCCAAGAGACTAATCGGGGACCAAGAAATTGACACCCACCCGATGTAGATTTTCTATCTTGACAACATCCACCATAATCACTATATGTATATCCATGTAGTTCAAAGTTACCCTCGTAAGGATACTAAAGCCCTAAGGCTGGTTTACCTTTGAGATACCTGAATATCCTTTTGATAGCAATTAAGTGAGATTCTTTCGGGTCTGATTGATACCTGGCACAAACACAAACATCATACATAATGTCTGGTCTAGATGCAGTCAGGTACATCAAAGAGCCAATCATTGATCTGTATAAAGTTTGGTCAATAGATTTTTCTTTTGGATCAGGTTCAATCTTGGTGTTAACATCTACTGGAGTTCCTATGGATTGACAGTCTTGCAACTTAAATTTCTTCAAGAGCTTGTCGACAAACTTCTCGTGATTGATGAAGATTCCATCTTCAGTTTGCTTGACTTGAAGTCCAAGAAAGAAGTTAATCTCTCCCATAGAACTCATTTGGAACCGAGATTTCATGATTTCTTCAAATTCATTACATAATTTTGGACTGGTAAAACCAAATATGTTGTCATCAACGTACACTTGTACACATAAGAGATCATCATTATCCTTCTTTATGAATAAAGTTGGATCAATTTTCCCTCTTGTGTATCCATGTTGGATTAAGTGTTGTGATAACGTCTCATACCAAATTCTAGGGGCTTGATGAAGTCCATATAAAGCTTTACTCAGCTTATATACTCGATGTGGAAATTCTGCATCCTCAAAGCCTGGAGGTTGCTTCACAAACACATCGTCAGTGATAGGACCATATATGTCACACCCTCAAAATCCACGTGCGGAGTTTTACCGCGAAGCGTGTGAACAAACCAAGATCACAGTCAATAGTTACTCAGAACGACTCTATATGCCATGATTGAAATAAAACAACCAGAGTTCAACTTTAAATTGTGCGGAAGCGTTTTGAAAACAACTCAAATAAATAAAAGTATAACTATGACAAAACATGTGCCAACCCAAAAGAGTAAACCATAATCATTAAAATGCTAAATATCTTGAAAACCGAGTCTTAGTATGCAAGTGAACCGTGGAGTGCTCCTAGAGGCAAGCAGCTAATGACCTGAGAATAGCATACTAAAATGTCAACACAATGGTTGGTGAGTTCAAGAGTTAATATTCAAACATAAACAGTTTAATAATCGAGTTTACTAGTAGTGCATTGCAATAGATAGCTAGTCTATTAACAAATAAATATTAATGCATAGTGATTTCGCAATTGAAGCTGACTGTGTTACGTTGTTGCCTCCTGTCATGACTCAACAGGTCGTGACAATGTTCAATAGGACAAGTTACACCCGGTTGACCTCGAGTCACACAGGTGGGGCTCGTCAGACCCAGTAGTACTACCCAAATTTCCCCGCTATTCAATATTAACAATTCGAAAGTATGAGGACTTTCCCATAATAAACAGCACTATATTAATATTATGCACAACTAAAATATACATAAAGCGTTTGTAGTTTTACCAGTATGCTATCTCCCCCAAAAGAGATTATGTAAAGAGTGGGGCATGAACTCACCTGATTTATGCAAAGAGTACTTAGGGTTTATTTGAGAAACGAGAGGATAGCCAACCTTCAAAGGTTACCTAGATCATGTGAGTACATAAGTACGTGTAAATGAAAGACATGTGAAACCCTAAGCATACCAAAACCAAAGACTCAAGCTTTCAGAAAAATAGACACGTTTGACCTAGTTGACCCGTTTGACCCGTTGGTGACATTATGAGTTATAATTCAAATAAAGCCAATGAGCACATATAACATACATGATTAACATTCAAATAGTATCATACACATGCTACATTATCCATACATAACACTTAAATCATAGCCATGCCCATAGCATACAACATACACCATAATCATTACTCACCAAACCCAAACATGATATCCTAGCAACTAATCAACACCAACATCATACATGATCACCAAAGTCCAAATATCACCCATGATTATCTAAGCATGTCATACAACTAATTTAACACGTTCTATCACACTAGAATTTATCCTTGAACATACTAGCAGGCTTCTATCATCCCAAACATGATCATAACATCATACTTCAACGTTTACACGAATAAAGTTTTCCATTTGGGAAAGAACATCCCAAAATCTATCAATCATCCAAAGCATCATGAATTCATCAATAATATACCAATTCAAGCTCATATTAACACCTAAGCATGATCAACCACATCCAAACATCATAACTCATCAATTCATATCCAACAGTTACTATTCTTAGTAAGCTATGAACATCAACACCAAATCATCAATTTCTTGCAAGATACATGATTCCTAACATTCATACAACTTATTAATCATCACACATTCATCAAACAATCATCATTCATCCATAATCATGCCCAAAATCGAATTAGGGTTTGACTAGAATCAAAATCCATGATTAAACCACTAAAAACATGTAATTCATCCATGATCGACGTTAACTAACATGTATTCAACATAACTAACATATAAACATCATCATACAACATCAATTTCGACCTCATGAAGACCCAATTTCGAAATTAGGTTCGGCCATATGCAAGAAACTCACAAAAACATGAAAAATTTAACCTTTAAACGTGTAATGTAACAAAATTGAGACTTGTAATGCGTTGTATGCCTTAAGATCGATCAAATCCAATGTGTTCTTGCTTAATCTTGATCAAAATCGCAGGTTTGAGAGGTGAGGAGGTGAAGTTGCGGCCGATTTAGGGTTTGGGGGGGTTTGGAATTGTTTTACTTAATTTAATTTACATATTTACCCTTTAAACCCTTGTGTTTTGGTATTTTATAAAAACTAGGCTTTAAACTCTTTTTAAAATGTCTTTAACTTAAAAATATAAAGATATGAACTAATAATACTTATTACATAATTTATCTTTGCAAAAACACAAGACATACGAACAAATAGGCACGTTTCCGCGTTACGCGATTAATTTCCACAATCAACAATCAAATCGCGTAAACACATAATTTTACACAATACTCACATAATCAATTTAATTATCATTAGTTTAACATTATTAATTATTATTAAGTCACCAACGTTAAACGACAACTAGTGTGTGCTCACGACACGTGTATGCAAGACTTAACGGAACTAACGGAGTTTGGTAACGTAAAATTACCGGATGTCACATTATCCCCATGTTGAAAGAATTTTCGTCCCGAAAATTGTGTTACATGGTGAAAGTGTTCCATCACTGGTCTACTGCATTGGCACACAGAAATCGAAATCGAGTGAGTTTTGGATGAGTTGTCACATCATCCCCATGTTGAAAGAAATTTCGTCCCGAAATTTAAATCAATACCTTCGTCTGCTGGCATTGTCTTCTCGAATAGATGAGGGTACTTAAGCTTCATTTGATCTTCTCGCTCCCATGTGAATTCCGGTCCACGTCGCGAATTCCAACGGATTTTGACAATAGGTATCTTGCTTTGCTTAAGTGTTTTCACCTCACGGTCCATCACCTCAACTGGTTCTTCAATAAAACGTAGTTGCTCATCCACTTGAACCTCTTCTAGTGGTACGACCATCGTTTCATCAGTTATGCATTTCTTTAAGTTTGATACATGAAATACATCATGGATTCCACTTAGCGAATCAGGTAGGGCTAGACGATAGGCCACTGGACCTATTCTTTCCACTATTTCAAATGGTCCAACGTACCTCGGGTTTAGCTTCCCTCGCTTGCCAAACCGAACTACGCCTTTCCATGGTGAAACTTTCAACAAAACCTTGTCACCAACCTGAAACTCTAAAGGTTTCCGTCTCTTATCGGCATAACTCTTTTGTCGGTCTCGCGCTGCTGCCATACGGTTCCGTATCTGTACGATCTTCTCAGTTGTCTCATGAATTAACTCGGGACCTGTTAGCTGACTATCCCCAATTTCTGCCCAGCAAACCGGTGATCTACATTTTCTCCCATACAACGCTTCGAAAGGTGCTGCTTGTATGCTAGTATGATAACTGTTGTTATAAGAAAATTCCACCAATGGCAGGTGAATTTCCCAGTTATTCCCGAAATCAATTACACAAGCACGTAGCATATCTTCCAACGTCTGTATGGTACGCTCACTCTGGCCATCCGTTTGCGGGTGATAAGCAGTACTCATATCTAATCGTGTACCCAAAGATTTCTACAATGATTGCCAGAAGTGCGACGTGAAACGAGCGTCGCGGTCAGAGATAATTGAGATCGGTACACCGTGTCTGGAAACGATCTCCTTGAGGTACAGGCGGGTTAACTTCTCCATCTTGTCAGTTTCCTTTATTGCAAGAAAATGAGCAGATTTTGTCAATCGATCCACAATAACCCATATCGTATCACAACCAGTACTAGTCCTGGGCAGCTTGGTAATAAAATCCATGGAGATTTGTTCCCATTTCCACATCGGTATCTCGGGTTGCTGCAATAGTCCGGATGGTTTTTGATATTCCACCTTTACCTTCGAGCAGGTCAAGCACTTGCTCACATATGTAGCCACATCCGCTTTCATGTTAGGCCACCAATAGTGCGCCTTCAGATCATGATACATTTTATCGGATCCAGGATGTATAGAATACTTAGATTTCCATAGGCAGGCACCCAAAGTCTATCCATGAAATACCGAATTCCATCCTCCTTCATCACCAGCTGTTTATCCATTCCTCTCAACGACTCAGAACCAATATTTTCTGCTTTTAAAGCTTCTATCTGTGCCTCCTTAACTTGTTCGGGCAGTTGAGTACTGATAGTAAGCTGTAAAGCTCGCACCCGTCTGGGTTTAGCTGTTTCCTTCCGGCTTAAGGCATCGGCAACCACATTCGCCTTTCCCGGATGGTATTTAATAGCGCAATCATAGTCGTTTAGCAGTTCCACCCAACGTCGTTGCCTCATATTCAATTCCTTTTGCTCAAAGATATGTTGAAGACTCTTGTGATCGGTGTAGATAGTGCACTTGGTACCGTACAAGTAATGTTTTCAAATCTTTAAGGCAAAGACTACTGCACCCAACTCTAAGTCATGAGTAGTATAGTTCTTCTCATGAACTTTTAATTGTCTCGAGGCGTAGGCTATCACCTTGTCTCGCTGCATTAAGACACAACCCAATCCTTGAATGGATGCATCACAATACACCACGAAGTCATCCGTCCCCTCTGGCAGTGCTAGTATCGGCGCGGTAAAGAGTTTCTGCTTCAATGATTGAAAAGCCGATTCTTGGCTTTCACCCCATTTGTATGTAGTCCCTATGTGAGTCAAAGCTGTGAGAGGTTGTGCGATCTTAGAGAATCCCTCTATGAATCGTCGATAGTAACCTGCTAATCCCAAGAATTGTCTTATTTCACTCGGCGTTTTAGGTGTGGTCCAATTCTTGATCGCCTCAATTTTGGCAGGATCAACATGTATCCCTTTCTCATTAACAATATGACCTAGGAATTGTACTTCTCGTATCCAAAAGTCACACTTCGAGAATTTGGCGTACAGGTGTTCCTTTTTCAGTAGCTCTAAGATCATTCGCAAATGCTCCTCATGGTCTTCCTTCGTCCTGGAATATATCAATATATCATCGATGAACACAATGACAAACTGATCGAGGTAGGGTTTGCACACACGGTTCATGAGGTCCATGAACACAGCAGGTGCATTTGTCAACCCAAAAGGCATGACCAATAACTCATAATGACCGTAGCGGGTACGAAACGCGGTTTTGGAAATGTCTTCTTTGCGGACTCTGAGTTGATGATAGCCAGATCTCAAGTCAATCTTCGAATAGTAACTTGATCCCTGGAGTTGGTCAAACAAGTCATCGATACGGGGTAGAGGGTATCGGTTCTTGACTGTTACTTTATTTAGCTCCCTATAGTCAATACACATCCGAAACGTGCCATCCTTCTTCTTAACAAACAGGACAGGGGCTCCCTAGGGTGATGTACTAGGGCGAATAAAGCCCTTATCTAATAGCTCCTGGAGTTATGACGACAACTCCTGTAGTTCGTTCGGTGCTAATCGATAAGGTGCTCTAGCAATCGGGGCTGCGCCAGGAGTTAGCTCAATTTGGAATTCCACTTGACGATGAGGTGGTAATCCAGGAAGATCCTCTAGAAACACCTCTGGAAAGTCGCGCACTATGGGAATATCCTCCATTCTCCTTTCCTTCGCTTGCTTATCAGTTACAAGTGCTAGAATAGCCACACGACCCTTTCATAGTAACTTTTGGGCTTTCATGAACGAGATTATGCCTATCACAGCACCACTTCTATCACCTCGGACTGTCAAAATTTTGTCATCAACAGGAATTCGTATGATCTTCTCATGACATATAACTTCCGCTTGCTTGCTAGAAAGCCAATCCATGCCTATCACAACATCAAAACTCCCCAGCGTAACAGGCATAAGATCTATAGCAAAAGTATGACCAGCAAGCTCTATCTTACAGTCTTTAAGGATATGCGTTACGTGAATCTGTTTACCATCAGCCAATTCTATGGTGTATTTAGATTCTAGGGCGGAGGGTATATCACTTAAAAGACTACAGAATTTTAAGGACACGAAACTCCTATCAGCTCTAGTATCGATTAGTACCGTAGCAAAGCAACCATTAACAGAGAATCTACCAGTAACAGTTGTAGGATCATTTAGAGCCTCACCTGAGCCAATGACGAAGGCTCTCCCTTTTGCTCCATCCTTATTACCGCCATTACCATTGCCATTTTCACCGTTGTTGTTACCATTGTTGTTGTTGTTATTGTTGTTGTTGTTGTGTCTATTTCCATTGTTGCCATTTCCATTTCTCCTTAGTTGTGGGCAATTTCGCTTGTAGTGCCCCTCTTTTCCACATTCAAAACAACCCTTAGGAGTTTCCTGAGGTTGTTGTGTCCTCCTAACCAGCTCACCACGGCAATCCTTCGCGGCGTGTCCAATTTTACCACAACGCTGGCATTTGAAGCTATCACATCGTCCCACATGATGATAGTTGCACCGGTTGCACTTCGGGTGTCTACCACCATAACCACTGGGTCCTTGATTAGTTGCAGTCGTTTGGTGGAAGTTACGATTGTTGTCGAACCTCCGTTGTTGTTGGACCGGTTGTTGTTGCTGCTGAGGTTAAGGTTGACCGCTAGAAGATGATGATGCTTTGGTGTTGCTAGTACTATCCCACTTTCTTTTGTTATCGGGCACGCTTGCCACGGCGCCCCGCTTGGGTAGACGTCCTTGTTCCACGGCTTGGTCAGTTAGCTTATGGGCTAACTGAATGGCTTGCTGTATGGTGGTTGGATTAGAAGCAGTTACCATACTCTGAATTTCAGGTACAAGTCCCCGTATGTAATGCTCGATCCTTTTATGCATCTCATTTACCATTCCCGGGCATAGTGTTGCTAGCTCGTGAGTTCTAGTGGTGTAAGCCTCGATTTCTGAGCCCTGCATTTTCAGTTGCCAGAACTCTATCTCCAACTTCTGCACCTCATTGCGAGGACAGTACTCCTCGGTCATCATGGTTTTGAACTCAGCCCACGGCAGTCCATTAGCCAGTGCTTGCCCCAACATCTGGACTTGTGCATTCCACCAGGATAAGGCGGCACCCTCCAGGGTCCCGGTGGCATATTTCACCTGATCAGCGGGTGGACAGTTGCACTTGGAGAATACGGACTCCGTCTTCTCGAACCAGCGTACTAGTCCCACAGCACCTTCAGTACCGCTGTAGGTATGGGGCTTACAGTCCATGAAGGACTTATAAGTACATGCCGGTGGTCCTGCTTTAACACAACAATTATTGATCAGACAACCTATACGGTTATACAGGATATTCGGTTTAACTTTCAATCATTGTTTACCTACTGGCTGTCCCGCTTGGGCAGCAGCCACCGCTGCCTGAATCAGGGCAGCTATTTCGGCAGGGGTCATGTTCACGGCACCAGCGCCATGATCTCCAGCGCCATGGTCTCCAGCGCCACGTCCACGACCGCGCCCACGGCCACGTCCACGACCACGTCCACGTGCGTCCATTGTTCACTTTACATCCACAAATACAATAATGAGTAACATCAAACACATTTATCTCATTGAAGTACAGTAAACAATAAAGAAATAATAAATCATCACAACCACAACATTCATAACAAAAATAATAACCAAAGTAAATAAATTGCAAATGAGTCACAATGTATTCATCAATGTCAAAATTTAAGTTTGTCGTTCGAGTGGGGAAACAACCCTTCCCACATAGGTTTCAAAGAAACACTACGTAGTCTAAGTCATGTAAGAAAATCAATCGACAATATCAGATCCATCACTCTCATCCTCCTCCTCCTCGGGTTCCTCCTCCTCAGGTTCCTCCTCCTCAGGTTCGACTGCAGGAGCAGGAGCTATAGCAATCTGGAGTGCTGCTAGCTGTGCCTCCAAAGTAGCAATCCTATCATCAGCCACAGCATCCCTCTGCTCGCGAGCAGCCACGCGTCCACTGAGTGCTACGATCCCATCTTCCATTTGGTAACACCCGTCTAGGGTCTTTTCATGGCGCCCCTCGAGTTCATCCACCTTATGCCTTAGGTTGTACACCTCAGTCTGTAGTGTACAAACATCGCTAATGAGTCGCCTGACTCGATGCTGCTCTGTATCTAGTGCTGCCACCAATGCAGCAATCAACTGCTCGTTGGACTGCACCGTCCGGGGAAGTGAAGGCACTGCTTGATCAGAGTTACCTCTCGTTCTGGGTCTCGGCTCGGGCACGCGTTCCCTATACATGATGTGATTGACAAACCTAGGATAAAAACTCCAGTCCCTTGGGGGGTCACGCTTCATCAACGCGAAAGGTTGATCCCAGTCAAACTCCCCTCGAGGATAATCTAAACGAGGCCAGTCGAGTCCATCATCAGGTACAGATGCGGGAGGTGGGGACTCGGATCGTGCAGGTGATGCAGGTCGTTTACCAGAAGCTCTTGATGACGATGCCATGCTGCAGATAGTGTGACGTGTATGCCAATGAGTATACAGTAGATGAAAATAAAGTACAGGTAACTAACTAACTGTGTGCGGTTATAGTCTAGTGTGTATGCAACCTAGTTCCCTATAACCAATGGCTCTGATACCAATCTGTCACACCCTCAAAATCCACGTGCGGAGTTTTACTGCGAGGCGTGTGAACAAACCAGGATCACAGTCAATAGTTACTCAGAACGACTCTATATGCCATGATTGAAATAAAACAACCAGAGTTCAACTTTAAATTGTGCGGAAGCGTTTTGAAAACAACTCAAATAAATAAAAGTATAACTATGGCAAAACATGTGCCAACCCAAAAGAGTAAACCATAATCATTAAAATGCTAAATATCTTGAAAACCGAGTCTTAGTATGCAAGTGAACCGTGGAGTGCTCCTAGAGGCAAGCAGCTAATGACCTGAGAATAGCATACTAAAATGTCAACACAATGGTTGGTGAGTTCAAGAGTTAATATTCAAACATAAATTGTTTAATAATCGAGTTTACTAGTAGTGCATTGCAATAGATAGCTAGTCTATTAACAAATAAATATTAATGCATAGTGATTTCGCAATTGAAGCTGACTGCGTTACGTTGTTGCCTCCTATCACGACTCAACAGGTCGTGACAATGTTCAATAGGACAAGTTGCACCCGGTTGACCTCGAGTCACACAGGTGGGGCTCGTCAGACACAGTAGTACTACCCAAATTTCCCCGCTATTCAATATTAACAATTCGAAAGTGTGAGGACTTTCCCATAATAAACAACACTATATTAATATTATGCACAACTAAAATATACATAAAGCGTTTGTAGTTTTACCAGTATGCTATCTCCCCCAAAAGAGATTATGTAAAGAGTGGGGCATGAACTCACCTGATGTATGCAAAGAGTACTTAGGGTTTATTTGAGAAACGAGAGGATAGCCAACCTTCAAAGGTTACCTAGATCATGTGAGTACATAAGTACGTGTAAATGAAAGACATGTGAAACCCTAAGCATACCAAAACCAAAGACTCAAGCTTTCAGAAAAATAGACACGTTTGACCTAGTTGACCCGTTTGACCCGTTGGTGACATTATGAGTTATAATTCAAATAAAGCCAATGAGCACATATAACATACATGATTAACATTCAAATAGTATCATACACATGCTACATTATCCATACATAACACTTAAATCATAGCCATGCCCATAGCATACAACATACACCATAATCATTACTCACCAAACCCAAACATGATATCCTAGCAACAAATCAACACCAACATCATACATGATCACCAAAGTCCAAATATCACCCATGATTATCCAAGCATGCCATACAACTAATTTAACACGTTCTATCACACTAGAATTTATCCTTGAACATACTAGCAGGCTCCTATCATCCCAAACATGATCATAACATCATACTTCAACGTTTACACGAATAAAGTTTCCCTTTTGCGAAAGAACATCCCAAAGTCTATCAATCATCCAAAGCATACATGAATTCATCAATAATATACCAATTCAAGCTCATATTAACACCTAAGCATGATCAACCACATCCAAACATCATAACTCATCAATTCATATCCAACTGTTACTATTCTTAGTAAGCTATGAACATCAACACCAAATCATCAATTTCTTGCAAGATCCATGATTCCTAACATTCATACAACTTTTTAATCATCACACATTCATCAAACAATCATCATTCATCCATAATCATGCCCAAAATCGAATTAGGGTTTGACTAGAATCAAAACCCATGATTAAACCACTAAAAACATGTAATTCATCCATGATCGACGTTAACTAACATGTATTCAACATAACTAACATATAAACATCATCATACAACATCAATTTCGACCTCATGAAGACCCAATTTCGAAATTAGGTTCGGCCATATGCAAGAAACTCACAAAAACATGAAAAATCTAACCTTTAAACGTGTAATGTAACAAAATTGAGACTTGTAATGCGTTGTATGCCTTGAGATCGATCAAATCCAATGTGTTCTGGCTTAATCTTGATCAAAATCGCAGGTTTGAGAGGTGAGGAGGTGAAGTTGCGGCCGATTTAGGGTTTGGGGGGGTTTGGAATTGTTTTACTTAATTTAATTTACATATTTACCCTTTAAACCCTTGTGTTTTGGTATTTTATAAAAACTAGGCTTTAAACTCTTTTTAAAATGTCTTTAACTTAAAAATATAAAGATATGAACTAATAATACTTATTACATAATTTATCTTTGCAAAAACACAAGACATACGAACAAATAGGCACGTTTCCGCGTTACGCTATTAATTTCCCTAATCAACAATCAAATTGCGTAAACACATAATTTTACACAATACTCACATAATCAATTTAATTATCATTAGTTTAACATTATTAATTATTATTAAGTCACCAACGTTAAACGACAACTAGTGTGTGCTCACGACACGTGTATGCAAGACTTAACGAAACTAACGGAGTTTGGTAACGTAAAATTTCCGGATGTCACAATATAGAAATGCACCCTTTATGTCCATTTGATACACCTTGAATTTCATGAATGAGGTATAAGCCAGGAAAACTCGAATGGATTCAAGTCTTGCAACTGGTGCAAACACTTCATCATAGTCTATTCCTTCTTCCTGTGTGTATCCTTGTGCAACTAGTCTCGCTTTGTTCCTTATTACAACACCACGATCATCAGTCTTATTTCTAAATAACTATTTCGTGCCTATTGCATTTTCTCCTTCAGGTAGATCCACCAAATTCCACACTTCTTGTTTGCGAAATTGAAGTAGTTCTTCTTGCATGGCTTCTATCCAACCATTGTCCTTTAATGCTTCGGTAACATTTTTAGGAACAATTTGAGAAAGAAAACAAGAGTATAAGCACACGTTTGCTTGTTCTGATTTACTCCTTGTTGTTCTCTCATTCAATGGACCAATAATCTGAGAAATTGGATGATTCTTGTGAATACGAGATGTTGGAATCTCATCACATTGAACATTAACATCCAGATTTGTTTGGTTCAAGTTGGAAAGCTCATGTAACAAAGTAGAAGAATGTGGATTGAAGTTTGGAACTTGAGTCTGTGAGTTAATAAAGTAATCAAAATTACCAGTATCAACTACATCACCAGAGATGGATGATGTTCCAGACTCAGGTATCACAAACTCATTACCATCACTAGGAATATGTTGTGATCCTTCCTGATCAAATGAAACTGAATGATCTGAAACTGTATTATCATGATTATTGTCATCGAATTGAATTGATGAATCCTTGACAAATGATAGAAATGGGTAATCTGAGCTAGAATCATCTGGGTCATCAAAATCTGAATCCTCACTGAAAGATCCAAGATCTCCTCTAGAGTTCTTCTTACCTGTAGAATCAAGACAATTTGGTTGATTAAACAAGTTAGAATGAAGAGAGTTTGATAATGAATCTAAATCAAATAACCATGCAGGACCATTTGAAACTGATGAAAAAGAATTTTTCAGAAATTTGACGTTGAATGTTTCAAGAATTATATTTGTCCTAGAGTTGTAAACTTGATATGCTTTTGAAAAAGATGAGTATCCAACGAAAAATCCATTATTAGATTTTGCTTCAAATTTTCCTAATTGATCACTTGAATTAAGAATCATAACAGGACAACCAAATGATTTTAGAAAGTTTATGTTTGGTTTCCTGCCAAACATTAACTCATATGGAGTTTTGATTTTATCTCACAATTAAGATTCGGTTTTGAACGAAACACGCAGTTGATATAGCTTCATCCCAAAAAGTGATAGGAATTTTTGCATCAGCTAACATAGAACGAGCAGCTTCAATCAGTGTTCTATTCTTCCTTTCAGCAACTCTATTTGTTGAGGAGTTCTGGGAGCACTGAACTGATGAGCTATCCCTTTCTGTGCACAAAACATTTTAATGTTAGCTGTCACACCCCCGCTAAAAGCGGAAACCCGGGGATGTAATGAGACCGGGATCGTCATAACACATGGTAAGCGATAGAGAGCAATATAAATAAATGATGACATGCGTGTCATGACGACACCCGACAACAAGGGGACTTGTGTCGTGTTTAGTCAATGTTCACGACAACATAGCCATAAGCAACATGATAATGATAACACATATACACATAAGATGAAATTGTAAATGTTAATTCCCACAACCCGGGAACAAGTTTCAAAAGTTGATAATTGTTTACAAGCGTTAACATTGTTCAAAATATTGTTTAACAAAACATGTTAAGTCCCAAAATGCATCCTAGGGTCTCCACTAAGGCAGCACACCTAGATTCCTGGACTTGCATGATCACCTGAAAAGATATGCTTAAAACGGTCAACATAATTGTTGGTGAGTTCGCAGGTTTATGTAATAAAATGTAAGTGATGCTGTAATAAGTAAGCGCGTCAGAATACCGTGAATACAGTTATATACACAAGTAAATATCACATGACATGAGCTTTGCAACCAAACCTAGTGACGTACACAAAGAAATTGTCGGCATATATTCACCCAAGGGCCCGTTCCTGGCCACTGATGGTACCAACTAGTATACCATCGAACGAGGGTGGGGGTGTCAACCCAGTCGTACTACCAATACCTAACCGTCGGTTCCCACACTGGAATTAAATAGTTGCAAAGATAGAACCACACAACAGACCCAAGCATGTATCAAATAGTACTTGCAACACAGTATCACGTTGATTCCTTGTATGTAAAATGTATGTAAGTTGTACAGCATAAAAATTGTGTAAGCATACTTTTCCCCCAATTTGTAAATGATTGAAATATTGTATAAGCGTAAAAAGGGGCCACGAAACTCACTTGTTAGGTGGTAAGTATGTATGATCGATGTATCCCAAATGTTGAATGCAAATAAACCCTATTGACAGTTATTGTATGGCATTAATGATATGATATATGTATAAGCGCGCAATAATGATGGGTCGGTTCGGGTCGTATCGGATGGGTCGCGCACAACACACACAGACTGACACACGTACTAGACCTTATGTAGATCCAAGTACAAGACATTGTCGCCACTAATGATGATGTTTAAGTAAAAGTATCGTTGTTTATTGAAGAAGCATTGAATAAGTGTCAATAGTTATAAGTCAATTTGGTCGTTGTAAAGCGTTAGTTCAATTTGCTCAAAATAGTTTCTGTGCCCTTTCTCACGTTGACTTTAATCTTTGTGGCCGAACAATGGCATTATTGTGTTAGTGTTACCTCGACACCACACGACATACTCACACCACGCACAAGGGATCAAACAACAATTTCAGTCGCATAACAAGGTCAGACGCACGACTCAACCTCCATTCGTGCGAATCAACCCTCAATCGTGCGAATTAGCTTCATTCGTACGATTGAGCCTTCATTCGTATGACTGGCCTTCAGTCGTACCACACAACACCCAATCGCACGATTCAACTTCCATACGCACGAATCAACCTTCAATCGTGCGAATTAGCTACTTTCGTACGACTGAACATTCATTCGTGTGATTGGACTCCAGTCGTGCGAATCACATTCATTCGCACACATGACTCAATCGCACACAGACACTCAGTCGCACAACTCAGTCGCACGACATGCCTAGTCGCACAACTCAGTCGCGCGATTGACTCGGACGCATGATCCAGTCGCACGACCCACTCAGTCGCACGGCTCAATCGCATGGATGACCCAGTCGCCTGATCTGCAGAATCGCGACTGTGGTTGGGATGAGCAGCCCCCGAGCTGCTCTAAACACGGGTTTTACACCACAAGGACCTCCAGAAACACTCAACAAACATACACAAGCATGAAACACGAGCAAAGAGACCTCACACGCACCCGTACGACCTTGTATGTTCGGGTTGAACCCGAACACCCGAAACCCTAGTTTTGGACAGCCGTGAAAAGGCTAGAAAACGGACAACCAAAGACAACTACCTGCTAGAAAGAAGTAATCTAGGCTGTAGACGGTGTCAAGACGAAGAAAACAAGACCTCTCGGGTTGGATTTGGTGCTAAGATGGTGATTTTGTGTGTGAAGAAGATGAGAATGAAGAAGATGGTGAAATGGGTTTTCTAGGGCTGATAAGGGGGTATTTATACCCAGCCCAAGTTTGCAAAATTACAAGTTTAGTCCCTGCACTTAACCCCCGAGTTTTCCCAAATTTTGTTCGGTTGAAAAATGCCTTTGTTAGGTATTTTATATTAATTGTAAAAGTTCATTTAATGTTATTATGACTTAAGAAATGGTTATATTAAAACATTTATTATATTTATAAAATGGTATATTTGACGTTTTCAAAAATGAAAGTTTTAAAAGTTTTTTTAAGGTCATCACATGGTTATAACGAATGCACACACAACGATAATATTGCACACATGATATCCACATAAAGAGTCACATAGAGATGAGGAATGACCAATTATAGAAGAGATGACGGACAAACACGTTAATTGACGGACCTTAAAGTGACAGATGTCATAGTATCCCCCAGTTGAGAGAATTTCGTCCCGAAATTCAGCTGGAGTTAGGTCCAAGAGTGTCATCCTCGAAAAGATGTGGATATTTGAGTTTCATCTGATCTTCACGTTCCCATGTAAACTCTGGCCCACGTTTTGAATTCCACCTTACGCGAACAATAGGTATCCTACTGCGCTTCAGTTGCTTGACCTTTCGATCCATGATCTCAATGGGTTCCTCAACAAAATGAAGCTTGTCGTCAATCTTGATTTCCTCAATTGGCACGTGAAGGGATTCATCGGCCAAACACTTCTTAAGGTTTGACACGTGAAATGTATCATGCACACCGCTAAGCTCTTGTGGCAACCTTAACCGGTAAGCCACTGGACCGATCCTTTCAGTGATCTCAAATGGTCCAACGTATCTTGGGGCTAACTTCCCTTTCTTTCCGAATCGAACGACTCCTTTCCAAGGGGAAACTTTGAGTAACACACGATCCCCAACATTGAATTCTAAAGGCTTCCAACGATTGTCGGCATAGCTCTTTTGGCGATCTCGCGTGGCTTTAAATCGATCTTTGATTTGGAAAATCTTGTCTGTTGTCTCTTGGATGATCTCTGGGCCTGTCAGTTGACTTTCACCAATTTCGGCCCAACAAACGGGAGATCTGCATTTCCTTCCATACAACGCTTCAAATGGAGCACATCCAATGCTTGTATGGTAGTTGTTGTTGTAGGAGAACTCAATCAACGGTAAATGAGCATCCCAGCTACCTCCAAAATCGATTACACACGCTCTCAACATGTCTTCTAGCGTCTGTATAGTGCGTTCACTTTGGCCATCTGTTTGAGGGTGATAGGCTGTACTCATGTCTAACCGAGTGCCCATCGCTTTCTGTAGCGTCTGCCAAAAACGTGAAGTGAATCTGCTATCACGGTCGGATATGATTGACACCGGCACCCCGTGCCGTGTCACGACCTCTTTGATGTATAATCTTACCAACTTATCCATCTTGTAATCTTCTCGGATAGGCAAGAAATGTGCTGACTTTGTCATTCTATCAACAATGACCCATATCGAGTCATGGCAGCTGCTTGTTCTAGGGAGTTTGGTAATGAAATCCATAGCTATGTTCTCCCATTTCCACTCGGGAATTTCAGGTTGCTGTAATAATCCCGATGGCTTCTGATGTTCAGCTTTGACTTTGGAACACGTCAAGCATCGACTGACGTATAAGGCAATGTGTTTCTTCATGCCTGGCCACCAGTACAGATCCTTGAGATCATGATACATCTTATCTGCACCAGGATGAATAGAATATCGCGTCTTGTGGGCTTCATCAATGACTAAGGTACGAACACCTCCCCATTTGGGTACCCATATGCGATCCATGAAGTACTGAATACCGTCATCCTTGCGAATCATCTGTTTATCTAACCCCCGGAACTCTTCTCCCGCAAGGTTTTCTTCTTTCAATGCCTCACTCTGTGCAATCTGAATCTGAGCTTTCAAGTTGGTTTGAATGGTCAATCCCAACGCTCGTGCACGCAGTGGTTTCACACGTTCTTTACGGCTTAAGGCATCAGCCACCACGTTAGCTTTCCCCGGATGATACCGGATTTCACAATCGTAGTCACTAAGAAGCTCTACCCAACGTCGTTGGCGCATGTTGAGTTCCTTCTGATCCAGAATATGTTGAAGGCTTTTATGATCAGTGAAGATGATGCATTTGGTTCCATATAGGTAATGCCTCCAAATTTTGAGTGCAAATACTACAGCGCCCAACTCAAGATTATGAGTGGTGTAGTTCTTTTCGTGCACTTTAAGTTGTCGCGAAGCGTAGGCGATCACCTTATCCTTCTGCATTAGTACACATCCCAATCCTTGATGTGACGCGTCGCAGTAAACCACAAAATCATCTGTTCCGTCTGGGAGAGACAGTATAGGAGCGTTGCACAACTTCTCCTTCAACGTTTGGAACGCTTGCTCTTGTGCAAATCCCCAGTCAAACTTCTTGTCTTTCTGAGTAAGCAGGGTCAACGGTTGCGCGATCTTTGAGAAATTCGCGATGAAGCGACGATAATAACCGGCCAATCCCAAGAATTGCGGTATCTCTGATGGCGTCTGGGGCGTATCCCATTTCTTCACCGCTTCGATCTTGCCGGGATCTACATGAATCCCGTCCTCGTTAACCACATGACCCAAAAACTTTACTTCCCGCAACCAAAACTCACACTTTGAGAACTTGGCGAAAAGTTTCTCTTCGCGTAGCAGCTCCAGAATAGCCCGAAGATGTTCTACATGATCCTCTTTTGATCGGGAGTAGATAAGTATGTCGTCTATGAACACGATCACGAACTTATCCAAATAAGGTTTGCACACCCGATTCGTTAGATCCATGAACACAGCTAGTGCGTTAGTCAGTCCGAACGGCATGACCAAGAACTCATAATGCCCGTAACGAGTTCTGAACGCAGTCTTCGGTATGTCGTCCTCGAAAACCCTTAGCTGATGATAACCAGATCGAAGATCGATCTTTGAAAAATACAAAGCTCCTTGTAGCTGATCATATAAATCGTCGATCCTGGGGAGAGGATATCGGTTCTTCACCGTCAACTTGTTCAGTTCACGGTAATCGATGCACATACGGAACGATCCGTCCTTCTTCTTGACAAATAGTACCGGCGCTCCCCACGGTGAATGACTTGGCCGAATAAAGCCCTTCTCCAGTAGTTCCTGTAACTGACTAGACAACTCTTGCATCTCGGATGGCGCTAGTCGATAAGGCGTCTTCGCTACCGGTGTAGCTCCAGGAACCAACTCAATACGGAATTCCACCTGTCGTGGAGGAGGTAACCCAGACAAGTCATCTGGAAATACTTCTGGGTAATCCCGTACCACTGGAATATCCACCAGTTTCCTTTCTTCGTCTTTCTTTTCAACCACATGAGCCAGAAAAGCGTAGCACTGCTTTCGTAAACTCTGGCGTGCTTTCATGCAGGAAATAAGCTTTAAGCTCTTACCCGGTCGTTCTCCCTGAACCTTGAGTACTTCCCCGTTTGGCATAGGGATACGTACCACTTTGTCTCAACAAACAATCTCTGCTCCATTCTGCGACAACCAATCCATACCCACGATGACATCGAAGCTTCCTAACTCAAAGGGTATCAAGTCTATCTCAAAGGTGTGATCCTCCAGCGTCAACGAACACTTCCTAATGATCTCATCGGCCTGGGCAACTCTACCATTGGCCATTTCTACAGAGTAGCTAGTTTCTAGCCTACTAGGACTCAATTCAAGTAATTACACAAACTCAGAAGATATGAAACTATTGTCTGTCCAGTATCAAATAATATAGATGCGAAGTGATGATTGAGTAAGTGCGTACCCGTGACAACATTCGGGTCCTGACGAGCATCATTAGCTCCAATGACGAATGCACGTCCCCGAGCTGCGTTTCCCTGAATAGCCGGGCCTTGATTCCCAGCGATAGCCAACACCTACTGCTGGTTGTTCCCCTGTTGACCCGGTGCCTGATTCAGCCTGGGGCACATATTCCTATAGTGATCGGGGCTCCCACACTCAAAGCAAGCCCTTGCATTCCCGGCGGGGTTAACCGCGTTGACGGGTGCTACAAGATTCAGCGCAGTCCTGCAATCTCTTGCCAAATGACCCGGGCGCCTACAGTTAGCGCACACCCGGCACTGCGTCCCTGGGGGATGATGATAATTGCACCTTTCACATTTGGGGTGCGGCCCCACATACTCTCTCCTGGCCTGAGACACGGCCGCAAAATTCCTGGTCGGCTTAGACCTCTTCTCAAACCTTCCGGCACTCGACCGGCTCGACTCCCCAACATCCTTCCTCTTCTCGGCCCCTCGGCCCAAAACCCCTGTTCTAACCATCTCATCAGTCAAAGCGCCAACTTTCAGAATTGCGCTCTGAATAGTAGGAGGAGCGGCTGCTGTGACCATAGCTCTAATTTGAGGCGTGAGTCCCCAAATGTACCTCTCGATCCTCTTTGATTCCGGCGTAACCAGATGCGGAACCAACCTTGCCAGCTCATGAAAACGATCAGTATAAGCTGCATGCCCTGCCCCCACCATAGCATGATTCCAGAACTCATGCTCCAGCTTCTGCATCTCGTTGAGAGGGCAGTATTCCTCGGTAATCAAGGCTTTGAACTCGTCCCACGACATCTGCATCGCAGACTCTCTTCCTCGTGCTTGAATCTGGGTGTTCCACCAGGTTAGGGCTTTACCCTGAAGAGAACAAGTGGCATACTTGATCCTCTGGCTGTCGAGGCACTCACTGATGTCGATCACTGCCTCCATCTTTTCCAACCACCTGGTTAGGGCTATCGCCCCACCTTTCCCGTCGAATTCCCTTGGCTTACAAGCCACGAACTCCTTGTACGAACATCCCTGACGAGCATTAACCACTCCAGTTTCGATACCGGCAGTACCACCATTTCCGGTTTCCTGGTTGCTCTCGTTTCCAGTCGGGTTTCCGTTTCCCGTCTCAGTCTTGATCCCACCTTGGGTTCCATCATCGTTGCCACCATCCCCGTGAGGGTGGTGTTGTTGGAGCGCGTCGCTCACTTGGGCCACGATAGTAGGAATCAGCGCGGCCAATTGTTGAGCGATCAGGGCTGCCATGTCGGCGTTCCCTGTCCCTTGACTGTTACTGGCAGGAGCATCGTTTGCTCTTGGTGCTCTGCCTCTACCTCGGCCTCTGCCCCTTGGGGCTTCACTCCCGCCACTACTGCTACGAGTGACTCTTCGAGGCGGCATGTTCTAATCATAAAAGAGGTAACATATCAGCTTTAGTCACCATAAGATATACAAGTATTCCACTTATCAAATTCCAATGTTTATGTTCCGGTCAGTCAAGACCACCATGCAGCCCATTTCAAGCATATTCTCGGTATACCGGTGATGTTTATATATAGGGTTCCTCGCAGCGTTCCCACCACACCCACGATGTACCGAGAATGATGCCTGATCCGGTTACATGACATCCGACTTTCCTTTACATCATATCCATAATAATCCATCAAGTCCATGTATTTAATGTCAATATCATGCTTATTGTCATCACACATCACAACAGTTGTAAGTCCATGTATACAATCACGTTTAGTCTAGCGGAGGTTGTCTATTTCCTCATCTTTCGAGATTTCAGACATATACCTCCTCAGAGTTAATCTCAATGTCCAAGGTCAAGCGCAATAGTATGATTTGTGAAGATTTCTTCGGGTTAATACCCGGATCTGATAAACTAACTCGGCGCGCAGAGGGAACGAAAGATCCAATAGAAGCATCCCCATAAAAGAGTGAGCACAAGGGCTCTCTCATAGGGTAGAAAGATCACATAACATATAGATGAACAAATCAAGCAGCAAGGAACACATACACGAGATATAATATGCATGCAGAGTCCTAGCATGCAAATCTACATGAAGGTTCCTAGGTTATAGTCTAGGTCATGCGTATTGCCTAATTCTCTATAAGCAATGGCTCTGATACCAATCTGTCACACCCCCGCTAAAAGCGGAAACACGGGGATGTAACGAGACCGGGATCGTCATAACACATGGTAAGCGATAGAGAGGAATATAAATAAATGATGACATGCGTGTCATGACGACACCCGACAACAAGGGGACTTGTGTCGTGTTTAGTCAATGTTCACGACAACATAGCCATAAGCAACATGATAATGATAACACATATACACATAAGATGAAATTGTAAATGTTAATTCCCACAACCCGGGAACAAGTTTCAAAAGTTGATAATTGTTTACAAGCGTTAACATTGTTCAAAATATTGTTTAACAAAACATGTTAAGTCCCAAAATGCATCCTAGGGTCTCCACTAAGGCAGCACACCTAGATTCCTGGACTTGCATGATCACCTGAAAAGATATGCTTAAAACGGTCAACATAATTGTTGGTGAGTTCGCAGGTTTATGTAATAAAATGTAAGTGATGCTGTAATAAGTAAGCGCGTCGGAATACCGTGAATACAGTTATATACACAAGTAAATATCACATGACATGAGCTTTGCAACCAAACCTAGCGACGTACACAAAGAAATTGTCGGCATATATTCACCCAAGGGCCCGTTCCTGGCCACTGATGGTACCAACTAGTATACCATCGAACGAGGGTGGGGGTGTCAACCCAGTCGTACTACCAATACCTAACCGTCGGTTCCCACACTGGAATTAAATAGTTGCAAAGATAGAATCACACAGCAGACCCAAGCATGTATCAAATAGTACTTGCAACACAGTATCACGTTGATTCCTTGTATGTAAAATGTATGTAAGTTGTACAGCATAAAAATTGTGTAAGCATACTTTTCCCCCAATTTGTAAATGATTGGAATATTGTATAAGCGTAAAAAGGGGCCACGAAACTCACTTGTTAGGTGGTAAGTATGTATGATCGATGTATCCCAAATGTTGAATGCAAATAAACCCTATTGACAGTTATTGTATGGCATTAATGATATGATATATGTATAAGCGCGCAATAATGATGGGTCAGTTCGGGTCGTATCGGATGGGTCGCGCACAACACACACAGACTGACACACGTACTAGACCTTATGTAGATCCAAGTACAAGACATTGTCGCCACTAATGATGATGTTTAAGTAAAAGTATCATTGTTTATTGAAGAAGCATTGAATAAGTGTCAATAGTTATAAGTCAATTTGGTCGTTGTAAAGCGTTAGTTCAATTTGCTCAAAATAGTTTCTGTGCCCTTTCTCACGTTGACTTTAATCTTTGTGGCCGAACAATGGCATTATTGTGTTAGTGTTACCTCGACACCACACGACATACTCACGCTACACAAGGGATCAAACACAACAATTTCAGTCGCATAACAAGGTCAGACGCACGACTCAACCTCCATTCGTGCGAATCAACCCTCAATCGTGCGAATCAGCTTCATTCGTACGATTGAGCCTTCATTCGTATGACTGGCCTTCAGTCGTACCACACAACACCCAATCGCACGACTCAACTTCCATATGCACGAATCAACCTTCAATCGTGCGAATTAGCTACTTTCATACGACTGAACATTCATTTGTGCGATTGGACTCCAGTCGTGCGAATCACATTCATTCGCACACATGACTCAATCGCACACAGACACTCAGTCGCACAACTCAGTCGCACGACATGCCTAGTCGCACAACTCAGTCGCGCGATTGACTCAGACGCATGATCCAGTCGCACGACCCACTCAGTCGCACGGCTCAATCGCATGGATGACCCAGTCGCCTGATCTGCAGAATAGCGACTGTGGTCGGGATGAGCAGCCCCCGAGCTGCTCTAAACACGGGTTTTACACCACAAGGACCTCCAGAAACACTCAACAAACATACACAAGCATGAAACACGAGCAAAGAGACCTCACACGCACCCGTACGACCTTGTATGTTCGGGTTGAACCCGAACACCCGAAACCCTAGTTTTGGACAGCCGTGAAAAGGCTAGAAAACGGACAACCAAAGACAACTACCTGCTAGAAAGAAGTAATCTAGGCTGTAGACGGTGTCAAGACGAAGAAAACAATTGGATTTGGTGCTAAGATGGTGATTTTGTATGTGAAGAAGATGAGAATGAAGAAGATGGTGAAATGGGTTTTCTAGGGCTGATAAGGGGGTATTTATACCCAGCCCAAGTTTGCAAAATTACAAGTTTAGTCCCTGCACTTAACCCCCGAGTTTTCCCAAATTTTGTTCGGTTGAAAAACGCCTTTGTTAGGTATTTTATATTAATTGTAAAAGTTCATTTAATGTTATTATGACTTAAGAAATGGTTATATTAAAACATTTATTATATTTATAAAATGGTATATTTGACGTTTTCAAAAATGAAAGTTTTAAAAGTCTTTTTAAGGTCATCACATGGTTATAACGAATGCACACACAACGATAATATTGCACACATGATATCTACATAAAGAGTCAAATAGAGATGAGGAATGACCAATTATAGAAGAGATGACGGACAAACACGTTAATTGACGGACCTTAAAGTGACGGATGTCACATTAGCATTTTTGAATTCCGTTCCATTATCACTTCTTATTATTTTCACTTTATTTTCTAATTGATTTTCAACTTTAATGATAAATTCTTTTAGTAAATCAGCCGTCTCAGATATTGTGGATTAACAAAGCCTTTGCTCATGTTTGATTTTGCAAAGTTTCTATTAAAAGATCTATTTCTAAAGTAACAATTTGCAGTATTGTGAGTCCTTTCATCACAATAAGTACAATATTTGTTAAAATAACAATCTGCTGTCGAATGATTTCTCATGTCACATATGTGACAGTACTTGTTGAAGTTTCACTCAGCAGTATTGTGATTTTTCATATCACAAATTTCACAGTACTTTTGTGGAGTTAAAAATAGCTTTTTGTTTTCTTTTGACATTGACACAATGTTTGATTTTGGTGTCAAATAGTTAATCTTTTGTCTTTCATTTTTCACAGTTTGATTTTGTGTCAAATTATTTTGCATTTGTTTAACATGAACTCCCTTCTTGAATGCATTAGGAACAAATCTTTTTACTATAGCGGAAGTCTTGGAATCTGAACTTGATTTCAGATCAGAGTGAGATGTGTTCATAATATTTGCTTTGTTGTTTTGAAGAGAATCCATATTTAACAAACCAGCTGACACAAATTTTATTGGTTTAAGTTTTGTTGTTTGATTTGTTGCTTTAATCAAATTTTCTGAACTTTTGTTTTGTTCAGATGTTGCTTTTGATGATTTCTTTCTTCTTCTTTGATTCTTTGATTTAGAAGAACCTAGTTTACTTTCAGATTGAACATCGTCGGAAGAAGATTCCTTTTCAGATTGAACTTGTTTCAGATTAATGGTGTTTGAATCTTCTGATGTTCCTACCTGTTGTTTATCCTTGCTTTGAACTTTCACTTCTTCTAATACAACATGACTTTGATCAGAAGTGTTTTGTTTTGGTTGTTTTGGTTCATAAGATTTTATCTTGATTGGATGACCATTTTTGATCTTTTCTTGATTATTTTCAACAAACACTTGAACATTTTCCTTTTCTTCTTCTGAATTCTTTTTTTTGATCTGGAAAGCTTTAAGTTTAGCTTTATTCTCAGGAGAATGATCATGAGTATTGAAGTTCTCTGGTAGTGTGTTTGTAATAGATTCAGGCATAGGTTCATGAGTGAAACCTAACCCTCCTTTTTGTTTGTCTTTTCTTTTACTTACCAGTTTTTCTACTATCATTTTTGAACTTTTTACTTTTGCCAGATCCATTTGAGTAGCAGCATGTGCTATTTTCTCTTGTTCAAGATTCTTGGTCATCTCTTTTAATTGTTTAGAAACAATTTCTAAATCTTTTATAGTTTTGTTCCATGAAGTTTGAAGAGAGATAATCTTTTGATCTGCTGTTTTATGATTAGATTTTAGTTTGCTATGCATAGATTCTTCTTGTTTTAGCTTCTCACAGATTTTGAATGAGTAGTTTCTATAGTATTCAACATGTTCATAGCATGATTTAGTGCAGAGTTTTTCTCTCACTTCAGATGGGATTTCAGGAAATTTTGGAGCTGTGGTTTCAGATTTTGAAGTTGAAGAGTCAACATTTGGTTGATCAGACTGTGCCATTAGAGCTACTTCATCTGTATCCTCCTTAGGATCAGACTTATCACTCCAATCATAGTCATCTTCTTCTTCATTTTCACTTTCCACCTTTGGATCATTGTTTTCTGACCAACTTCTCCTTGAATTTCCGCAATAAGAGATAAACTTGATGTTAAATCATTTGTAAATTGATCTGCATACGCACTCCAATCATAACCATCTTTTATGCTGACTACTAGAGCTTTCTTGGTTTCATCAGATGATTTTGTTTCATCTTTAAGCTCAGGTATAGGAAGACTTTGATAAGGCTTTTGAAACGTCTTCTGAGCTGGTTGAAACCTTTGATTGCTAGAACTTGATTGAGCATTTCCTCCATTGTTCCTTGGAGCTTTGCATTCTCTGGAGAAGTTTCCATAGATATTACAGTTAAAACATCTAGATTTTGACTTGTCAAATTCAACAGTCTTGTTAGCACTTGGTTTGTATTTCTTGTTGACATAAGAATGTTTTTGTGTCCTGTAAGCTATCATCACCATCTGCCAGTTTAAGTCCATCTCTTCAATATCTTCAAGATCCATCTCAAACAAATCCTGCAAAACAAAATCTAATTGAGTTAAATGGCTACCTTGATATGCTTGAAAACTAGCCATAAATGCTGTGAATGCAGTTTTAGACTCTTCATCCTCTAATAGCATGTTTATCACATCTTTGAATTTGCTAGATTTAGCAGAGTTAGATGAAGAAGTCTCTGTTTGAACATTTGATGTTTGGGACTAAGATTTAGAAGGAGATTGAGAATGAGACTGAGTTGTATAAGCAGGAGCACTGGTAAAAGATGAGTCAGTGAATGCTCCAACAAACAAATCTCCCTCTTCTTCTGTACTTTTCTCACTCTTTGCCATAAATGCATTCTCAATAGTGGTTGCAGGAGAAGCAACAAACTGATACTGAGACATTGATGCTGCTCTATCATTGTTCCTTGAGCTTTCATCAATCTCTACTGACTCTATCTTTGTAATAAGAAGATCTAGATCCATAGGGAACTTCTCAGTATGCTTTAGTATGGTTACAGTTTGTTTCCATGATGAAGGTAAAGCATTGAGTAGTCTGAGATTTAGATCTTCAAGATCAGGCTTAATGCCAGCTGTTGACATCTCAGTTGTCAATTGAACAAATCTGTTCATCATTTGATTTATGGTTTCTCCAGACAAATGTTGAAACAATTCTAATTGTCTTTTCAACTTTTGTTTCTTGAGATTTTGAATCTCCTTTCCTCCTTCACATATGATCTTTAAGGCTTTATATAGAGTGTATCCGGTTTGATATGCATCAAGCCTTGCAAGAACTTCCAAAGGTAGTCCTTTACACATCAAGGAATATGCTTTAATGTCATTCTTTACTCTTTTCAAATCATCTCCTTGAAGACCATCTTCAGGATAGGGTTCTGGAGAATCTTTAGTGTAAACAAACACTCTGTCAGGCCCATCTGTGATTATAGGAATGTATGGTCCTTTTTCTATAGATTTCCAAAGATCAGTGTCAATGGAATTAAAATGCTATTTTAGCCTCAGAGACCAATTTTTGAAATCAGCTCTATTTTTAAGTTTTGGAACTCTATTTTCAGAATCTTCTGATTTCACCATTCTTATATTTTTGTTGTTTTTCTTAGATTTTGAATTAAGAAAATGAATGAAAAAGTTTTTGTTGAAAAATTTTCTTTAAAAAAATTCTAAGTGTCAAAGGTGATACGCCTGAACAGTGGTTATACTACCAAACAGATGATGCGCCTGAGTTGAGAGACGTCTAAGGGAATGTCTTAGAAAATTTTCCAAAACGCCCAAGGTTGATGCGTCCAAACAGTTATAAAACGCCTGAATAGTTGTCAAGCGCCTAAACAGTTGTCAGACGTCTCAACAATTATGATTCGTCTGGCCTCTTTCTCTTCAACACTAATCTAACGTCTGAACTAAAAACCTTCCACACAGTGTTAATGCGCCTACACAGTGTTAATGCGCCTAACACTTAGACAAATTTTTCAGTCAATCTCAGCTCATGCGCCACATTCATCATGTTCATATGAATGTAACTAACTCAAATCTTCTGAATTCTTCAAATATTGATGAATTCGATTGAAACTTTCCAACTAAGTGTGTTTTATGCCGATAATCATTCTTCTAACATCAATTTCTTTTAATTTCAACAACAAATCACTCAATTTTGAGATTTTCAGTCCGAAAATTGTAAACCTTTTTCGAACACAAATTCAATAAATTGACTTGAATTTGA
The DNA here is from genome assembly GCA_025215565.1 of Flaveria ramosissima. Classification (NCBI taxonomy): domain Eukaryota; kingdom Viridiplantae; phylum Streptophyta; class Magnoliopsida; order Asterales; family Asteraceae; genus Flaveria; species Flaveria ramosissima. Next base: position 66,099,926 of record CM046039.1, read on the forward strand.
TGAATTTAACTGCTAATTGTGATTTAAATCATGTTTCTGATGATGAAACAGATATGAAATTCACAAATTTTTAATTGAATTGTAAATCAATCACAGATTCAGTGAAATTTTTGAGTTCGAAAACTTCAAAAATATCTCACTAACAGCTTACCAATAGCTCTGATACCATTTGATAGGATCAAATGTACCAATCTGTGATGATTTATGAACACAATTTAATGAAATACACACAAAGTAATCAAATCAAGCAAGATATCAACACAATTCAAAGTTTCATTAACATCAAGGAAAGACAATTACAAAGTGTGTAGCAGGTTTGAATACAATTCTATTCAACTGATTTGAACTTATTCCCTACTACCTGTAAGTCTAAGCTATTTGGGGCGAAATAGGGTTCTAGGGCGATCTAGGGTTTTTGCATAATTCTTGATCGATTCTTGATTGCTTTTCATTGTTCTTTCTGATTTCTTGATTAGTATTTGATTCTTGTGTACCAGTCCTTTCATCTAGAAGGTTATTCGATCGAATCCTTTTAGATACGAGCACTGTTAGCAAGAGGAAAAGCTGATTGGGAAATTTTTCGGGTTCTTGATTAGATTTTGGCTTTTCTTGATTAGTTTTGTTTCGTTTTCTCAATCTTGATTCTCTGATTGCTTAGTAGGTCTGTCACTACTCGCGGTTATCGTTGATAATTAAGCTAGAGTGGTACGAATTCTATTAACCTTTTAAGAGTTCTTGATTGTGGAACGAATTAGGGTTTGCATGCATGGAAGGTTCTTTTCTTGCATCCAAAGTCAAACATATTGATGGTATTCCGGTTGTAAAGGGTATTCTTAAGAAACCTACGATGGTTATGGCGACAACAAACAAAGGGAATGCTGATGTAGGTTCGGATGTGGTAAATGTAACAAGATAGTGGGATCGCAAAACCCTAATAAGGGTTTAAAGGAAGCGACGGCTGTGGATAAGGGTTCTAACCCTAATTTGCCTCTCAATGAGTCTCGGCAGGATCAAAAGGCAAATCAATCCTATGGAGACTTGGTTAAGGCGGTTGACAACAAAGAACAACATGTTAAGTTTCGTTTTATGGAATCTAAGGTAACTAAAGAAGGAGTGGATGTCGTGTTATCTCATCAGTCGGTGAGAGAGGTTCAAACTAAGCTAGCAAACACGCTTTATGGGTATTTCTTGGGTGACCGGCAATCATATCCAATGGTAGAATACTATGTTACTAACAATTGGAAAAAGTTTGGCCTCCAAAAAGTAATGATGAATTCGGATGGGTTTTTCTTTTTTCAATTTCAAGATAGGAAGGGGATGATCGGGGTTCTTGAGGGAGGTCCGTGGCTGATTAGAAACACTCCAATTTTTCTGAATATTTGGTCACCTAACACCAAGTTAGTGAAAGAAGATATAAAATCAGTGGTGGTTTGGGTTAAGCTTCATGGGGTTCCTTTAGCGGCTTACACGGATGATGGATTGAGCATGTTGATGTCAAAAGTGGGTGAACCAAGGAGGCTAGATTCTTATACAACGTCCATGTGTCTCAATGCTTGGGGGAGGAGTAGCTATGCTCGTGCCATGGTAGAGATCAAAGCGGAAAAGGAGTTCAAAGAGACTATTACCGTGGGAATTCCAGATTTGGAGGGTGAAGACATTCGTGTTGAAACGTTTGATGTGGAATATGAATGGCAGCCTCCTAGGTGTGGTAAATGCTGTGTATTTGGTCATGAGGGTCACTCGTGTCCTAAACAAGTGGCTAGTAATAAGGAGATTCCTAAGGTGGATAAGGATGGGTTTGTAGAGGTGGGCAAGAAGAAAGCGGCTAAACGTGGGGGAATTCCGGTGCAACAACACAAACCAAAGTTTGAATATAGGCCGGTGGTGGATAAAAATAAACAAACAAAAGAAAATAACATCCCACCAATTCAGCCAAAGGAGACTAATCCAGGCCGTGGAAAGGAAGTAAGCACAATTCATTTAGAGAACTCTTTTAGTGCATTGGATAATCAATATGAGAAGGAAGGGGCTGGTAGCTCGAAAATGGGAGGAGGTGTTGGTCTAGAGGATGAGGACTATGAGAGTGAGGACATTGAGGAAGTTTATAATGATATGGTTAACTCAGTTGTAGCCGATCCTAAAGAGGGTAAAGGGGCAAGCACTCCTATCACGTCGGTTTTAAATGATTAGTGTTGCATCATGGAATATTAGAGGATTGAACTGTCCTCTTAAACAAAGAGAGGTTCAAGTGGTGATTAAAGAAAACGGGCTGAGCTTGTGTGCTATTTTGGAGTCGCATATAGATGCAAATAAAATCTCAAACATATGTTCTAAGTTGTTTAAGTCGTGGGCATGGTGTTCGAATGCTGCTTCTTGTGGGCCGGGAGCAAAGGGTTCAAGAATCATTTTGGGATGGGATACTTCGGTGCTTCATGTGAATGTTGTGGCATTTTTGGACCAAGTTCTCCATTGTAAGGTTTACGTTAAGTCTCATAATATATCGTTCTTTTGCTCTATCATTTATGCAGATAATTATTATGGCACTAGAAGATGTTTATGGAATAACTTGGAGATGCACAAAGGGATGGTCATGTGTGAGCCGTGGGTGCTTATGGGTGATTTCAATGCATCACTCAACTTAGAAGAACAAAGCATTGGGTCATCAAAAATTACTATTGGTATGCGAGAATTTAAAGAATGTTTAAATGCAATTGAAGTCTCGGATGTTAATAGCTCCGGCATGTTCTATACGTGGGGATCCTCAAAAAGCTAGATAGAGTTCTTGCCAATGCAGCCTTTATTGACCTATTTCCTTATGCTAATGCTACATTTCGGCCATATAGGTTGTCGGATCATTGCCCGTGTGTTCTCTATTTGACGAATGAAATGAACAAGAAGCCAAAACCGTTTAAATTTCCTAATTTCATTACTCATAAGCCTGAATTTATGGAGGTGGTAAAAGAAGGCTGGAATATGGAGGTTCAAGGAGTTGCTCAGTTTCGAGTTGTAAAAAAAATGAGGGGTCTAAAAAGAAATTTCAGATTGTTGATGCTCAAGCAAGGTAAACTTCAAGAGAAGGTTAAAAGTTTAAGGGCTGCATTGGATAAATGTCAAGAGTTGATCGATCTGAATTCATTTGATTCTCAAATCCGAGAGAAGGAGAGCAAGTGTTTAAAAAGCTACCAAGAAGCGTGTTTGGATGAGGAGAGGTTCTTGAAGCAAAAGTCTAAGGTGTTTTGGCTAGCCGAGGGTGATGCTAATACAAAATTCTTTCATAACATGCTAAAAAACAAGAATCACAAGTCCAGGATTCATTCGGTTATCGATGGAGCTGGAAATGAAGTTAAGGGTGACCAGCTTCCAAATGCTTTCGTCATGCATTATGAGCAATTCTTGGGAGGTAATCATGATACTTCGGGTTCATTACCGGACGGGTTATTCACTCAGAAGCTGGAGTCGAATATTGCGTCTAAGATGGTTGAACCGGTGGCTGCCGATGAGATCAAAAGTGTCATTTTTTCAATGAATGATGACAAAGCGCCGGGTCCGGATGGGTATACGTCGGCTTTTTTTAAGAGAGCTTGGGATGTTGTGGGTGATGAGGTTGTTCAAGCCATTCAGGATTTTTTCTCTACGGGCAGACTTCTAAAGGAGTTAAATCATACCATCATAGCTCTAATTCCCAAAATAGCTACTCCAAATTCTATATTGGATTACCGACCGATTTCTTGTTGTAATGTGCTTTACAAGTGTATTGGTAAGATTCTTGCAAATCGGGTGAAGCAGGGTTTGGATGGCATTGTTAGTTTGAATCAATCGGCTTTTGTTCCTGGTAGGCGAATCACGGATAACATTTTATTAACTCAGGAATTGATGCACAATTATCATCGTAATATGGGAGCCCCGAGGTGTGCGTTTAAAGTCGATATTCAGAAAGCATATGATACGGTGGACTGGAAGTTCTTGGAGCAGGTCTTATTGGGGTTTGGTTTCCACGCGACTATGGTTCAATGGATTATGGTGTGTGTCACAACCACTTCTTATTCTATCGCAATTAATGGAGACCTTCATGGGTTTTTTAAAGGTACTAGAGGATTGCGGCAGGGAGATCCATTGTCTCCATATTTATTCACACTTGTTATGGAGGTGCTAACGTTACTTTTCAACAAAATGGCTCTTAATGGGTTTCAATTCCATCACAAAGGTGAGAAGCTTCGTATTGTTAATCTGTGCTTTGCGGATGACCTATTTATCTTTTCCAGAGGTGATACGGACTCAGTGAGGAAAATTCTTCAAGTGTTACAGAATTTTGCGGCTTTATCGGGTTTAATTCCGAGTAACCACAAGAGTACTGTTTATTTTTGCCATGTTCCTCCTACGGTTAAAGATTGTATTCTTAGAATCATGCCGTTTGTTGAAGGCTCGCTTTCGGTTCGTTACTTGGGAGTCCCCCTAATTTCTACTCGGCTTCAATACCGTGATTGCCAAGTGTTGGTCGAAAGAATGGAGGCTCGAATATCATTATGGATGAACAAGTTCCTCTCGTATGCAGGTAGATTGCAGCTCATTAGATCGGTTCTTTCAGCTATGCACATATTCTGGTCGTCGGCATTCATTATTCCCAAACGTATCATTAGAGAATTAGAAGCTAAAATGAGAGGTTTTCTTTGGAGTCAAGGAGAGTCTAATGTGGGTTTTGCTAAAGTATCGTGGAAAAAAGTGTGTTTGCCAAAGGTTGAGGGAGGGCTCGGTATACGTCGTATAGAAGATATGAACAACGCATTAATGGTTACTCACATTTGTCGGCTTATTTCTCACGCTCAATCGCTTTGGGTTAAATGGATTCATTCTTATAGGTTGGCGTCCTCAAACTTCTGGATTGTTAGAACTCCAAGTGTATGTAGTTGGAGCTGGCGTAACATCTTGTCGGTTAGAGATATTGTGAAAGGAGTTATTTGGCACAAGCTCGGTAACGGGAAATTAACAAATGCGTGGAATGATTATTGGTGTAATTGCAGCCCGGTGTCGTCTTTTATTTCTAATAGAGAGGTCAGAGATGCAGGCCATTCCTTGAATGATACGGTGGACAAGTTTTTTATTAATGGTTCGTGGGTGTGGCCGATGGGGTGGATAAACAAGTTCCCGGTATTATCAACCATTGACATTCAATGTCAAGAAGGTGTGAAGGACAAGATTATGTGGAAGGAGGGGGATGTTTGGCGTCATGTTTCATCTACAAATGCATGGAATTTAATCCGATACAAGGAGCCGGAGGTGAATTGGGCCAAATCGATTTGGTTTGCTCAATGTATCCCGAAGCACGCTTTCATAATGTGGCTTGTTTGTAGGGAGAAGCTTATGACTCAAGACCGTATTCTTCAATGGAGAGGTTCAACAAGGAATATGAATCTGATATGCTGCTCATTGTGTACCTCTAATGTAGATTCACATCCACATTTGTTTTTTGAATGTTTGTATGCAGCTAAGGTGTGGAGAACCGTCCAAGATCGAGCTAATCTTTGTAATGTTCCCCCGGTTTGGCAGCAAGTGTTACAAGCCTTGGGTGCGAGTTCTAAATCAAGTTCTATTGATTCTATAGTGAGCCGGCTAGTCGTTGCTGCAACAGTGTACTTTATTTTTTTTTATTTTTTATTTTGGGTAAAGGGTTACCCCGGTAATTGTATTACTCAAAAAATCAACCATACAAACAAGTAGAATGACAGAGTGTCAATCTAATTCAAGTTGCGACATACCGCAACTTGTAAGCAACTTAAACAAGAAACATGACTAAACAATTCACTAGACTAATTATTCTAGCTAATTTTGCTGTCTCGTTCACTTGTATCTTCAAGTCTTGATATCCAATACTTCCAAGTCTTCAACATCGATCGAACCCTATTCGTTTCTTTGAAGTTGATTGATTGAAGACGAAGGTAAACCACATGAATGATGAGCCGTGCTAATTGGGTTGGGCTTCGCTCACCTTTGTTAAAAATCCGAGCGTTCCTTTCCTGCCAAATGTAGTAAGTTGTAGCCGCAATCATTAGCCGTTCTCCAATACTAGTTATGACCTTATTCCCTATGCGTGTTTGGGTGCAAGCAACAATCTCCTCAAGATTCCCATTCGTCTGGCTCCCACTGATTAATGGACTAACAATCTTCCATACTTGGGTTGCGTATGAACATTTAAAGAATAAGTGTGAATGGGAATCCATGTCCCTGAAACAGAGTAAACAACATCTCATATTCATATCCCACGTACGCATGCGATCCTGAGTAGGAAGTCTGCCATGTATAATTAGCCATAGGTTAAAAGAATGCCGCGGGATACTATGGGGAAACCAAACCACATCCGACCATGCAACCTCTTCGTGTTTTTCACGTAACGCTTCCCATATCCGTCCCGACTTGATATCCAAAACGTCACCATCTTCATCACGCCATAGCCATATATCCGGAGTTCCTGATCTAAGTGTGGGTACGTTAAGCGTTATCAAAACCGGGTACACCTCATTCCAAGCCGTCGGCCAAATCCACTGCTGGTCACTGATTAAGTCCGCCACTTTTGAAATTAAACTGAACCCCGCATTATGGATCTCTCTAGGAGACGGCGAAGAGGACTACTACCACACCACATGTCACTCCAAATATTCGTGTTCGTGCCATCTCCAATTCTCCTCCAAAAATAGTGATAAGTCTCATCTCTTACTTGAAGAATCTTCCTCCAACTCCAGCTCACATTGCCCCTAGGTAAAACATCCCAAAAAATCTCATCTCGAAGCTTATACCTCCAAATCCAGTCAACCCATATTGATTTTCTTTTAGAAATTATGCTCCACACATGGGAAGTTATGAGGGCTTTGTTGACATCCTCAATACGACGGATACCTAGCCCACCTTCCCTTCTCGGCCTACACACAACACTCCACCCGACCTTGGACTTTACTCTCCCTAACTCCGACTTGCTCCACACAAACGACCTCATCTTCTGTTCAATATCATCGATGACACTCTTAGGCATGATGAAGACCGTGGCCCAATACACATACATGGAAGAAATAACTGATCGAATGAGTTGTAATCTGCCCGCGAAGGACAGACTCTTGTTCTTCCAATCGTCTATCCTCATTTGGATTTTATCACTTAAAACTTTGCAATCTTTGTAAACCAGCCGCGAAGTAATGAGAGGAACTCCTAAGTATTTGACCGGAAGGGTTCCTTCAGAGAATGGGATTGCCTCCTTAATTTCCTGTTTAACTTGATCCGGAACGTTGCAGAAAAATATAGTACTTTTCGACATGCTAGGGACCAATCCTGAGTAAGATCTGAACTCCTCTAACACCTCCATAATAATAGAACATGACCGGGTGTCTCCTCTCGAGAATATGAATAAGTCATCTGCAAAACAAATATTAGTGAGCTTTTGGTGTTCACAGTTTTTATGGTACCTGAACTCGTCATTCTGATATGTAGCTTTTTGTAGCATAATGGTCAGAACCTCCATTACTAGGGTAAAAAGATAAGGCGACATCGGATCACCCTGTCGGAGCCCTCGTCTTCCTTTGAAATGACCGAATAAGTTCCCATTAATGCTAACAGAATAAGACACCGACGAAACACATTCCATAATCCACTTTATCATAGTGGAATGAAAGCCGAAACCCTCCAGTATAGCTTCCAAGAACTTCCAATTTACCGTGTCATATGCCTTCTGAATATCGACTTTGAATGCACATCTAGGAGCCCCACGGTTAAGATGGTAATTGTGCATTATTTCCTGCGTGAGGATGATGTTATCCGAGATCTTACGCCCAGGTATGAAAGCCGATTGGTTCAGGTTAACAAGGTTATCTAACGACCCCCGAATTCTGCTGGTTATAATCTTGCTGATGCATTTATAGACGACGTTGCAACATGAGATTGGGCGATAGTCAGTAACTTTCTCCGGGGTTTGAGTTTTAGGAATTAAAGCAAGAATGGTATGATTAACTTCCTTTAAGAGGCGAGAGTGTAAGAAGAAATCTTTGACAGCCGTACAAACATCGCTACCCACAACCTCCCATGCTCCCTTGAAGAAAGCTGACGAATACCCGTCCGGACCCGGAGCCTTCATATTAGCTATTGAGAACATAGCTGCTTTTATCTCCTCATTCGTGACTTCCTTAATCATAGTCGTTGCCTCCTCTAATGATAATCTTCTGGTAAATGGAAAATTATCATTCATAGGGTTTACGGTCTCATCTTCACTTCCCAAAAACTCTTCATAATGTTTGACAATGGCCATGTTAACCTCCTCACCCTCATAAACTACATTCTGTGTATCCGTGATCCTCCGAATGCTGGATCGCGATTGTCTCGCTTTAACCGAGTTGTGAAAAAACTTGGTATTGGAGTCTCCAGCTCGAAGCCACTCCACTTTTGCTTTCTGTTTAAGAAACATCTCCTCATCGTAAGCCGCTTCTTCAAACTCCTTGAGGATAACAGCCGCTCGGTCTCTAAGACTCCCGTTTAATGGATCTATATCAATCTGGCTTTGAACCTCATCTAGCTTCAACCGAAGAGAAGATACCTTATCATGGAGGTTACCTTGATCATGAAGAAGTCTTCGTAAGGGTCTCTTCAAGGCTTTCATTTTGTTCACCAACATAAACATTGCATTACCCTCCTTATCATACTTCCAATTATCAGCTACTAAGTTCCTAAACCCTTCCTTACGGATTAAAAAGTTTGCAAACTTGAAAGGTTTAGGTTTTTTAACCTCCCTAGTAGGAAACTTCAAAATGCAAGGGGCATGGTCAGAAACTCTATACGGATGAAACACAACATATGATGAAGGAAAATTTTCAAGAAACCCGGTATTGCACATAACTCGATCCAACTTTTTTAGAACACCAACTCCCGTCTTTGGTTTTTGGGTCCAAGTAAACTTTAACCCTGAACTTTGAACATCCTCAACCTCTATGTCTCTAATACATTCTCGAAATTCCCTCATTCCAATGTCAACTTTGGAAGCTCCAAACATCTTATCATCTAAGTTTAAGGCAACGTTAAAGTCCCCTAGGAGAGCCCACGGCTTTTGTTGAATAAAAGCATGATGTTTTCTAAGATCATCCCAAAGCTCCCTACGTAACCCATACTGGTTATTCGCATAAATAAAAGAACAAAAGACCACTTTCTCTTCATCTCGAAACCGGATCTGAACTTGGACTACTTGTGCAGTTTGGTGAAGGACCATAACATCAACATTCAGAGGATTCCAACCCAAGATAATACGCGTACCATTTGAACATTGACTACCATTCGATGTCCAATCCCAATTCCTGAAAACCCGACGACAAACTCCAAACAAATTAGAAATATCTACATGAGATTCTAGAATTGCACAAACCTGAATTCCGTTATCATTAATCAACTGACGCACTTCGTTTTGTTTCAGGGGACGATTTAAACCCCTTATGTTCCAAGCAACGATGCTATTCATTGCAAACCCCTTTGACCGGGAGTGCTTGCCCCCTCAGATTGAACCTCCTTCCTATCACCCTCGTTTGACATAAAACGTTGTGTTTCAGTGTAGTAGCTATCTAGGTCTAAATCTTCATCGTCATTCACAGTTTGGTTAGCCGTGTCTGGGTCAGAGTTAAGGATATCAAACGAATTTGATGTGCTAACCGGAACCTCTACGTGTGTTGGAGTTTGTTTTGCTTCTTCTGGCTTCTTTCCCGAATCAGGTTTAACTCTATAAACTAGAGTTGGTTTCGGTTTAGCAATTGGAACTCCAACAGCCTTGCCTTTTTTCTTTTTGGAAACAACTTGAGTGAACACCTCCTGATCCTTAGACACTACTTGAGTGACCACCTTCTTCGGTTTAAGCGGACAATTCTCTTCATCATGACCAAAAATTTTGCAGCCACTACACCTTGGTGGTTTCCATTCGTATTCTACTTCCATAGAAGCTTTCCTATATCCGTCTCCTCCTGCATTTGGAATAGCCATTGACAGTGTTGTTTTAAACTCCATATCAGCCTCTATTTCAATCATGGGTCGAGCGTAGTGGTTCCTTCCCCATCCATCGATACACATCTTTTCGGTATAGGAATCAAGCCTCTTCGGGTCACCTATCTTAGAAGCAAGAAGGCTAAGCCCATCCTCAGTGTATGCTGCCATTGGTACGTCGTGAATTTTCACCCAAACCGTCACCTTCTTCAAGTCCTCTTTATGCAAAGTCATCATAGGATCCCAAATATTTAGGATAATAGGAGTGCTACGTATCATCCAAGGGCCCCCTTCCAAAACTTGCATCAACCCTACTTCTGACTTGAACTTGAAAAAGAACATCCCATGCACGTTCATCATAAGCCTTTGTAATCCATACTTTGCCCAGTTAGTGTTGACATAATAATCGACTACCAGAAAAGGTAATCTATCACCAAGAAAATAGCCCACTAACGTATTGGCAAATCTTTCTTCCATGACGCGCATTGATTCCTTAGGCAAAACCACATCAACTCCCTCCAATTCTTCCACGTTTTCCATTCTTCTAAAGTTAGCTTGTTTAGGTTTGCCCGAGTTTACCATGGTTGCATAAGAAGTCTTTGTATCATTCACATTAGGCGTGGCATCCTCACCTTCAGTTTTCTTTTGTTCCTTGTTATCACCCAACAAACTCTCCTTATTCGATACTTCTGTTTGCCCCACATCGACCACTCCCACGGGCAGTCTTGGATAATCTTGCAACACCGGGGACGTCGTTTTCGGCTTAGGGTTTTGCATGGTTATCTCCGGATTAGGGTTTTGCATGGGAGGTGACGTCCCAGCCCCATTAGGGTTTACGGCAGCCCCACCAACATCTTTCTTGCCCCCATCCTTCTTCAATCCCACATTATTCTTGATCACACCCTTCCTTGGCATACCTATTCCGTCAATGTTCTTGATCTTTGCTGCCAGATTGTATTTATCGGCTTCATTGGACCGATTTAAATTCATGCTTTCAAAGAGAACCTAATCTTGATATCAAGAATCAAATCTTTAAGAGGTTAACAGGATTCGTACCCGTCTAACTGGACTATAACGATAGCCGTGACAGATTACAGACCTGGTAAGCAATCAAGATCCGAAACCTAAATCAAGAAACTAAAAGATTAACAAGAAAAACGAAACCCTAATCAGAAGCTCTCGAACGTGGCTAATGATGCTCGTATTGTGTAAACACAATCGCAAACACGATCATCTAAATATGATCTACTTGTATTTAATGGACTCCAGTGTACTTTATTTGGCAAGAGCGTAACCGGAGACTATTTAATGACAAGCCAAGGCCGCCGGAGATTCTTTCCAAGATTATTTGTCAAGAAGTTCGCTATAAAATCATGGGGATAAAGCCCAAGAGGGATGCTCGGTTTGTTAGTATGTTGCATCGATGGGGTATTCATGATCAACAAGAAGGAGAATGATGGAGTTTGATAGATAGGATTTCGTTTTTGGTTGTTTTCTTGGTTGATAGGTTGTTTGTTTTCCTATTTAGCTTGGTTGTTTCACAGTCTCTGGGTATGTCCAAGACTGAATTAGAGTGGGCTTTCCACTCTACTTGTTTTATAGTTTATTTATAAAATCACCAGGGTAAATCCCTTTACCTAAAAAAAAAAGTCTAAGCTATTTATAATGAAACAAAAAGTAAAGGAACTAACTAATTACAAAACTAGTCCCTATACTATTACAAAGTATTAAAAGACAACTAAAGACAACATGTTAATCTTTCTTAGAGCACTAACAAAAATTATGCTTAAAATGTTTAAATATTAGTATGAAATATTACTAATGTGTTTAAACAGTGTGCAGGTGAAGAATTTGGAAAACACAAGTGTAAGACTCATGAAAGTCAACTCAAAGTCAACTCATGCGTCTAAATAGTGTGCATACGTCTAAATAGGAGCATGGTGAACTTTTAGGAATTATACAAGTGTTTGGGTGTTTTTCACATTCCCATGCGCCTAAATAGTTGTAATAAGTCCATGAGTTTAATCAAGTGTTGGGCGTTTTACACAAACACATGCACCTAAACAGTGATACTGAGTCTGATTTTAATCAAGTGTTGGACGTTTTTAAGGTCTCATGCGTCTACACAGTGTTGAAATGTTTCAAGTGTTTAGGGTTAGACGTTTCAGGAACTTCATGCGGCTGAACAGGGCAAAAGCGCCTAAACAGTGCTTATGCGTCTGAACAGTTCTCATGCATCTGAGTCAAAACGCACAAACAGTGCTCATGCGTCTCATTATTTTGTGAATTTTTGGGTTTCATACGCACAAACAGTGCTCATGCGTCTAAAATTTCACTTAATATAAATTGAACACTTACACTTGTTTCTCATTCACACTCAAAAATTCTCCAAATACAATTCTCTGAACTATCTACTCGTCATCATCGAAGTCTCATATTCTTAGTGATTGCAACAAATCTTGTTGATTGTTAGATATTATTTGGGTCTATAAACGTAAGTTTGTGATTCAAATCAGTAAACTTTGGTTAAAACATGATGATTTCTATAGGCGTTTGACTGCTATTTGGGCGTTCGAACACTAACATTCAAAGTTTAACTAATCAAATCTTAATCATATCTAAAATTGACTCTGGATTGTTGATATGCATCAGATTTCGAGCAATTTGATATATAGTTCATCAACTGAAATTGTGAATGATATTGATTATAGATCGATCAGTCTATTCTTCAAAGGAAGAAGAAGATGATGAACAGACAGATACAATTTTGAATAAAAATAAAAATAAAAAAAATATTTTTTTAACAAAAGTAGATAAATCAGAATTCAAAAGCTTGATTATAGATACAAAATGAATAAATTTTAAAGATTTCACAAATTATATTGATAAGTCAAAAGTCAAAATCATAAGTCAAAATTGAGTTCAATATTAAAAAATTGCAAATTCATATGTAAAATTTTCCAATATTCTTTTACTCTATGTTTTACAGATGACAGCTTTGAAGCTTGAGCCTAAATATAATGTTGCTGCTTTCTTAGATGATGAAAACAGAGAAGCTGTTGGTTATGAAGAAATTATACGATTTCTTTTAAGATCAAAATACGTCTATGCAATGTGTGCAAGACCCATGATTAATGCAAGATTGATCAAAAGATTTTGGAGAACAACAAAAGTAGAAAGAGATGAAGAAGGGAATGAAGTTTTAAGAGCTTTCATTACATCAGATAGAATGCTTAAAGTTTCTGAACAAGCAATTAGAACAGCTCTTTAACTTGGTGAAAATGACCCAGAAGACTTATCTGAGTATACTTTCAATGAATGTAGAGATGTATTTCTACTAATGGGTCATCCTGATCACTTCCCTAAAAACAATTCTTCAGAGCAAGAGTATATAAACATTGGAAACTGTTGTGTTATATATTTCAACATTGCATGTCTAAAAGAAGTGCTGATTGGGATTCATTCCCAATGGACATTGCATCTCCTATCATTGCTCTAGCCACAAACAGAAGATTTAACATTGCAAAGTGGATAATGAATGGATTCATATTTAATCTTGAAAGAGGAAAGAGAAACAAATACTTGATGTATCCAAGATTTCTCCAACTGCATATTAATGAAAAGAATCCAGATCTATATGTTGAAGGAGTTAAAGGAGATAAGTTGCAATTAGAGCACATGTCAGAAGCTGTGTATAAGAGACTTGCAATGATTACTGGTGCTCAAAATATTCCAGTATTTGATTATATAAGGAATGTATCTATGGATGAAGTAGACATCAATCAACAACACTATCATTTATCTGAAGATGAACCAATAGATCCAATTGATCTTATTAAGGATGTTGTAGATGATATGAGTGATGATGATGATGAAGAAAGTGATGATGAAGCTACTAAAAGCTCATCAGATGATGATAATGATGATAACAATGATGATGATGATAATAATGATGATGATGGTAATGATGGTGCAACTGAAGCACATCAAGAAGAAATGGATGAAAGAAATGAGGATGATAATGTCAATGAACCTCAAAACTTAGCTGAAGAAACTAATGATGCTGACATTCATGCTGATTCTGTACATGAAGAAGATTCACAAAATCAAACTTTTGATTTTGATTTCATGAATGATATGTTATATGAACTAGTGTTTCAAGCTGAAGTGAATGAAGAAGTTGAAGAAATTCCTGTTAGTACAACACACAATGTGTCAGTACAAACAGAGGAGAGAGTTGATATTGATGAGATGGAGAACCTGAAAGAAGAAAATTTGATTAAAGAGAAAGAAATTGAATATTTGAAAGGTGGGATTGAAAGATTGAAAGAGATGAAAATAACTCTTGAAAAGGAAATTCAAAAGCTAAAGGATGAGAATTCGAAGTTGAATGAAGAAAATTTATTGAAAGATGAAAAGCTTGTGAGTTATGCTAAAGATAAAGAAGATGTCATCAAAAATTTTGAAGTTATGACAAAGGATTATGACATTCTTGAAGAAAAATTCAAGAAATTATCTGATGAAAATGAAAAATTGAAAGATGAATTAATAAAAGAAAAAGAATCTCAAAAGCCTATTTCACCAGATCAAATGATAAGTGCTGAGATGAGTGTTGAAGAGAATCTTGAGGTGCTCAAAGGAAAAAGAAAACTTGATGATGTAGCAGATACAAGTTTAACTGAGTCATCTTCAAAATTACAAAGAATAGAAGAAAGTGTTGAAGAGCAAATCGTTCAAGAACAGATTGAAGCCTTAGAAGACATTGAAGAAGTTTATAATGATGACTGGTATGATGAAGTTTTAGATGAAGAAGATATAGATGAAGCTCAATTTGTATCAAATTTCTCTTCACAAGAACCAACTCAAGATCAAAATGAAATTCCACAAGATTTTAAAGACAGATACAACTACCTTGTGAAGATGAAATACAATAAAGTATTTTTGGATGGACTGACTGTTTCTCAAATAAATGATGAATATGAGAAATGCATTACTGCAGAGTCAGTTGCTCCTGTTGATCCAAATGAGATTGTAATGGAACATGATGAATGGAATAGAGCTACAGAAAGTATTAATGTAGAAGAATTATCAAGCTCTGAGCTGCACCATCCTGATCCTGATGATATGAGTATTCTAGCTTTAAGGTCTTGGTTGCAAGCTAGGAATTACCCATGGAGGAAACTGAAAAGATTACAATCTGTATCTTTGAGGAATCTTGTTAGAAGCTTTCAAGAAACTGAAAAGCAATCGTAGAAGATGATCATTCTTGATATTGACAATCCTCAATACCTTGAGATTACAAAAAGAACAAGAATGTTAAAGCCTCAAGAAATTAAACAGATGGCAAGAAAATCAGATGCTCATGATAGCAGAAAAGATTTGATTAAAATGTTTTTTGATTCTGAAAGACAAGCATATAAAGCCACTTCTGAACAAAGGCAAATTTTTGATAATGCTAGATCAACTAGAGACTTGGAGAGAAATGTACTACAAAGAGGACAATCAGTTGCTGAGTTGTTAAATGCTATGATTGCTCCTGATTTCACAAACCAAGTAAAGATAATAGCATGGAAGTATGATGAAATACTTGATGCATTTTTGATAAAAAGAGTAAATGCAGTATATGATGTATATTATTTTTACTCAAGCATCAGTAAACTTCCAGTGCAAGATTTGAAAGAGCTAAACAGATTACCTCTGATCAATCCATCTGATTCTAAACGTGGTAAGATGATGGTAGAATTATTGAGAAGAGGAATGGATAGATCAAGTAATTTTCTTCAAACAAGATGTGATCAAGAAGATAAAGAGTACTTTGCTACCTTAAAGAAGAATAAAAAGCTCAAAGGATTACAATCTGAATAAGAACATTCAATGATAGAATTTTTTGACAAGTATTTTGAAAAAGTCACAACTTCTGGTCTAAAAAGTGATTGATGGTAATCAAAAGTCAAAGCCAATTCTCAGATGGTTCTATAACACTGAGACTTTTGAGCTTAAACTGGTCCGAAATCTCTAACAATGGGATGAGGATATGATTACATTATTTGGTGCTTTTGAACTGAAGCTATTGCATCCAAGTTATATATCATTTTTGTCTGTGCAAAAGTTTGAAAAGGTATCTCCAGAGATAGCAGAGCAAGATAAGAAGTATTTTCTTTCTATCATCAATGTGATGAATGCTGCAATGGAAAGAATATCATTGAGGAAAGCTCTTGCTTATGCAAACATTGTTAAGAAAGACATCAAAGACATTGAATTCATGAGAATTTCAAGAAAAGGAGTATTAGAAGTATACTCAAAGGAAAGTCAAAATCCTATTGAGTTATATGCTAATATTGATATTACATGTCTATCAAAAGATACATTGGAAAGAATGAGCAAAATGGAGATAAAGACAAATGAAGCAAAACCAGAACAAGGCATTCTTGCTAGCAAATTTAAGACTGCAATTGCTAATGCTTTGAAAGAACAAAAGATGTACAAAAAGAAGCCAATGTTCAAGATTAAGGAAGAACCTGAAGATTTCTTTGAGTGCTGAAAATTGAAGATTGAAGATAAAAGTTCAAGATAAAAGCTGAAGATGGAAGCTGAAGAAAAGATAAAAAGAAGACAAGATTGAAGATTTTGAAGACCGAAGACCATGTAAATCTTAGGGGGAGTATTGTTAGTGCTCTAGAAAGATTAACATGTTGTCTTTAGGTGTCTTTTTACTATTTGTAATAGTATAGGGACTAGTTTTGTAATTTTGTTAGTTCCTTGTGTTTCATTATAAATAGCTTAGATTTGCAGGTAGTAAGTAATGAGCTTAGAGACGAAACTGCTTACTTACTTTGTAATTTGTCTTTGCTTGATATTAATGAAACCATGAATTTTGTTGATATCTTGCTTGATTTGATTACTTTGTTTGTATTTCATTGAATTGTGTTCATACATCATCATAGATTGATACATTTGATCCTATCACATACTAACGATTTGTAGTGACTATACAGGTAATGTGCGGTGCAATCAATGAAAATGTACATCGATTCTTGCCCAAAATCGACTGATTTGAACCCTAGAAAGAACCGAGACTTAGTTTAACTAAGAAACTAATAAAACTAAGTCCATTGTGAAATTAAAGGTTACTATGTGTTCTGTCGGTCAAATGCGAGCCTAATGAGCCAAACCACGACGTCTAACATTAAAGTTTGCTCAAAATTCGATTTTGAATTGAACAGTAAGTCTGTCATGCGAATGGACAACCTGATGAACTTTAGTCGTGCGACTGAGCGGGGCGAATGGCTAAATTGCACGACTGATGTAAGCGCATGAGATAGCATACGAATGAGCCTAGTCGCATGCTTAGTCATACGTATGAGGTCATTTGCACGACTAGATCTCAGTCGCACAGGTTCATTCGCATGGCAGAACAGAGAAATTCAAGTTGAAATGAATCAAATTATTACTCACTGAAGGAAACTAACGTTTATTTGCATTGTGTAACAGATGGCTAGTCGTTGGACTATGAGCACCAAGCACAACATCTGTGCTCATCTAGATCTGACCTCAAGGAATGCTGCAGACTTCTCTGGCATTATTACCTTCCTATGGAGATCGAGGATCTTCCGTGCCATCTCTACTCCGTACACACCATACTGCTCGGTTCAACAGGCCTTCTGGGAAGGCGCGGTTGTTGACAGGACCTCAGAGCCCCACCGGATCAGGAGCTCTATCTTTGGTCAGCCTATAGAGATCACTAAGGACGATCTCGGGACAGTATTAGAGTTTGGGGATGATGCTGACTGCCCTACCCGTCTACACCCACTGACAGTACGAGGCTGTTTCCTGCGGGCCAAGTACTCTGGGGACATCAACTCAGGTGTGCTCAACAAGAGCAACCTGTGTCCCCAGCTTAAGTACTTAGCCCATGTGCTACTCAAGTGCATTGCCTCACGGAAAAGGGGAATCGATGAGCTGTCCGATCAGATACAGAACGCCTATGTGGCTTTGGTACTGAACCATCCGTTTAGCTTCTCCAGGATGATCTTCACCTACCTGGTTGAGAATATCGAGGCTAAGGGAAAGGAGGGATTTTGCATGTACCCTCGATTTATGCAGATGATCATTGACCAAAAGCTCCCTTCGTTGCCAAAGGAGAAGGAGGATGCCGTAGTGCTCGAGATGATGGACGATACCACCTTGGGCCGGATGAAGGTATACAGGGGGAAGCAAGTGAAACCCCCTGTGAGGCGGCTGTTTGGGCATCTGGCCCGTGAAGACTATGTGGCGCCGTCACGAAAGAAGTGGCGCCACAATGACAGTGACTCAGACACTGAGCAGATTGAGCTCGCAGCTGATGATTCTGATGATGATGATAGCGGTGATGGTGGAGATGTAGGGCCCACTCATATGAGGGCCCCCACTGCTGATACAACATCTCTAACATCCACCCGAGGAGCAGAGACTGCGGGATTCCATCAGGACTTCCGACCTGATGAGGAGGAGGAGTCGGATGAGGAGCCGTTGACTCGAACGGTGGGCAGCAAGGTGGTTGCCACCGAACGAGGGCTTAAGGCAGTTGGTGAACGCCTGGGAGGGTCTGGGAGACTATGACTGATCCAACCTACACCCCAGATCAGCCCAGCATCCAAGGGGGAGCATCCACCTCGAGGGGTTCGAGGAAGAAACGGATGGCTCAGCCCCACGGGATGAAGACGAAGAGGAGGAGGATGACCTTTATCACCACCACCACTACAGCCACCACTACTACCACTCCACCAACCACCACTACCACTCCACCTACCACCACCACTACCACCATTCCACCCTCCACCACTACCACCACTCCACCTACTACCACCACTACCACTCCACCCATCATGACTACCCCACCATCCACACATATCCCACCACCTATTTTCTCTACATCCACCACTACCACCACCACACATGGGGCCAGGACCTCATCACAGGTCCTACCTGCTTTTGGATCCTCTTACCCATCTGTTGGGTTGGAGGAGCAGCTGGCTAACCTAAACCGGTTAGTACTAAAGCTGCTGGCGACGGATGACTAGAGAGCTACTCAGCTTAATCAGCTGATGGAGCTCAATGCCTCCCAAGCCCAGAGGATTGAGGCTTAGAGCCTTGAGATCACAAAGCTGAGAGAGATGCAGACATCCTCTGTATAGAGGATACAGGATTTAGAGGCTCAGAACAAGAAGCTCATGTTGAGGCTCAAAGGAACTAAAGATGAGCCACTAAAGATCAGAGAAGGAGATGGAGATGATGGTGATAATGATGACAGTGATGATGATGATGGTGATGATCAAGGTGACGATACTGAGGGAGGAGATGATGTCGATGCAGGTGATGATGATGATGAAGGAGAAGGAGATACATCTGCTACGGGTGCCACATCAGCAAGTGAAAAGAGGACCAAGAAAGCTCAAGAAAAAGGTGCCTCTACATCAGCCCCGTCAGCAGAGGAACACACGATACAAGACAAGAGTAATGCATAGTTGTTTATGTTATTTAAAATCATGTGTAATTGAATATTGTATCAAACTAATGTACATAATGTTTATATTTTGTTAATGTGGTTCTGCTTTGATTATTGACTAATGGTTGTTGTGTTACATGTTTTAAATCAAGCAGATCCAAACTTTCAAAGAGATGAATACGACGTTGCTCCCCTCCAGCAGATCAAGACTCAAATAACAATGATTCTTGATCTGCAAGGGATAGTTAGGAGATCCGTGAGTTACACTCCTGAAGAGGGAGAAATAATTCATGATCTCACTGATGAGCAATTGGCCGAAATGTTCCGACTCAATCCTGATGAGATCGTGAAGGATGCTCCAACCATAACCGTGGAAAGTGATGATGAAGTGAATGATATAGACGAGATAGAAATTGAGGATGTCACGACCCAACATTATCCAGAGTATACTGACAACGAAGGAAATGTCGTTCCCAATCTGGGAGACACCCTTGTCAGTGATACCTTTGAAACTCTGGATAAAATGGAGCAGGAGTCAGAGAAGGACAAAGAGAAAGCCCAAGCCTTAGACGTCGATGTCAACATCAGAAAGGCTGAATGGGCAGCATGTTTTGCAGAACTTAGAGCCCAGCGCAGTGCTCCAAAGTCAACTGTCTACACCAAACTCTATGAAGTGAAGAAACATCACAAGGTGTCAGGCAAAATCATAGCGTGGGCCTATTTTGAAGATCTTAAAGTTTATGCTGTTAAAAGAGAGAAAGGGATCGAGTACTTCAGATTCCCACACGATCTAAAGTCTCTTTAAGGTTTTGAACTTAACCAGTTAGCAAAGTTGAAGTTGCTATACGCTGACCCTTGTAAGATGTCAGGCTGGTTTGAAGCTGCTTTAAAGAGAGAGCACCACACTAGGTGGGTCAACTTCAAACCTCAACAACCAACGAGGTATATCAGAAGACCTGAAGTTGATGCTATTACTGGAAAGCCAAAAGTAGTGCTAAAGTGGAGTCCTCCGCGCATGATTTCTAGAATCCTTCTACGGGAAATGCCATAGGACTTCACTCCACACTTCAAGTGGTGGTACTACGATTGGAGTACAGGTGAGGCGGTCATTGTCTTGAACATAAATGGAAATATGGAAACTATTAGGGTATTTGAACCCATGTGGCTCACTAACTTGTCGGCTGATGATGTTTACACATTATACAAGTGGCCACTGTTCTATGACGCGCAAGATATTGTACAAGCCCTCCAATTCCAAAACGTGATCAGAGTCTGCTTGCATTTGAAATACATGCAGGAGTTACAAGAGAGGAGAAGTACAATAAATATGAGGAGCTTATGAAGAATGTAAGACAATAGATGAATCTAGGTCCATGGGGGAGTTTGTAGATACATGTGTACTTAGTTTCTGAGCTTAATGTAATATGTCTTTATTGTCTTACACATATGTAGTTGAATGGGTACTTAATGAAATACAATGTGTGGTTGTGCTTATAATGTTTATTATTTCATTGATTAGCAGTTTAACGCTTATTGAACTGACTATATAGGTTTGTGGTTGTTTGAATGAATCTTAATAATGTAATGGTTAATAAATATATTCAAACTTAGTAATATGAAGTTCTCATGCGAATGGCCCATGCTAATGGACCATAGCATGAACAACTTCATGCGAATGACTCAGTCGCACGACTGAACTAGGAGACTGGATCAGTCGCACGAGTGTAACATGAGATTGACTTAGTCGCACGACTGAACACTCAGTCGTGCGAATGGATCAACCGCATGGCTCAATCGCATGACTGAACCATGCTAATGGTTCAGTCGCCCGAATGAGAAACCCTAACCTATAAATACCACTTTATTCGTGGAAAAACGTAAGAATTGAGAACACTTTGACTACATACGTACCCTAGCCATCCAGAGACCTCTAAGAACCTGTTCCAAGTTCATAGATCGCACTAGATCGATTCCAAATCGTTCTTAACGTTTAAATTCAATCTATAATTGTTTCTATGTGCGTTCTCACTGATTGGATTGCCAATTAAATAGGATTCCGCACTATTTGATTTGGTATACACGTTTATCAGTTAGTATTTCGTTCAATACTTGATCCTAACATATTTTATTTTCTGGTCTATTAAAATCCAAAAACACAAAAAGATTTTCGGTTTTAGAATTTTAGAGGGAGAATAGGTTAGTTTAATATTTAATTCGTGCGGTATTTATTTACATATAAAAAACGAGGGAGGAGGGCAGCTTAGCTAAAAAGAAATGAAATCAAATCTGTGACTCTGATTCAACGCTTATGGAAAATGATAGTACACATGGAACAAATTGTTTGGCACTTCAAAAGCACCTAAACGATTAAGATGCAAAATTCTAAGTATAAATCAGAGAAGTCTAAGCAAAATAAAAGGAAAAATGATAGTAAAACTAGTCTGCTACTAAGGTAACATAGAGAAAGTGTTAGGACCGTGTACGGACGGAGTACTAACTGATAATGTGTGTATACCTAATCAAATAGTGCGGAATCCTATTTGATTGGCGATCCAATCAGTGAGAAAGCAGTTTCAATCAATCTAGAGATTAAAGAAACGTTATAAACGATTAGAACATGATCAACTACGATCTATGAAGTTGGAACAGGTTTTCTGGAGTCTTTGGACGGCTAGGGTACGTCTGTGAGTCGAAATTCTTCAAGTGTTTTTGTTTTTCCACAAATTAAGTGGTATTTATAGGTTAGGGTTTGTCAATCGTGCGACTGAACCATTAGTATGGTTCAGTCGTGCGACTGAATCATACGATTGTTCTATACGCACGACTGAAGGTTCAGTCGTGCGACTGAGCCAATCTTAGTCTCCATCATGCGACTGATCCAGTCTCCTGGTTCAGTCGTGAGACTGGTCCATTAGCATGAAGTGTTCATTTGTATGGTCCATTAGCATGGTCCATTCGCATGAATACTTCATACGATTAAGTTTAAACACATTTCTCAGCTATTCTTGACTAAGAACTATGTAAACAACCACAAACCTATATAGTTAGTTCAATATGCGTTATGACACAATAAACAATGAAACATTAAACAATATAAGCACCAAACACATATTTCATTTCATTCAACTCATTCATTACATATATGTGTGACATGAAAGACATTTTACATTGAGCTCCTAAACTAGGTACACATGTATCAACAAACTCCTCCTTGGACCTAGTTTACATCATTGTCTAACATTCTTCATCAGCTCATCAAACTTCTTGTACTTTTCCTCTCTTGTAACTCCAGCATGTATCTCAAATGCAAAACATAGTCTTATTACGTTCTGAAACTGGAGGGTTTGTACAATGTCTTGCAAATCATAGAACAGTGGCCACTTGTATAATGTGTATACATCATCAGCAGACAAGTTAGTCAGCCACATTGGGTCAAATACCCGAACAGTATCCATTTGGCTCTCCTTTTGCAAGACTATAACAGCTTCACCGGTTCTCCAATCGTAATACCACCACTTAAAGTGTGGATGAAGTCCTGTGGCATTTCCCGTAAGGAAATCTTAGACATAGTCCTCGGAGGACTCCACTTCAGCACGACCTTTGGCTTTCCAGTAATGGGATCAACTTCAGACCGTCTGATGTAACTCTTTGGTTGTTGAGGTCTAAAGTTAACCCACTTGGTGTGGTACTCTTTCCTCATTGCAGCCTCAAACCAACCTGACATTTTCTTTGGGTTAGCATATAGCAACTTCAGTTTGGCCAGCTGGTTGAGCTCAAAACTAGAGAGAGTCTTCAGATCATGTGGGAATCTAAAGTACTCTATTCCCTTCTCCCTTTTGACAGCATAGACATTTAGATCCTCAAAATATGCCCATGCTATAATCTTTCCTGACACCTTTAGATGCTTTTTCACTTAGTAGAGCTTGGTGTAGGCACTCGGCTTTGGAGCAGTGCGCATGGTTCGGTTCTCAGCAAAACATGCCGCCCATTCAGCCTTTTTGATGTCAACATCGGCGTCCGAGGCTTGGGCTTGGCCTTTTGACTTCTCTACATCCTTCTCCATCGTATCCAGACTGTCATATGTACCACTGTCGAGAGTATCCCCAAAGTTAGGAACCACATTTCCCTCTCGATCAGTATATTCTGGATAATGCTGGGCTGTGACGTCTTCAATCTCTATTTCGTCCACATCATTAAGCTTGTCGTCACTAGCCACTTCAACGGTAGGGGCATCCTTAACAATTTCATCCGGATTTAGCCAGAACATCTCTGCAAGTTGCTCATCAGTAAGATCATGAATTATATCTCCTTCTTCAGGAGTATAACTCACATACCTACTGATAATCCCTTGCAAATCAAGTATCATAGTGAATTGAGACTTGATTTGTTGTAGGGGAGCAACATCATACTCGTCTTGCTGAGATGGTTGATCTTCTTGATTTAAACATTTAACACAACAATTATTTGTCAATAATCAAGACAGTTAAATAGCAAATATATATAAACATTAAGTACATTAGTTTAATACATGATTCAATTACACAAGATTTAAGAATACAGAAACATCTAAACATTACTTCTATCCTGAATCATGGGCTCTTTTGTAGCCGGGGCTGAGGACGAGGCTTCCTGATCCTGCGCCTTCTTGGTGCGCCTTTCTCTGGCTTGTGTGGTAGCCGATGCAGCCCCATCATCTCCTCCCTCTTCCTTTCCTGTACCATCATCACTCCTTCTTCTGTCTCAACCTCATCATCATCCTCATCATCATCATCCTCATCATCATCATCATCACCACCATCATCATCTCCCTCTCTGATCTTGAGAGGCTCATCTTTAGAGCCTTTGAGCCTCAGCATCAACTTTTTGTCCTTCACCTCAAGATCTTGTATCCTCTGTACGGACGAGGTCTGCTGCACACGAAGCTCAACTATCTCCCGAGCCTGGGAGACAGTGAGATCCATCAGCTGATTGAGTTGAGTAGCTCGCTGCTCATCAGTAGCCAGCAGCTTAAGCACAATCCGGTTAAGATTGGCCAGCTGCTCCTCTAACCCAACTGTGGGGAGAGAGGATCCAGAAGTCAGTTGGACCTGAGATAAGGTCCCTGCTCTGTGGGTGGTGGTAGTGGTGGTGGTTGTAGTGTAGATGGGTGGTGGCATAGGTGTATATGGTGGAGGGTTGGCTGTAGTAGTGGAAGGTGGAGGTGTGATAGTCACGGTGGGTGGAGTGGTAGTAGTGAAAGGTGGAGGTGTGGTAGTAATGGTGGGTGGAATGGTAGTAGTGGTGGTGAGTGAGGTAGTGGTGGTGGTAGCTGTGGTGGCAGTGGGGGAAGAGGTAGTGATCAACGTGTACCTCCGTCTCTTGGGTTTCATCCCGTGGGGCTGAGCCATCCTCTTTTTCCTCGAACCCTTCGAGGAGGATGCTCCCCCTGGGATGCTGGCTGGCCTGGGGTGTAGGTAGGATCAGTCGTAGTCTCCCCAGACTCACCCGGTCGTCCACCAACCGCCCGAATCCCTTGCTCGGTGGCAACTACCTTGCTGCCCACCGTTCGAGTCAACGGCTCCTCATCCGACTCCTCCTCCTCATCTGGTCGGAAGTCCTGATGGAATCCCGCAGTCTCTGCTCCTCTTCGGGTGGATGATGGAGATATCACATCAGTAGTAGTGGCCCTCGATTGGGTGCGGCCATCATCTCCACCATCACCGCTATCATCATCATTAGAACCATCAGCGGGGAGCACAATCTGCTCAGTGTCTAAGTCACTGTCATCGTGGCGCCACTTCCTCCGAGCTGACGCTACATAATCCTCACGGGCCAGATGCCCAAACAGTCGCCTGATAGGGGGTTTCACCTGCTTCCCCCTGTACATCTTCATCCTGCCTAAGGTGGTATCATGCATCACCTCAAGCACCACTGCATCCTCCTTCTCCTTTGGCAACAAAGGGAGCTTCTAGTCAATAATCATCTGCATAAAGCAAGGGTACATGCAAAAGCCCTCCTTTCCCTTCGCCTCGATGTTCTCCACCAGGTAGCTAAAGATCATCCTCGAGAAGTTGAATGGATGTTTCAGCACCAACGCCACATAGGCGTTTCGAATCTGATCAGACAACTCATCGAAGCCTCCCTTCGTTGAGGCAATGCACTTAAGCAGCACATGGGCTTAGTACTTAAATTGGGGGCACAGGTTGCTCTTGTTGAGCACACCTGCGTTGATATCCCCCGAGTACTTGGCCCGTAGAAAACAGCCTCGTACAGTCAGTGGGTGTAGTCGTGTAGGGCAGTCAGCATCATCCCCAAATTCCAAGACTGCCCTGAGATCGTCCTTAGTGATCTCTATAGCCTGACCAAAAATGGAGCTTCTGATGCAGTGGGGCTCTAAGGACCTGTTGACAACAGCGCTTTCCTAGAAAGCCTGCTGAACTGAACGGTACGGAGTGCACGGTGTCGATATAGCACGGAAGATCCTTGATCTCCGTAAGAACGTAATAATACCCGAGAAATCAGCCGCGTTCCGGGAGGTCAGATCCAAATGAGCACAAATGTTATGCTTTATGCTCATAGTCCAATGACTCGCCATCTGTTACACAATGAAAATAAACGTTAGTGTGTGTCAATGAGTAACAATTTGATTCATTGGACTTGAAATCTTCTGTTCTATCGTGCGAATGAAACTGTGCGCCTGAGATCTAGTCGTGCGAATGAGCTGTGCGACTGAGATCTAGTTGTGCGAATGAGCTCATATGTACGACTGAGCATGCGACTGGGCTTAGTAGTATGTTGTCCCATGCGTTTACACCAGTCATGCAACTGAACTCATACGCATGGTTCAGTCGTGTGATTGAGCCAGTCGTGCGATTGAAGTTCATCAGGGTGTCCATTCGCATGACAGACTGTTTTTCCATTCAAATTTAAATTATTAGCAAAACTTGATGTTAGACATTGTGGTTTGGCTCATTAGTCTCGCAAATGACTGACATAACTCCTAATAACTTTTGTTTGAACAATATACTTAGTTTTATAGGTTTCTTAGGCAAACTAAGTCTCGGTTAAGTTTAGGGCTTAAAGTCGATCATTAGAGCACGAATTGCTTGAACTTTGGAGTGAATAGCGTCGCGCACTACCTAGATAAACACTAGAAATCGTTAGATCACAACAATCAGTAGTCTAGCACAGTCAAACGTAAATCGAGCAGTGTAACGGTACTTCGTGTGATAAAGTGAGCGATTGGGGTGAATGGGCGTCTGCGATCGACTCCCCCTCTATTTGTAGTAGGTTTTCTTCCAGTCGTGCGACTGAACCTAGTCGCATACTTGATTCGTGCGACTGAGGGTCAGTCATGCGACTAGCACAGTCGGTCGCTTTCAGTCGTGCGACTAGGTTTCAGTCGTGCGACTGTCTCATTCGGTCACCTCCATTCATGCGATCGGTCCATTCTTGTGATCCAATCGTGTGAATTTACTCATGCTTATGGTCCAATCGCACGTCTGGTCCATACGTGTGGTTTAGTCGTGCGATTGGGCTCATACGTATAGTCCAATGGTACGACTGGTCCATACTCATGGTCCAGTCGTGCGAATGGCTCATACTTATGATTTTGACTTTATGACCATTTGACACTTGGCCCTTTTAACAATTGATAAAACATTTCGAGCATTCGATCATCTCAGACATGACCATTTTAACTTAGAGAACTTTTGATCACCTCAGACGTGATCGTTTTAACAGTAAAAACATTTTGTCACCTCAGACGTGACTCTATTTACATTTGAAAACCCGTTTGGTCACCTCAGACGTGACCCTTTTAGTGAGTGAATCCCAGATTGACTTCGATGCGTAGTCCGCCATTTAACTACTAAAATGACTGAAATTAACTAAATAAGAAACTAGAAATAAAACAAAACTAAAACATAATTTTGTATTTTTATGTGAGGTTGAAATCCTAAGATAAGTATCTACCAGATTTTTCTTTCTAGACAATATAGCATCAAGTTACATTTATCATAACTGGAACACTTTATTATGGAATCATACAGGTTTATCAAATCATTTGGGACATTTTAACAAAGCCTTTTGATGCTAGATTCTTGTTATCATCGAGAGTCATTAGCAAGTTTAGGAAATCATACTAGTGTTGTGAGATACACACAATGATTTGGACTTTCAAGAATTGCAGCCACGATGATTGTCAGTATACTTGTCCTCTTAAATCCATACACAGATTTTTGACACAATTGGTGATGAATTAAGGTTTAATTATTTGAACAAACATTTGTGGATCCCACGCTTATATGGTAATCAACATTCCTCAGGAGATTTTTTGAGCGGTCTACGGGTATGTTGACAAGAAGAAACTATTCTAAGAGCTTTCAAAGAGATGCCAAGCCTCAGGTCAGTGCCATCGCACAGCAGAGAGTCGCAAACAACAATGAATTCTAGAATATTTAGGTTATGCTTATCCTCAGGTCAGTGCCATCGCACAACAGAGAGTCACACAACCTATCTTCTTGTGAGAGCGTTTTTCTTTTCTTTTTACACGTAACGCACCAACAACATTTGTTATCAGCTTGATAGCGCTTACACATTTTTTTCCGTGCTTTGCTCTTTTTATGGTCATCCGCACACATTTGTGGCGTTTATTTACTCGTCACCCCTTATTGGAACTACGTTGATTGTGTTAACCAGGGATAAGATAGGAACCCATAGCAAGTTGAACAATTTAGTTTGAATTTAAGTCACCAATGAGGTCTACTCATCTATTGTGTTGAATCTACCAACACATCATATAATGAACTTGCAACCTCTAGGTCTACTTTCTCTATGTTACCTTATTAGCATACTAGTTTTACTATCATTTTTCCATTTATTTTGCTTAGACTTCTCAGATTTATACTTTGAATTTTGCATCTTAATCAGTCAAAATTTTGAAATCCCAAATAATTTGTTCCCCGTGTACTATCACTTTCCATAAGCATTGAATCAGTATCACAGATTTGATTTCTATCCTTTTAGCTACGCTGTCCTCCTCCCTCGTTTTTTTAAGTACTGAAATTAAAACACCTAATTTAATACTACTCTAACCTATTCTCCCCCTAAAATTCTAAAACCGAAAATATTTTTTGAGTTTCTGGATTTTATAGAAACAGTAAATGTAAATACGAAAAATAAAAGAAAATAACAAATAAAAAATAACTCTACTCGTCGGACTAAGTACTGTCATCTTCTGGAATCACTTCACATTTCTTTTTCACGATGTTGACCTCTAACAGATATAAAAATCTTGGTTTATCAAACGCTTTTGTGTAGAGGTCAGCGCGTTGAAAGTCCTTATTAATTTTAACAACATCGATTAAATTCTTTTCAAAATAATCACGTATAAAGTGATATTTAATTCCGATGTGTTTGGTTTTAGGGTGTTGGACCGGATTTTTAGTTACGGCTATAGCAGCAGAATTATCAACAAATATAGGAGTGTTAGAGAATTTCAAATCGTAGTCCCGCATTTGCTGTTGAATGCAGATGATTTGTGAACAGCAGCTTGCAGCAGCAACATATTCAGCTTCACAAGTTGACAGAGCAACCGATGTCTGCTTCTTACACTACCACGTGACTAATCTTCTCCTAAAGAATTGACATCCTGCTGAAGTGGACTTGTAGTTCATTTTGCATCCGCCATAATCCGAATCGCTATACGCTGTAAGCTCAAGGTCATCTTCATGAGGATATCACAACCCAAGTGTTGGAGTACCCTTCAGATAATGAAATATCCTTTTGACTCCTATGAGATGGTTGACTTTCGGCTTTGCCTGATATCTGGAGCATAGACACGTCGCTTACATGATATCAGGTCGTGAGGCTGTGAGGTACATGAGGGATCCAATCATTTCTCGGTACATGGTGGCATCCACTAGATCACCATATTCGTCGGGTGCCACATCGTGGTTTATGGCCAGTGGAGTCCCAGTTGCCGAAGCATTCTCCATATCGAATCGACTGAGAATATCGCCAACATACTTTGTCTGATGTAGAATATCCCCTTTGGTGTTTGATCCACCTGTAACCCGAGAAAGAACTTCATTTCTCCCATGGCACTCATCTCAAATTCAGCTTTCATTATTGCTTCAAATTCTTTACATAGATCTTAACTTTTGGAACCAAAGATTATGTCATCAACATAGATCTGTACGAGCAGTAAGTCACCATCCTTTTCTTTGATGAAAAATGTACAAACAATCACTCCTCTGCGAAAGCCGTGTTTCACAAGATGAGTCGAGAACTTCTCATACCATGCTCTTGGGGCTTGATGGAGCCCGTAGAGAGCCTTATCTAGTTTGTAAACTCTGTCCCGATGATACGGATCCTCAAATCCTTCGGGTTGACCGACGTGAACTGTCTCCCGGATTTCACCATGAAGGAATGCACTCTTTACGTCTAATTGATAAACTTTTATCTTCATGTAAGAGGCATAGGCTAGGAAGATACGGATTGCTTCCATCCTTGCCACAGGTGCAAACACTTCATTATAATCGATTCCTTCGACTTGTCTAAAACCTTGAACAACAAGTCGAGCCTTGTTGCGAATTATGACCCCTTGATCGTCTTTCTTGCATTTCAAGACCCATTTAGTTCCAATGACTTTAGCACCTTTTGGTCTTTCCACAAGGGTCCATACTCCTAGCTTCTTGAACTGTAGGAGTTCTTCTTGCATCGGACTTACCCATGCCACATCGTTTAATGCTTCACTAACATATTTTGGCTCAATTGAGACACAAAACATCGATATGCGCCGTCGTGAAGATATCCCCTTTCCATGACTGAGGCATAATCAGCTGAGTATAGCTGATTTCTGGTCTGTACTCCTGATCGAACATCTCCAATGACATTGTCCAAGGGATGATAAACACTTAACCGTGATCCAGGAGTGGTGGGAACAACTACCTCATTATCCAGATTGTGAACACCAGTTTCAGTATCTGAGGCAGTTGGAGTTTGAGGTTCCAAAGAGTCAGAGGCATCAGGGTTTGATACTTGTGTACTTGTTGTAGCAGGAATCTGTTCCACCTGGTTTACCTGTTTAGTCTCCACTTCTTCATCTTCAGAGGAGGAGTCACTTACATCAAGTGCTCCCCCTAAAGAACTAGAAGACTCCCCGAGTGGAACTGAGGTTGACGAGTCTAGAGACGGTGTGTTTAAGACGTCATACGTCATCCTGGTCGCTAACTCATCATCAGAAGGGGAGAGATGGATGTTGAAGGACTTAAAGAATCCATCATAATCAAAGAAGAATGCGGGTCCTTTACCAGCAGGGGGTGGTGTATCTCTGAACGTGGACGTTGCACCACACTTCTACTTGACCAGTTGAGTTGTTATAAACTCTTTTATTCGGTATGTTGTATCCTAGAAAAATTCCTTCTTCAGCCTTTTCACTGAACTTCCCTGATTGATTTTTATTTAGCAGCATACATGGTGCGCCAAACGGTTTGAGGTACTCTAGATTAGGTTTACGTCGTTGGAGCAACTCGTAACACGTTTTACCATGACGTTTGACCACCAGGACTCGATTTAGGGTGTAACATGCAATGGGTATTGCCTCGTTCCAGAATTGGATAGGCAGTTTTGAGTCTGCTAGCATCGTCCGGGCTGTCTCTATCAAGCTTCGATTCTTTCTCTCAGCGACTCCGTTCATTTGAGGGGTGTAGGTAGATGTGAACTGGTGCACAATTCATTTTTCTTTGCAGAATGCCTCCATCCATTGGTTCTTGAACTTGGTGCCGTTGTCTGAGCAAACTTGCCTTACCTTCAGCTGTAAAGTGACTACAATGTGGTTACCAGCTCCTGGAATGATTCAAATGTCTCTGATATGGATTTCAGAAACATCACCCAAAAAATCTTGAGTAATCATGGCTTACATATGTGTAATGAAACAATGTAATAATATATGATTTGTGCTTTGATGTTTACTTATATCTGATTCATATATATAAACTTATTATATAGCTTTGAAGTTGTTATATGATGATTCATTCTAATGGACCATACGCATGAATACATCATGCTAATGAACTAGTCGCACGACTGAACCAGACGACTGGATCAGTCGTACGAGTGAGACATAAGATTGACTCAGTCGCGCGACTGAACTTCCAGTCGTGCGTATGAGTCAGTCGCATGGGTCAGTCGCACGACTGAACCATGCTAATGGTTCAGTCGCACGAATGAAGACTGCAAACCTATAAATACCACTTAATTCGTGGAAAAATGGGACTTTTGACACATACTCATAACCTAGCCGTCCAGAGCGTCTAGAAAGCCTATTCCAAGTTCATAGTTCACATCTGATCTTTTTCTACTCGTTCTTAACGTTTCTTTAATCGTTAGATTGATCGGGATTGCGTTCTCACTGATTGGATCGCCAATCAAATAGGATTCCACACTATTTGATCTGGTTTCAACGCAGAATCAGTTACTACTCCGTACGTACACGGTCCTAACAATACTTACAGACTAAATGTTCGAATGGATCGATTTATGATGATATTGTAATGCAATGATCAAATACAAAAACAATGTAATCAAACATAAACAATTATCTCAAAAATTCATAGCTTCATTGATAGTAAAAGATGTGGATACAAAGTGTAATGGTGAATAACAGAAAGTTCTCTCAAACTCACCAAGACTTACAAGGACTTACACCTACAAAAATACATAAAGTATCCTATTTATACTATCAAAGGAAAACTAGGAATACATATTTATAAAATAAGTCCCTATACTATGATAAAAAGAAAATGACAAATGCTAATCTTTCAAGAGCTCTTACAATACTCCCCTTAAGATTTGCATTGTTTTCAGTCCATCTTGAACTCTTAGATTCTTCTTTTATCTTGAACATCGGCTTGTCTTTGTAAAGTTCTATCTCTCTCAAAGCTTTCTTGATTGCTGAATTGAACTTCTTTGCTAGAATAGCTTACTCATGCTTTGACTCATTGGTCTTGAGCTCCATCTTGTCCATTACCTCCAATAATTCTTTTGACAACCCTTCTATGTCAATATTAGCATAGAACTCATTTGGTTTAGGATGATCGTGAGAATGAATTTCCAACACCCCTTTGCTAGAAATTCTCATAAAGTCAATGTTCTTTATGTCTTTCTTTACGATGTTTGCATAAGCTAGAGCTTTCCTCAACGAAATCCGCTCCATAGCTGCTGCATCCATAACCTTGATGATTGTCAGAAAGTATTTCCTATCATTATCAACAACTTCAGGAGATATACGTTCAAACTTCTGATTTGACAAGAATGAAATATAACTCGGATTTAGAAGTTTAAGTTCAAAAACTCCAAACAAAGATATCATAACTTTATCTCAATCATCCAAGTTTCGAACCAACATCAACTGGAATGAGTTAGTTGTAAGGCTCCGTTCCCGGAACGCTTACAGTTGGTTCCTCATCGCTCATAAAACTTATAATTACATTTGACTTTCATAAAACATTGCAGCGAAATCATCTAAATAGACATCTCATTTCATTATAAGTTTTTGCAAAACAATACATCGTTATCCAGTTACAAAATATTTCTTCCATTACATTACAAAAGCATTATAAATATGGATGCCATCCAAAATAAGTTGAGTAGCCGCCCCGTGCCATCCTCACCAACCATTACCTGCCAACTGGAAACACATAAAAGTCAGCGTTGCTGAGTGAGTTCTAGTTTTAAATAAAACATACTTTATTTCCTTTATAAAACTATTCGTTAATTCCGTACGCGATCACACAAGATACATACAGATAATATAATTATTATCTTCCATTACGTTCGTTACATTCTTCCATTCATCAATCATCGCACGGTACTTTATCACTCGCTTCATTCATTCATAACTTCTTTTCTTACGTTCGTTCATATCACACATATCGCACGCTTGCACATTTCGCACTTTCGTATCTTCGTACCCATCGTACATATCGCACAAATCGCAGCACTGGAGTGGTGACTAAGACCGACTCCTCCTGTGTGTGTGAGAACCCTTAGGGTTTAGCCAGAATCGCACACCATCTCATGGGTCAGCCAAAATCGCACGCTACATAACACGCAGTAAATACCACATCGCACGTATCAGAGCAATTACCAAAACTGATCCCCATACTATGTGTATGAACCCACATGAGTTAGCCAAAATCGCACGCTACATAGCACACAGTGAATACCACATCGCACGTACCGGAGCAGTCACCAAGACTGAACTCTTACTGTGTCTATAGTCCCTTATGAGTTAGCCAAGATCGCACGCTGTAAATACACACACAGTTGAGCTAACAACTCTCAATGAGTCGTGAACCTCCTTTCTTTCTGCTTACAAGCCATTCTTACTCTCATTCATTCATTCATGCATGCATTCATTCATTCATCATGTTCCTCTTTTCGTTATCTTCCACTTTACGTTACATAATACTTTCATTACATTCATTAACATTCATCTCAAGACCACGGGAAGATAAACATACATAACAAGAACATCAACGAGATCATACAAATCATCATACATATCAGCATGCATACATAACATGTATCACACATACTATCAAGCATAACATCATACATAACATCATCATCATACATCATCATGCTCATCATGACGTCTACGACCTCAAAATTCAACTTACGCAAACCCCCGGGACTCCCAAGTCAAAACCCATATCTGCACTTTCCCTCGAAGGTCATAAAATAAACCATTGCTCTTTCGGGCGTATGAGCCCTACTTGGGCGTATGGACACCCTCCAGTCGCATGGCCTTCCAGGCGACTAAACACTTAGGCGAATGGACATCAGGCGAATGGACCCTATGCGAATGGATCTATGAGCGAATGGACATCTATGCGTATGGACTCTCAGTCGCCTAGCTTCTATGCGCATGGCCTTCAGTCGCATGACTTCAGGCGCATGGGCTTCAATCGCATACCCTTCGTGCGAATGAACCTCAGTCGCATGGCCTCCAGGCGCATGGACCTCAGTCGCACGCCATCCGTGCGTATGAACCTCAGTTGCATGGCCTCCAGGCGCATGGACCTCAGTCGCATACCCTTCCATCCCATGCCTTACAGACACATGAACTTCAGTCGCATGACTTTCATGAGTATGGACCTCAGTCGCATGGCAATCGTGCGCATGGACCTCAGTCGCACGCCAATTGGCCGTATGGCCTCCAATCACACTCCAGTCGGTTGCCTAGCCCTAGCTGATGCAGAATGCAGTTCAGCAGAACGCAAACTGCCATTTTTGGCCTCCAAGCTCTTCCAAACTCGATTTTAGCCCAAATCAACCATCCTAGACCTTATAAACATCTACCACAACATCATTCAAGCATACACAAGCCCGAAATCCAACTCCATACGCATCAAACACATACACATACGCATACAAACGGGTTTAACACCCAACTTTTTCAAAAACAGGTTTTGATATGTTCCAGCCCCAAAATCGTTTGAAAACATGTAAAAGAGGGGTCCTAGAACTTACACAAACGATCCCAACAAGAAGAGCTTCGATTCAACCCGCTACACTTCGATTTTCACGCTCGAATACACCCGAACCAAGCTTTTCTCCCTTTTCTCCTTTTTCTCCTTCTCTTTGGCTGAAAAATGGTGAGTGTGGGGTGCCTTCCCCCTTTTATACCCTCACTCATCCTACCTTCTTCTGTTTTGACAAGTTTGGTCCCCCGACTTTGGACTTTACTTCTTTTTCTTCTTTCGTCGCCTTCAAAAAAAATTTCCGGATGTTACATTAGCATTATAAAACCATCTCAAAGTTGGCTTTGAAGTTTGAGTGTGAAAAATGAAGAAATCTACCAAGTGTTGAATATATATAAGTGTAAAAACTCTTAGGCACATGACAACTGTGAAGGCATATGACCACTGTTCCGACACATGTGGCTTAGACGCATGGTTTAGACAGAAACGCCTACACTTGGAATATTTTCAACATTGGAAAGACTGGTACTGTTCAGGTGCATGAGGTTGACTTGAAATGCCCAACACTTAACCATTTTCAGCAACATGACTAATGTTTAGGCGCATGAGCTTGAACAAAACGCCCAACACTTGTACAAATTTCTGAAATTCATTATACTCTTGATTAAGACTTTTGAGCACTGTTTAGGCGTATGAGAAACCTTCCATGTCTAACACTTGGAAATTTTCACAACCTTCATCTGAACACTGTTTATGCACATTAGCACTGTTTATGCATAAAATCTTAACACTTAGTCAAATTTTGACTATCACCCAAAATTAACATTAATTTCCCTCAAATTCAACAATATTAAATTGTTTTTGTTTAAGATCACCACAAAACATTTGAAATCAAATTTTCAGTTTTAAACACCAATCAAACACATTTTTTATTTTTTTTTGTTTTTCAAATAATTTCACGTCATTTTAGTCTCTATTTTGAAACTTTTCAAAAACACAAATAATCTCATTTAGTTTTTGTTTCCAAGAAGCTTTTCCACTTATTCTGCATTTTTTTCAGGTTCATTTTTGCACCATATCAAACACACACATGCTTAATTTTAGCTTCATCCTTTTCATCCAAAGCACTTTTATTTTGATTTTCTCTTTTTCAATATTTACTCCCCCTAAACTTTTAAGTTTACAAACTTAGAAGTTTATTTAATTTTGCAAATAGAGCAAACCAATCAGTATCAACATACCTGAACGCAGAAAATGATGCAAAAATCAAAATTAAAGCAGAATAAAAATCTACTATACACATATTGAATCACATGCCTGTAGTGAGATCATATAAGTGAAGATCAACACATTAAAATAAAAGAAAATGGTGGATAGTCATAGACAATGATTAAATTCTGATCATGTGTGTTCCAGGTCAACGTTCTCGCAACAAAGGTGACACTAGATCTAAGGACAGACAATGAGTGCTTTTGGCAAACGTTTCAACACAATTACTTTTTCAGTTCTTGGATTGATTAAGGTTTGATTAGATATGACTTTATGTAACCCACAATTAGACTTAGAGAGTTCAACCCTCGTCAAGGTATGCAAGAAAGCATTTTTACTCAACTTATTAACCTGACATATATGTTTAACCAGATCTCATGTTCAGGTTAATGAGAGAATCATCATGGGTAAACCATTTGATAATCTCCAAAAAAAAACCACCTTGGACGAACCATTAGGTTATCTCCAAATCCGTTTCATAAAGAAATAGATAGTGATGATCCATAAAGAATCATTGGGCATCCATTTTGGACTTTTTAAAAGGATTGTGGACATTGGCATCTTTTGCATCAAGTGAGAATATCCAGGTTTGTAATGACTTACAAAAGAGGATACCTCGTCACTTCAGGTCTATGATGACTCACAACAGAGAAGTGAACAGATGCGTTAAACAGATCTCATGGTTATTCATATCACCTCCAAGTGTGAAGTTGTGACTTTACAGGCAATCAATCAGATAGTCAACACTACTCATTGGTACTAATATGGACAAACACAAAAGCATAATTAATTTAGTTTAATCATAAGAATTTACTTTTTTAGTATAATTGCATGAACTTGCCTACACATCATATCTGATCACATCAGACTTTATTAACAAGTGGAATATGCAACTGATCAAAACCAATGTACTATAATTTCTCACATATTGCAAAGGCGGATTCAATCCTAAAAGAATAAACAAATAGGAGTTTGTATTTGCTTTTTCATTTTAAACACGCACACACAGTATATATTATCAGGCAGTTAATTTTGACAGTTTCTCTTTTCTTTTTCATTTTCAACTAGGGGAGGGTTCTTTTCATTTGTATGATTCAATACTAGTTTCAAACCTGATTAATGAGACCAATTGACTCGACCAAATACTCAAACCTTCCTGGTAAAAAGGCTTTTGTAAATAGATCGGCCAACTATTTTTCAGTTGAGATTTGAATCAAAATGATTATACATTTTTAGAGTTATCTCCGAGAAAATGATATGTAATTTCGATATGCTTTGTTTTCGAGTTCTAGACAGGATTAGCCGTAATAAACATAGCATCGGTGTTATCAATGTAAATAGGAGTTTTAAGAATATTAAACCCGTAATCCATCAGTTGGTTTTGTAACCTAAGGATTTGAGAACATCCTGCTGATGCAGCTATGTACTTATGTAGTTGAAACAGAGACATTTGTTTGTTTTTTACATTGCCATGAGATTAATCTGGACCCAAAAACTGACAACCACCCGTTGTAGTCTTGACAACATCCCCCATAATCACTATCTGTATATCCATGTAACTCGAAGTTTCCTTCATAAGGATACCATAACCCTAGAGCCTATTTTCCTTTAAGATCAATATCTGAATATTCATTTGACAGCGATAAGGTGAGATTCCTTTGGGTCTGATTGGTACCTAGCACAATCACAACAACATACATTATATTGGGTATAGATGAAGTAGATACATCAAAAAACCAATCATAGATCTGTACAAAGTTTGGTCAATTGATTTTCCTTTCAGATCAGGTTCAATCTTGGTATTAACGTCAGTTGGAGTTCTGATGGATTGATAATCTTGCATGTTAAACTTTTTCAAGATCTTTTCAACAAATTTCTCCTGATTAATAAAAGTTCCATCTGCAGATCGTTTCACTTGAAGACCAAGCAAAAAATTAATTTCTCCCATATAACTCATTTGGAAACTCATGATTTCTTCAAATTCATTGCACAATGTCTGACTTGTAGAACCGAATATGATATCATCAACATACACTTGAACACACAAGAGATCATCAACATCCTTCTTTATAAACAAAGTTGGATCAATTTTTCTTCAAGTTTATCCATGTTGGATCAAATGCTGTGACAAGGTATCATACCAAATTCTAGGAGCTTGATGAAGACCATACAAAGCTTTACTAAGCTTGTACACACGATGAGGATATTTTGAATCTTCAAAACGAGGTTGTTTGACATATACATCCTTAGTGATTGGTCCATACAGAAAAGCACCTTTTACGTCCATCTGGTACACCTTGAATTTAATATATGATGCATAAGCCAGGAAGACACGAATTGTTTCAAGTCTTGCAACTGGAGCAAATACTTTATCATAATATATTCATTCTTCTTGGGTGTAACCTTGTGCAACGAGTCTTGCTTTGTTGCAAACAACAATTCCCTGATCATCGGACTTGTTTCTAAACAATCATTTTGTGCCTATGGCATTTTCTCCTTCAGGTAAATCCACAAGCTTCCACACTTCCTGTTTGCGGAACTGTAATAGTTCTTCTTGCATTGCCTTAATCCAACTATTCTCTTGTAACGCTTCTTTGATGTTTTAGGGACAATTTGAGATAGAAAACATGAGTATAAGCAGAGGTTTGCATGTTTTGCATGGCTCCTCGTTGTTCTCTCATTCAAAGGACTGATAATCGAGACGTAGGATGGTTCTTGTGAACACGAGACGATGGAATCTCATCTTTTTGAACATAAACATCAAGATTAGTCTGGTTCAAGTCGGAAGTTGCTGCAATAGGTTAGAAGAATGTGGAGTGAAATTTGAAACATGAGTCGGTGAGTTGATAAACTGATGAAGTTCCAGACTCAGGTTGTACAATTACAGGACCATCATTAGGAATAGGTTGCGAAACATTTTAATATTCAGAAACGGGATGTTCTTGTGCTTGTTGAGAGAGAGAGATTGATCATGAGATTCAGAATACAATACAAGATTTTTAACAAATGAAAACAATGGATAATCTGGGCTAGAATCATCCATATCATCGGAATCAGAATCATCACTGAAAGATCCAAGATCTCGTACTTGTTTCCTGTTGTCACATGGAGATTCAAACAAGTTAGAATTAAACAAGTTTGACGAAGAATCTAAATCAAATAACCAAGATGGACCATTTGCAACTAATGGAAATGAGTTTTCAAGAAATCTAACATTAAAAGTTTCATGGATAACTGTTGGACCAAAACAACCAATGAGCCTGATCAGAAAAACCTCTAAGTCCCACAGACATTACAACTGCTAAAGAAGATCACAACAGCTGAAGACATCAGCTGATTACAAAGGTCTGAAGACAAAGTCTGAAAGTAAAGAACTGAAGACAAAGTCTGAAAGTGAAGTACTGAAGACAAAGACTAAAGACCAGAGTGATCAGTAGATATCACAACAGCTGAAGTTGTTAACTTCAGTAGTTGTGATGGTTTTACTTTTCAGTACTTGTAATTTTACCTTTCAGTAGTTTATTGTTTCAGTAGTTTTTAGTCAGTAGTTTTATGTATTTGTACTTAGCATTCTCTGAGATGTGATCAGTTGTTGAGAACATTTCAGTAGTTTGCATCATTTCAGTTGTTTGTAAAATTCTGTTAGATGTCACTATCAAGTGACATCAGCAGACGTCACATTCCTCTATATAAGGGATGTTGACCTAGCTGTATTCTAACCGAAGCATTACGCGTGAATGAAAACATTCCTTTAACAGAAATATTCTCTCTCTATAATTGTGATTGAGTGTTAGCATATTCATTACTTTCTTGCTTGAATTCGATCTTATTGTGTCATATTCCGCTGCAAAATTCAAATCTAATTGATCCAAACCTATCAAATGGTATCAGAGCTGGTTAATCATTGATCGATCTAACAATTGATCATTGAAACTGCTCTTTTGATAGCTAAGGTTGATCGAATTAGCATTTTTGCAAGAATTGGTTATAGAGATTGATTTTCTGTTGCTTCCGGTTAATTAATTGAGATTCTAATCGTGTTTTCAAATTGTGTTGTTGAGTTTTCAAACTAGACCGACTTTAATCTCATTGAATTCTATTGAATTAGTGAAAATGACTACTTCAATGAATGATCCTCACAATACTGGCTCCTCAACTAAGCCTCCAATGCTTGTTAGGAGTGAGTATAACATATGGCAACGCCGAATGCTCCATCACCTGTTTGTTAACAGTTCAGATTGTTGGAAGTCTGTGGTTCATGGACCATACAAGCCTATGGTGAGTAATCCTGAAACCAATGAGATGGTTCCTAAAAAGAAGGAACAATATTCTGATGAGGATTTAAAACTGTTTGAGATTGATGCTAAAGCCCATGGAATTCTGGCCATGGCACTGCCTAATGAAATCTATTCTGGGCTCATGCATCATGAAACTGCTTATGATCTCTGGGTTGCTCTGAAGGAACTATTGGGAGGAACTGATGAGGCCTTAGCAAACAACAGAGAAATCCTTGCCCAGCAATATGAGACATTCTCTCATAGGAAGGGTGAGACACTGACTCAACAGTTTGAGCGATTTTCATGTTTGATCTCTGAGCTTAAAATGGTTCAACACGAATACACAAACAGCCAGATGAATAACAGATTCCTCAGATCCCTGCCTGAGAGATGGGACACTTACACCATTGTCCTACGCTCTAGTGCAAATCTTGATACTCTATCTCTCACCCAACTTCATGGGAAACTCTTAACATTTTTTTAGGTAAAGGGATTTACCCTGGTGATTTTATAAATAAACTATAAAACAAGTAGAGTGGAAAGCCCACTCTAATTCAGTCTTGGACATACCCAGAGACTGTGAAACAACCAAGCTAAACAGGAAAACAAACAACCTATCAACCAAGAAAACAACCAAAAACGAAATCCTATCTATCAAACTCCATCATTCTCCTTCTTGTTGATCATGAATACCCCATCGATGCAACATACTAACAAACCGAGCATCCCTCTTGGGCTTTAACCCCATGATTTTATAGCGAACTTCTTGACAAATAATCTTGGAAAGAATCTCCGGCGGCCTTGGCTTGTCATTAAATAGTCTCCGGTTACGCTCTTGCCAAATAAAGTACACTGTTGCAGCAACGACTAGCCGGCTCACTATAGAATCAATAGAACTTGATTTAGAACTCGCACCCAAGGCTTGTAACACTTGCTGCCAAACCGGGGGAACATTACAAAGATTAGCTCGATCTTGGACGGTTCTCCACACCTTAGCTGCATACAAACATTCAGAAAACAAATGTGGATGTGAATCTACATTAGAGGTACACAATGAGCAGCACATCAGATTCATATTCCTTGTTGAACCTCTCCATTGAAGAATACGGTCTTGAGTCATAAGCTTCTCCCTACAAACAAGCCACATTATGAAAGCGTGCTTCGGGATACATTGAGCAAACCAAATCGATTTGGCCCAATTCACCTCCGGCTCCTTGTATCGGATTAAATTCCATGCATTTGTAGATGAAACATGACGCCAAACATCCCCCTCCTTCCACATAATCTTGTCCTTCACACCTTCTTGACATTGAATGTCAATGGTTGATAATACCGGGAACTTGTTTATCCACCACATCGGCCACACCCACGAACCAGATAGAACAGAAAAGGAAACTATCTTTATCTGGAAAGCTCACTGATGACTTTGTACCAGGTAACACTGCTCTGGTTGGTCATGAGTCTGAATATGCTTCATCTGAAAGTTCATATGATAAGCATATTGATTTCTCTTCAAACAGTGGAAATCATGCTTTTGTTGGAGTTGAGGGAAACTCAGGTTTTAATGTTGATAATTTGTGTTTTATGATGGATGATTTGAAAGGAATTGCTGATGATGATCTGGAAGAGATGGATATTCTGAGCCAAATGGCATTGATTAATATCAGATCTCAAAAGTTTTATAAAAGAACAGGTAGAAAATTCCCTGGTCTCTCTGGCAAAACCAAGGTTGGTTTTGACAAAAGTAAGTTGAGATGTCACAAGTGCCATAGACTTGGACATTTTGCTAGAGAGTGTAGATCATCTGGATCTAACTCATCTGCACCCTTTGTGACTTTTCCAAGCAATAGCTCACAATCCAAAGGGCAACATTCTACCAGTTCTTCATCATTCACAACATCAATCATCTCCTGCATACTTTGTCCCTCAAAGCCCAATGCCATATCCTTATCCATGTTTTTACATGCCTCAGTCTGGTCAAGTGTCTGTACCCATGGCTCAACAACCACATGCTCTACCTGATCCTCAGCCATCTCAAACAATCAGCAATCTCAATCTCATCAGAGCTTTTTCACCCCTGAGGTTGTTGACTGGAGCAGCCTACCAGATGATGTCTCTGGTTATTCTGAGCAATTTGCTGGTGCTGGTCAACATGGTGGTGAAAACCCTTTTGGAAACCTTGCTCTAATGGCCCTGGAATCTACTGATGAAAACTCTTCATCATCACAGGTACCACAGGTATCCTCTGAGGCTAAGGCCAAGTTATGTTCTGAATCATGCATAGTTGCTTTTGTTTCTATTAGGGAAGCAAATGTAGCTTTAATTAATCAAAACCTTGACCTAGAAAAAGCAATTTCCAAAAGAAAAACTGAGTTTGAGTCTTTTTTAAAAGAGAAGGATGAGGAGATTTATAAACTTAAGTGTCAAATGACTGATGAAAAAGCAAAGGTAGAGGTTATTCTAGAAAATCACAAGAATCTCAAAGAAACACTTGCAGCTACCCAAGTTGATTGTGAACGCTGGTAACATCATGCAAGGGATTTGAAATGCTTCTCAGTAAGCAAACTGCTTCCAATGTGAAGTTTGGGATTGGGTATAATCATACCATACCTCCCACAGATTTTACTCCCAAGTTAGAAGTACAATCTGAGGTTGAGTGTCATTCCCAAACCACATCATCAGGTGTTTCATCCTCAAATGATAATTCAAAATCTGAGGATGAAGATAGTGTGAGTACCTCAGTTAATCAAATTACTGATGGTCCCACTGCTTCGAAACACTTGATCAAGAAGAGGCTGAGAAATTCAGGTGTTGTTCCACAAGGTACTCAAAGTACTGAAGGGCAAAACACAACACCTGAAGAGCATTTCAAATCAGAGGAAAACAAGCATTCCTTGACAACTGCTAAAGAATCTATCAGGATTCTAAAAAGTACTGATAGAAAACCTCTGAAGAAGAAATCTTCAGTTGTTGAAAATCCTTCAGTACTTCCCAAAAGTACTGAAAGGAAGAAAGTACTGAAGAACAAAGCTTCAGTAGTTTCATCAACTTCAGCAGTTGATCTAGAAAAGATGAAAAGAAAGCCATGTGAAATATGTGGTTTGTTCAATCATCTGACTGATGAATGCTGGAACTTCAATAAAGAGAAAATCATTAAGAAGAAAATGCATAAAATGAAAAATGAATTTCAAACCAAGTTTGTACCTCAATCATCTCATTCTGACAAACCTAAGCTTTCTCAAAAAGTCACAAAGAAGGAAGGGGTTTGTCAAACAACAGCTGAAATTATTCCTCAGGGAATATTAAAAACTCAGACTAAGTCTGTGTCCTTTCAAAAGAAGGATGCAGTGAATCACAAGAACAAATCATCTACAAGTACTGATGTGTCAACTGAGTTGAAAACTCTGTCGACCAATCAGACACAACTTGTGATGATGGTTCAACATCTATTGGGAAGAGTTAACCAATTAGATGTTTCTATGATTAAACCACTGAAAAGGACACCTAAGCCAAAATCCAAGGAATCCTTTTCAGCACCATCTACATCTTCAAAAGCTGTTAATCATGCACAATCTGTTAGTTTAACATCTGTTGATGAAAACAGACCCAAAACCAAAAAGGTTTGGGTCTCAAAGGCTAACTAATGTTTGTGATAATTGCAGGGTT
Source organism: Flaveria ramosissima (assembly GCA_025215565.1). Classification (NCBI taxonomy): domain Eukaryota; kingdom Viridiplantae; phylum Streptophyta; class Magnoliopsida; order Asterales; family Asteraceae; genus Flaveria; species Flaveria ramosissima. The sequence continues at coordinate 66,144,085 of CM046039.1, forward strand.
CTTCAACATGCCAAAGAAGCATCTGGTATGTGGACAGTGGAGGATCCATGCATATGACAGGGAGCAGCTCCCTTCTTCATGACTATTCCCAAAGGAAGAAGGGATTTGTTTCTTTTGGAAATGATGCCAAGGGTTACATCATTGGGAAGGGTTTTGTCTCAAATGGAGAGATAAGATTTGATGATGTTAACCATGTGGAGAACCTCAAATACAATCTTTTGAGTGTCAGTCAAATGTGTGATAAAGGGCATGTTGCACTTTTCACAAGTCAAAACTGTAGGATTCTGTCTTCCAAAGTTTTGCACAAAATTGACAAGATATTGGATGAGTATACTCTCCTGAAGGCCAACAGGATTGGAAGAGTATATGCTTTAGATCTATCAACGAAAATTGATCTGAAAGGCCATCCATGTCTGTTCTCCAAAGCCTCTCCTCAAGAATCTGAACTATAGCATAGAAGGCTTGGTCATGTGAATCTCAAGAACATGAATCAGCTCATTCATCATGGTTTAGTGAGAGGTTTGCCTTTGAAGGAGTTTAAGTGTGATGATAACTGTCAGCTTGCTTAAAAGGAAAGCAACACAAAGCTTCATTCCCTCCTATAGAAGAACCTAAGTCCACTGCCTGCTTGCAATTATTGTATATGGATCTCTTTGGTCCTGTGAGAGTAATGAGCATGGCAAAGAAAAAGTACTGTCTGGTAATTGTGGATGATTATTCCAGATATGTATGGACTTTCTTCTTGCATTCCAAGGATGAGGCTGCTCAAAGTATCATCTATTTTGTGTTACATGTGGAAAAGCAGCATTCACTTCCAGTCAAATGTGTGAGAAGTGATAATGGGACAGAGTTTAGGAATCACACTCTTGATGAATTCTATTTGTCTAAGGGAATCAAAAGACAATATAGTATTCAAAGAACTCCAGAGCAAAATGGAGTGGTGGAGAGAAAGAACAGGACCCTTATTGAAGCCGCAAGGACAATGTTGGCTGACTCAGGTTTGCCTCTAACCTTTTGGGCTGAAGCTGTCAACACAGCTTGCTATGTTCAGAATAGAGTATTAGTGAATCAGAGGTTGATGAAGACTCCTTATGAGCTCTTACATCATTTGGCTCCTTTGATTTCATTCTTTAGAGCATTTGGGTGTCCATGTTATATTCTTAACACAAAGAATATACTTCAGAAGTTTGAATCTAAGGTGGATGCGGGGTATTTTATTGGGTATTCATCCACTTGCAAGGCATACAGAGTTTTCAATTGCAGAACAAAGATTATTGAAGAGACTTTGCATGTCAAGTTTAATGAATCTCCAAAAGATAAGATTTCTCAAAACCCTGTTGAGATGTTTGACTTGGACATACTGCAATATGTTCCATATCAGCCTCCACCTGTTGTTGTTTCTGAAGCTCCATCCTCTCCATCTGAAGATACAAATGCAAGTTGTAGTGATCATCCGCCTGTTTCTACTACACTTGATGTTCCTGTAGCCTCAGCAGCTCCATCCACAACAAATGCTGATGAAATCTCTGAATCCTCTACTTCATTTGAACTGCCATCTCAGCCTAGGTTTCAAGAGTCTGAATCAATATCTGTTGCTGCTGAATCTCCTACAAACACTTGCACAGATATTATTGCATCTCAAGAATTGAAGAATCATCCCATGTCCCAGATCATTGGTGACATTAATACTGGTGTTTCAACAAGAAGTCAATTGTCCAATTTCTGTCTCTATGCTCTCTTCATCAGTCAGCAAGTGCCAAAGAATTATCATGTGGCCTTAAGGGACAATGGATGGGTTGAAGCCATGCAGCTTGAGCTTCTTCAATTTCAAAAACAGCAAGTATGGGAACTGGTTCCTCTACCCCAAGGTAAGTGTGCAATAGGCACTAAATGGGTGTTTAGGAATAAAACTGATGAAAAAGGCCAAATTGTCAAGAACAAGGCCAGACTGGTTGTACAGGGGTTTTCACAAGAAGAAGGTATTGATTATGATGAAACCTTTGCCCCTGTAGCCAGACTGGAGGCAATTAGATTGTTTTTAGCTTATGCTTCTTTTCATAACCTTAAAGTTTTTCAAATGGATGTCAAAAGTGCATTTTTATATGGTAAAATAAAAGAAGAAGTTTATGTGTGTCAACCACCAGGTTTTGAAGATCATAAACACCCTGATTGGGTGTATAAGCTTGATAAGGCTCTTTATGGGTTGAAACAAGCACCCAGAGCCTGGTATGAAACATTATCTAACTTTCTTCTTCAAAATAATTTCACTAGAGGCTCCATAGATAAAACTTTGTTTATAAAGAAAGCAGGCATGCGTAAGCTACTTGTTCAAATTTATGTTGATGACATTATTTTTGCATCATCTGATCCACAGTTGTGTGATGCATTTACAAAATTGATGCAACAAAAGTTTGAAATGAGTGCAATGGGTGAATTACAGTTCTTTCTGGGTTTGCAAATCAAACAACTGACTGATGGAACATTCATTCATCAGTCAAAATACACAAAAGATTTGTTAACCAAGTTTGATTTACAAAACTGTAAACCCTGTTCTACTCCCATGTGCAGCAACACACAACTGGATGCTGATCAAAAAGGTAAAGCAGTTGATGAAACTCTTTACAGATGTATGATTGGTTCCTTGATGTACCTAACAGCTTCTAGACCAGATATTATGTTTGCAACTTATGTCTGTGCTAGATTTCAGGCTGCTCCTAAGGATTCCCATATGATTGCAGTCAAGAGAATCTTTAGATATTTGCAAGGAACTCAATCTCTAGGACTATGGTATTCCACTGGGCACGCTTGTAAATTGGTTGCTTTTTCTGATAGTGACTATGTAGGGTGTAAGTTAACCAGAAAATCAACTTCTGGTGGATGCCAATTTCTAGGCAACTGTTTGGTCTCTTGGCAGAGTAAGAAACAAACATCAGTTGCTACATCCACAGCTGAAGCAGAGTATATTGCAGCTGCAAGCTGTACATCTCAGGTACTCTGGCTTCAAAATCAGTTATTGGATTATGACATTACAGAGACTAAGACTCCATTATTAATGGATAGTGCTTCAGCTCTTTGTATTGTTAAGAATCCTGTCCAGCATTCTAGGACCAAACACATTGAAATCAGACATCATTTCATCAGGGATTGCTATGAAAAAGGTCTGATTGATCCAAAGTTTGTGCCTAGTGCTGATGAGCTTGTAGATATATTTACTAAGCCTTTGGATAGTGCAACTTTTCATAACCTTGTACTCAGGCTTGGTATGCTGCAACTAGAATAATTTGACAACTACTGATGCTCTTAGTCAATAAATACTGATGAGCATTAGTATACTTTTGTCAAAAATAAGTACTGCTAAGTTATTTTATCTTCAGTAGTTTTCTAACTACTGAAGACTACATTTCTTAAAAGTACTGAAGTACTTCATTTGTTAGAAAGTACTGATGTAGTTCAAACTACTGATGTCTTTTATTATAAATAAGTACTGATGACCCATGAATCATTTGAAAATCAGATGATCTGATGAGTAAGTGTTAAGGTCATTGAAACAGCTGAACTTTGTGAATTGACGAAAACTACTGTTTCATTTCCAAACAACTGAAGCCAAACCAAGTCTTCAGTAGTTTTATAACTACTGATGACCAACACCAAGTCTTCAGTTGTTTACAACATCTGAAAGTTCAAACCATGTCTTCAGTTGTTTTCTAACACCTGATGATTAACACCAACACTTTCAGTTGTTTTCTCTCAGCCGTTTCATAACCTATATATACCTAACCCTAACTTTATACTTTTCATAACCCACTTTCCAAACGTTCATCGTCCATTAATGGCGACCATGCAAATCAAACCTCGACACAACTGTGTTGCTCACCTTACCAAATCACTCTTCTGGAACAAGTTTGATGCTGCTATTGACTTGATGGATGATTCCCAATACCGCACAGCCTTTCTCTTAAATCCTACCATCTACCCCGATACCCTGTGCCAATTCCGGATAAACATTACTGTTCATACTGCTGAGAATGATGACACCATCACTCTCCAGTCGTTTGTCAACCAGAAACGGGTGCTCATCGCTCCTGAGATCATTCGTCAAACCCTAGACCTGAATGATGCCACCTATCCCACCAAATACCCCAAAGGCACCATTGATCTATCTTTTGCTAATCATGGTTATGAAGGTGACCTAAGTGCTACTACCATTCTGAAGAAGCACTTCCATGATGCCGAGCGACTCATATTCCACATGATCAATGTCTGTCTTGCTCCCTAAACATCCTCATGGGATCAAATGTCCTCCAGATGGCAACAGGTATTATACTCTATCCTTGAACATCAAAATCTAAATTTTTTCTGATATTATCTTTTTGGAATTGAAAGATTTGGCAATGAAACCTATGGCAAATAGATGGATATTATATCCAAGGTTTCTTATGGCTATAATTTTAAATCAATTAAAATCTGATGGCCTTGTTGGCCTTGGAGTCCCTGCTCTGGTGGTTTTGCCAGAGGTATACTCCAGGCACAACTCAAACCCACAACTCAAAGAGGCTGCCAAACTGCTCAAACCCAAGCAGAGGGAACCCACAGCCTCCACCTCCAAATCTAAAGTCCCCTCCAAACCAAAATCAAAGAAAACCAAAAAGGCTACTCAGGGAGTTGAGTCCCCTGATGATGCCCCTGCAGCACAAACGCAGGATGAAACTACAAGTCTTAATCCCCTTGTAGTTTCAATGACTCCACCAGCTGAAACCGCTCCGGTATCCTCTCAACAGGATCCTGATGCAACCAACATTGGGGAAACCACATTACTGGAATCTATCTCACTTGAGAAGATTGCCATTGAAGAGCACCACTCTCCCCAGGTGCAAACCTTTTCACCTCCATCTCCCACTGATACCACCCCTACAAGCCCAACTGCAGTCATTGCACAAGTGCTGACTCAGCTACATTCCTCTACCCCTCCCCAAAAACCTGTTCTCACTGGGAACCTCAACAGCTGAGGGAGAGGACCAAAATGTAGTTGACAACCCACAGCATAGGGATTTTAAAGTTCAGTCTCCTAGTGTAGATGTGGAGACTAGAACATCTGGTGAGGCTACCTCTTCCCCTGTTTCAACACATGAACAAGATGAAGCAGGTATCATCTCTAAGACCTCACCAGAGGCAACTGCCAATGAAGAACTTGCTCCTGAGGCAGGAAGTCCCCAGTTCCAAGACAAAGGGGCACATGTGATTACTGATTTACACTCAGCACATGTTCATCCTGATTCACTCAGGAGGTCAGCTGATTCAGCTTATACTGATGATGACATGGGCTTTTTCTTTGAAGTCTTAGCCCAAAACACCATTCTTGAGACTGAGGTTTGTAGATTAAAAGAACTGCTTACCAACATGTCTCAGGAATCAAGTCCATCTGCCCCAATAAACCCACAGATGGCAGCTTCTGTTGAAGCTTTACCAAACACTGAGCCACTCAAATCAACTAAGCCACCAACCTCTGTTTCAGGCACCATTTCTCAAGGAGAGAACCCCTCTGAGCAAATGGCTGCTGCTTTCAAATTCTCCTTACCTCTCATCACTCCCATCATCACATCTATTGTCCATCAAACCATTGATGAGAGGATCTCCTCAGATCTTAAAACCCTTGTGGCTGATGTTGTGTCAAAGCACCTTTCTGACATTCAAACCCCTGAACCCAATGCAACCAAAAAGGGGGAGTCTAAGTCAGTAAAGGATGATAAAAGGAAAAGAGTTGAAGAGGAAGAAGCTAAGGAGGATAATAAAGGCAAAGAGCTCATTACCTACAAAAGAAAGAAGAGTTTTGGTGAACAAACTGAGGATGAGAAGAGGTAGGATGAGATGATCAAAGAAGCTGATGAGCAACATAGCAGATCCATGGACAGGATCATTGATTAGCTCTTCAGGCAAGGATTTGATACTGCCAAACTTGATTCAGAGATCAGAAGACTTGAGATTCAGGAGATTGAGAATCGATGGACAAGCTGCAATGAAGAAGAAAGGGAGAGATTAGAGGCTATGATCAGATTCCTATCCAAACATTTGGGAAGACCTATCATTGAGATCAAGTCATGGTCCAGAGATAGCATTTTGGAGATAACCACCAAAATATGCTCATCTGAAAGCTTCAATAAAGGCTTAATCATTGAAGCTCTGGATGAAGCTGGTGCTGGGAAGAGAACTAGCATGGCTAAGTTATCCAAAGCCACCCTCACCAACAAAATGATAGAGCAACCCTTAAAATATCCTTTAGCAAAACAACCTTCAAAGCCAACCTCACAACCAAAACAACCAATCTCAAAACCTTCAAAACAACCAACCTCTCAACCTCCAAAACAATCAACCTCACAACCCTCTAAACCAACCCCTTTACCTAAGAAACCCATTCAAGATTCCACCAGTGATGCACCTAAAAGAAAAAGAAGGCTGCTGAGGATGGAAGAAGAAGAAGAAGAGGATGAAGAGGATAATCTGTCAATATCTGCCATTCTTGAAAGGAAGAAACTTAAACCTAGGAGTCAATCACAAACAATAACTCCTGAAACTCAAAGGCAAATGGTTAAGGTCAAAATTGAAGAATAAGAATAGCAGAAGCAGCATGATGAGCAATTTCTTAGAATGGTTGACAAGGACTTCCCTCAGTCCTCATCCATTCAAGCAATGAAGAAACAAGCTCAGAGGCTGTACACTCTTAGACATACCTTCCAACATCAAAAAGAAAGAGTGAGGATTTGGCCAGATCCCAGGGTAAGTTCCAGAATTCACAAGAAAAACTTACCAAGTAGATATCAGGGCCAAGTAAGAAAGACTTTGAATGCTGCAATTATGTTGGCCATGGTAGTCTCACCCTGGGAAATCATTGAAGAATTCAAGAGAGCTCACACCTCCAAATCAACCCCTATGTCTATTCTTGAGAACAAAATGATCAAGAAGGGGTTGTTATACAAAAGACTTGAAGATCTTCAAAAGAGTGAACTCCAGTTGCTACTTGAAGGCTCTCATCCAGATGAATTTGCATACAGAGAGATCACAACTGTTGAGTTGAAGAATGGGAAGACAGTGAGGTATCTGTTTGAATACTATGGGCTTGAATTCTTCTTTGAGGGAGAAGCAGAAGAACTCACTAAGGAGGAACAAGTTGTTCTCCTTGAGGCCTATGCAAGGGAGTCTTATAGACTCATCAATGGGAAATAGGTTTCATGGTTGGGACAAGACTCTGTGTCCAGTTTCCCCAAGACAGAGTTCCCTTCCATACTTAGCCAATCAAAAGATTAGAAACCTTTTCCCGGCCTATGCTTATTTGTTTACCTCTGAAGCTGATCAAGAGAGTATTTCTGCCAAAGAATAAGTGGGATCTTCAATAAAGTTAGAGGTTTTGGCTGCATTGGTTCAGGGGGAGTTTGTTGGACCAAAAGAACCAATGAGCCTGATCAGAAAAACCTCTAAGTCTCACAGACATTACAACTGCTGAAGAAGATCACAACAGCTGAAGACATCAGCTGATTACAAAGGTCTGAAGACAAAGTCTGAAGTAAAGAACTGAAGACAAAGTCTGAAAGTGAAGTACTGAAGACAAAGACTGAAGACCAGAGTGATCAGTAGATATCATAACAGCTGAAGTTGTTAACTTCAGTAGTTGTTATGGTTTTACTTTTCAGTACTTGTAATTTTACCTTTCAGTAGTTTATTGTTTTAGTAGTTTTTAGTCAGTAGTTTTATGTATTTGTACTTAGCATTCTCTGAGATGTGATCAGTTGTTGAGAACATTTCAGTAGTTTGCATCATTTCAGTTGTTTGTAAAATTCTGTTAGATGTCACTATCAAGTGACATCAGCAGACGTCACATTCCTCTATATAAGGGATGTTGACCTAGCTGTATTGTAGCATGAGACGACAGCCTTGCATAGGAGTAGTTCTGACTCCGAGAATAGAATCTTATCCCCGCCGACTAAGCCCGGACTCTTTCGCATCGCGCTAATTCAGTGCCAGCCGTTGGTGAAAGACCTGCATGGAGCCGAGCCCTTCTCACCTACCTGCTTTGGGGAGAGTTTGATCCGGACAAAACTAGCGGGTGTCGCCTCCTCGAAGCAGCTCCCTCTCGCCCCGATTGATTAGCCGTACTTAATAATAGAAGGATTTGGCAGAAATATGTAAAATTGTCCCTCCTAAAAAGATTATTCCAGAATAAATGGGCAATAGTTAGGAGAGGTGCGCCAGCGGCGAGCAACCGAAGCATTACGCGTGAATGAAAACATTCCTTTAACAGAAATATTCTCTCTCTATAATTGTGATTGAGTGTTAGCATATTTATTACTTTCTTGCTTGAATTCAATCTTATTGTGTCATATTCCGCTGCAAAAATCAAATCTAATTGATCCGATCCTATCAATAACATTCGTCCTAGAGTTATAAACTCTAAAGGCTTTTGAAGCTGACAAATATCCAACGAAAAACCCATCATCAGATTTTGCATCAAATTTTCCAAGCTGATCATTTGAATTTAAAATCAAAACTGGACAACCAAAAGACTTAAGAAAATCTATATTAGGTTTCTTGTCAAATATCAACTCATAAGGAGTTTTCTGTTTATCTTTCACCAGTAATGTACGATTCTGCACAAAACAAGTAATGGATATGGCTTCATCCCTGAAAGTGATTGGATCTTTGCATCTGCTAACATGGAACATGCAGCCTCAATCAAAGTTCTGTTTTTCCTTTCAGCAACTCCATTTTGTTGTGGAGTTCTAGGAGCATTGAACTGACGAGCAATTTCTTTTCCTGCATAAAACATATCAACATTTGACTTTTTAAATTCAGCTCCATTATCACTTCTAATGATTTTCACTTTTTGTCCTAATTGATTTTCTTCTTTAATGATAAATTCTTTTAACAATTCAACCGTTTCAGATTTAGCATGCAAAAGGAAACCCATAAAAATCTTATAAATTCATCAATGATAACCAAACAGTAAGATTTCTGTCATATACTCTGCACATTTATTGGTCCGAATAGCTCTATGTGCAACTTTTAAAGAGGCTTGGAAATTGAGTTTACTAGCTTGGGTTTATAAGAGGCTCTGTGTTGCTTCCCTTTTAAACATGCTTTGCAGAGATCTGATGTAGCAAACTTCTATGTTGGAATTCTACTATCTGGTTTCTTGCAACAAGCTTGTTCATGTTCTTGAAATTAGAATGCCTGAGACGTCTATGCCATAACTGACTCTTGTCATTTAATGCTTGAGAAATTAGGCATGTTGTTTCTGTAGATGGATCTACTTGATACATATCTAACTTGTATACATCTCGATCACGAACAACTTTAACAACTACCCATTCTTTATTAATCTGAAAACCTAGCTTCAAAATGTAACAAAAAGAATCATCAAATAAAGAGAATAATATTTGTCACAAATTTGGGAAACACTCAAAAGATTAAAGTTCAACTGAGCACAATAGTTGACTTTATCAAAGATAATAATCCCATTTGACACTGTTCCTTCGCCTGTAATCTTACCACCTGCATCACCCTCGAATGCAACATGAGTACCATCTTTTAACTTAAATTCTTGCAGTAAGGCATTGTTGCCTGTCATATGCTGGCTAGACCCATTATCAACATACCATGTGTTAATAGGTCTTCTTGGGAGTACCTGCATTTCAAAGAAATTTAAGGTGAGTTATCAACCCAAGCCGAGATGGTCTTGGGCTTGCCAAATTAATCAACAATGGTAAACTATTTAAAATGAAGCTTATTCAAATCATGCTTCTTTTACTGTTTCAGTTTATCAATTCCTTTTCTACCAATTTTTTAATTATTTTTAATTTTCTTAATCCTCAAAGCTTGGTAATGTTTTTCCAGATCATCATCAAGATAATTTGAACCATTGTTCATTCTAACAGATCTTGGAACGAACTTTCCTTGTTTAACTGCTTTGTTTTCACGGCATAAGAATCATCATAATCAGAATTAATCCTTTGGAGAGATCTTAAGCCTAAGGAAGGTTGTTTTGTTAAACCTTGAAAACTACTATTTTGATTTCTTTGAAATCTTGGGTTTAAAAATCCTTTCCTTGGCGAGTTCTTTCTAAAGTAACAATCCTTAGTGTTATGATTTCTTTCATCACAAAAGGTAAAGTACTTTTTGAAATAACAATCAACTGTTGAATGGTTGTTCATATAAAAAATGTGCAAATACCTATTAAAGAACATCCAGTAGTGTTATGATTATACATGCAGTACCTTTGTTGAACTTTAAACAACTGTTGATTAACCTTAGATATGGAGGCCATATTTGATCCTTGTTTTGATTTAGTAGTTAGAAAGTTAATATGTTGTTTTTGATTTGTGTGTTTGTTCTTTTGAAATATAGGTTTTGACTTTTGTTCATTAACACTATTCCTAGACTCCTTAGATACAAATCTTTTGTTGACAGCGGAAGCCTTTGGACCTGAACCTGTTTTCAGATAAAAGTTAGATTTGTTCTTTGAGTTTGATTTGGTTTCTGGAATTGTGTTCATGTCAAAAGTACCTACAAACACAAACTTCACTGGACTAAATTGATTAGTTTGATTTGTTCTTTGAGTTTGATTTTGAGGATTTAGCTTGAGCATTTTTCCTTCTCTGGTTTCTTGATCTTGATGAATTTTTCTTGTTTTGGGATTAAATTGAATCTTGAGAAGATTCTTTTGCAGTTTCTTTATCTTTTTGTTCTTTCTGCCATTTTATGAAATCTAGATTGTTTAATCCTTAAGGAAATGAATCCTCAGATGTTAATTCATCTTGTTTTGTTTTCCCTATCTTCTTTGTGGTTTGTTTGTTATTTGATTAAACAACTTCTTCAACAAAGTGTTAAGGGTCACATCTTTCAACAACATATTTCTGAGATCCTTTGGGAACATACAACTTCTTATTCTTTGGCCGTGTTTCATAAGATTTAACTTTTACTGGATGACCATTTTTAATCTTTTTAGAATCTTGTTCCTCAAATATCTCAAAATTGGTCTTTTGTTCCTCACTTTATGTATCAGGTCGCAAATTCTTTTGCTTATTTTGATAAGCTTTTAGCTTAGCTTTGTTTTCAGGTGAGTGATCATGTGTGTTAAAGTTCTCTGGTAAAGTGTTTGATATAGATTCAGGCATGGGCTCGTGTGTGAAACCTAGACATGTTTTGTTTTTATTATTCCTCCCACTTACCAACTGTTCTACAATAGTTTTAGAACTCTTAACTTTAGCGAGATCCACTTGAGTTGTAGCATAAGCTATTTTCTCTTCTTCTAAATTTTTAGTCATCTCTTCAAGTTGTTTTTTAACAAGTTCAAGTTCTTTGTGTGTTTTATTCCATGATGTGTGTAGAGATAAGATCTTTTCATCAGAGACTTTGTGATCATTTTTCAGTTTGTTGTGCATTACTTCTTCTTGTTTAAGTTTGTCACATATTTTGAATGGGATACGTTCTATAATGCTCAACTTGATCAAAACATGCTTTTGTGCATATTTTTTCTCTGACTTCAACAGGAATTTCAGAATAAATTGAAGAAGAAGTCTCAGAGTTAGATGATAAATGCTCAACCTTTGGTTGTTCAGACTGAGCCATGAGTGCAATTTCTTCTGAAACTTCTTTCAGATCAGATTTATCACTCCAGTCATAATCTTCATCATCATTTTCTGAATCACCATTGGCCTTAGGATCATTATCTTCAGACCAGTCTTCATTATGAACTTCAGCAACAAGGGCTAAACTTGATGTTAGATCAGCTGTGAATTGTTTAGCATATGCACTCTAGTCCAGCTTTGAATCCAACACTTGCTTTAGTCTCTGTGGAAGAAAAACTGGAGCTTTCCTTTGGCTCTTCATTTGATTTTGATTCATCTTTAAGTTCTGGCATGGGAAGGCTTTGATAAGGCTTTTGGAAGGTATCTGAGACTGCTGTTTGTATCTTTGACTGCTAGAACCAGCTTGACCATTTCCACTTTGATTTCTTGGAGCTTTACATTCCCTTGAGAAATGACCATAACTATTGCAATTGAAACACCTTCACTTTGATTTGTCAAAGCCAACAGTTTTATTTACACTGGGCTTGTAATTCCTGTTAACATATGAGTGTTTCTATGTTCTGTAAGCAATCATTACCATCTGCCAATTCAAGTCCATCTCTTCCACATAATTGGGATCCAATTCAAACAAGTCCTGAAAAATAAGATTTACTTGAGTTAAATGACGACTTTGATAAGCATGAAAACTTGCCATGAAAGCAGTAAAAGTAGATTTTGATTCATCATCCTATAAAAGGATATTAATGACATCTTTAACTTTGCTAGGTTTAACAGAGTTAGAAGATGAAGTATCAGTTTAAGGTTTAGGAGTTTGAGTTTTAGGAGGAAACTGAGGTTGAGTTGTATAAACAGGAGCACTTGTGAAGAAACCAGCTCCTACAAACAAATCACCCTCATCTTCTGGAGAGTCATCATCTTTTGCTAGAAATGCATTCTCCGCTGTGTTAGCTGGAGATGCAACGTACTTATACTGAGATGTTGATGCATCTCTATCATTGTTTCTGGAGCTCTCATCAATTTCAACTGATTCAATTTTGGCAATCAGAAGATCAAGATCCATAGAAAACTTTTCTGTATGCTTCAATAAAGTGAGTGTCCAGGTTTCACACATGAGCCCATGCTTAAATCTATTTCAAACACTTTACTAGAGAACTTTAACACACACAATCACTCACCTGAAACAAAGCTAAGCTAAAAGCCTTTAAAAATAAGAAAAAGAATTTGCCATCTGGTGCAGAAAGTGATGAAGAGAAGACTAATGTTGAGATATTTGAGGAACAAGATTCTAAAAATATTGAAAATGGTCATCCGGTGAAAGTTAAATCTTATGAACCACGACCAGAAGAAGAAAATGTTTGTTCCCAAAGAATCTTATGAGATAAACTCAAAAGACCAATATCATGAGTATGTTGTTGAAAGTTGTTACCCTGAAAACTTTGTTGAAGAGGTTGTTGTGAAAAATTACGAAGGAAACACAAAGAATAAAAGGAAAGCAAAACAAGAAGAAGTAACAGTTGTGGATTCGTTTCCTTACGGATTCAACAATCCATAATTCATAAAATGGCAGAAAGAACAAAAAAGAAAGAAACTGCAAAAGAGTCTTCTTAAGATGCCATTCAATCCCAAAGCAAGAAAAGATCATCAAGATTGAGAAACCAGAGAAGGAGAAGGAAAAATGCTAAAGCTAAATCCTCTCAGAATCAAACTCAAAGAACAAATCAATCTAATTAATTAATCTAGTGAAGTTTGTGCCTACAGTTACTTTTGATATGAACACAATTCCAGAAACCAAATCAAACTCAAAGAACAAATCTAACTCTGATCTGAAAATAGATTCTGGTTCAAAGTCTTCCGCTACAAAAGATTTGTATCTTAGGAGTCTAGGAATAGTGTTAGTGAAAAAAATTCAAAAGAACAAACTCTCAAATAAAAAACAACAGATTAACTTTGCATCTCCTAAATCAAAACAAGGATCAAATGTGGCTTCCACATCTTAGGTTAATCAATAGTTGTTTAAATTTCAACGAAGGTAGTGTGAAATATGCAACATGTATAATCATAAAACTGTTGAATGTTTCTTTAACATGTATTGTCATATTTGTGATATGAACAACCATTTCATAGTTGCTTGTTATTTCAGCAAGTACTGTACCATTTGTGATGAAAGAAATCACAAAACTAAGGATTGTTACTTCCGAAAGAACTCGCCGAGGAAAGGAAATTTCAACCTAAGATTTCAAAGAAATCAAAACATTGGTTTTCAAGGTTTAACAAAACAACCTTCCTTAGGCTTGAGATCTTTTCGAAGGATCAAACCTGATTATGATGATTCGTATGCTGTGAAAACAAAGCATTATAAACAAGGAAAATTCGTTCCACCATCCATGAGAATGAACAATGGAAAGTTTGAAAAGTAAAATTCTTCTTAAAATGTTCCTATTGATGGTTTAAATTATCTTGCCGAGGATCTGGAAGAACGTTGACATGATTTGCGGATTAAGCAAATCAAAGATAATCAAAAATTTATTAGAAAACAAATTGATAAACTGAAACAACAAAAGAAGCCTAATTTGAATATGCTTTATTTTAAACAGTTTACCATTGTTGATAAATTTGGCAATCCCAAACCATCTCGACTTGGGTTGATAACTCAACTTAGATCTCCTTGAAATGCAGGTTCGCCCAAGAAAGCCTATTAACACGTGGTATGTTGATAGTGGGTGTAGCCGGCATATGACAGGCAACCATGCCTTGCTAGAAGATTTTAAGTTAAAAGATTACTCATGTTGCATTCGTGGGCGATGCAGGTGGTAAGATTACAGGCGAAGGAACAGTGTTCAATGGGATTATTAGCTTTAATAAATTCATCTATTGTGCACAGTTGAACTTTAATCTCTTAAGTGTTTCCTAAATTTGTAACAAATCTTACTCTGCTTTATTTGATGATTCTTTTTGTTACATTTTGAAGCCAGGTTTTCAGATAAGCAAAGAATGGGTAGTTGTTAAAGCTGTACGTGATCGAGATATATACAAGTTAGATATATCTCAAGTAGATCCAACTGTAGAACATGCCTAATTTTCTCGAGCGTCAAATGACGAAAGTCAGTTATGGCATAGACGTCTCGGACTTTCTGATTTCAAGAACATTAACAAGCTTGTAGTAGGAAACCATGTAGTAGGAACTCCAACTAAGAAGTTTGCTACAATAGATCTCTACACAGCACGTTTAAAAAGGAAGCAACACAGAGCGTCTTATAAGCCCAAGCTAATAAACTCAATTTCCAAGCCTCTCCAGATATTGCACATGGATCTATTCGGACCAATAAATGTGCATAGTATTGGAAAGAAATATTATTATTTGGTTATCATTGATGACTTTTCAAGATTTTTTATGGGTTTTCTTTTTGCATGCTAAATCTAACATTGCTGAGTTGTTAAAAGAATTCATCATTAAAGTAGAAAATCAATTAAGTAAAAGGTGAAAATTATTAGAAGTGATAATGGAACCGAATTTAAAAATGCCAATGATGACAGGTTTTGTGTAGAAAAAGGAATTGCTCGTCAGTTCAGTGCTCCTCGAACTCCATAACAAAATGGAGTTGCTGAAAGGAAAAACAGAACTTTGATTGAGGCCGCACGTTCCATGTTAGCAGATGCAAAGATTCCAATCACTATCTGGGATGAAGCCATATCCACTGCATGTTTTGTGCAGAATCGTTCATTACTTGTGAAAGATAAACCGAAAACTCCTTATGAGTTAATGTTCGGCAGGAAACCTAATATAGATTTTATTATGTCTTTTAGTTGTCCAGATTTGATTTTAAATTCAAATGCTTAGCTTGGAAAATTTGATGCAAAATCTGACGATGTATTTTTAGTTGGATATTCGTCGGTTTCAAAAGCCATTAGAGTTCATAACTCTAGGACGAATGTTATCCTTGAAACTTTTAATGTTAAATTTCTTGAAAACTCATTTCCATCCGTTGTTAATGGTCCAACTTGATTGTTTGATTTAGATTCTTTGTCAAACTATTTTAATTCTAACTTTTATGAATCTCCAAGTGAGAAAAAGAAACAAGTAGGAGATCTCAGATCTTTTAGTGATGATTCTGATTTTGATGACATGGATGATTGTAGCCCAGATTACCCATTCTTTTTGTTTGTTAAAGATCCTGTATTTTGTTTTAAATCTCATGATCAATCTCAATCTCAACAAGCACAAACACATCTTGTTTCTGAAAATTCAAATGTTTCGCAACCTTTTCCTAATGTTGGTCCTGAAATTATACAACTTCAGTCTGGAACTTCATCAGATTCTGATGATGTAGTTGTTACTGATAATCTTGATTACTTTATCAATTCACCGGCTCAACTTCCTAATTTCACTCCATATACTTTGAACTTATTGCAGCAACTTTCCGATTTGAACCAGACTAATCTTGATGTTAATGTTCAAGAAGATGAGATTACAACATCTCATGTTCACAAGAACCATCCTACGTCTCAGATTATCGATCCATTGCATGAGAAAACGACAAGGAGTCATTCAGAACAAGCAAACCTCTGATTATACTCGTGTTTTTTATCTCAAATTGTCCCTAAAAACATCACAGAAGCATTATAGGACAATAGTTGGATTGAGTGAATGCAAGAAGAGTTATTACACTTCCGCAAACAGGAAGTGTGGAAGCTTGTTGGTTTACCAAAAGGAGAGAATGCCATAGGCACCAAATGGTTGTACAGAAACAAGTAAGACGATCGGGGAATTGTTGTTCGCAACAAAGCAAGACTCGTTGCACAAGGTTGCACTCAAGAAGAAGGAATAAATTATGATAAAGTATTTGCTCTAGTTGCAAGACATGAAGCAATTCGTGTCTTCCTGGCTTATGCATCATATATGAAATTCAAGGTGTAGCAGATGGACGTAAAAGATGCTTTCCAGTATGGACCAATCACTAAGGATGTGTATGTCAAGCAACATCTAGGTTTTTAAGATTCCGAATATCCTAATCGTGTGTATAAGCTTAGTAAAGCATTGTATGGTCTTCATAAAGCTCTTAGAATTTGGTATGATACGTTGTCACAGCATTTGATCTAGCATGGATACACATGAGGGAAAATTGATCCGACTTTGTTGATAAAGAAGGATGCTGATGATCTCTTATGTGTTCAAGTGTATGTTGATGATATCATATTCAGTTCTACAAGTCCAACATTATGCAAAGAATTTGAAGAAATCATGAAGTCTCGTTTCCAAATGAGTTCTATGAGAGAAATTAAATTTTCCGTGGTCTTCAAGTGAAACAGACTGTAGATGGAATATTTATTAATTAGGAGAAATTCATTAAAAAACTCTTGAAAAAGTTTAAACTGCAAGATTGTCCATCCATCAGAACTCCAACCGACGTCAATACCAAGATTGAACCTGATCCGAAAGGAAAATCAGTTGATAAAACTCTATACAAATCTATGATTGGTTCTTTGATGTATCTTACTGCATCTAGACATGATATAATGTATGTTGTTTGTGTCTGTTCCAGGTACCAATCGGACCCGAAGGAATCTCATCTTATCGCTATTAAATGAATATTTAGATATCTCAAAGGAAAACCGGCTTTAGGGTTGTGGTATCCTTATGAAGGAAACTTCGAGTTACATGAACATACAGATAGTGATTATGGGGGATGTTGCCAAGATCGTAAATCTACGGCGGGTGGTTATCAAGTTTTGGGCCCCAGATTAGCAGGATGTTCTCAAATTCTTTGGTTACAAAACCAACTGGTGGATTACGGGTTCAATTATCTTAAAAATCCTACTTACATTGATAACACCTTTACTATGTTTATCACAGCTAATCTTGTCCAGCACTAAAAAAACAAAGCATATCGAAATTCGATATCATTTTCTCAGAGTAACTCTGAAAAAGATTTTATCATTTTGATTCAAATCTCAACCAAGAAACAATTGGCTGACCTATTTACAAAAGCATTGTCCCTCCCGTCAACTAACTCTCTACAGAGGGACATAACAAAGGGTACATGTCACCAAGAGTAATAGACTGGACCTGCTGTCTACCAGTGACTCGTACAAACTTCTCAGCACCACCTCAGGAAAGAATAAAGAAACTGACAAATATCTTCTCTCCTTGGTGCTGAAAGGTCTGAGAAGCAGAAATTAGTGAGGTTTTGGTAGCATCAGCCTAGGGGAAGTTTGTTAGGTCAAGTAAGGCTGATGCAACCAAAACAACGCTTAGAACAATTTTGATGCAACTGAGAAAGACTTCTGAAGGGCAAAGCTGCACTTCTAAAGATTAAAGTTAAATGAACTTTCGAAGAGGAACCCTGTCTTCCGAAGACAGTTATTCCTCTTCCGAAGATCAACACTTAGAAGATTTCAAGACAAGAACTTCCGAAGTATAAAGTCTTGAAAATCAGCAGAAGTCTTGGAAGAAGTAGACTCTTCCGAACTATAAGTGGCTTCAGAAGAACTTGTTCTTCCTAAGCCAGTTAACCCTCAGAAGAACCTACTATGAACCAGTGAATATAAGTATGGTCCTTCTGACAAGCCGCTGCAACCTCTAAGATACTGCATGGCGCTTTCCCACTTCCATGTAGTTGACCATACTTTATTTCTCTGTTCATCTTTTATCAGTTAGTACAGTTACCAACTTTAGTTGGTGATAAAAAGGTAATTCATGGACTTTTTGTGACTACCTAATCTAGGATAGTATTTTATCTTACATACCTTACTTCTAGCAATGTAGTATTTGTTTAGTTGTATGTTCCAGCTGGTAATCTTTTGTATAACCGGCTGTAGATAATAGTATATAGTTCTCATTGCAAACTCAGTTAGTATGCTCGTAAGAGTCTTGTAAAAGTTTGAGTTGACAAGTAATATATACAAGTATCTTGAAAACTATTTCTTGTGTTTGTTTACTTAGTATATTATTATCAACTCTTAAAGGATTCTGCATCATCATTCGAGTATTACTTAGTGAGTTTGAGAGATAACATTTGTGTTGAGTGACCTTATTCGATCCTGCAATTGGTATCAGAGCTTTTTAGGCTCTTGATTGTGAGATCTTACCATCCCAAATCAACATGTTTCATCACTCATACACTCACTTCACTCAAAATGACCCTCAACTAGAAATCATCTGAATCTGAAATGGGAACGATGACTAAAGCTCCCATTATCACCCCTGATAACTATAGATCTTGGTGCAAACGTATTGAAGGCTTCATTAGGTATCAAGATAGCAAAATGTGGAAATTTATCACCCACGGTCCTTACAAGCCAAAGGTGGCAGCACCGGTTGGTAACGGTGCCATGATAGCGAAAGCCGTTGAAGACTACTCAGATGAAGACTTCAAGTTGTTGGATATCGATAGCAAAGCCATGACTGTACTGCTTATTGCCATACCAAACTCCATAATGATAGGCTTTGAGCACTGTCAGTCAGCCAAAGAACTATTTGATGCTTTAACATTGATGTATTCTGGTTCCAATAAGTCCAAGAAAGAGTCCATGAAGCAACAGTTCGAAAACTTCACTTCTATTGCTGGAGAGACCCTCAGCCAGCAATACTTCAGGTACATAGACCTATTTCATCTAAAGACTCTTGAGAAGAGAGATCTATCAAGGAAATTCATGAGTGCACTTCCTCATGAGTAGACTTTCTACTGTGTCTCTATCAAGAGGATAGAGAATTTGAACACTCTCATAATAATTGAACTGTATGCCATCCTTGATGGATATCGTGTAGAGATGGAGACTTAGAAAGGTCAACAGATGAGCAGAACCTCTAGTCTTCCTGCTAGCAACACTTTGATTGTTGCTGAAGGCTCAAGATCCCCCAGCCCAAGCAGTACCTGACTTACTCCCAGCAGCCATCATGTTCTTCTGGACCATACATTACCTTTCTCGAGACACCAAGGTCTCGCAAGCTCAATCAAGTCCCTTCCAGGAAAATTGTGCCTTTGTTTCAGGAAATGAGCATTCTAGTGATTTTCAGTTCTACTTTGATAATCTTGAATGCTTTAGCCTAGATGATGTTGAATACATGGACATTGTCCACCAAATGGCTCTGTTGACTTATAGAGCAAAAAAGTTCTTTAAAAGAACTGGAAGGCAGTTCCCTCAAAACCCAACCAACAACAAATTCAGGTTTTACAAGACCAAGGCCAAGTGTTACAACTGCAACCAGCTTGGTCATTTTTCTAGGGAATGCAAAGCTCCTAAATCCAATCCAGGAGCCACTCAAGCCTCCACACATTCTGCCACACCCAAAGCTGTTGCAAAGTCAAAGTAACATCACACTACTACTGTTGCTCAAGAAGTTGACTGGAGCTTCATGGTGCAAGATGTCACCCCTGCTCAAGCACGTATGGCTGGAACTAATGTCAACAAGGTATATGAACACCTTTGTACTCCAGCTTGTATTGCTAAAGTTAAACTGTATCAGGAGTACAACATGGAAGTCAAATATGATATTGAGTCCTGAAACATTTTAAAATCTGATTTTAAAAGGGCAGAATCTGACTATAAAATGAAAATTGAAGAGTTAGAGAAAACTTTTTCCTCTTTAAAACATGAACACTCAAATTATAGGACTTAAATCAAAGATTTAATTTCCAAGTTAACTGAGGCTCAAGCCCAGCTAGTAATAGTTGAGGCTAAAGCAAAGAAGTATGCTATTGAAGAGTATAACTTCAAAACCCTTATTGCATCATCCTCCTACTCAAAGGTCTATTATCAAAACAAAGGTGAGTTGGGAACCAATGAAATTGCTCCACCACACTCTTATATGTCTATAAGACAGCCAAGATGTGGTACTAATGAGCAAGAGCTTCCAACTGCTGACGCATTACCTCTTGAAAAGAAGAATGATGCAACTATGAAGACCATCACAGGGAAGAAACAGGTAGAAAACACTATTCCCACCAGTGATGATCAATCCCTGACCACCAAAGCCAGAAGAAACAAAGCTAAGGTAGCCAGAAAAATTACCAAGAAAGTGGCTGAGTCCAAGCTAAAGATAGATCCAAAGAAAAAGGGTGTATTCATTTTAGCCGGATTCCAAGTGGTTGGAAGTTTTGATCCAAGAAAAGAGTGTAATACTAGCACTCCTATCGAGCTGAAGGATCAGAAGCTGAAGGGGAAGACTGTTGACGATGAAAAGAAGTGCAAGAAACAACAGTCCTCACACCCCATGAAGAGTAACATTGAGTGCATAATGTGTGGTTTGCACAATCATGGCTAAAGATGGTTACTACAATCCTGCAAGCACACATTGTGCAAACAATGTTAGGAAAGAAAGAGTCAAGGAGGGTTTCACATTTGGACCTTATCATATGGTTCAAGTTTTAAGAAAAGGATAGCTTGTTTCCGAAGCCAACTTACTTTTGGAAGAAACTCATTCTTCCAAAAGGAAAATAACTTCGGAAGACAAGCCAAAGAAAATTCAAAGAAACAAAAGGATTCCTTTGAAACCTTCCGAGAAGAAGAATGCTTCGGAAGAAAAGGTGGTGAAAGCTTCTTTCGAGAAGAAAGAAGCCTCGGAAGTAAACTATGCTGCTCAAGCTTCATCAAGTTCATCTGCACTGATCAACCAAAGGATGGAATAGAAGATCAGAGAAGATGCCAAGCCCAAACCTCCTCTTCTCAAATCTCAGTTGAACCCCCATGCATACATTTTGGTTCAATATCATCTGCATTGGAAGAGCCCAAGACTAACAAGGCTTGGGTTTCCAATAGTAACTAACTTTTTCACCAACTAGGCTTGGATTGTAGATAGTGGATGCTCCATGCACATGACAGGGAACTGATCTCTCTTCAACAATTTCAACATTTTGATGGAGGTCTTGTTCAATTTGGAGGTGAAGTCGGAGGATACATTTCTAGTAGAGGTAGTGTATCCAATGGTAAGTTAAAAATCGACAAAGTAAACTTTGTCAAACAACATGAACACAATCTTTTAAGTGTTTCTCAATTCTGACCAAAAGCACCAAATGCTTTTCACAGAACATGAGTGCATTATCCTCAAACCGGATGATAATTCTCAGGAATTGGTTCTTCTTAGATCTCCAAGAGAGGGGATATGTACAAGCTGGATATGAACAATGCTTCCCCATTGGGTGAAATATCATGCTTTCTTTCCAAAGCTAATAGTGATGAGTCAACTCTATGGCATAAACAAATGTGTCATGTTAATTTTAAAACCATGAACAACTTGGTTAAAAATAATTTGGTGCATGGTGTGCCAATTTTTCTGCAAAGATAATTGTGTTGCTTTTTTGAAAGGGAAACAGCACAGGACATATCATAAATCCAAAGAAGTTAACTCTATCACTACTCCATTACACTTATTGCACATGGATCTGTTTGGTCCCACAAGTATAATGAGCATTGGAAGGAAATCATACTGCCTTGTGATTATTTATGATTTTACTAGATTTACATGGGTATTCTTTTTGAGAACTAAAGATGAAACTCCTGAAACTTTAAAATCCTTTATTCTGAAATAGAAAATCAAATTGATCACAAGGTTAAAATAATTAAAAGTGATCAAGGGACTGAGTTTAAGAATCAAGTTCTTGACTTATTCTGTAACTCAAAAGGGATTGCCAGATAATATAGTGCTCCTAGAACTCCTCAACAAAGTGGTGTTGCTGAGAGGAGAAATAGGACACTTATTGAGGCTGCTAGAACTATGTTGGATGATTCAAAGCTGCATGTAACATTCTGGGCAGAGGCAGTCAGCACTGCATGCTATGTGCAAAACAGGGTTCTTGTAGTTAAGTCCCATGGAAATACCCCTTATGAGATATGGAACAAGAGGCCACCATTCATTGGCTTTCTTAGGTCCTTTGGCTGCAGGTGTACCATACTTAACATAAAGGACAATTTGGCAAAATTTGCTGAAAAGTCGGATAATGCTATCTTTGTTGGATATTCCTCTAACCTCTATTGCCTATAGAGTTTATAATATTAAAAATCAACAATTTGAGAAATCTTCCAACATTATTGTAAATAACCACACTCCTTGTGTTAGGGGGAATGGTCTGACCATATCTTTGATTTAGAATTGTTTCCAAACAATTCTAAATCTTCTTGTGAGAATGTTTCAGGTAGAACGGGAACTCAAAGTGACTCTGATGATGATCAACTATTTGAGTTACCCATACCTATTCCAAGTTCTCCAAGAATTGATGAAAATCAAGCTCCCACAAATGGAAGACCTGAAAGCATGACTATCTCAGGACGAGTGGAGCTTCAACCAGTTGTCAACAAAGTGAGCCTCAAAACTCATCAAGTGACAACTCAAACACTACACAACACCATGCTGATGGAAGCAGCAATCTGGAGGAACAAGCAACTGTTAATGCTGCTTTATAGCTAAATGCCACTAATGCTGTCTCTCCTTTATTTAATCAGTCCTCAGAATGAGTGTGAGACATCAGCTGGTCCAAGTGTTCAAAATCCTAAGCAGAACTTATCTAATTTGGATCTCTCCATATAACTACATGTGATCCCTAGGCTCACGATTCACAACACTCATCCAGCTGAGAAATCATTAGAAATATTTCTGAAGGTATGAGAACAAGAGGACAGACTCCTAATAGGAATATCTGCTTATACTCATGAATCCTTTCTCAGATAGAACCAAAGAAGGTAGAAGAAGCTTTGAAAGATAGTAGTTTGATTAAATCAATGCAGGAGGAATTGCTTCAATTCAAGAGACAAAAAGTTTGGAACCTATGTCCACTACCATCTAGTCAAGTACCCATTGGCACAAAGTGGGTATTCAGAAATAAAAGGGATGATATATGCTTGATTATCAAGAACAAGGCAAGACTGGTAGTTCAAGGATATACACAAGAGGAAGGAATTGATTACACTGTTGTCTTTGCACCTGTTGCAAGACTTGAGGTAGTGAGAATCTTTCTTGCTTATGCAACATCCAAGAATATTACAGTTTACCAGCTTGTTCTCAAGTGTACATTTCTCTATGGGGATATAGATAGAGAAGTCTATGTATGTCAACCTCCAGGATTTGAAGACCCATAACATCCCAAGTACGTGTGCAAATTGGATAAAGCTTTCTATAGGTTGCACTAAGCACCTAGGCTGTGGTACCACTAATAAGACTTTGTTCATAAGGAAGTCCAAGAAATATTTTTTTCGCTAGTACAAGTCTATGTTGATGACATTGTATTTGGTACCTCAAATGACCAAATGTGTAAAGACTTTGAGAGCATTATGTGAATCCAAGGATCGCAATCTGGAATTATCAGTGTTAGATTGGAATCGAGTAAATGATTGTGGAATGATCATTAATCGTTGCTTAATTGATTAATTATTAAAAATAAAAGACAATGAAAATTAATAATAAAGAGCAGAATGATTTCAACAAAATAACTGAAAGAATAAGATTTGATTCAAAAGTATTTCATTATAACTTATAAATGATTACAAAAGAACAAACAATTAATGCTATAAACAATGTTTGCCTCAAGCATGTTGATGTTTGTGATGTATTGATGTGACGACTGCTAGGGTTTTTGTGTTTGATTGATTGTGTGAATTGACGTGATGTTTGGTGTTTTCCGTCTAGTCGCCCGTCATTGATGTGTTAACCTAAGACTTGTCCTTATAGGCATTTATGTTTATGTTAAGGAAACACCGAATCTCTTGGAGTCTGTGTTTGACTTGTTGACTTGACTTGCTTGATGTTGCAAGTACAAGTGTTTGGTCTTCTGCAGTTATATTGTCTTCCGCAGGAGTCTTCCTTTCTGTAGGAGTCTTCACTTGTTCTTTGTTGTACAAGTTATTCATCCGTGGGTCTTCGATCTCTCAGTACTCCCTTAGACTTGTCTGCATTGGTGTTCTTCTGTAGGAAATCCTTGGATTTTGTTTCTAGTTAGAAGATTATCTACCGAAGAGCAAATTTGTTCATTCGTAGATGATTCTTACACTTAGTCAATTTCAAAAATCAAATGAGTCTAATGTTTGATCCTACAATCATAGATACAAATCAACACATATATGGGTTAACCTCTATACATAATCCATACATCAAAATAATAAATTACAAAATTTCATTACAAGTATTGATTAAAGTTCTAAGCCTATTCAAAAGAATCTAGACCTATTATTCCTAGATCCAACAATACTTCCCCTTAGGCTTAGCAACTTTCAATTTAGCTCTTCAGGCTTGAAAGCTCTTTGACTCTTGCAATTATTTTGTTGTAGAAGTAAGAGTCTGCAGTCTTTTGATCATCATACTTGTATATAATCTCCATCTTGCAGATCATCTTTAGAGTTTCAAAACTTAATCCCAAAACATCTTCTTCAGTAGTGAGTGTTTCCACAACCCTCTGATTATGAACTATCTCAAGTTCATCATATTCTGAGATCCTGAGTTTAGTTACTTCCTTGATGTTTGTTCCAATTAGCTGGCCAGCCTCATATCTCCTTCTCTTGTATGCTTTTGCATGTAGTTTGTCAATCACTTGAATCAGATGTACATACAGACATAAATCACGTTGAGCTTTCTCATCAACAAGCTTTGGGAAGATTTTTTCATGTAGGTATGAAGTAATGCTTGGGTGAAGCAGCTTGATTTCAACTAGATCAAATATCCCCTTCTCTCAGCTTTCTTTCTATCTTCATTCCTCAACGGCACCAACTCTTTTGTTTTCTCAACATATCCCTCTTCTGTTATAGGATATGTATATTGATTTCCTTCAAAGCTTTTTATTACTGCTGAATTCCTCTTGTTGTATCCAACCCTCTTTAAAAATTCATCATCTACAAAAGTTGGATTTTGATATTTTCTTCCCTTGATTTCTTATTTTGTGGTCAGCATCCTCCCTCTTAGCTTCCTTTAGCATGTCATCTATGAATTTTGTCTTTATCCTTCCTACTAAAACAGATATGTCTCTTCCTCTTGGGTGGATTGGATAGTTAGAGATGATTAAGCTTTGCAAATCCTTAATATCACCTTCAGGAAGACTCGATAATATTTCTACATCATGGAAGTATTGGATTCTTCCAAATGTTCTCTTAATGATTGCACAATTCCAGTTTGGATCATATTTCCAGGCCATAATCCTATTTTCTTCCACAAAACTAGGAGTTGTGATATGATCAAAAAGCTCTATCAGTGTTGACTTTTGCTATATTATTTTTCTTACAGTAGTTCCCAAAGGCCATACCTTTCCAGGGATAACTTCTCGGGGTTCTCTAATTAGCTTTTCCTTCCATTTGTGCTGGTCTTTAGATTCAACAGTTACATGATGACCAGGGAGTTTGTTTTGTTGCTCATAAGCTGGGTTTGGAGCTTCAGTTGTCAACTTTACACAACTTTCTAGCTCTACCTTCATGACATGCTCCATCATCTTTCTTAGCTCAGCCACTGATTTTCCCTTCCGTTCATCCACTTTGTAGTTATGCTCTTGTAACCAACAAGTCATATTATACCTGCTCAGCCTTGCTGTATCACAGTGACCAAACTCTTTCTTTGTTTTCTGGATTGACTGATAGGCTGTGAATGTCTCATAGTCGGTGTTGGGGATCATAAACCTTGCAAGCTCAAACTCTTTCAGCAGATCTTTCATATCATTCATGTTCATCATCTCTACCATGTCATATGGAAATCTATGGTTTATCAGGGTCATAAACATTGTTGATTCCTGCCTCTCTTCCAATATGTCTTTATGGTTAGGAAATCATCAGCTTTTGATTCCTTTTGTTCTTTGGGAGAGTCAATCTTTGTCAGCTCATTCCACTTAGCATCACTCTCAGTTTCAGCATGAGACACAGGCTTTAATGTTGAAACATCCACTGAGGGAGTGTGCTCTAGGGATATAAATTTTGATCTCTTAGGAGAATCTTGTACTTCAATCACTTCCTTCTTAACAGGACCAAAGTACTTCCTTTTCCATGAATATTGAATGATTGGCATTGAAGCTTCAGCTGATTCTTTTGTTGGTTTTGATTCAGGAGCAGTTGATTCAAAAACACTTAATTTGATCTTTAACTCCACAACTTCTTGAGCTCTCTTCTTCAGCATCTCAGACATATTGTTCAGTTTGTTGTTGGCTATCTCCAAATCAGCTTGCATTCTCTCATTTTCTTCCTTTTCTAGCCTCATTGACTCCTTCAGTTCTTTCACCAGTTGGTGTAATGCATCAACCACCTCATTATTGGTTTGAGAATCTTCTCTTAATCTCTTCAGTCTTGCTTCCTGTTTATTGATCAACTCTTCCTTTTCTTTCATCATACCCTTCAATTCTCTAATTGTTTCCAATCTTTTGTTTGATTTGATGATAAGTTTCTTGTACTAAGCAACCAGATAACTTTTGCTGACTGGGATATCATCATCACTGAGATCATCTTCATTATAAGCATATGAAATCAACATATTTAGCTTCTCTTCCCCTTCTGGATTCTGATCAACAGTCTCATTATCATTAACTTCAATAGGAGCTATACTTGCTGAGCTTGAACTGGACTCAACTGCTTGATCTGCCTGCTCTTGATGTTGTTGTAGTTGTTACTGAAGATCAGTGATTGGAGAGACTGGCTCAGTATCATTTGAGTGAACAGGGGTTTGAGATTTGGTTAAAGATAATTGAACAGTTATAGCTTGAGAGGCTAACTCAGTCTCACCAGTGTAAATACTCTCTGTTGATTGGTTTTCAGGAGTTGGAGGTTGTTGATAAATTTGTAATTGTTTTTGAATTGGGGAATTTGTTGGCTTTTTTGACTGGCTGGTGAGAGAGTGTAAGGCTCCGTTCCGGGACGCTTACAGTTGGTAAATCATCGCACATAAAACATACAATTTCATTTACTGGAAGAAACATCGCAGCGGAAACATTAAAACAACATTCCATTTCATCATAAAAGCTTTTGCAAAATAATACATCGTTATCACATTACAAAATACTTGTTTCATTACATCACAAAAGCATTATAAAAATGGATGCCATCCAAAATAAGCTTAGTAGCCGCCCTGTGCCATCCTTAGCAACCTCACCTGCCAACTAGAAACACATAAAAGTCAGTGTTGCTGAGTGAGTTCTAGTTTTATAATATAAAACATACTTTTACTTTCGTTAAAACTGTTCATTTCTTTCTTTCAAATCATATCCGGCTTTAGAACGTGATCACACATCGTACGTACACATAGATAATATTTATTATCTTTATCATCGTTCATTTCGTACATTTCGCACGTTTCGTACTTATCGCACTTTTCGTACATTTATTATCTTTCACTTCTATCTAGGTCCTATCATGTACTTAACCCCCCTCTAGAGCACCAAGCAATTTCATCTAGGGTTAAGTGACAAGGACCCCATATCGCACGTATGGAGTGGTCACTAGGACAGACTCCCCCTGTGTGTGTGAACTCTTATGGGTTCGCCAAGATCACACGCTTTATAACACACTGTAAATAGGAAATCGCACGTGTTGGAGCAGTCACCGACACTGAACTCTTACTGTGTGTATGAACCATTATGAGTTAGCCAAAATCGCACGCTGTAAGTACACACACAGTTGAGCTAACAACTCTCAATGAGTTGTGAACCTCCTTTCATTTGCATGCAAGCCTTTCATACTTTCATTCGTTCATTAATGCATGCATTCATTATTTCGTTCCTCTTTTCATTATCTTCCACTTTACGTTACATCATACTTAATCATTCATTCATTATCATTCAACGCAAAGCCATGAGAAGATAAACATACGTAAACAGGAACATCAACAAGATCATGCAAATCATCACACATATCAGCATGCATACATAACATATATCACCCGCACCATCATGCATAACATCATACATAACATCATCAATATACATCATCATCATGCCCATCATAACGTCTATGACCTCAAAAGTCAACTTACATAAACCCTTCGAAAACTCCCAAGTCAAAACCCACATCTGCACTTCCCCTCGTAAGTCGTAAAATAAACCATTGTTCTTTCGGGCGTATGAGCCCTACTTGGGCGTATGGACCCTATGCGAATGGACATCAGGCGAATGGACCCTATGCGAATGGACCTATGCGGATGGACCTATGCGGATGGACCTATGGGCGAATGGACACCTATGCGTATGGACTCTCAGTCGCATAGCTTTCATGCGTATGGCCTTCAGTCGCATGACTTCAGGCGCATGAACTCAGTCGCATACCCTTCGTGCGAATGGACCTCAGTCGCATAACCTTCAATCGCATACCTTATAGGCGCATGAACTTCGGTCGTATGACTTCCATGTGTATGGACCTCAGTCGCATGGCAATCGTGCGCATGGACCTCAGCCGCATGCCATTCGGCCGTATGGCCTCCAGTCGCATGCCATTCGGCCGCCTAGCCCTAGCTGATGCAAAATGCAGTTCATCCCGAACCCAATCTGCCATTTTTGGTCTCCAAGCTCCCCCTAACTCATTCTAAGCCCAAATCAACCATCCTAAACCTTAGGAAAACATACCACAACACCATTCAAGCACACACAAGCCCGAAAACAAACTCCACTCGCATCACACACAAACACATACACACGAGTCAAACTCACACATTTCAAAAACGGGTTTCACTATGTGTAAAAGAGGGGTCCTAGAACTCACACAAACGACCCTGACAAGAAGAGCTTCGATTCAACCCGTTACACTTCGATTTTAACGCTCGAATCCACCCGAACCAAGCTTTCTCTCCCTTTTTCTCCCTTTTCTCCTTCTATCCTCTCTTTGGCTGAGTTTTGGAAGTGTGGGGAGAGTGTGGGCTGCCCTTCCCTCTTATTCTTCTACTCATCCAATCCTTCTCCCGTTTTGGCGAGTTTGGTCCCCCGACTTTGGACTTTATTTCTTTTTCTTCTTTCGTCGGCTTCAAAGAAAATATCCGGGTGTACAAGTCCACCCCCCTTATATAGGTTTTGTCCCCGAAACCTGTTATTCCTCAAACAAACGTGGGTAATGATGCCTCATTTCTTCTTCAGTCTCCCACGTTGACTCGGATCCCTTCTTGTGCTTCCATTGTACACGCACAAGAGGAACTGCTTTATTCCTCAGCCTCTTCTCTTTTCGATCGATGATTGTCACTGGTTGCTCCACATAATTGAGTCGTTCGTCTACTTCGATATCTTCCAGTGGAACAATCATATCTTCATCTGCCAAGCACTTCCTTAGATGAGATACATGGAATGTTAGGTGAATTCCACTTAGCTCATCTGGTAACTGCAATCTATAAGCCACCTCTCCTACTCGAGCTATGATTCGGAAACGGCCTATGTACCTCGGGCTCAACTTGCCCCGCTTTCGGAAACGAATGATACCCTTCCAAGGTGAGACCTTCAACATAACCCGGTCACCCACCTGGAATTCAATTGGTCTGCGTCGTTTATCAGCATACGACTTTTGTCTATCTTTGGCTGCCTTCATAAAGGCTTTGATCCTTTCAAGCTTCTCAGTCGTAGCCTCGATCACCTCGACGCTCCCTAACTCTTTATGACAGATATCACCCCAACAGACGGGGGTTCTGCATGTCCTACCATATAGCATCTCATAAGGTGGCATGCCAATGCTGGCATGATAACTATTATTATATGAGAACTCAGCTAACGGTAAGTGGTCATCCTAACTTCCTCCAAAATCGATAATACAAGCATGTCCTCCAATGTCTGAATGGTCCTCTCTAACTTACCATCAGTCTGAGGATGATAAGTCGTGCTAATATGTAACCTCGTCCCCATAGCGTCGTGGAATTTCTTCCAAAATTTAGATGTAAACCGATTATCACAATTAGACATAATAGACACCGGCTGATAGTGCCTCCAAATCTTTAACACAAAGACCACGGCTGCTAGCTCCAAGTCATGAGTAGGATAATTGATCTCATGAACCTTCAACTGTCAGGATGCATAGGCTATAACCTTTCCTCTCTGCATTAACACGCACACCAACACTGAGTAGGAAGCATCAGAATAAACCACCAGATCTTCACTTCCATCGAGCAATGACAGAACAGGAGCTTGAGTCAATCTCGCCTTCAATTCCTCGAACGCCTTCTCTTGAGCTTGACCCTATACAAACTTCACATCTTTCCGGGTCAACTTAGTTAGTGGAGAGGCGATCTTAGAGAAGTCTGGAATGAATCTTCTGTAGTAGCCCGCCAAACCCAAGAAGCTACAAATCTCAGATGGCGTCTTTGGTGACTTCCATTGCATCACCGCCTCCACCTTTGCCGGGTCCACCATAATCCCGTCAGGATTCACCACATGATCCAAGAATTAAACCTCCCGCAACCAGAACACGCACTTGGAGAACTTGGCGTACAACTTCTCCTTTCTAAACATTTCCAGAACCTCCCGAATGTGACCGGCATGCTAAATCTCACTCTTCGAATAAATCAGGATATCATCGATAAACACAATCACTGATTTATCTAGCATCGGCCGACACACTCGATTCATTAGATCCATAAAAGCAGCTAGCGCATTGGTCAAACCAAAAGACATGACAAGAAACTCGTAGTGACCATAACACGTGCGAAAAGCTGTTTTAGGGATATTCTGCTCTTTCAACTTTAACTGATGATAGCCCGATCGAAGGTCTATCCTTGAAAACCAACTGGCACCTTGAAGCTGATGAACAAATCATCAATTCTCGGTAAGGGGTATCGATTCTTTATCGTCAACTTATTCAGCTCATGGTAGTCAATACACATTCTCAAACTACCGTCTTTCTTCTTCACAAACAGTACCAGAGCACCCTAAGGAGAGATACTCGTTCTAATGAACCCCTTATCAAGCAGCTCTTGCAACTGCTCCATCAACTCTTTCATCTCCGTCGGAGCCAGCCGATACGGCGCCTTGGCGACAGGTTGGGCACCCGGTATCAGATCATCCGAAACTCGATCTGTCTGTCAGGTGGCACTCCTGGTAAATCTTATGGCAACACGTCTGGAAAGTCACACACAACCGGTACCTCAGAGAGTTGTGGTGTTGGCATATCCACATCCTTTACATAGGCCAAGTAGGCACTACGTCCACGCCTCATACACTTTCCCGCCACCGCCATTAAATCACTTTCAGAATCATCGTGACCCGATCCCCATATACAGTTACCGAACTCCCGTCAGGTGCTGTCAGACGAATCATCTTCTTGCGACACACAATATTCGCCTCAAAGTCCGCTAACCAATCCATCCCAATAACCACATCGAAACCACCTAAGGTCATCACGAACGGTCTAACAGGAAACTTATGACCTTCTAATTCCACATCATAGTCTTTTATCATCTCAGAAATTCTGGTAGACTTACCTATGGCAGTTTCTACACCAAAGGGCGCATCAACACTCCTACTACTAACAGGTAGTTTAGCATAGAAAGCAGTAGAAATAAAACTTTTACTGGCACCAGAATCAAACAACACAGAGGCTAAAGTTTGGTTTACTAGAAACGTACCGAACACAACATCAGGGTCCGTCCTAGCCTCCTCCTGCGTATTTGTAAATGCTCTGGCGCTCGCCATCTGTCCTTCTCCTCCGGTCTTCTTCACCCCCGAACCCTCAGCCCTCGGCTTCTTATAGTCTCTACTAATGTGACCACTTTCCCCACAGTTGTAGCACCTAACAACCCCACAATCTCTAGCCATATGACCAGGCTTCCC
Organism: Flaveria ramosissima; assembly: GCA_025215565.1. Classification (NCBI taxonomy): domain Eukaryota; kingdom Viridiplantae; phylum Streptophyta; class Magnoliopsida; order Asterales; family Asteraceae; genus Flaveria; species Flaveria ramosissima. Next base: position 66,176,345 of record CM046039.1, read on the forward strand.
GCACTTGAAGCAGATGTTTGATCCCCATTTATATTCTCCCAAATGCTCCTTCCTGCATTTACCACACCTCTTCGACCCCGCACCAGGTGTGACCACACGACGGTCATCCACCCGTGCCTTCTTGTTACTCGTTGGGGCACCACCCCGACCAAACCTCTTCCCGTTCCAGTTCCGGTCTCCACCACCCTTCTTACTGCCTTCAGCCACCACCACCGTTCTTTCATCATACAACCTCCCTGCCAAGTCAACCGCCAACCTAAACGTGATCGGTCGGGCGGCGATCATGTGCCTACGAATATCTACTAGCAAACCCTGAATGTACCTCTTGATCTTTCGCGATAGAGGCGTCACCTGATCCGGCAGCAGCCGTGCCATCTCATTGAACTTGGTGGTGTACTTCTGATGTGCCATCGTTCCCGCCTCCAACTACAGGAACTCTCTCTCAACTTTGTCCATTTCTCTATAAGGACAGAACTCCTCTATCACCAACCTCTTCAATTTGGACCGTCCCGACTACCCTCAGCTTGGACAATATTGTCCCACCAGCATAAAGCTGAGTCCACGAAAGAATGGACGGCAAACTTTACCTTCTGATCCTCCTGACACTCGCTGATATTCAGAACAGCTTCCATTTCTCTCACCCATCGGTGAGCAGCAGCAGCAGTGCTGTAACCATCAAAAGTAGGGGCTTGCATCGTTGAAACGCCCGTAGTTACAGCCTCGTGCCGCCTCTGGCGTAGGCTCTTCTTCTTCTTCCTCGTCTTCATTATCTAAGAGAACCGTTTCAGGCTCTAGTTGCTCCCGTCCTCCTGAGGACTTGTTTCTCTCCTTTCTTTCTCCTTCCTTTACAGCCTTGATAACTTCGGTCACCACAGACGGTAGATCATCTGCATGACCTGATGAACCTTCTCTACCACTGCCTCTTTCACTGAGGCCCTCAGATTCGCGCTTTCATCACCAGCCTCTGGATGAGGGGTCTTCGGCTCTTCATGAGTCACCTCTTCAGCTATGGGTCTTCCTCTCGTGACCCGTGGTCCAGTACCACGTCCACCACGACCTCCACCGCGCGAAGCTTTCGAAGATCTACCACCAGCCATTCACACGCACACTGAAAGATTCAAACACCAACACGGTCATTCAAGGAAACAGCTCAGTTCATGTCAAGTATAGTAAGTCCCTAATTATAGTGGCCAGTTGTGATTAGCCACTTACTTTACTCTTCATACCCCAATCATTACCTATCCGGACTACATCAGTATCTAAATCTACAAGCAACACATAAACCACATAACATGCGCACGTAATACCGGTTAACATTACGAAAATACCTGATGGCACGCAGCTACTCAGATTGGCATCACGTTCCCTTTCCATCCCATTTTCAGTTTAAGTTAAGGTTCATTTTGAAAATTTACTGGTTTTACTTAAACTCTCTGATACCAACTTGTAAGGCCCCGTTCCCAGGATGCTTACAATTGGTAAATCATCGCACATAAAACATATAATTTCATTAACTTGAAGAAACATCGCAGCGGAAACATTAAAACCACATTCTATTTCATCACAAAAGCTTTTGCAAAATAATACATCGTTATCACATTACAAAGTACTTGTTGCATTACATCACAAAAGCATTATAAAAATGGATGCCATCCAAAATAAGCTGAGTAGCCGCCCTGTGTCATCCTCAGCAACCTCACCTGCCAACTGGAAACATATAAAAGTCAGCGTTGCTGAGTGAGTTCTAGTTTTATAATATAAAACATACTTTTACTTTCGTTAAAACCGTTCATTTGTATCTTTCAAATCATATCCGACTTTAGAACGTGATCACACATCGTACGTACACATAGGTAATATTTATTATCTTTATCATCGTTCATTTCGTACATTTCGCACGTTTCGTACTTATCGCACTTTTCATACATTTATTATCTTTCACTTCTATCTAGGTCCTGTCATGTACTTAACCCACCTATAGAGCACCAAGTAATTTCAGCTAGGGTTAAGTGACAAGGACCCCATATCGCACGTATGGAGTGGTCACTAGGACAGACTCCCCCTGTGTGTGTGAACTCTTATGGGTTCGCCAAGATCGCACGCTTTATAACACAGTAAATAGGAAATCGCACGTGTTGGAGCAGTCACCGACACTGAACTCTTACTGTGTGTATGAACCCTTATGAGTTAGCCAAAATCGCATGCTATAAGTACACACACAGTTGAGCTAACAACTCTCAGTGAGTTGTGAACCTCCTTTCATTTGCTTGCAAGCCTTTCATACTTTCATTCGTTCATTAATGCATGCATTCATTATTTCATTCCTCTTTTCATTATCTTCCACTTTGCATTACATCATACTTAATCATTTCAATCATTATCATTCAACGCAACGCCATGAGAAGATAAACATACGTAAACAGGAACATCAACAAGATCATGCAAATCATCACACATATCAGCATGCATACATAACATATATCACCCGCACCATCATGCATAACATCATACATAACATCATCAGTATACATCATCATCATGCCCATCATAACGTCTATGACCTCAAAAGTCAACTTACATAAACCCCTGGGAAACTCCCAAGTCAAAACCCACATCTGCACTTCCCCTCGAAAGTCAGAAAATAAACCATTGTTCTTTCGGGCGTATGAGCCCTACTTGGGTGTATGGACTCCCTCCAGTCGCATGGCCTTCCAGGCGACTGAACACTTAGGCGAATGGACATAAGGCGAATGGACCGTATGCGAATGGACCTATGCGGATGGACCTATGGGCGAATGGACACCTATGCGTATGGACTCTCAGTTGCATAGCTTTCATGCGTATGGCATTCAGTCGCATGACTTCAGGTGCATGAACTTCAGTCGCATACCCTTTGTGCGAATGGACCTCAGTCGCATGGCCTCCAGGCACATGGACCTCAGTCGCATAACCTTCAATCGCATACCTTACAGGCGCATGAACTTCGGTCGTATGACTTCCATGCATATGGACCTCAGTCACATGGCAATCGTGCGCATGGTCCTCAGTCGCATGCCATTCGGCCGTATGGCCTCCAGTCGCATGCCATTCGGTCGCCTAGCCCTAGCTGATGCAGAATGCAGTTCATCCCGAACCCAATCTGCCATTTTCGTCCTCCAAGCTCCCCCAAACTCATTCTAAGCCCAAATCAACCATCCTAAACCTTAGGAAAACATACCACAACACCATTCAAGCACACACAAGCCCGAAAACAAACTCCACTCGCATCACACGCAAACACATACACACGGGTCAAACTCACACATTTCAAAAACGGGTTTCACTATGTGTTCCTGCCCCAAATCGTTCAAAGGTGTGTAAAAGAGGGGTCCTAGAACTCACACAAACAACCCCGACAAGAAGAGCTTCGATTCAACCCGTTACACTTCGATTTTCACGCTCGAATCCACCCGATTCAAGCTTTTTCTCCCTTTTTCTCCCTTTTATCCTTCTCTCCTCTCTTTGGCTGAGTTTTTGCAAGTGTGGGGAGGGTGTGGGCTGCCCTCCCCTCTTATTCTTCTACTCATCCAATCCTTCTCCCGTTTGGGCGAGTTTGGTCCCCCGACTTTGGACTTTATTTCTTTTTCTTCTTTCATCGGCTTCAAAGAAAATATCTGGGTGTTACATTGAGGTTGGGGGGATGGTTCATGATGAATAGGTGATTGCTAATGATAATGTATGGGAGATTAAGGAAGGGAATGTGAATGGGAGTCTTGCTCAGTATCAGCAGATGTACTTTCTTGCTGGTCTTCCCACACTAACTCTAATGGAATGTTGGCATTCGCATCAGCCACATGTGCAAACATTGGCATATCTTCACCTTCATACCTTCCACTGATATTATTCAGGACAGATCTTCCTAGATATTCTTGAACAAACACATCACCCTCTCTAGCTATTCCAGGCAGATCAACATTGATGATTAGTTGTAGGAGCCTTGGAAACATTTACATCTTGTCAGCCTTTTCCACTCTAATTTGATCACATAGACAACTAAAATTGTATTTTGAGTAGTTGTATGTCCTTCTCTCAAAAATTCCAATAGTGCCTGATGAAATGTGGCTTGAGAATCTGTCTACCCCATACTTCCTGTTTGAAATGCACTTCAGATAGGTGTGACATAAGAATCGATATGGCTTGCATAATCTTCCTTTCTTGATCTCACCCTTGTCAAAATATCCATTATACCCCATCAGATAGAAGATCTTTTCTATGTATTCATTCTCCAAAACATGAAGGTGACCTCTCTCTTGCTCTCCTAGCTCCAACACTTTCCTTATAATCTGTTCGTCTATTCTCAGTCTCTCATTCCTAAGCTCAGCAATGATTGCTTCACTTTCTCCTTCTTCTTGGATCTCAACAGAGTTCTAGAAGTCTATGATATGTTGTTGGTAGATTACAGGCTCTGCTGACAATGCATAAAACACCCTTGATCTTCTTTAAAAGCGAATGATGTCTTGACATCCTTTCGATACAGGATCGTCGGGATTTAAGAATGCACATATATTATGCTCTTTTGAAAAATGATTAACCATCTGCTCATAAGAAATAAGAAGATTATGTTAGATCAACAATATCACCTCTAAGATTACGAACAGTTTAGACAAAAATGATGAATCAATCAGTTTATTATTGGTGTTTATGATATGGTTTACCTTGAAATTAAGATCTGAAATCAAGTTTAAACTTGTTTTATGTTTAAGGTTTGAGTAATTTTGAAAATGTATGAAGGAGGGATGAGGTTTTGACTAATGGAATTCTAGGTCAAAAAAGCTCTATACAAGTGAATAATGAATACCAAGTCAAAAACATCATTTATACTCCCTCGGACACATTAATTTCATTCATTTAATGAAGTGGGTCCCACTTTCCTTATTACTCTTTCGTGGAATTTATTTATTCCGCAGATTTCAGTTCTTCCATAGGACATCTGCGGATGCCTAACTTAAAAACTGAATTTTAATTGAAGTATAACTAGATTTTCATAGGTTACCAATCTATGAAAATAGATTATACTTTTAAAATATTAACTCCTCCGTAGGTTACCAATCTACGGATAGTCATATTTTACTTGATTAAGTTTCGCACTGTAGCTTCTGCTGATGCTGAAAATGCATTGTAGCTTCTTCTGATGCTAAAATGTAAAGTTTGAAACTTCTTTGATTGTATGGTACTGTTCAAATGATAGAACCATTTATTGCTATTGGAACTTGTTGAGTTTGTTTTCATGATAATTGGTGCACAAGAAGAATTATAACTTTGAAAAAAAACTTCTTGTATCCTACAACCAAGTTAGGGCTCAAGCTCCAATTCATTCATATTCTTTATTGACAATTGATTTGACAATTCTGATATTAAATTTTCATGAATTATCTACTCCCCCTAAATTTGTGATTAATTTTAAACTAAGGCATTTATCATAAATTTATGAGAAGAATATCATGAAAGACACATGATTGTCCTAAAGTACTAAAAAAGAAATAAGTAAAAAGAAACAAAAAGTGAATTAAGAACTATATACAAGCATATATAAACATAGAATGAGATCATACTATAACACTAAGCATCTTTCTGTTTGATTTGTTTGATGAAATGATACCTGATTTTAGTTCTGATTGCAAGTATGGTTGTCCACTTAAATCCAAACAAGAGTATTGTATCAACTAGGCATGCTATTTATCATGTGTAAGGATTCTTTTAAGTCTGATGCAAACCAAAACATCCAAAGTCTCTCTGCAAGTAATGCACTAAGTACTGAAGTAGAATTGCTTCGGAAGTTTTACACCATGTACTAGAAATATTCTAAGTGTAAAATCTTCCGAAGCCAAGACCAATATCTTCTGAAGCCAAACATGAAGTCTTCCGAAGCCTCAGAGACAAAGTCTTCCGAAGCTTCATCCTATGAAGACAGATTTCTTCCAGAGACTTTTAGTAACATGCTTTATCTGATGTACTGTTCCATAAAGCTAGACACCTTTCCGCCGCATCTCTGTAAAGTCACCAACTTACATGAGTTGGTGAAAAGGTCCATGCTTTTGGTAACTGTATATTGAGGTCTTGAGTCTGTAACCTTCTACTTTATGTACTTTATCCTTTTTGTAATAGATAAGGATGTGAGCGGCATGTCATAGTCACAAGGTCAAAAGGCAGATATGCCTTTTGATTCTACAATTGATTTTGTTTGTGTCTAGTCAATTGTATCCAGCTGGCTTTCAAAGTATAGCCGGCTGTAGGTTGTAGTATAAGTATTCCTTGTTCTAGTATCTTTCTTTATGCTTTGTAACACTTGTAATAGAACTTGAGAAAGCAATATACTGCATCCTTGAAACCCAAATCTCTTGTGTTGTCTCTTTGTTATTACTTGTGTTCTTTGTATCATTATCTTGGTTAATCCAGTTTACTGTTTGATCAAGTTTGGTTAATCTCCTCTTTGTGTTGTTGTGTTGTAATTGTTAAGCCCTTAACCGGTCCTGCAATTGGTATCAGAGCCTTTCAGGCTCTTGATATAAGATCTCACCATCTTAAGATCCCTCACACACACAAATACTAAACTTTCAAAATGGCATCCATTTCAAAGATTGATATGGAGACTGGAACCATGAACAAGTCCCCACTGATCACTTTTGATGACTTTGATACCTGGTGTATGAGAATGGAAGGTTTCATCAGGTCTCTAGACTCAAGAATGTGGGAATCTGTTGAAAATGGACCTTTCATACCCAGCACTCCTTCTACTATTGGTGCTGGTATGATTCTCAAAGATGTGGCTAACTACTCTGATGAAGATAGGAAGAGAGTAGAGATTGATAGAAAGGCCATGACTGCTCTTCAAATTGCCCTTCCAAACTCTGTGTACAGAGGTTTCAAGAACTGCAAAAAAGCTAAACAGCTGTGGGATGCACTAAAACTGATGTATGAAGGCTCCTCTGAAGCCAAGGAGAACAAGAAGGATCTCCTGAAGCAGCAGTTTGAAAACTTCACCTTCAAAACAGGTGAAAGCATGACTCAGCAATACTTCAGGTATGTTGAGATAGTGGATACCCTTGTGGATGGAGGAGTTCCTCTTGAAAACAGAGACATTGTAAGGAAGTTCATGTCCTCACTTCCTAGGCAATGGACACACTACTGTGTGGTGATCAAGAGGACTGAAAATCACAAAACTCTTACTCTGAAAGAGTTATATGGGATTCTCAGTAGCTACCAGATGGAGATGAACATGCATGGTTCATCTGGCAACTCCAACAATCAAATTGGTTCAGTCCTGCATGTGGTTGAAAGGGATAGCATAGAACCCCAACATCATCTCATATGCTACCCTGACCACTCCCCAAAGGGTCCTTTCATCACCTTCCTAGAGATACCCAGGGAGAACTACACTCAAGGAAGCCCATTCCAAGAGACAAGCTCTTCTCAAGCCTTTGTGTCTTCTGATGAAAGTTGTGGCAACTCTCTTTTCACTCTTGAAGACCTGGATTGTATCCATCCAGATGACCTGGAATATATGGAAATAGTTCAGCAGATTGCTCTTCTCACTCATAGAGCCAAGAAGTTTTACAAGAGAACTGGAAGGAGGTTTCCAAGCAATGCAACCAGTGGAAAGTTTGGCTTGGATAAAAGCAAAGTCAAGTGTTACAACTGTAACTTGATGGGCCATTTTGCTAGAGAGTGTAAGGCACCTAAAACAAATGGTGGTAAAGCACAAACCAGACCAAACTACACTGACAAAGCCCCGCAGAATGAGAAGCCAAAGCAACAAGCTGCTGTTGCTGTTGAAGAAGGAGGCTTTGACTGGAGTTTTCAGGTGGAAGATGCTTCTCCAAACCAAGCACTAATGGCAGATCATGATGAAGCCAAGGTATTGGAACATCTCTGTACTCCTGAATGCATTGCTTAAGTTAACAGATATAGGTCCTATAACTTGGAGATGAGATCTGATCTTGAGTCCTTAAACATTTTAAAATCTGATTTTAGAAAGTCTGAAAATGATTATAAACTAAAGATAGAGGACTTAGAGAAAACCATTTCAGTTCTAAAACATGAACACACAGATTTTAGGACTCAAATCCAAGATCTCATAACCAAGCTGACTGAGTGCCAGGCTGAGCTTGTGATCAGCAAAGCCAGGGCAGAAAAGAGTGTTCTTAAAGAAGAGACCTTCAAGAACATGATATCCTCATCCCTGCACAACAAAGTCTGTTATCAAAATAGACGGGGACTGGGATCAAATAAGATAGCTCCTCCATACACAATCTTGTCTGTAAGATCTCCTAGGTGTGGAACTTGTGAAGATGAGCTTCCTCTCATAGATCCTATAAGTGAAGAGGATGAAGAAGAGATAGTGAAGAATTCCTCTAAGAAGAGTGAAGAGGAGGATTCTACTAAGGGTCACTATCCTTCTGAGGAGAAGAAGTCTACTGTGATGACCAAGTCAAAGAGAAAGAACTTGATCAGGAAGAGTAAAAGAAAAGCAAAGAAGGCTCAAGAGATCAAGGCTACTTTTGACTCTAAGCAGAAACAAGTTTTTATCTCTGCAGGGTTTGAAGTAGTAAAGACTGAAGACATCAACCAAAACTCTTCAGCTAAGAGTTTTGGTTCTTGTCCAAATCATCTCAGTACCACAAAGAAGACTGATCTGCTGTGTACCACTGCTGCACAACCTGGACCATCAAACTCCAAGAACAGTTCACAGCCCAAAAGAACTGTCTTAGCATCTACAAAGATGAAGGTGGAGAAGGGATGTGACCAAAGACAATCTTGCTCTCATAAGGAGACTCTTGTGAAGAAGAAAATGTTGTGTGTCATGTGTGAAAGTATCTCTCACATTGCTAAGGATTGTCCATACAATCCTAAAAGTACTGTCCATATGACCAAGACAAAGACTTCAAAGAGTTTCAAGAAGATTCAAGCTTTGGAAGGAAAATCTGTTTCCTTCAGAAGCTCCAAATCAAAGAAGAAGGTAAATGGAAAATTACCTTCAGAAGAAAAGTTGGTATCGGAAGAAAGGAATTCTTCCGAAGCACTAAAGTCTGCTGCAGTGACTGAAGAATCTTCCGAAGGTTCAGTCATCAAAACTTGTGAAGTCCCAACAGCTTCCAAGGTTTTGAAGGTCAAGTCCAAGACTCCAAAGGTGGTGTGGAAGTCTAAGAAAGACCAAGTGACTGAAGTTTCTCCATCAACAACAGCTCAAGATCCTTCTTGCACAACCATAAGATCTATTACTGTTGCATTACATTCTATTATACTTAGTGAGCCCAAGACAAGTAAGGCTTGGGTTTCCAAATGTAACTAATCATTTTCCTTGTGCAGGAATAGCTCAAGACAAACAGGAATGTCTGGATCATTGATAGTGGCTGTTCCAGGCACATGACAGGCAATAGGTCACTACTCCATAACTTTGAGAGAATTGATGGAGGACCAGTTGCTTTTGGAGGAGATGAAGGTGGTTACATTTCTAGAAGGGGCAAGGTCACAAATGGTAAGCTCAGCATTGAAAAGGTAAACTTTGTCAAGGAGCTTGGGTACAATCTTCTGAGTGTATCCCAATTTTGTGATCAGAGTCATAACATGCTCTTTACTGAGCATGAGTGCATTGTTCTTAAGCTTGGAGTGGTCATTCCTCATGAGCACATCCTGCTTAGAGCCCCCAGGAAAGGAAACATGTACAAGATGGATTTGCAAGAAACATCTCCCTCTGGAGAAGTTTCATGCTTTCTATCTAAAGCAAATAGTGATGAGTCGTTCCTATGGCATAAAAGAATGTGCCATGTAAACTTTAAGAACATGAATAAACTAATTAAACATGATTTGGTAACTTGAATGCCAAAGAAAGAGTTTACAAGTGATGATCATTGCGTTGCATGCCTGAAAGGGAAGCAACATAAGCTATCTCACAAGCATAAGGAAAAGAACTCTATCACTACTCCCCTACATTTGTTACATATGGATCTCTTTGGCCCCACCAGTGTAATGAGTCTAGGAAGGACCTCTTATTGTTTTGTGATCACAGATGATTTTACAACATTCACTTGTGTTTTCTTTCTTAGAACTAAGGATGAAACCCCTGAGATTCTGAAGAATTTCATCTTAAAAATTGAGAATCAAAGTGGTCACAAGGTCAAAACCATAAGATGTGATCAAGGGACTGAATTCAAGAATCAAATCCTTGATACATTTTGTGATGATAAAGGTATTACAAGACAATACAGTGCTTCCAGGACTCCTCGGCATAATGGTGTTGCTGAGAGGAGATACAGGACAGTAATTGAAGCTGCAAGAACTATGTTGTCTGACTCTAAACTGCCCATCACCTTCTGGGCAGAGGCAGTAAATACTGCTTGCTATGTGCAAAACAGAGTTTTAGTAGTTAAGACTCATGGTAAGACTCCTTATGAACTATGGCACAAGAGAAAACCTTTCATTGGTTTTCTCAGGTCATTTGGATGTCCCTGCACCATCTTGAATACCAAGGATCAAATTGCCAAGTTTGCTGAGAAATCAGATGATGGACACTTCATTGGATACTCTTCCCAAGCCAAGGCTTATAGAGTATACAATCTCAGAACTAGAATTGTTGAGGAGTCAGCCAATGTGACTTTTAATGAACACACACCCTGTGTGGCTGGTTCTGGTCCTGATTGGCTATTTGATCTTGATTTAGTTACCAACTGTTTTAACAAATCTTGTGAGAATGTTTCAGGATCTGCAGAAAATTTAAATACAGGTGATCTTGATCCAAGATTTGAGCTAGGAAGACCCTCATCTCATACATCTTCATCTCCAGTTGGAACTACTTCAGCAAATGAGGTCTCTATCAACACTACAATGACAAATTCAGCTGATACATCTAGTGTGCCTTCAAATTCCAGCTCAGAGGATCCACAACCAGATAAAGATACCTCAATTGTGGAAGACAACAATGGTGATGGTGAAAGTGATCAGGAATTCCTTGATGCTAATAACCACACCATAGATGACAACATCAATGATGTCACACACTCATTGGATCAAGTTAATCTTGATAAGTGTGGTGATGTGGAGGGTGAATCATCTATGCCAGATCTAAATTTCTCAAATTTGGATCTTTCTCAGCAACTTGCTGTGATCCCTCAGCTAAGGATCCACAAGTCTCACCCCACCACAAACATCATTGGTGATGTTGTCACAGGGGTAAGAACAAGAGGACAAACCCATGAAGCAAATGTTTGTCTTCACTCTTGTTTCTTATCCCAGATAGAGCCAAAGAAAGTTGATGAAGCTCTAAAGGATGGAAGTTGGGTTGAAGCTATGCAACAAGAGTTGCTTCAATTCAAAAGGCAAAAAGTTTGGAACCTTTGTCCTCTTCCTCATGGGAAGACCACCATTGGAACCAAATAAGTTTTTAGGAATAAGAAGGATGATAGAGGGATTATCATCAAGAACAAGGCAAGACTAGTTGTTCAAGGATACACACAAGAAGAAGGGATTGACTACACTGATGTCTTTGCTCCTGTAGCAAGATTAGAAGCTGTTAGGATATTCCTGGCATTTGCTGCATCCAAGAACTTCAAGGTCTTTCAACTTGATGTAAAGTGTGCTTTTCTGTATGGAGTGATTGATGAAGAGGTTTATGTCAAACAGCCACCTGTTTTGTAGACCCTGATCATCCTAATTATGTCTGCAAGCTTGACAAACCTCTTTATGGGCTGCATCAGGAACCCAGGAAGTGGTATGAGACATTGTCTGAGTATCTTTGTAAACATGGATACAGGAGAGGTACTATAGATGGAACTCTCCTCATCAAAGGATAGGGAAATGACTTATTCCTAGTTCAGGTATATGTAGATGAAATCATCTTTGCTTCAACTAATCCAAAGCTCTAGAAAGACTTTGAGAAGCTGATGAAAGACAGATTTGAAATGAGTGCAATGGGAGAACTCAATTTCTTTCTGGGAATTCAAGTGAAGCAAGTTGAAGATGGCTTCTTCATAAGTCTGTCAAAGTATGTTCAGGACATACTCAAGAGGTTCAACATGACTGATTGTAAGATTGCTAAGACACCCATAGCCAGAAACCACTCCCTTGGACCTGATCTTGAGGGGGAGTGTGTAGATGAACATTTATACAGGGCTATGATTGGGTCTCTTATGTATCTTACAGCTAGCAGGCCTGATATCATGTTTGCTACATGCATTTATGCAAGATATCAAGCCAACCCTAAGATATCTCACCTTATCACTGTCAAAAGGATTTTATGATACCTCAAAGGTGCTTCAACACTTGGTTTATGGTATCCAAAGAATCCTTACTTCAATCTGTATGGTTATACAGATAGTGATTATGGTGGTTGCAATATGACTACAAAGTCCACATCTGGGGGATGTCAATTCCTTGGTGGAAGGGTTGTCTCATGGCAATGCAAGAAACAATCCTGTGTGCCTGCATCAACTGCTGAGGCTGAATACATTGCTGCTGCAAATTGCTATGCTCAAGTGCTTTGGATTCAAAATCAGATGCTGGACTATGGATTTAATTTCAAGGAGACTCCTATCCACATAGACAACAATAGTGCTATCTCTATCACTGAGAACCCTGTGCAGCACTCAAGGACCAAACACATCAATATCAGGTATCATTTAATAAGAGATAACTATAAAAATGGATTAATTAAACTAGTCAAAGTTCATACAGATGAACAATATGCTGATCTGTTTACAAAAGCTTATGATGAACAGAGATTTAAATATCTAATATCAGCTATTGGGATGATTAACTTTGAGTAGATCTTTTTTTAAAACTAATTCTAAGTATTTCTTAAAATATGTGTGTCCTAAGTTGTCTAGCTCATCACTTTCATAAGCTCATGTTTTCTTTGGTTGTAAAATCCTTTTTGAAGACTTTCCTTAGATTCTTAAAAATTTTCTGATCCTTCGGAAGATATACTTTTACCTCGGAAGAAAATCATGTCTTCAAAATAAATAACTGTCTAAGAAATTTTACCTTCGGAAGAAGTCTAAATCTATCTTCAGAAGCTTAAATCCTTGTCTCAGACACTTATTTGTTTTTAAGGACTTTTTCCTTCCGAAGCAAAATTAACTCTCGGAAGCTTTGTTGTTCTATATACAAAGCATTCAAGTGTTTATTTCTCTTCCGAAGCAAAATTTTCAAGACTCTCTGGAAAATCTTCCGAAGTCATTTTAGCTTCGGAAGCTTTTTCATTAAAACTTCCGAAGATAATTTACCTTCGGAAGCTTTTCGAATTCCAAGAAAACTACTTTTTGAGCAAAAGTAAACTACTTTTTCAGAGGTGGGACTGACTTTCGGATTTCAAAGTTTATCCTCTTTTATTAACTTTGGTTCAAATCCCTTTTCACATAAATACCTAACGGTTCCCCCTCTTCCTCACTATCTTCTTCAACTCTACTATTCCTCAAACCTAATTCCCAAAACCGCCTTTGCTTTTTACCTTTATTCAACCTTAAGCTTCTCAATTGGCCAACCTTAACCGCAGAAACAACCCAGATTTCTCCATGCAACTTCACACACAACACAACCAGGTTGCTCTGTTAAGCTCTGAGAAAGATGAAAGTTTGAAGATCATGTATAGGTTGGACTCACCTTAGTATAGTTTGTTTACTTTACTTGTAATAGGACTTTTGTTAGTTTCCTTTTGTATGTTCTTTGAATTGTGTATTTTTGGCAGTCCAGCGAAACTGTGAGCGAATTTGTAAATTCGCTCACAGTTTGCTGTTCTAGTTTACCCGGCGAACTTGTGTTCTGCCAGGCGAAATTGTAATTTCGGCATGACAGTTTCGCTGGTAGCGAAACTGTCTGCGAAACTACAACTGCTATATATACTTTTGTCAATTCTCATTGTAAGGTAAGCTTGCAAAACCCTAATCGTAGATCATTGTTGCAAGTTACCTATTCCAAGCAGTTAATACACAGAAATATCACTGTGCTTCACGTTATTGATTGTTATTGTTCATTTTGTTATCAAATATGTGTTAGAATTGTATTCTATCTTCTCAATTGTTATTGTTTAGCATGGATGTTAGATATTGAGCAATTCATCACTTCATTTGAAAAAAAAAGGGGGTGGTTCCGAAACTATGCTTTCGCTAATTGTTTCGCAAGGCGAAACTGCAATTTCGCTAGGTTTACTAATTAGTTGTCAACTGGTTATCTCTTAGCGAAATTACAGTTTCCCTAGGCGAAACTATTTGCTATTTAAGTCGTTTTTGCGAAATTCTTCTCACAATTTCGCAAAAACGGTCTGTGTAGGTTCTTAGGGTTTTCCGTGACTTTATTTGGCGATTTTGCATTTTGGTTGTGTTTTGGACTGATTAATCGTTTCCTTTGCTTCACATGTGAGTTTCGAACCATGTAATATCATTTAATCTGGTTAAAATCATCTTCTTTTAAGTCATTTGGATTTTGACTCTTCGGTGGCTTCGCTGTTCATCCAGCGAAATTGCAGATTCTTCTGCGAAACTGAACGAAAGTTCTCATCTTCTCAGCGAAACTGTAAAGTTATGCTGTCCGGGCGAACTTAACAGTTTCGCCAAACTATCTTTAGTTTCGCAGAATCTGGTTTTAAACTTGTACAGTTTCGCTTGGTCATGTTTTCTTTTGAACAGCGAAACTATTTTTTTGAACAGCGAAACTAATTTTTTTTATAGCGAATCTATGTTTCTGCTTGTAGAAATTAATAGGGAATCTTCTTTAATCTATCTTCACCTTGTCGAAACTGTCTTTTGTTCAGCAAAAATAACATGTTTTAATGAGCGAAACTATTGTTTCTCTTGCCAAAACTGTTAGTTTTTCATTGTCGAAACTGTTTTTGTTCAGCGAAACTAACATGTTTTAATGAGCGAAACTATTGTTTCGCTTGCCGAAACTGTTAGTTTTCAATGTTTTAGGATTATTTTCTTCTTTTCTTAATTTCTCATTCAATTTATCTGTTTCTTCATCAGGTTATCATGGCTAATCTCAAATTTGATGAGCGGAATAACATCACAGCCATTTTAGATAATACTCACCCTAAGGCAGCTGGATTTAGAGATTGTATCAGATGGCTTCAAAGATCACCTATAGCTTATGCCATATCTCATTCGCCTACCATTTATGATCTTCATATTAGAGATTTTTGGCGATCTGCAGAGTATGATACTCGAGGAGATGTACAGCGGATCACTGCCAAAGTTGTTGATCATGAAGTGACGATCACTGCTGAGAATGTTTCGAGGATTCTAAGACTTGAAGGTGATTCCGGAGATGAAGTAGCTATGACAGATTCTGAGGTGTTTCAAGCCTTTAGAAGTATGGGATATGAGGGACCAGCCTTTGGTTCGAGGAAGGAGATCAAGAAGTCATTCTTATCTAAAGAATGGAGATACATCGCTCATGTTTTTATCATGTGTCTAGATCATCGTAAAGGTGGATCAGATGGTCTTAATATTGATTGGGCTAAGGCAATGGTGTTGTGTTGTAAAGGGGAGAAGGCCAATATTGCTAGATTGATTTTTGCGTGTATGGCGGAGAATGTGATGGCTGTAAAGAAAGACAAATGGCTGCTGTACCCTCATTTTCTTCAGATGATTTTTGATGATCTTATACCTGATGTTCCAAAACATGGAGAGATTAAGAGGCTGGTACAGATGAATCCCCGTATCTTTGCTGACTGCTGTGCCATTCGCCACGACTTTAGTGGTAAGATCACCCATCTTTGGGAAAACATGTATCCTCCAGAACACTGGAACTATATTAGACGGGTGGATGAGTCAGAGAATAAAAGAGCTGAAGAAACAAGAGTACAGCAAGCTGATGCTACAAAGAAAAGGAAGAGATATGCCAAAGAAAAAGATTATGATTTTGAGGAGGATATTGCTGCACAAGCTGAGGAAGTTAGGGTTGAGAACGAAAGGAGGTCTACGAAGAAAACTGATTTTGCTGAGCCTAAGCGACGAACCAAGCATAGACATGAAGGATTTACAGCTAGAAGAGAGGCTAGTGAAAATCTTGATGAGGATATGATACGCAACTTGAATACTTCGTTGGCTAATGAACTGAGTATGATTAAGACTAAACTTACAAATCAGGAAATCAGAGAAAGACAGAAAGATGAGGTGATTGAAGGAATGCAGAGGATGTTAGTCGATCAAAACAGACTGGTTAAGATGTTGTTTAAGGAGATTACACAACTGAAAGCTGCAGCCGGCCTACCTACACAACTGACTCAATCTGAGTTAGATGATTTGACTGATACATCAAAGTACTCATTTCTGAATGTGGGTACTTCATCTAAGGTAGGAGAGGGCACTTCTGGAGCAGCAACTACTGGTGGAGGAGAGCAGGAATTCCAGGAGAGGATGTTGGAAGAAATGATGAGGAAGATATTATTGAGGCTGGGTTTGTAAACATGCAGTTTGACTTTGAAAAAGATATGGTTGGTGAAGAAGTTGTGGTTACAGCTACTACTGAAGGAGTATCTGATAAAGGCAAAGGGTTGGTTGATGAAGAAGAGGAAGATGAACAGCTCATAGACTATGATTCAGAACCTGAGTTTTATGAAGTTGATGAGCGACCATTGATCTATGTTGCTAAGAAGGGAGAGGATGATGCAGATGTTTTTGAAATGGATAAAAATGATTGGTTGGTGAAAGAGGAGGTGGAAGAAATCACTCCTTTGTTCCAATATTTGGAGGGATTAAGCAGGAAGGAAGCTGATAAGAAAATTATAAGCTGGTGTTACAATCCAAGCTTAAAGATGTTTATGATCAAGAGACGGGGAGGAAATATCAGTTATATGCTTAAGAGGAAGGCTTTTAAGACCTTGCCTAAATGGGATTTAAGACGTTTGGCAGCTCTACCTATGATCAATGCTCACTTAAGTGAAAGAGTCTCATTTCTAGAGAAGGAGATAAAAAATGGACTTAATGATAATTTTGAGTCTTTTGGGTATATGAAAGCTGAAAGAAAGAGATCAAAGAAGGATAAAGACTGGGAGATAGGAATGGGAAGGATTGTACTAAGAGTTAAACCTCCAAAGACTGTAAATCGGGTAAGATTGGCTGATCCTCTTCCCCAACAACCACAGGACTTTGAGAAATGGTTTTATGACAATAATACTGGAGAGGCTATGATCAGAGTTAAACATGGAAAGGAGTTTAGGGTATTTGATCCGATGGAGTTGTTTAGTTTTTGTGATGAAGATCTTTTGGTACTATGTGAAAATCACATTAAAGCTGGGGCTGGAGAGGAAACTAGAAAAGAAGCTAGTTTGTTCATGAATGTTTCCAACAAGATAAAGGGAGTGAGGTCGGAGGTCAAGAAGTTAGCTGAAAGGGTGAGAGCTCAGGATGAGTTTAATATGGATGTTCAAGATCTGACCAGGCAGTTTGCAAAGGCTAGTGGTCATTCTGAAGAAGCTAGTGATGCAGGAAAGAACCATGGAGGATCATTGGCTGAAGCTTTTGAGGATGTTGCTGCAGGAGGTGATGAAGACAGATCAATGGCAGCAGAGGAAACTGGAGCTGACAAGTCAAATCAAGAAGAGTGAAGATAGTGAGATCCAACCTAGGGGGAGTATTGAAGATCATGTATAGGTTGGACTCACCTTAGTATAGTTTGTTTACTTTACTTGTAATAGGACTTTTGTTAGTTTCCTTTTGTATGTTCTTTGAATTGTGTATTTTTGGCAGTCCAGCGAAACTGTGAGCGAATCTGTAAATTCGCTCACAGTTTGCTGTTCTAGTTTACCCGGCGAACTTGTGTTCTGCCGGGCGAAACTGTAATTTCGGCATGACAGTTTCGCTGGTAGCGAAACTGTCTGCGAAACTACAATTGCTATATATACTTTTGTCAATTCTCATTGTAAGGTAAGCTTGCAAAACCCTAATCGTGGATCATTGTTGCAAGTTACCTATTCCAAGCAGTTATTACACAGAAATCTCATTGTGCTTCATGTTATTGATTGTTATTGTTCATTTTGTTATAAATATGTGTTAGAATTGTATTCTATCTTCTCAATTGTTATTGTTTAGCATGGATGTTAGATATTGAGCAATTCATCACTTCATTTGCACTGTTTTTCGATCACATGGACCAACAAAGTTTCTCAAAGATTTGCCAATTCTTAACTCTATCAAATTATTTCACCTCCCTAACCAATGATCCTACTATGTATGAGGATCATCTGCTTGAATTCTGGAAGACCTGCCAAGAGGTCATTATGGATGGGGAGAAGGCATTGTCTGCCACAGTGCAAGGGAGGACAATCTTCATCGCTCCGGCCATCATCAATACTCATTTGCAGCTGGATGATGAAGAAGGTGAGTTGTCCTTCCCAAAAGAAGCTGTCAATCATTCCTTTGAGCAGATGGGCTATGAGGGAGATTTCTCTGTAAAGACCTTCAGGAAAGGGAAGGTCTCATCCCTGTGATAATACCTACTCCATGTGGTTATCCACAGCTTGTCAAACAAGCATGGAGGGTGGGACCAGATTCCTGAGGATCTCTCCTTCATAGTGCATGGAATGGTTCAAGCGGTCAAGTTCAGGTACTCTCAATTTGTTTATACCATTTTACTTGCAAACTTGGACTCCTTAGAGTATTACATGTTTCCTAGATATGTTCAACACATTCTCAACTGTGAACTGGGCTCACAGTTGAGGGAAACAGATAATATTCTTAAATTGGGACAGATGAAGCCCGACATCTTTAAAATCATGAAGAACCCAACTGTAGGCTTCTTAGGGGTAGAAATAGCCCTTGTCCCCAAAATGTTAGAGCTCATTGCTCAAGGTGACAACCTAGCAACACAAGCTAGTGTTGAACCCACACCTTTTACTTCTTTACCACTAAAAAGGCCTCAAATAACCCTCACCTACCAAAGAAAATCCAAACAAACCCCTGCTCAAGCTATTGAGTCTGTGCAGGTTCCCATATACTCACCTTTACAGGAGGAAGTGGACACTAGAGCTCCCACTTCCCCTGAGGAGCAAACCACTCCCATCTCTTCAACTATCAGGGCTGAGGTTCCTCATGATCACCCTGATGAGCTCACCAGCCCAACAGCCTTAAGCCTTCACTCTGAGTCTCAACACTCAAGTGAACAACCTTCAGGGGATAGTTACCATCACCAGCCTTTAGATCTAAATCAACCCATTCCCAACCTATCCTTCTATACTGATGAAGACTTAGGATTCAATGAGTACCATGAGTCTCTCTTCTCTTCCCCTACTAAAGAGAGATGAGTACTTCTGAGTCTCCTCAGTCTAGCCCACATCAGTCACCTATAACTAAGGTGGACACTTCTGAACCTGTTCAGGATGTCCATATGGAAGAGGCTCTCACTTCTGCAAGTGATTACATCATTAAGACCTCAACCATAGCTACTCAGCCCACTGACATCTCAACTGAGATTTCTAGTGAGCAGAGGAAAACCAGCAGCCAAGAACCTCAAGCTGGTGGTGAGAGAGAGGACTTTGGTCCAATCATCTCATCCCCCAATGATTCTTCTGATGAAGAAGAGGGGAATTTGAGACTAAAGGTGCAAAAACTGTCAAAAACATGCTCCTATTTAGTCTCTAAGGTCAGTCACCTTGAATCTCAGGTGACTACCTTGCACAACAGGGTCAATGATCAACAACTTCAGATTTTATATGTTAAGGAAAAACTAGCTGGGAGACCTTTAAGAAGAGCTCAACCAGGAACACAAGAACCTGAGGATGTGATTGATTTATCCTCCAGCTCACCTATGCAAGTGGGTGATGCTACCAAAAAAGGGGAGAAAGTTATTGCAGCCACAGAACCTAGGAGTTTTTCACAGAGAATGGACATAGAGGACTCACCATCCTCACTTTCAATTGTGCATTCTCAGGAACTTCCTCAAGTTCACATTCATGTGGATTCTATAGACTCTATCATCAGGAGTCTCTTTGAGGAAGGTATACCAAGGGCTGTGTCATCCCCACCTCAAGGAACTTCAAACTACATCATAAGGTGGAGGTATGATGCTGATAGAAGAGCCCTTATTCTTCATAGAGTTCAAGGGCAACAAGAAGTATTTGACTTTCAAAGCTTGAACTTCTGTGAAAGTTTGGATCTAGTCAATATGCCACTTGTCAATCCAAGCAACTCAAGACAAGCTGACAGATTGGCTCAAAGAATCCAAGACAGGATCACTGCAGAGTTCAGCTTAAGAAGGAGACTTAGGCAATCAGGCAACGTCATTGGTCAACTGGATGTTGAGGTGGACCCTAAGATTACTT
This sequence comes from Flaveria ramosissima, assembly GCA_025215565.1. NCBI lineage: Eukaryota > Viridiplantae > Streptophyta > Magnoliopsida > Asterales > Asteraceae > Flaveria > Flaveria ramosissima. Next base: position 66,196,632 of record CM046039.1, read on the forward strand.
TCATAGGGGAAACCTTGACTGAAGGCCCAGTGACAGAACCTGAGACCCCTGTCTCATCATCATCAATTGCTGCAGAGATTCACATTCCCTCTCAGACACCTGCTGGTGAAGGTGTTTCTCAGCCTCTCTCTGGCCAGAGCATGGATGCTACACCAAGCAATGAAGGCCAAGCCTCTATCCACCCTGAGTCACAAAGGTCTGTGGGTGATAAAGGGAAAAGGATTTTGACTCCTGAGGAAATTGAGGAGGAAGAGAGAGAGAGAGGAAGAGGAAGCTAAGGGGAGAAAGTTCCTCTGGGTCTTCAGGTTTTATGCAAGCTGCAATCAGGGCTACCCCCAGACCAAATACTCAAGATGATGAGTTAAGGGCAGTCAGGATTACTTATCTGCAGACCAGGAACTATGACATTGATGAAATCATTTCTCTCCCCTTAGAACAACTAAATGAACTGGCTGACATGGAAGTGTCAAGAGAGATGAAAGAAAAAGAGGATGCAAGGTTACTTCTCCAATTCAAAGAGGAGAAGAGATAGAAAAGACTCTACAAGCATGCTCCCACTCTCTCCCCAGTTCAAGAAAGCCCTATACAAGAAGATGTGGTTCAACAAGAACCTCAGGTAGACAAAGAAGAAGATATGATCAAAATGATCAACTACCTGAGTTCCACAGGCTTTTATCAGGCAGATGCACTTCTTCCCTTGTCCTATGACTTTGTTGAGTTTGAGTACTTAAAACAACTTGAGATTGAGTTAGTCAAGGAGAGAAAGACAACTAAGAAGAAGCTAAGGGAAGAAGCTGCAAAATCAAGAGCCATCATCCAAAAGAGTATGAAGAAGTCTACTGACAGACAGAGGATGATGAGCTTCTTGAAGCTATATGGATTCTCCGGAAGGAGACTTGGCCCTATGTCTCTATCCACAATGGATAAGCATATAAGGGTAATCAAGCAAAAGATTTAGAGTGGTGAACTGATTGACTTACACTCTCTTCCAAGTCAAGTCCCACCTGAAGTGGAGGTTAAGGTTGAACAACCTGAGACAACACAACCCATACCTCCTGTTGAGCCTCAACAAGCTTCATCTTCTGATCAACAACAGGGTCAAACTCTCTCTACTTCTGAACCTATGAGGGAGGAACACCCAACTGAGAAAGACAAGGATGATCAACAAGGTGCTGCAGACCAGTCTTCTCAGTTAAAGTCATCTAAAAGGAAGAAGAGGATGGCTTCTAAATCAAAGTCTAAGAAGAAGAAGCCTAAACATCTACCTTAACCTCAGGCTGAGTCAGATCAACCTGAGGAAGTGCATGAAGGGTGATGGGTCTTCGGATAGTATATATATTTGATAAAGATTTATTGCACAGATTCAATTTTAATTGGTTGTTACTAATACTAAACCACACACACAAAAGGCAATGTACCTGTCGTGTGGTAATATAGCGTTGGTAAGAACCGAGTATCAATCCGTGGACACACCTAGCCTACTCAACAAACTTGATGTTTGACTATCAGATTTGGTTTTTGTTAAAGAAAGTGATATTTTGTTTTGGAAAGATTTTTAGGGTTTAAAAGTAAACATAATAAAAAGAAAGTAAAATAAGAATTGAAGCGTTTGGTTGGAGCGTTGATCAGGTTCCTTCCTACATTACCCATAATTTTAGAAAAACCGTAACAATTACTGAAGCTCCGAACAAATAAAAGGGAACCCGCAAATGATCAGAACGTTAAGGTGATTGATTTCTAATAACCATTCTAGTTCATTAGCCATGGATTTATTTATGAAGACCGGTTTTCGCCGAAATGAAAGTTAATCATACGGTTTTCAATCTTGTATGACAATCACAATCACCAAACCATAATGTTATAACTCCCGTTCAAATGTAGATGCTACCCATCAATAGTTTTCCCAAGACCACCATAACATTAACATAATACTTATCACACCATTAGTTTTTCACAAATTACATAAGTTTCATCCTATTAGGATGATAAATAGAGTTTAGCTCATGATGAGCTTTAACATAACAACAGATAACAAAGAGATAGATAAGTGATCATCGGTGAAATGGAACAATCAAACGATAATCCACAATGGATGATGTTTAGGTGATCCCAAGCTTCTTCCAAGTGTTGTTTGCACCTCCCGAGCCTCCGAATGATCTTGAAATCTTGATTCCCGAGAGAATTCAGCAGAGTAACTCTCCCACCAAAGCTTGCTAAAAATGGTGAGCTTAGGCTTCTATTTATGGCTTTCTGGAGTGTTTAAGCACGGCCCCGTGCCTAAAAGGCACGGCCCCGTGTTAGTACAATGCTTTCGAAAGTTGTCGGCTCGTACTGCAGGTTGTGTCGGGCACGGCCCCGTGCTAAATGGGGCACGGCCCCGTGTTGGTGGTGGGCACGGCCCCGTGTCTACCTTAGGGGACAGTACTTTTTGTCCTGTCAGATGTCCAAGCACGGGGGTGTGTTAATTTAGCACGGGGGTGTGTTTCTGGCAAGGCATGGGGGCGTGCTTAATGAGGCACGGCCCCATGCTTGGAGTCCAAAGCTCGGATGCTTCAATTTCTTGTTAAATATGCTCCTTTTGTCCATCTTGCCCTTTTAAACACCTGAAAACACAATTTAACACTTTTAATACATTTTCATTATTTTAAGGAAGATATTAAGGAATAATTGATGTGCTTTTGATAGGATTTTTTATGTATAATTTGGAGCACATCAAACATCCCCACACTTGAACTTTGCTTGTCCTCAAGCAAAAATCACTTAAAATGACAATTCCACCAAAAACCAATAAATCAAATTATAAACATGTCTTCGAGAAGTATGCAAGTAAATACTATTTTCATCCAATATAAATATTCTAAGCACATGTAAAATGATATCCTAGCAAGCAATAGGTTGGTTAGTAAAGATTATTATCATGTAAAAATCCACACTTCTCACAAGATGCACTCACACTAGGCTAAATATATGGAGTCATAATCAAGATTAAGTATGACTAATACACTCAATTGCCTAGTATGAATACGTGTGAAATCATATGCTTGTTAAGGGATCAAATCTCCACCTACTTAGATATTTATTTGCATAAATCATTAGGTCTTTGATGGGTTGTAACTTGGCTCGGGCTCGGGTATGGAATATTTGGAAAGAGTGGCTAATTGCTAAAGACGACGGTCTTGGCTTATTTTTTCTAACATAAACTACAAGGAAAGCAATAAAGGTTCCCTATACAATACTTCAAGCTAGAAGGGATATGCTAGCTTGAGGACTCGTTTAAGGTCAGATTGTCAAGACCGTATTTTGCTTTCAAGAATCGCACTTCATCTTTTACCCGAAGATACACAAAACTTTCTTTCTCAAGGATTGTTCGGCTTGAAGCCTAATAGCACCAATCGGATTAATTCTGTGTATTCGTATTGAGATTCAGTTTGATTCTTTTTGCATTTTCCATTATGGGACCAATTTCCACAATTCGGGCATCTTTCATATCTTTTCGCCCGTCTCTTTAAATGCTAGCTTGAGGACTCGTTTAAGGTCAGATTGTCAAGACCGTATTTGCTTTCAAGAAGCGCACTTCATCTTTTACCCGAAGATACACAAAACTTTCCTTTCTCAAGGATTGTTCGGTTGAAGCCTAATAGCACCCAATCGGATTAATTCTGTGTATTCGTATTGAGATTCAGTTTGATTCTTTTTGCATTTTCCATTATGGGACCAATTTCCACAATTCGGGCATCTTTCATATCTTTTCGCCCGTCTCTTTGTAGCACTTTTGAAATCCACAAAATGGCGGAACTTGTTCCTTTTTTTGCCATTTCTTTCTTGCGTCAAACGTGAGATTGAAAATTTGTTCGCGGATTTCCGGGGGAAGTCCCGGTTTTGAGCGATGAAGGCAACAAGGAAATTGAAATCAAAAGAATGCATTCCAGTTCTTTAAGGTCTGCCGGTAAAAGACCAAATTTTATTTTATTATTTTTTTATAAGCCAAAAACGTGTCTTTAACGAAAACGGGTTTTGTTGAAGGCTTTTTGGTTAAGTGACTTGGTGACTCGGGTGATTGAAAGATAAAAACGTTTAAGCTCAACGGGGCTAACTAGGGTTGACGTTCGGGTAAGGAAAATTAAAGACAATGGTTGGGGCTTGAATGGTTAAGGTTTCCTAGTGCCTAACTCATTTTTATGCATCAAATACTAATTAAGGTCATGAAATGTATACCCAAAGCAAGTTCTAATCACACGTATCATATGGCACCCTCAATTAAATCCAGAATGAAAGTAGAATTGCATAAGGATATCACAAAAAACATTTTCAATTTTTATTTGGACGTCATGGATTTACTTCTCTATTTCCCGAAAACGTATATTTATAATTTGGTTTATCAAAAATTATATTAAATTTTTGGTTTCTTGTCACAAAAATTATTTGGTAAGTGATCTTTTCTTAAAAATTTTAATTTGGACCTTTTTAGCAAAGTCAAATGCATTACTCCCATCCCACACTTAAAATTCACATTGTCCTCAATGTGATTAAAATATTCATGATCGAGAAAGGGTACAAAATAAATAACTCCCTAAAAATGATGAATTTTTCACTTGTGTTTGGTTGCCCTCGCGTTGTTAGAATCCTCGGGATCACCTGAAATGTCACCAATTTATTGAAAGCATTAAAATCCTAAGCACACAAAATGAAAATAAAACAACATAAATTAAAAGATAGATTGGCACAAAACAACTGTGCCGGAGCCCCGAAAATGATACGATTTTCAAGGGTTTGTGTGTGGATATCCCCCACTCGTGATACATTCTGTTTCTGATGTACGTGACATCTCTGCTCAAGTCATCGACTCGGGAATTCAGATTTTTGACTCGGTTGAAGGCTCGTTGGGCATATTCAAATGATCGCCTTGCATGGGTTTCGGTGGTTTGGATTGACTCATAAAGGTCTAGCATGGTTGGAAATTCCCTTGTTCGTGAACTTGAGGATCCAGCTACGGCTCCTTCCGGCTGTACCGGCATGTCGAGGTCCATGATAATTTCTTCGGGATCAGCCGGATCCCAGATTTGTCCCTTCTTATCCATGAATCTCGGCTGCCCATTTGGTAAACTTGTCACCATGTACATACTTGTACAGATGCTCAAGTCCAACAGTCCTGATCACTCCTTCTGTTCCCTCAGTGTTATAACCATAGCTTTCATATAAGTTCAAAATCTAGCTTCCTCCAAACATGGGTGTTGGAGCACCTGCAATCGCGTTCCTGGCAAAAAGATTACAAAACAAATACCCAATATTACATGGCAACTGATTAACCATACAATATAAAATAAACAACGTTTTGTGCTCTAGATGGCACCGAACAAGGCAATGGATGTCTTATGCCAATTCCCAGCTAGTCTGAATGAAACTGCATTTCATCCCAAGGATCAGAGTCTTTCATCTAAATTTAAAAGTTGCTAAAATTCAAGAGTCAGTTCATAAACGGAAGGTCTATTTTGTGAAAATAAACGTTTCCACTGGACACTTAATAAATTATTATATCTTTCTAGCTGTCCGACTGCCGCTAGTGTTTCTTCATCTGCTTGTAAGTGGGATCTTTCGACCCTTTGTAGCAATCTTTGAAGTCTATCATGACACCATCTCTCGCGGTTCCCTTCAAAATGTAAGTAGGGATGCTCCATGATCCTGATATTTAAAAATAAATAAAACTATACAAAACAACTTTCTTAAGCAGTCTCATGATGTTAGTGAAAATCATATGTTTTTCAAGACATAACATCATAATGATTCAATTCATGTTCAAAATTAGTTAAGAATTTATCATCCAAGGAAAAAAAAATTTTGAACATGGGGGTGCGCTTTGTACAACGTGGGGGTGCGGTTAACATGTTTGGACATGAAATCTTGACTCGAGCAATCGTGGTTTTGTTTGTAAACCGTTGATTAAGCATGGGTTTATTATTTTCTTGCTTCAAAAATCAAAGATTATACATTGAACATTTTAATCATTTGTTAATAATTCAAGATACTCAAAATATATATTGTTTTACATCACTTGAGAATTCTTGTAACTTGAACATGATTAACAAAGGTTTCACCACGAGTTATAAAGATAGTCTTGTTAATAATAAAAGAAAACAACTAACTAACCAACTAAACATACTAATATCTAACTAAACACACTAATTAACACTAATCTACTACAAGAATAAACATGAACAAGTAGGTTAAAAGCATTCATCATTCCATAACACGTTTAAGAACAAGTGTTTACACATAATTGCTAGGATTTCGGTTGTTTAGAGACCTAATCACCTAACTACATGTAAATGACTTTCATAATCAAAGGAATTAGTATGCTAAACTCTTGGCCAAATACTCTTGCAAGAACACTTGAACAAATGAAAGAAAAAAGGAAAAGAAAAGAGAATTGAAAGTGGATACGACTTTGCAGGCACATTAGCTCGGTTTTTATCATGCAACATTGATTGGAAAAGGACAAAAGGCTGAAAATTGGCAGGTGGTGTCAATTTTTGTCGAACACGGGGGCGTGCCCCTTTGAACACGGGGCCGTGTTCATGCACAAATGTTCGGTTTCAGTCTTTTGTTGTTCCGTTTTTCAGTTTCGCGCGTTGTGTAATTTTCCCGGTTAAGTTTTATCACTTCCAAATCATCAGAAAAGATACGAAAATAGTCCTATAGTTAAATAACACAAGCCAAATTGAAAATTACATTCCCTAGAACCCTACAGTTACACGATACGTTAAAAGCCGAGAATCTGAAACAGCAAAACCAGACTCTTTAACGCGCAACAGCGCACTTAACACATCACGGAATGTTTCTAAAAGAAACCTCAACACATTTCGTGTGGAAGGTTTGGCATGGGATAGTGAGTAGTGCGGTTGCTCAATTCCGCGAGCTGTTGGTTAATGGAAATGAGTTCCTCGCCCATCTGCTGAACTTTTTGGATTAGTTCAGCTAAGCGTTGGGAAGCAACGAGGTTCATTTCTGTCAATTGCTTGATCAGCTCATGCATTTTGAAGAAATACTCTTGAGTCGTCGGCTCTCGCGTTTCGGAACGCGGCTTCTTCGCAGGATTCCAGTTTGAGCTTCCGTGACTTGATTCTTTCATTTTTTTTGACGTTTTTGAGCAGGAATGAGTGTGATGAAAGAATGGAACAAGTGTGGTATTTATACACAGGTCGTGAAGAGTGAACACGGGGCGTGCTTAGCTAGGCACGGCCCCGTGCTTGTCAGAAGTCGTCTTAAATTCGACCTGCAACGTTCCAGAGTCGTCAGCAGAGATCGTGGAAAAATTTTGTCAGAGGCACGGGGGCGTGCTTGATGGGGCACGACCCCGTGCTTGTGCTTGTGAGGTCCTAAAAATTGCTAAAAAGTGAGAAAATTTTATGTACAGGTGCCGCGTTTAAGTTTCGGGTCTTCGGCACGACCCTTCCCCACACTTAGTTTTCGTTGGGGTGGAGGTTTAATTCCTCCGAAGAAATCTTGGTTGGTCCATCGTTATACGGTTTCGAACGATGACCATTTACTTAGAAACTTAAACCTGCGTGGTTGTAAATTTCAATGGCACCATTCAGAAACACGTTTTTGATCGTATAAGGTCCAAACCAACGTGATTTCAGTTTTCCGGGAAATAAACGTAAACGAGAGTTATACAGTAAGACACGTTCTCCCACTCGAAATTATTTTGTGCTCTTTAATCGAGCGTCGTGGAATTTCCTTGTCTTTTCTTTGTAAACCCTAGCGTTTTTGTACGCTTGTTCCCTCAATTCCTCCAATTCATGAATTTGTAGGAATCGATTCTTTCCTGCAAGGTCTTGGTCCAGGTTTGCTGCTTTAAGTGCCCAAAAGGCCTATGCTCTAGTTCTACAGGTAGATGACACGACTTCCTATAAACTAGTTTAAACGGTGTTGTGCCGACGGGAGTCTTATAGGCTGTTCGAAAAGCCCATAATGCATCATCTAACTTGATAGACCAGTCCTTGTGATTTTGACCTACAGTTTTCTCAAGGATTCGTTTGATACCTCGGTTAGTGACTTCGGCTTGCCCATTTACTTGTGGATGGTAAGCAGTTGTAAAGCGATGGTGAACTCCATAACGTGCCATTGCTCTTTCAAGCTGATTGTTACAGAAATGAGTTCCTCAGTCACTAATCAGAGCTTTGGGGGTACCAAAACGAGAAAATAGTTTCTTAAGGAATTTGACAACGTTCCTGGCATCATTAGTAGGCAGGGCTTGAGCTTCAGCCCAATTTGAAACGTAATCAACTGCTACCAAGATGTAACGATTGCCAAATGACACCGGGAATGGCCCCATGAAATCAATACCCCATATATCAAATATCTCGCATACTTGAACTGGTTTCTGAGGCATCTCATCCCGTGTCGAGATATTGGTTGCTCTTTGACATGCATCACAGGTGCGTACCAGGTTATGAGCATCTTTGAAGATTGTGGGCCAGTAAAATCCAGAGTCGAATACTTTCTTGGCTGTTAAGGTTGCTCCATGGTGTCCTCCTGTGGGTCCTTCATGACAGTGCCTTAGAATTTATTCTGCTTCACTTCCGTATACGCATCTTCGAATGAGTTGGTCTGCACCGATTCTGATCAGATACGAATCCTCCCAATAGTAATGTTTGATATCAGTAAAGAACTTCTTCTTTTGCTGATAAGTCATTCCTTTGAGAAGGATTCCGCTAGTAATTTGCAAAATCGGCGAACCAAGGGTGTTCATCGATTGAGGATTGAATGTGCATAAGGAATTCATGAGGAAAATTGTCGTTTATTTTGGTTTCCTCAGTTTGTGAAGGACTTGAGTCCTCAAGACGCGAGAGATGATCAGCCGCTAGATTTTCCGCTCCTTTCTTATCACGAATTTCGATATCAAATTCTTGAAGAAGAAGAAGCCAACGAATCAATCTCGGCTTTGCATCTTGTTTGTTGAATAAATAACGAAGGGCTGCATGATCGGTGTAAACAATTGTCTTTGAAAGGATGAGATACGAGCGGAATTTATCGAACGCTAAAACTACCGCAAGAAGTTCTTTTTCGGTGGTAGTGTAGTTTTCTTGTGCGTTGTTTAGGGTTTTGCTCGCATAATGAATTGGGTGAAATTGCTTGTCTTTCCTCTGTCCTAATACAGCTCCCACCACAAAATCGCTTGCATCGCACATGAGCTCAAATGGTAGTGTCCAATCTGGGGAAACCATGATTGGAGCAGTTACCAATCTCTCCTTAAGTAATTTGAATGCAGTAATGCATTCATTAGAAAGTACGAATTTCGCGTCTTTTTCCAGGAGTTGAGTCATTGGTCGAGCGACTTTTGAGAAATCTTTAATGAAACGACGGTAGAATCCTGCATGTCCTAGGAAACTTCTGATGTCTTTCACGGTTGTGGGATGCGGAAGTTTAGAAATAGTGTCGACTTTGGCTTGATCGACTTCAAGCCCCGCTCGAGAGATTTTGTATCCTAACACCATTCCTTCCGTAACCATGAAGTGGCACTTTTCCCAATTTAAAACAAGGTTGGAGTCTTCACATCTAACCAACATCTTTTCCAGGTTTTCAAGACATTGCTCAAATGAGTTTCCAAAGATGGAGAAATCATCCATGAAAACTTCCATTGAGTGTTCAATCATGTCATGAAAAATTGCTACCATGCATCTTTGAAATGTAGCAGGAGCATTACACAAGCCAAAGGGCATTCGCCGATAAGCAAATGTGCCATATGGACAGGTGAATGTTGTCTTTTCTTGATCTTCGGGAGCAATAGGAATTTGAAAATAACCTGAGAAACCATCCAGGAAACAATAGAACATTTTTCCAGACAATCTCTCAAGCATTTGGTCGATGAAAGGAAGAGGGAAGTGATCTTTCCTTGTGGCGTCATTGAGTTTGCGATAGTCTATGCAAACTCTCCATCCTGTAACCGTACGAGTGGGAATAAGCTCATTCTTCTCGTTAGTTACAACAGTCATTCCTCCTTTCTTTGGAACAACTTGGACGGGACTGACCCAAGGCGAATCAGAAATAGGATAAATCAAACCGGCATCTAGTAGTTTGATTACTTCTTTCTTTACCACCTCTTGCATGCTTGGGTTTAAACGTCTTTGAGGTTGAATGACGGATTTGAAGTTCTCCTCCATCAATATTTTATGAGTGCAGAAGGATGGATTGATTCCCTTAATGTCCATGATTTTCCATGCAATTGCTCGTTTGTGTGCCTTAAGCACATTGAGCAACTTGTTCTTCTCATCAATTGATAAGGCGGATGAGATTATGACAGGAAGTTGAGATGTGTTTTCAAGAAAAGCGTATTCGAGATGAGATGGAAGCTCTTTGAGCTCTAAGACTGGAGGGTCTTCGATAGAATGTTTGGCTTTTGGTTCTAAGTCTTGCTCAATGATCTCAAATGCTTCTTGATGAAATGATGTTTCATCAACTTCAAGTTCTGGAATGGTTTAGTTTTCACTGATGGGTTTGGTGATTGTGACTTCTATTAATTGAGTATTGCAAGCTTCATTTTGAAGGGCTTCCTTCAAATGACGGCTTATGATCGAATCGCAAGCATCAACGTAATAGAGTGAGTCATCATGATGTTGAGGGTGTTTCATGGATTGGCCTATATCGAAAGTTACTTCCTCCTCGTCTACTCTAAGCGTGAGTTTGTCTGTGCAAACGTCAATGAGGGCTCGAGCAGTCGCTAAGAAAGGTCGACCTAGGATAAGAGGAACGTTTTTGTCCTCATCCATGTCTAGGATCACAAAATCAACGGGAAATACGAATTTGTCAATTTTAACTAAGAGATTTTCAACGATGCCCCTCAGATATTTGACAGAACGGTCAGCTAACTGGATGCTCATACGGGTAGGTCTAGGCTCAGCTAAGTTTAATTTTTCAAAAACCGCATAAGGCATAAGGTTAATGCTAGCACCTAAATCAGCTAACGCATTACTGACAGAAAGATTTCCTATTAGGCACGGTATGGTGAAACTTCCTGGATCAGTCATCTTTTGAGGTAGTTTGTTTTGAAGAACTGCAGAGCATTCCTCATTCAAAACTACGTGTGATAACTCTTCCAGCATCTTTTTGTTTGACAAGACACCTTTTAGAAACTTAGCGTAGTTTGGCATTTGTGCTAAGGCCTCCACCAAAGGCAAATTGATCTGGAGTTGCTTGAACAACCCAAGGAATTTGCCATATTATGCCTCCATTCTTTGTTGTCTCAAACGACCTGGATATGGAGGTGGTGGAACATAAGGTGGTGGTGGAACGTATTTCTTTGCTGGTCTTCAGTAACATCGGGTTGCTTTTGCTTATCACTTGCATTACTTGGAGTTTCAGTTTCTACTTCTTCAAGGATGGGTTGTAATGCGGGTGCATCACCTTGAGTGGTTTTGCCACTCCTGGTGGTGATGGCTTTGACGTGAGCATTAGGGTTTGTCATAGTGTTGCTGGGCAAAGCTCCTTGAGGTCTTTCAGAGAGTTGTGCTATTTGACCTACTTGGTGCTCTATGGTCTGTAATGATGCTTTGTTGCTTTTGATGTCAGCTTCGTTTCTTTGGAACCTCTCCTCATTTCTTCGATCAGATTTCCGGATGTACTCATCTGTGGCTTGTGTGGTTAACAACAATTGTTGTAATAAGTCTTCCATTGATGATGCTCCACGTTCTTGGTTACTATTGCTTGGACCTTGGTATAGTGGTTTCTGTTGTTGGTAAGGTGGCCTTCGGTTGAATCCAGATGATTGTTGGTTACTGCCAGCATCTCTGTAATTCGAGTTGTTTCTCCAATTTGAATTATATGAGTTGTTTGGGCATCCTACGTAGTCAACATCTTCAACCATCATAACGCCTTGTGGGCAGTCGTTGGTCTTGTGTGAATTTCCACATGTGTTGCATCGTGTTGGAGTTTTCTTTAGCTCGCTTTGCAATTGTTCGAATTTTTTGGTTAGAGCTTCTAATTGGGCTGCAATTAGGGTTTCAGAGTCTACTTGATGAATAACTTTAGAACTGGGTTTGGTTCTTAAAGGATTGTAAGCAAAGTTCTTCTTAGCTGCTCTTTCTAAGGCTTGATATGCTTCTGTTGGCGTGACACTTCCAAAATCTCCTCCCGCACTTTGGTCTACTGCTTGCTTGTGGGCTCCGCTTATCGCATCGTAAAAGGTTTGACACTGTAGCCACAGATCAAGTTCATGATGTGGGCATCTCCGAAGGAGACCTTTATATCTCTCCCATGCTGCGTGTAATGATTCATCGTCGTCTTGGCGGAAACTTGTGATGCTGCTTCTTAATTTGGCAGTACGATCGGGTGGAAAATATTTCAAAAGGAATTGTTCAGCCATTCCCGCCCTTGTGGTGATGGAACCAGGCGGAAGTGAATCAAGCCAATCGATGGCTCGGCCTCGAAGGGAAAATGGAAAAATTCTTAGTCGAATGGCGTCGTCTGAATAGTTATTGATTTTGAAGGTCGCACAGATACGAAGGAATCGTGAGATGTGAGCATTAGGGTCTTCGTCTTGTAACCCATGGAACTGAACAGAGTTTTCTACAAGTTGGATAATACTAGACTTGATCTCGAAATTGTTAGCCGCTATTGCTGGTTGGACAACACTAGACTCATAACCATCTATTGACGGTGTGGCATAGTGTATCATTTTCATTTCCTCGTCTTGGTTAGCCATGTCTTCTTCGGATGGTGTATCTCCCAAAATGTCTTCTTCAATGACTGGGTCTACTTGTTGTGATCTCTTGCGCAATCTTTGACGAAAAAGTCGTTCGGGTTCCGAAAGAGGCGGGACAAGTTCAGAACTAGACGAGTCGGACATACAATAACTTAAGGAAGCATAAACTAACTAAGGCTTAAAATGAATCAGGAAAAAACAACTAAACTAACTAAGGAAAACTACCTACAAATAAAAATGAAGTTTAAACAAAAATATATTAACAGGTTATATGCAAGATAGTCAAAAAATTTAGTTTGTTTTTCAAACTGCCGTGTGTCCCCGGCAACGACGCCAAAAACTTGATGGGTCTACGGATAGTATATATATTTGATAAAGATTTATTGCACAGATTCAGTTTTAATTGGTTGTTACTAATACTAAACCACACACACAAAAGGCAGTGTACCTGTCGTGTGGTAATATAGCGTTGGTAAGAACCGAGTATCAATCCGTGGACACACCTAGCCTACTCAACAAACTTGATGTTTGACTATCAGATTTGGTTTTTGTTAAAGAAAGTGAAATTTTGTTTTGGAAAGATTTTTAGGGTTTAAAAGTAAACAGTAATAAAAAGAAAGTAAAATAAGAATTGAAGCGTTTGGTTTTAAAATCAGGGAATAAAAGTTATCATCCTAATTAGAATCCACTTATGCAATTGTGATGAATTGGTGATGTGATGTGATTATGTTAATGTTAATAAAGATGAGCCGGCGTGATTTCTCGACTATCCTGCTGCCGTAGTGACTTGATCCTGTCAGGCTGATTTTACTGCTCAGATCAAAGCCCTAGTAATGTAGGTAAATCTCTTGTGTCCTATTTGACATACGATTTCTGAAAACATAATTTAATGTTAAAAAGAGAGTTGATCAGGTTCCTTTCTAACATACCATTAATTTTAGAAAACCGTAACAATTACTGAAGTTTCCAAACAAATAAAAGGGAACCCGCAAATGATCAGAAAGTTAAGGTGATATGATTTCTAATAACCATTTCTAGTTCATTAGCCATGGATTTATTATGAAGACCGGTTTCGCGAATGAAAGTTAATCATACGGTTTTCAACCTTGTATGACAATCACAATCACAAACCATAATGTTATAACTTCCCGTTCAAATGTAGATGCTACCCATCAATAGTTTTCCCAAGACCACCATAACATTAACATAGTACTTATCACACCATTAGTTTATCACAAATTACATAAGTTTCATCCTATTAGGATGATAAATAGAGTTTAGCTCATGATGAGCTTTAACATAACAACGGATAACAAAGAAGATAGATAAGTGATCATCGGTGAAATGGAACAATCAAACCGATAATCCACAATGGATGACGTTTAGGTGATCCCAAGCTTCGTCCAAGTGTTGTTTGCACCTCTCGAGCCTCCGAATGATCTTGAAATCTTGATTCCCGAGAGAATTCAGTAGAGTAACTCTCCCACCAAAGCTTGCCAAAAATGGTGAGCTTAGGCTTCTATTTATAGGCTTTCCGGAGTGTTTAAGCACGGCCCCGTGCCTACAAGGCACAGCCCCGTGTTAGTACAATGCTTACGAAAGTTGGTCGGCTCGTACGTGCAGGTTGTTTCGGGCACGGCCCCGTGCTAAATGGGGCACGGTCCCGTGTTGGTGGTGGGGCACGGCCCCGTGCCTTATGGGGCATGGCCCCGTGTCTACTTTTAGGGGAGAGTACTTTTTGTCCTGTCAGATGTCCAAGCACGGGGGTGTGTTAATTTAGCAAGGGGGTGTGTTTCTGGCAAGGCATGGGGGCGTGCTTAATGAGGCACGGCCCCATGCTTGGAGTCCAAAGCTTGGATTGCTTCAATTTCTTGTTAAATATGCTCCTTTTTTCCATCTTGCCCTTTTAAACACCTGAAAACACAATTTAACACTTTTAAGTACATTTTCATTATTTTAAGGAAGATATTAAGGAATAATTGATGTGCTTTTGATAGGATTTTTATGTATAATGTGGTGCACATCAAAGAGGCAGCCCAATCAACTCCAATGCAAGTGGCTCCTCTGGCAGCTGAGACACCCATCTTATCCTGGACCTTCTCTACCAATCCAGAAAGATGGCATGTAATCAGAGATCAAAGTGTTGAGAATGTCTATACCTGGCAAGACATATGCAACTTACCTCTGCATGATCTCTTTGAGATGAGAAGATACTATGAAAGTCTGAATGATCCTGACCATCTAATGACGAAGGGTATGGTCATGATTATGCTGAAGACTACTAACATCTGAAGATCTTCTAAATGTTTTGGTAGCATCAGCCTAGGGGGAGTTTGTAAGGATTCATTTAAGTCTGATGCAAACCAAAACATCCAAAGTCTCTCTGCAAGTAATGCACTAAGTACTGAAGTAGAATTGCTTTGGAAGTTTTACACCACGCACTAGAAATATTCTAAGTGTAAAATCTTCCGAAGCCAAGACCAATATCTTTTGAAGCCAAATATGAAGTCTTCCGAAGCCTCAGAGACAAAGTCTTCCGAAGCTTCATCCTATGAAGACAGATTTCTTCCGAAGACTTTTAATAACATGATTTATCTGATGTACTGTTCCATAAAGCTGGACACCTTTCCGCTGCATCTCTGTAAAGTCACCAACTTACATGAGTTGGTGAAAAGGTCCATGCTTTTGGTAACTGTACATTGAGGTCTTGAGTCTGTAACCTTCTACTTTATGTACTTTATCCTTTTTGTAATAGATAAGGATGTGAGCTATGGCATGTCATAGTCACAAGGTCAAAAGGCAGATATGCCTTTTGATTCTACAATTGATTTTGTTTGTGTCTAGTCAATTGTATCCAGCTGGCTTTCAAAGTATAGCCGGCTGTAGGTTGTAGTATAAGTATTCCTTGTTCTAGTATCTTTCTTAATGCTTTGTAACACTTGTAATAGAACTTGAGAAAGCAATATACTGCATCCTTGAAACCCAAATCTCTTGTTCTTTCTCTTTATTATTACTTGTGTTCTTTCTATCATTATCTTGGTTAATCCAGTAAACTGTTTGATCAAGTTTGGTTAATCTACTCTTTGTGTTGTTGTGTTGTAATTGTTAAGCCCTTAACCGGTCCTGCATCATTGTTTGATGTTTATTAGTGAGTAACTGTTACGTGCTTCACATTCAATTCACTTAGAGTTTGTCCTCCCTTTGTGAGTCAAATCATCACTTTTTCACACTTATAAACTATGTACTTTAGATTATAAGTTCTACTTGAGATGTATTTGACATCTCATTAATGCATTGATGTAATAGCTCTGAAGTTAATATACAGTTGATCATAGAGGATTCTTTTGAGATCTAAGATATGATCATCATCAGGTCACCAGGTCTTTACTTCTGTAAAACAGATGTGCTTTAACCGAGGTCTTTGTTTACACAAAACAGAGGGATGATGGGGATCATGTTCTTTTCACCGGTTGGTTACAAATGTTTACCATGGTGATCTTACACTCAGGTCTTTGTTTACATAAAACAAAGGGAATATGATTTGAAAAGATAGATATTATAATGTGTTGGTAAATAGTGTGCTTAGATGAGTGATTTAGTCACATCAGAATAAGACTCACTTGGTGTATCCTCAAAATGGAGTTTCCCACATACCACTTTTGCATTATGATAGGCATGCTCTTAGTGTAGTTTCCACTCAAGATGAACCTACTCACATATCCAGAAACTTTTATCAGATTTTAATGATATTTAAGAACTCAGGAAGTAAGCAAAGGCATAGTGTACTATCATTTCCCAAACATATGTCATGCTGAATCAAAAGACACAATAAAGAAAGACAATATTTTTGTATTTTTGTATGTCTTTCTAAATGTTTTTGGGCTTTATTTATTACTATTTACTAGGACAGACACATGCTTTTTTTTGTTAATGATGATTAATCTAAGTTAATCATACCCAAAGACTCAATTAGAAACTAAAATCTAACTGAATCAAATGCTTTAGTGAATAAATTAGCAAGCTGATTTGTTGTATCCACTTTGAATAACTTGATCAAACCTTTTTCTGAGCAATCTCTCAGAAAATGGTACCTGATTTCATATGTTTTGTTTGATTATGTTGCACTGGATTAGCAGTGATAAATATAACAGCTGAATTGTCAATATGAATTGGAGTTTGAAGGAAATTGTAATAATACAGTAATTGGTTTTGGAACCAAAGGACTTGAGAGCAACCAGCTGAAGCAGCTATGTACTCAGCCTCAGCTGTGGATACATATACATTTGTTTGCTTTTTGCACTGCCATGAAACAAATATTGGTCCTATGAATTGACACCCACCAGTTGTGGATTTTTTGTTGTTGTTATATCCTCCAAAGTCACTATCTGAATATGAGTAGAGTGTGAAGTCACCATCCTTTGGATATCAAAGGCCAAGGGCTGGTTTCCCTTCAGATATCTGAAGATCCTCTTAACAGCATTCAGATGAGACTCTTTTGGATCTGATTGGTAACTAGCACAAACACACACAACAAACATTATGTCAGGTCTGCTGGCAGTTAAATACATAAAAGATCGTATCATTGATCTATACAATCTTTGATTAATAGATTTTCCTGTAGGATCAGGTACAATCTTATCAATTGTTGAAGTAGGTGTTTTGCATGAAGATGTATCAGCAAGATTGTACTTCTTCAATATTGATGAATATACTCCTCTTGATTGATGAAGATGCCATCTGTTTTCTGATGAACTTGTAGACCAATGAAGAAGGTTATTTCTCCCATAGAACTCATCTAAAACTCAGATTTCATCAGCTCTTCAAAGCTTACATACAGTCTCTTGTTTGTTGATCCAAATATAATGTCATCTACATAAATTTGAACAACTAAAAGGTCTTGATGTTCTTGTTTGAGAAAGAGAGTCTGATCAATAGTTCCCCTTTTATATCCATGCTTGAGCAAGAAAGATGATAATGTTTCATACCAATTTCTTGGTGCTTGATGAAGACCATACAAAGCTTTGTCAAGCTTGTATACCCTATATGGGTAATCAGGATCTTCAAAACCAGGAGGTTAAGCTACATAGACTTCTTCATCAATTTTCCCATATAAGAAAGCACATTTGACATCCATTTGATAGACAATAAACTTCTTATATGATGCAAGGCTAGGAATACTCTTATGGCTTCAATTCTTGCAACTAGTGCAAAAACTTCATCATAGTCTATCCTTTCTTCTTGAGTATAACCTTGTCCAATCGACCTTGCTTTGTTTCTCACAATTATACTTCTATCATCTAGTTTATTTTTGAAGAGCCTCCTTGTGCCAATTGGATGTTGACCTTCAGGTAGATCAACTAGATTCCTGACTTCCGCTTTCTGAACTGTTGAAACTCTTCCTGCATAGCTTCAATCCAGCTATTATCTTTTAGTGCAGTTATGATGTTTGGAGGAACCACTTGTGAAAGAAAACAAGTGAAGAGACAGATGTTTGCAGCTCCCCTTTGGCTTCTTGTGGTTCTTTCATTAAGATCACCAATGATGTTGTCTATTGAATGAGTTTTATGAATTCTTGTTGTTGGAATAGACTCAACTGGAATAGATGATTCCAAGTTAGTCATATTCATTGATGCAGATGGACCCAACTGAGATGATGAATTTATAAAGTGATCAAATTGATCATCATGTTGATCATTGGAAGCTGAATGATTTTCCTCATGAGTTTGTACATCAACTGCATTGTGAATGTCTTCCGCAGAAACTTCTACGGATATGTTTTTAGCTTCAGCAGGAGTTACAGGAACATCTACGGATAGATCATCTCCAATGTGTGGAATATCTACTGATGTGGATGGAACATTTGCTGATGCAATATCCATATCTCCGGATGTAGAACACTCATCTGCGGATGCAGAGTTAGTAGCTACTGATGAAGTGTTTTCATCTGAGGATGTAGATCCATTAGGCTGGTCTTGTGCTGCATTATTGGTATTATTTGGTGTTCCTTGTTCCATGATACTTGAAGTTTGTATTCTTGGAGGATCAATAGATAATGGCACTTTATTCATGTTTGGAAAAACAAATGGATAGCATGTATCCGCATAACCTGCATTATTCAAATAAACAGAGTTAAATGAATCTGTGAGTGCATCTATATCAAACATCCATGATGATCCTTTAACAGATTTTGGAAATTAGGATTCATCAAATGACACATTAGGTGTTTCTTCCATAATGTTTTGTTGTGGGAGGTAAATTCTATATGATTTAGATGTTGAAGAATATCCAACAAAGAAACCATCATAGGCTTTCTCTCAAAACTTTCCTAATTGTACTTTTGTGTTTAAAACAGATACATGACACCCAAAAGCTCTAAGATATCCTATGTAAGGTTTTCTTTTAAACAAAAGCTCATAAGGTGTTTTGTTATGTTCTTTGACAATTAATGTCCTGTTTTGAACATTGCATGCTGTGTTCACTGCTTCAGCCCAAAATATGATTGGCAATTGTGAATCAGCTAGCATTGTCCTTGCTGCTTTAATGAGAGTGCTGTTTCTTCTCTCAGTAACTCCATTTTGTTATTGAGTTCTAGGTGCACTGAATTGTCTTGCAATGCCTTTAATCCTGCAAAAAAGAGTCTAAGACAGTATTAACAAATTCAGCTCCATTGTCACTCTTGAAGATTTTAATTTTTAGATCAAGTTGATTTTCAATCTTGGTGACAAACTTCATTAATGTTTCTGATGTTTCACTCTTTTGTTTTAAGAAAAAGACCCATGTGAATCTAGTGAAATCATCCACAACCACTAAACAATATTGCCTTTTTCGATGCTTATCACATTGGTTGGACCAAAAAGATCCATGTGAAGCAATTTGAGTGGTGTAGTGTTTGTATTGATAATTTTGGATTTATGGGACACTCTATGTTATTTTCCTTAATAACATGAAGGACAATGGTTTGAATAATAAAATTCTTTCTTTGGCAATCCAATGACTAAGTCATTTTTCACCAATTTATTCATGTTCTTCATGTTGGAATGAACAAGCCTTCTATGCCACAACTGAGATTCATCTGCTGATGACTTAGATAGCAGGCGTTATCCAAAACATATTTGTTTCCTTTTCTTGATGCTTTAAGAAGGATCCAATCTTCTGGAATTGAAAAACCTAGCTTAAGAATATAACAATTAGTGTTATCAAATAATGTGGTATAATTTTTATTACAAATTTGAGACACACTCAGTAAATTATATTTTAGATTTTCACAATAATTTACTTTCTCAAATTTTAGCATACCATTAGTTACCATTCCTTCACCAACAATTTTACCTCCCTTCTTATCCCCACCAAATGCCACATAAGAAGCATTTTTATGTTTGAATTCATGGAGAAGAGAACAGTTTCCTGTCATATGCCTGGAACAACCATTGTCAACATACCACTTGTTGTCAGCTCTCCATGTTTGTTCCTGCACACATAAAGAAATCAGTTAGAATGGGGAACCCAAGCCTTAATGATCTTGCGTTTTCCAGCAGTGTCTAAAATTGTAACTCCATCATGAATGAGTCTTGTTGTTTCAGTATTAATTTTAGACTCAATTGATTCATTATGTGTTGGTTGTGGTGAGGATGATTCTGTTGAAGATGAGCTTGTGGAATTTTGTTCTTGTTTCTCAATACCTTCTTCATTCACCTTTTCTTTTGTTGTCTGCTGCTTTGTTTTTGATGATAAACCTTGATTATTGAAAGTTTCACCATCATTTGATTTTGACTATGGTATATGTGTACCTCTTTCAAAATGATCAAAGAATTTATCATCAGTATTTTTATTCTTATCTGTCAAATCCACCTTCTTGTGAGGTGTTTTGTTTTGCTTATGTGGTTTCTCTTTCTTCAAAGGTTTATTATCAGCAGATGTTCTCTTCATTGGTTTTTGCAACTTTTGTTTTTTTTGCTTTTTCTTTGCTTTAGAATCTTCTTTTCTTTAACTGGATTGAGAGTCTGATTCATCCTTCTCAGATTGTTGCTTCTTTGTTCTCTTTGTCTTGTTCTTCTTGTTGAAATAACATTCTTGTGTGGAATGGTTATTTTTGTTACAAATCGCATAATGTTTGTTAAAGTAGCAGTCAGAGGTCATGTAATTGTTTATACAAATAGAGCAATAACTAATGAAGTAATAGTCTTCAGTGTTGTGATTTTTCATATCACACCACTTGCAATACATTTCCTCTGATTCTTTTTCAGAGTCAACCACTTTCTTCTTCTTTTTGTAGTTTTTGAGCCTTTAAATCTTTTTCAAACTTTGCAGTTGATGAATCCTTTCCCTTCCTGGCATGATATCAAAGGTTTCTTGTTTAGCATTAGCTGATTTCTATTGCTTAAGATTCACAACTTTCTGTTGATTTGTTTTCTTGATAGTGGTTGCAGCCTTTTGCTTCCGCAGATCTTCTACTGACTCAGTAGATTTGTGCTTCCGCAGATCTGATGTTGATGACTGGTTCTTCTTCCGGAGAAGTTCTACTGATTGTGGCTGCTTTCTCTTTTCTACAGAAGATGTGTGTACTTCTTCAGTAGATGTACACTTCTTAATGACTTCAGTGGAAGGTTTTTGTTGCTTGTGAAGTTTTTGAAGTCCTTCATTTTACTGAGCTATTCTCTTGCAAATAGTCTTCAACATGTTTCTTTTCTTAGGAGGACAAGGTAGGTTTGTTTCTTCAAGAACTTTGGGAATGATAGGTTCAAATGAAACCTTCTTACCAAGAGCTAGTTCATCCACACATTTATCATCATGTTCATCAGAATCATCCAAGTCATCACATTCATCAAAGTCAAATTCTGAGTCATTTTGTTTGACTTGTTCTTATTCAAAAGACTCACTTTCACTCACCTTAGATTCATTGTTATTAACTTGTTCATTAAATTTTGATTCAAACTTGGTGCATGGCACAAAATTATTTGACAAGCTGTTTGTCATAGTTTCAGGTAAAGTTGTATAGTTATCATTCAGAGGGGGTGCAATAGCATTATATCCCAACCTATACCTGCTCTTTGATTCAATATGAAATTTAATAATTTCTCATATTGCTGAGATGAAAGTTGGAACTTCTAAAGTTTCACTTCAGTTAATGCATGATCAGCCATGGATTTTGTTAAGAAAGTGGCCAGATGCTCAACTTGGGCTTTTAAGCTGTATTTTTCTGAAACAAGTTTATCTAAATCTTTCTGTAAAGAGTTAATTTTGATTTGATATAATATATGTTCTCTTACATGAGATTCATTCAAAATCATTGTTTCTTTTACTTTATCAGTGAGTTATTGAGCATGGACTATATATCGTTCAACTTCCTCAACACATACTGATGAACACAGTCTATCTCTTACCTCTCTAGCCATGGGTGGAACTTTGTCTCCATGTGGGCCATTAAAGCTTGATTCTCTTCCAAAACTTCCTTCTCATACAGGCTCCAGTCACAAGTTCCATCTTAAAGTATGATCAGCCTAATTTCTTTAGAATTACTAGGCCCTGCTGATGCATTTGGGGCTGGTGGGGATGAGTTGGCTAGCTGTGGTGGTCTGAAAGATCTTTGAGATGTTGTTGGTTGATGAGATTGATGCTAACGAGACTAATGTTGCTGATGTTGTCTCATGTCAGGAGTTGATTGTTGATTACATTCTCTTAAGAATTGCCCATAGAGATTGCATTTGAAACATCTTACATTTGACTTATCAACACCAATCTTTGATGTTTTACTTGCTGCAGCCAAATTTTTATTTCTTCTCAGGCACTGCTTGGCTCTATAAGCAATCATTGCCATTTGCCATTAAAGATCCATCTCTTCTACTACATCTGGATGAAGTTCTTCCAAGTCTTGGTGGCAGATGTGGGCAGGTGTTAAAGTGCTTCCCAAGTAAGCTTGAAAACTTGAACTGAAAGTTGCAAAGGCTGCTTTTTGTTCTTCAGAGTCCAGAATAACAGTGATGGGCTCTACTTGGTTGTTGATTTGTGAGGACTTTGCTAATGATATGGATGCATCTTTTCTATCATCAGTTTTCCCTTTCCTTTTCATGATTTACTTTGAGAAGATTTCTTTGAAGGCTTTAAAGCATAAAAACTCACTTCTTCTTCATCTTCACTCAAAGTACAAGAGTTGTCACTATCATTGTTTGAATTAAAAAGCACTTCCAGCACTTTTAGTTTCTTTAAAATGATAAGGTGTGACTTGTGTTCTCACACTCTTGTTTCTTAATTTTTCATCCATTTCAAGAGCTTCAACTTTAGCTACCAATGTATCTAAACTAGTTGCTTTAAGAACAATGGTATTCTTGAACATGGACACAGTTTGCTTCCAACTTTAAGGCAAAGTATGGAGCATCTTTTTGTTTAATTCTTCATTTGTATACTTCAACTCCATGATGTTCATCTCGGATACCAATTGCATAAACCTATGGAGTTATTGAGGAATTGATTCACCTTGAATATGATGAAATGTTTCATATTGTTCGCGAAGAGTATCCTTCTTAATGCTTCTGATTTCATCACTCCATTCACAGAGTGTATGAAGTATCTTCCACAAGGAATTTGTTGTTTTATAATTCTCATACCTGATTAGAATTTCTTCAGGTAAAGCCATACTAAGCAGACTGTATGCTCTAATATCGATTTTAACCTGTTTAACATCATCAGGTGATAGATCTTTTGTACTTATAGGTTGATTATTGTCATTATAATTCGCCCCAAGAGTAGGTGGAATATAAGGACCATTAGTTATTGACTGCCATAAGTCAGAATCAGTGTAATTCACATGATTCATGAACTTGATTTTCCAAGATTTAAAATCCACTTTTGTTTCCAACTTTGGAGGTTGGTATGATGATCCACCGACAAAGCTACTCATTTTCGTTAAAGTATTAGAATTAAACTAAAACAGAGTTTCTCTTGAGTAATGGACTAATTAAGGACAAAACTTAATTAATGAATAATTAAGTAATTAAGGTCACAAATCAGTTAATCATTTTAATGATAATTATTAAATCAAGGATTTTGTTTATGTATTTGTTCAATTGATTTGAACAACTGATGAATATCAACCAATAACACAGATATGTGATTCAATTAATGTGAATATAGATCTATGTTAATCGAGCAATGAAACAGTACTCGCTGAAAGACAAATCGCTGTTTTATTGTTTTAAAATTGATTCACACCAAAACAATTTTGCTCAAAACAATAGATCTAATCATAAAACTGATAAATCTAATGAAATAAGCTATCAATTAAACAATTCTAACACTGATAGATCAATTGATCTATATCAATAAGCACTTAGCTCTAATACCACCTGTGAATCCAAGGATCACAATCAGGAATTATCAGTGTTAGATTGGAATCGAGTTAATGATTGCGGAATGATCATTAATCGTTTCTTAACTGATTAATTATTAAAAATCAAAGACAATGAAAATTAATAACAAAGAGCAGAATGATTTCAACATAATAACTGAAAGAACAAGATTTGATTCAAAAGTATTTTATTAAAACTTAATAATGATTACAAGACAACAAATAATGAATGCTATAAACAATGTTTGCTTTGAATGTGTTGATGTTTGTGATGTATTGATGTGACGGCTGCTAGGGTTTATGTGTTTGATTGATTGTGTGAATTGATGTGATGTTTGGTGTTTTCCGTCTAGTCGCCCGTCATTGATGTGTTAACCTAGGACTTGTATTTATAGGCATTTATGTTTCTGTTAAGGAAACACCAAATCTCTTGGAGTCCGTGTTTGACTTGCTGACTTGACTTGCTTGATGTTGCAAGTACAAGTGTTTGGTCTTCCGCAGTTATATTGTCTTCCGCAGGAGTCTTCCTTTTCGTAGGAGTCTTCACTTGTTCTTCATTGTACAAGTTATTCATCCGTGGGTCTTCGATCTCTCACTACTCCCTTAGACTTGTCTGCATTCTTCTTCTTCCGTAGGAAATCCTTGGATGTGTTTCCAATTAGAAGATTATCTACGGAAGAAAAAATTTGTTCATCCATAGATGATTCTTACACTTAGTCAATTTCAGAAATCGACTAAGTCTAATGTTTGATCCTGCAATCATAGATACAAATCAACACATATATGGGTTAACCTATATACATAATGCATACATCAAAATAATGAACTACAAAAGTTCATTAAAAGTATTGATTAAATTTCTAAGCCTATACAAAAGGATCTAGACCTATTGTTCCTAGATCCAACACATTATGAAGAAGAAGTTTGAGATGAGTTCTATGGGAAAAATGGACTTTTTCCTTGGAATTCAGGTGAAGCAGATGAAAGATAGGTTTTTTATCAATCAATCTAAATATGTCAATAACATTTTAGAAAGATTTGAAATGAAGGATTGTAAGCCAGCAACGACACCTATACCTAGAAATCACAACCTTTGTCCTGACTCTAAGGGGGAGAATACTAATCAACATCAGTATAGGGCAATCATTGGATCTCTGATTTATCTCACAGCAAGTAGACCTGATATCATGTTTGCAACTTGTATTTGTGCTAGATATTAGGCTGCTCCAAAGGTGTCTCACCTAGTTGCTACCAAGAGAATCCTTAGATACCTTAATGGAGCTCCTAAATTGGCTCTCTGTATCCAATGAATCAAGACTTTAATCTCTATGGATACACTGATAGTGACTATGGCGGCTACAATATCAACAAGAAATTAACATAAAGAGGATGTCAATTTCTTGGTGGAAGGATCATCTCCTGGCAATGCAAGAAGCAATCTTGTGTCTCAACATCAACTGCTGAAGCTGCATACGTCGCAGCTGCTAGTTGTTGTGCTCAGCTGCTTTGGACTATAGCTTCAACCTCATGGAGACCCCCATCCACAATGTAAACAAGAGTGCAATTTCCATTACAAAAAATCCTACCAAGCACTCCAAGACAAAGCATATTGACATCAAGTATCATTTCATTAGAGATATTCATGAGAAAAACCTGATCAAACTAGACAAAGTTGACTCAAATGAACAATATGCTGATCTGTTCACCAAAGCATTCGATGAACAAAGATTTAAGTATCTTATCACAGCTATTGGGATGATAAACATTGATTAGTTTATCTCCTTTGAAAAACCTTTTCAAATTTTTTCTTGTCTATGACATACAATCTAAGCCCAGTTACAAAAGGTATTTCTTCCAATTTGCTAAGTATGAGTTCCTCCGAAGAGAAATTTTCCCTCAGAAGATGTCTCATCTGTCTTCCGAAGGAAAATTTCTCCAAGTTAGTATTATCTTCCGAAGAGTTTTCAGCCTCGGAAGAACATTTGATGTTATATCAAATCTATTTCCGAAGCTTTAAAATTCTTCACTCGGAAGACCTACTTACTCTCGAAATTAAATTTCTCTTATGATAAAATTTACCTTCGGAAGTAAATTTGGCCTCAGAAGAGATTACTCTCGAAAAAGCTCTTACTCTCGGAAGAAAGCTTTACTATGTAACGGAAATCTTTTGGGCTCCACTCCGTAAAAAGATAAAGATTTTATTAATGACGTTGGAATATTTTAAATGGTTTAATCTTACCGCCCTTGTCACATCATACCCAAAATTGTCATTTCACCTTATCCATCCGCCATTTCACCCCATTTAAATACTTCCTACCGCTCTCTTTAATCTTTTACCCATTTGAAAGCCCTAATGTTCCTTCATCTTCACTTTTACTCTCCTAAATTACTTCACTTTCTTTGAAATTCTCTAACAATAACCATAAATCCCCTGCGCAACCAAGTCGCACTTCTTGATTCTTTAAAGGATGTCGACTTCTCTGAAATTATCCAATGTTTACTCCACTGTTTACTCCAACCATATGGATGAATTTTGGGTAAATGGTCAAATTAACACCATGAATGGAGTTAGGGTTATCAAGTCAAGGATCTGTGGCCAAGAATTAGTCATATCTGGACAGAACATCAGGGAACACTTAGAGCTTCATGATGTGGGCAGTCCTACTGAATTCCCGAAATCTGACTTGGAGGACACATATGCCTAAATGGCAAATAGTGGAGATGTAAGCAGGCCAACAGTCTATAAATACAACTTCTCCTACAACTAGAAGTTCCTGGTTCACATAGTTCTCCACTGTCTATCAAACCAAACATGGGGTTGGGATCAAATTCTCTATGATTTTGGATGCCTAGTTCATGGGTTGGTAAAAGGCCTCCATTTCAACTATTCCAGCTTTATGCTGAACAACCTCAGAGGAAACCTTCAAAGTGAAACATTCTGCATGTATCCCAGGGTTATTCAGCAAATTATCAACTGTGAGCTGGACCAAGACAAACTTATCAGTGAAGATACTCTTCTTGACCCTCACATGAGGCCGGGCATCTTCAAGTTTTTAAAGAGGGTGTCCACCAACTTCATCGGAAGACATACTACATTTCTTCCAGGTATGATTGACCCAATGGCTCCTGGTGACATCCTTGTAAACCCCACATGTGATGAATCCACACAAGACATAACCACTTCAATACCAATTCTACCTCTCCGTCCCATCAAACTTACTTATCAGAGATGCTCTAATCATACCCTTGTTCAATTTACTCTGATTGAACAAGTTCCCCTTTTCAATCCAAAAAGGCTAGAGTGGAAAAATGGGCTCCCACTCAGCCTGAGGTCCAACCATCCTTCACAATTGACCTCAATATGTGTATTGAGTCTCATCATTCTCAATCCCATGAGCCCCAAACCCAAACCTTAAGCCCTCAGGGTGAGTCACTATACTCCCCTAAGCAGCCAAATAGGGACAACCACATCACATGCTCAATACCTCTAAATATTGATCAAGGTCCCGGGTCATTAGGTATAACCTCCATATCCTTTACTGATTTATTAACCGGTTCTGATGAAGATTTCATGTTCCTTCAAGGCCATGATGATGATCTACAAAACCAATCTAAAGATCAACTGAGCCTAGAGAAACCTCTGACTTCTATCCCCTATCAGAAAAGCCAAACTGAGGTGAGTCCCACTGATGTGGAGGGGACTCATGTAGATTCAGCTGCCACTACTGAGAGTGTCTTATTGAGCTCTCAGGACAGTGGTAACATTTCTAAGACTAAATCTGCGACAACTTTGCCTATTGATGACTCTGAAAGAGCCATGACCTCGCAAAGGAAACCAGGGTGCCAAGAAACCACATCTGGTGGCGAGAATGAACATACTAGGTATGTTATCTCATCTCCCCGTGATTCTTCTAAAGAAGATGAGGAAAGTCTGCAACTAACCGTTCGAGACCTACTTTCTAATGTCTCAAACCTTGAATCAAATTTAAAGACTTTAGAGGATAGGTCCGCCCCTCAGCAACTTGAGATTGACAATCTCAAGGCCAAACAACTGAGACACAGATTGAGAAGTATGTCAGGCGTGTACATGTTCAAGTCTTTTTAAGTTCTTCCTCTAGCTCATCTACTTCTCAAGATGATACTACCAAAAAGGGAGAGGATGTACTGAGTCAAGCTCAAGAGGAACCAATTTTGGCAATTTCTACCTTATCTTGTGCATATCCCACTCAACAACAATATTCAACCATCTTCCCTTAGCCACCTCAAATTTCAAGTGAACCCAAGGATGTTTATTGATCTCAACATGTTTTTAACCAAATACCTGATAAGCTCTTCACTTGAACAACCCTTACTAGATGTTGCTATTGAATACTCTAGAGCTAAAGAGCTTTAAAGGTTAAATGCATCACCTACCACTAAGGAAGGAGTTGGTCAACCTAAGGTTCACATTAAACCTGAGATTAATTTCGAAGGGTATATGGGGACTGATGGGCCAGCAACTGAATCAATTGGGACATGTAGTGCAATCTCACCATCTTCCGAAGTAAAAATCCAATCTTCCGAAGCAGAGATTCAAGCTGCGGAAGGAATCATTGGGTTATCTTCGTTGTCTGATGATCTTGTTATCACAGATACCATTCTTAAACTAGCCTATGAGATCAATAGTGAATACTTTCTTAAAACTCCTCTCTCTCAAACACCTTCATCACCACAAGCTCAACTCCCCACTCCCCATCCAGAATCTCCAAAAAATCAAGCTTTTAAAGACATCAAAGGCAAAAGGAAGATGACTGCGTAAGAAATCTTAGAGGAAGAAAGGATTGAAAAACTCAAAAGGAAAGGTGGACTCACTATTGGGAAGCTACTTGCTGCAAGGTGGACTCACTCTGAAAGAGACATCACTTCGCAGAGGAACCCAGGGTGCCAAGAACCATATCTGGCGGTGAGGATGAATATACTAGGTATGTTACCTCATCTCTCCGTGATTCTTCAAAAAGAAGATGAGGGAAGTCTGCAGCTCACCATAAGAGACCTACTATCTAAAGTCTCAAACCTTGAATCCAGGGTTAAGACTTTAGAGGATAGGTCTGCCACTCAGTAACTTGAGATTGAAAATCTCAAGGCTCAACTAGTTGAGACACAGATTGAGAGATCTGTCAGGCACGTACCCATTCAAGTCTCTATGACTTCTTCCTCTAGCTCATCTACCTCTTAAGATGATGCTACCAAAAAGAGGGAGAACGTACAGAATGAAGCACATGTGGAGCAAAGCTTAGCCCTCTCAACACGTCTTCTAAATACCATGCTCAACAAACAACTATTTTCCCTGAGCCTCCTCCAATCACCTTTCAAGTGGACCCAAAGATGCTAATAGATCTAAATAGGTTCTTAACCAAGTTCCTAATGAGCTCCTCACTTGAATAACCATGTCCAGATGTTGCTGTGGCATACTTTGGAGCTGAAGAGCTTCAGAGATTGAATGCACCACCTACCACCAAGGAAGGAGTTGGTCAACCTAAGGTCTACATTGAACCTGAGATTGATTTTGAAGGCGATATAGGGACTAATGGCCCATCAACCAAATCAGTTAGGACAGGTAGTGCAATCCCTTTATCTTCCGAAGCGATGACTCATTCTTCCAAAGCTAAGATTCAGGATGTGAAAGGAATCATTGAGTTATCTTCGTTGTCTGATGATCTTGTTATCACAGAGGCCATTCTTGCACTAGCCTCCGAGATAAACAGTGAAGACTTTCTAAAACCCCTTTCATGCAAACACCTTCATTACAATAAGCTCAAATCCCCACTCACCAAACTGAATCCTCTAAACCAGAATCTACAAAAGCTCCAGCTTCCGAATATATCAAAGGTAAGAGGAAGATGAATATAGAAGAACTGTTAGAGGAGGAAAGAATGGGAAAGCTCAAAAAGAAAGGTAGACTCACCACTAGGAAGCTACTAGCTGCAAGTAGCAAAGCAGCTTTAGCAGCTTAGGAGGCTATCAACAACAAGAAAAAAGTGGAGATTATTGACAGACTTGTCAATCTTGGAGGGGCAAATGAAGAAGTGCTCCTCTTACGAATTAAGGAGCTGGTGGAGTTGGAAAAGGCAACCCTGCTGCAGAAAGAACAAGAGGAAGCAACAAGGTTGGCCGTAAAGGAGGAAAAAAAAAGATGAAGGATGAAGCTGAGCAACAACTAAGGAGTGAGAGGATATACTTCTTATGCTCTAGGGAATATACTCTTGAAGAACTAACTCCTCATAACAATGATGTGATCTTGTGGCTTTTCCACAAAGAACAAGATCAGATGGACAAGGAGAGAAAGAGGGCAATCAAAGAGAAGCTAAGGGAAAAGAAGAAGAAAGAAGAGGAAGCACAACTTGCAGCTGCAAAGAAGGTGGGAGACAAAGCCTGGATGAAGGCATATCTCAAAGAGATTTCGCTCAGAGTTCAAGGAAAACAAGAAGAAGCTCATAAACTGCACAACTCTGAGCGAAATCTCTTATGAGGAGGAGTCTATAAAATTAAAATTCGTGGATGGCTCTTCCTATTCTCTCACTAGAGAGGCATTCCTTGATTTGCCTAGGGGAACTTTGCTTCATGCACTTCAGCTTCTTGCAACCAATTCTGATTCACTCAATGAGGAAGAGAAGAAGCTAAGAAGAAAGCTGGTGACTCTACTAGACACAAGGAAGGGGGACAAACTTCCATCTCAACCCCTTGATCCTAGGAAAAGGATTGTTCAGTGGAGGTTCAAAGATTCTTCTCACAACTTTGTTATGGAAAGAGAGAATGGTGCAGTTAACCAACTTAATGCATCATCTCTACTACACTTAAGTAGGTTTTATACTGCTGAGTTAGCAGAGAAACCATTCTCCAATCTCTCCAAATCTCAAGTAACAGCTCACATCAAAAACCATCTGAGCAGCCTTCATCTTGCAGAGCTTGCTACAAAAGCTAAGATTGAAGAGGATTTGAAGCTAAGAGGAAGGGAAGAAAAGGAAGGGTCAACCATCAAAGGGAAAGGTTTCCTACAAATGGTTGAAGGCCCAACCTTGGAAACAATAGTTAGATGGAAGTATGAATACAACTATCGTCAACTAACTCTCTACCGAGGGACACAACAAAAAAGAACATGTCATCCTGAGTAATAGACTAGACCTGCTGTCTACCAATGACTTGTACAAACTTCTCAGCACCACCTCAGGAAAGAATAAAGAAACTGATAAATATATTCTCTCCTTGGTGCTGAAAGGTTTGAGAAGCAAAAATCAGTGAGATTTTGGTAGCATCAGCCTAGGGGGAGTTTGTTGGGTCAAGTAAGGGTGGTGCAACGAAAACAACACTTAGAAAAATTTTGGTGCAACTAAGAAAGACTTCCGAAGGCAAAGCTGCACTTAAGAAGATTAAAGTTAAAAGAACTTCTGAAGAGGAACCTTGTCTTCCGAAGACAAAGTTATTCTTCTTCCGAAGATCAACACTTAAAAGATTTCAAGACAAAAACTTCCGGTATAAAGTCTTGAAGATCAGCAGAAGTCTCGGAAGAAGTAGACTCTTCTGAAGTAAATGTGGCTTCCAGTTAACCCTTGAAAGAACCTACTATGAACTAGGGAATATAAGTATGGTCCTTCTGATAAGCCACTACAACGTATGAGATATTGCATGGCGCTTTCCCACGCCCGTGTAGTTGACCATACTTTATTTCAATGTTCATCCTTTATCAGTTAGTACAGTTACCAACTTTAGCTGGTGATAAGTCATGGACTTGTTGTGACTATCTAATCTAGGATAGTATTTTATCTTAGATACCTTACTTCTGGAAATGTAGTATTTGTTTTGTTGTATGTTCCAGCTGGTAATCTTTTCTATAATTGGCTGTATATAATAGTATATATAGTTCTCATTGTAAACTCAGTTAGTATGCTTGTAAGAGTCTTGTAAAACTTGAGTTGAGAAGTAATATATACAAGTATCTTGAAAACTATTTCTTGTGTTTGTTTACTTAGTATATTATTATAAACTCTTAAAGGATTCTGCATCATCATTCGAGTGTGACTTAGGGAGTTTGAGAGATAACATTGTGTTGAGTGACCTTATTTGATCCTGCACAGGTCGTTTTGAGTATTTCGTCGAGTCAATGAGACTCATTAACCATGCTTGAAAACTAGGTATTGATTATGTCAAGAGCCTTTTTCAAGGAATTTTTGATCACTTGATTGAATCATAAAAAATGAAAAGAACCCTTCCCTAGCAGAAAAAGAAAAATAAAAAAGAAACTGTCAAAGTTGACTGCCTGATTGTATATACTGTGTGTGCGTGCTCACAAGAAAAAGAAAAATTAAATACCAAAATAGAAAATTGCAAAAAGAAAAGAGAAAAATATAACATTACGAACCTACAAAAATAGAGTTTAGTTGTTCATTTATTATTTTAGGATTGAATCTGCCTTTGTAATTTGTGAGAAATAATAGATACATTGGTTTTGATCAGTTGCATACTCCACTTGCTAATAAAGTCTGACATGATCAGATATGATGTGCAGGTAAGCTCATGCAATTATACTGAAAAAGTAAACTCTTATGATTAAACTAGATAAATTATGCTTTTGTGTTTGTCCATCTTAGTACCAATGAGTAGTGTTGGCTTATCTGATTGATTGCTTGTAAAGTCACAAACTCACACCTGGTGGTGATATGAATAACCATGAGATCTGTTTAAAGCATATGTTCACTTTTCTGTTATGAGTCATCATAGATCTGAAGTGACGAGGTATCCTTTGTTGTAAGTCACTACAGACCTGGGTATTCTCACCCGTTGCAAAAGATGCCAATATGCACAATCCATTCAAAAAGTCCAAGATGGATGCCCCATGATTCTTTATGGATTATCACTATCTATTTCTTTATCAAAAAAATTCGAATATTACCTAATGGTTTGACCATGGTGGTTTTCTTAGAGATTATCAAATGGTTTACCCATGATGATTCTTTCATTGACCTAAACATGAGATCTAGTTTTTCATATATGTCAGGTTAATAAGTTGAGCAACTGTGTTTTCTTACATACGTTGACGAGGGTCGAGCTCTCTAAGTCTAAGTGTGGGTTACATAATGTCATATCTAAATGAACCTTAAGCAATCCAAGAATTGAAAATGTAAGTGTGCTAATAATCTTGCCAAAAGCACTTAATTTCTATCCTTAGATCTCGTGTCTCCTTTGTTGTGGAAAGACTGACCAGGAACACACCTTATCAGGATTTAATCACTGTCTATGACTATCCACCATTTTCTTTTATTTTAATATGCTGATGTAAGGCCCCGTTCCCGGGACACTTACAAATGGATAATCATCGCACATAAAATATAAAACATGCATTAACATTTACTAAATATTGCAGCATAATAACTTAGCAAACCATTTCATATATTAATATCGCTTTTTCAAAAAAATACAACATTGTTAATTATTACAAAACATCGTTTGGTTGCATTTCAACACAAAAACATCATTGTTATATAAAATGGATGCCATCCAAAACATGCCAAGTAGCTGCACCCGTGCCATCCTACAATCATTACCTGCCAACTGGAAAATACATAAAAGTCAGCGTTGCTGAGTGAGTCCTAGTTTAATAAATAAAACCCTTTCTTTACGACATACGTGATCATACATCATACATCACATCGATAATAGTTATTATTATCTTTCATCATCATTCATTATCATCATTCGTCATCGTACATCATTCGTTAACATTCGTTCTCGTTCTTACTCTTTCATATCAAACATTTCGTACATACGTCATTAATCATTACATTCATCCAACCAATGCCATGTGCTATACCCCGAACATTGTGCACGAAGCTGGTTACTGGGCCTGAGATCTATAAACAGACCCCACACATTATGCACGAAGTTAACTCCAGTACTTAGAGCAAGTGACAAAGGTCTCATACACATGGTCAATAACAAGGATTAGACCCCAGTGTGCATCCTTCCGGGGTAGCTAACCTGCACACTGTTGAGCTAACACCCTTCATTGGGTGTGAACCTCCTTTCATTTGCTTGCAAGACTTTTCATTCGTTCATCCTTTCTTTTATGCATGCATTCATTCATTCTTTACTTTCCATTTTTTTATCATTAACTTCTTCTTTTCATTTCATAATACTTTATGTTCATTATCATACTCATACCACGTAAAGCCATAATAATACGTAATAAGGAACATAAAGAAACAGACAAAACATACATAACATCATCATAAAACATCACGTACAACATCATACATCATCATACATCATCCCTGGGAACATTCCAAGTCATAGCCTAAAAATCTTTCTTTCCAAAATTTCAGAAATTTTCCTAAGTATTTAGGTGCATGGGCACTATGCAAGCGTATGGCCACTATGTAGGCACATGACTGCTTAGGCGCATGGGCAGGTTTTGGGCGCATGAGCACTATACGGGCGCATGGCCAACACTTAGTCATTTGGGCAACTTTCTAGGCGCATGGGCACTATGCGGGCGCATGGGCTTGATTTAGGCGCATAGGCACTTAGGCATTCGGGCAGTTTGTGTTAGGACCGTGTACGGACGGAGTACTAACTGATTTACGTGTATACCAACTCAAATAGTGCGGAATCCTATTTGATTGGCGATCCAATCAGTGAGAACGCACGTAGAATCGATCTTAGGATGAATCTAAACGTTAAGAATGACTGCAATACGATTTAGTGCGATCTATGAACTTGGAACAGGTTAACTAAGGTCTCTGGATGGCTAGGGTGTGAATAGGAGTCGAAATATTGAAAGTGTTTTTTTTTCACGAATTAAGTGGTATTTATAGATTAGGGTTAGTCAATCGTACGACTGGACCATTAGCATGGTTCAGTCGTGCGACTAAAGCATGCGACTGAGTCAATCACACGACTGAAGGTTCAGTCGTGCGACTGAGTCATCCGTATGTCTCAATCGTGCGACTGATCCAGTCTCCTGGTTCAGTCGTGCGACTGGTCCATCAGCATGAAGTATTCATGCGTATGGTCCATTAGCATGGTCTATTTGCATGAAAACATCATACGACTAAGTTTGAATATGTTTCTCAATCATTACTTGACTAAGATCTATTCAAACAACCACAAACCTATATAGTTAGTTCAATATGCGTTAATAAATAATAAACATTAAAACAAACACTGAAACATTTAACATTAAGATCATCGATCACATATTCTTTTTCATTCAACTCATATAATTCATTTACATTTAGGACATGACAGACGTATTAAATTAAGATCGTAAACTAGGTACATATGTATCAACAAACTCCCCCTTGGACCTAGTTTCCTTCATCATCTGGCATCCTTCATTAGCTCGTCAAACTTCTTATGCCTCTCCTCGACTGTGACTCCAGCATGTATCTCGAATGCAAAATAGAGTCTTATCACATTCTGAAACTGGAGGGCCTGTACGATATCCTGCAGATCATAGAATAATGGCCACTTGTATAAAGTATAAACATCACTTGCTGACAGGTTGGTTAGCCACATTGGGTCAAATACCCGGATGGTCTCCATTTGGCGCTCTTTCTGCAATACTATGACCACTTCTCCTGTTCTCCAATCATAATACCACCACTTGAAGTGGGCAATGAAGTCCTGTGGCATTTCCCTCATGGGAATCTTTGACATAGAGCGCGGAGGACTCCACTTCAGCACTAGTTTGGGTTTCCCAGTCCATGGGTCCACCTCCGACCTTCGAATATACCTCGTAGGTTGTTGAGGGTTGAAGCAAACCCATCTAGTGTGGTATTCTTTCTTCAACGCAGGTTCAAACCAGCCTGACATCTTCCTGGGGTCAGCATACAGCAGGTTCATGCGTGCCAGCTGGTTGAGCTCAAAACCAGGGAGAGTCTTCAGATCATGTGGGAATCTGAAGTACACAATTCCCTTCTCCCTCTTCACGGCATATATATTAAGATCCTCAAAATAAGCCCACGCTATAATCTTACCAGACACCTTTAGATGCTTTTTTACTTTGTAGAGCTTGGAGTAGGCACTCGGCTTTGGCGCTGTGCGTTGGGCACAGATCTCTGCAAAACAAGCCACCTATTCAGCCTTTTTGATCTCAACATCGGCGTCCGAGGCTTGGGCTTGGCTTTCTGATTTCTCGGCCTCCCTCTCCATCGTATCTAGTTTAGCATACATATCACTGTCGAGAGTATTTCCAAAATCAGGAACCACATTTCCTTTTGGATTAGTATATTCTGGATAATGTTGTGTTGTGACGTCTTCAATCTCTATCTCATCCACATCGTTGAGCTCGTCATCACTAGCAACATCAAAGGTAGGTGCATCTTTAACCAGTTCATCTGGATTTAACCGGAACATCTCTGCGAGTTGCTCATTAGTGAGGTCATGAATGATTTCTCCTTCTTCGGGAGTATAGTTTACTTACCTCCTGAAAATCCCTTGCAGATCAAGTATCATAGTGAATTGAGACTTGATCTGCTACAGGGGAGCAACATCATATTCATCCTGCTGATATGGTTGATCTGCTTGATTTAAAACATGTAACATATCATTCATTAGTAAATAATCAAGATAGTTAAATAATCAAATATCTACATAAACATTCAGTACATGAGTTTTAATACATGATTCAATTACACAAAAGGTCAAAATACATAAACATCTAATCATTACTTTGATCTTGAATCATGGGTTCTTCAGTTGGCGGGGCCGAGGACGAGACACCCTGATCCTGAGCTTTCTTGGATCGTCTCTCACTTGCTTGAGTGGCAGCAGATGCAGCAGCATCGTCACCCTCCTCATCATCTCTGCCAACATCCTCTCCCGCATCATCATCTCCTCCATCATCATCAGTATCATCCTCATCATCGTCATCATCATCACCATCGTCATCATCATCACCATCGTCATCCCCTTCTCTAATCTTTAGAGGCTCATCCTTGGATCCCTTGAGCCTCAGCATGAGCTTCTTGTTCTTTGCCTCCAAATCCTGTATCCTCTGTACAGAGGATGTTTGCAGCTCACGTAGCTCTGTGATCTCTTGACTCTAAGCCTCAATCCTCTATACAGACGAAGCCTGCATCTCATGCAACTCCACGATCTTTTGGCTCTGAGCCTCAATCCTCTAGGCTTGGGAGACATTGAGCTCCATCAGCTGATTAAGTTGAGTGGCTCTCTGCTCATTCGTCACCAGCAACTTCAGTACTAACCGGTTCAGGTTAGCCAGCTGCTCCTCCAACCCAACGGATGGGAAAGAGGATCCAAAAATAGTTGGGACTTGTGATGAGGTTTCGGCTCCATGAGTGGTGGTGGTGGTAGTTGATGTAGAGAAGCTGGGTGGTGAGATATGTGTGGATGGTGAGGGAGTGGCTGTAGTGGTGACAGGTGGAGGTGTGGTAGTCATGATGGGTGGACTGATAGTAGTGGTGGTGGGTGGAATGGTGGTAGTGGTGGTGGGTGGAATGGTGGTAGTGGTGGCTATGGTAGAGGTAGTGGTGGCTATACTGGTGGTAGTGAAGAGTGTAATCATCCTCCTCTTAGTCTTCATCCCATGGGGCTGAGCCATCCTTTTTCTCCTCATGCCCTTTGAGGAGGATGCTCCCCCTGGGATGCTGCTGG
The DNA here is from genome assembly GCA_025215565.1 of Flaveria ramosissima. Lineage (NCBI taxonomy): Eukaryota > Viridiplantae > Streptophyta > Magnoliopsida > Asterales > Asteraceae > Flaveria > Flaveria ramosissima. The sequence continues at coordinate 66,234,320 of CM046039.1, forward strand.
CTGATCAGGGATATAATTGGGATCTGCAGCAGTCTCCCTAAACTCGCTAGGGCGTCTTCCAACCTCTCGAATACCTCGTTCGGTGGCAACCACCCTGCTCTCTACAGTACGAGTCAAAGGCTCCTCGTCTATCTCCTCCTCCTAATCAGGACAAAAGTCCTGACGGAAACTAGTTGCCTCTGCTCCACCTTGGGTGGATGCTGGAGATGCTATATCAGTAGTGGGGGCCCTCGATTGGGCGGGCCCTGCATCTCCACCATCACCAAAATCATCGTCATAGGAGTCATCATCCGAGAGCACAATCTGCTCGACATCCGAATCACTGTCCTCGTGGCGCCACTTACGCCTAGCCGGCGCCAAGTAGTCTTCTCTCGCCAATTGCCCAAACAGTCTCTTTACAGGGGCCTTTACCTGCTTGCCCCTGTAGACCTTCATTCTCCCTAGAGTAGTGTCATCTATAATCTCGAGAGATACAGCGTCATGACTCTCCTTAGGCAGCGAAGGAAGCTTCTCGTCTATGATCATCTGCAGAAATCTCGGGTACATGCAGAAGCCTTCCTTGCCTTTGGCCTCTAGATTCTCGATCAAGTAGGAGAATATCATGTTGGAGAAGCTGAAGGGGTGATTCAGTATTATTCTGGATTTGGTCCGATAAATCATCAAATCCACCCTTCGTGAAGCAATGCACTTCAGAATAACATGAGCTAGGTACTTGAACTGGGGACACAGGTTGCTTTTATTGAGCACACTTGCGTTGATGTCCCAGTGTACCTCATCCGAAGAAAGCATCCCCTTACTGTAAGTGGATGTAATCTGGTTGGGTAGGCAGCATCATCTCCCAAATCTAGTACCCGTCTCAGATCGGCTGCTGTGACCTCCATCTCCTGGCCAAAGATAGTGCTACAAATACTGTAGGGCTGAGTCGATCTGTCAACATATGCACCTTCCCAGAAGGCCTGCTGTATAGATCGATAAGCTGTGCATGGTGTAGATATCACTCGATGTATCCTTGATCTTCTTAGAAATGCAATAATGCCGGCAAACTCGGCAGCATTCCGAGTGGTGGCATCCAAGTGAGCACAAATATTGTGCTTGGTGTTGATGATCCACCTATCAACCATGATTCTGTAACACAAGACATATGCAATTTAGATCATTACATAACAGAAGCCATTTCAATTTGTTTGAGATCAGTTTGGTTCAATCGTGCGATTGAACCATACGACTGAGTTCAGTCGATTAATTTAGTATGTGACTAATGTCAATCGGGTGATTTAGCATGCGACTGAGTTCAATCGGGCGACTGAGCCTGCGACTGAGTTCAGTCGGGTGACTGAGCTCATAGGCCTCGTTCATTCGGCCGACTGAGTCATTCGACCAGTTCAATCGCACCATTGAAGTTCATTCGGAGTGACCAATCGCATACTGCTCTGTTTGACATCTTTATCCTGATTCTAAGTCAATATTTGCAATTTAACATGGTGTTTAGGTTCTTTAGACTCGCAGGATTGTTAATAGTTGTTATATGCCTTTCATTTTATCCAATTTTGTCTTTTAATTGGTCTGCTTGTTAGTCAACACTTCTTTATTGATTTTAATCTATTTGGGCCTGTTAGGGTTTTGTTTCACCACGCATTGTGTGCGATTAGCGTCACTTATTACCTGCAGAAGATGTAAGAACTCGTTAGTGACACAATGGAGAAGTGAAAACGATCTAATCAGATTTGGGCAGAGTAACGGCACTATCGGGTGTTTTTAGGGCGATTGAAGGGTGATGAACAAATACGACCGACTTTAGCCCTATTTATACTAAATCTGCTTTCAATCGGCCGACTGGGTCCATTCGCACTTTGCAAGAGTGTGATTAGAGCTGAGTCGTGCGATTGGCCCAGTCGGTCACATTCAGTTGGGCGATTGGGGTTTAGTCTGGCGATTAACTCATTCGGTCACCTCATTTAGGCGATTGGCTCAGTCTTGTAAGCCAGTCACGTGAATTGTTCAAACTCATGCTCCAATCGGGTGAATGATTCATAGTATGATTCAATCGTACGACTGGTCCATACTTATGGTCCAGTCGTGCGAATGGTTCATACTTATGAGTTTGACCTTATGACCTTTCAAAACTTAGCCCTTTTAACAGTTGATACAACCTTTCAAGCATTCGACCATCTCAGACATGATCATTTTAACTTAGAAAACCGTTGATCACCTCAGCCGTGATCCTTTTAAACAAAACAATTTGGCACCTTAGACGTGACTCTCTTACCATTTGAAAACAAGTTTGGTCATCTTAGACGTGACCCTTTTAACATTTGAAAACCAGTTTGGTCACCTCAGACGTGACCTTTTTAAGTGATTAAATCCCAAATAAAATTCCACTACATAGTCCCAACGATTAAAACTAAATTTGATTAAAAATTGAAACAAAATAAAACAACTATAACTAAGAGATAAAATTGAACATATTTTTGTGATTTTGTGTGAGGTGGAAATTTTAAGATAGATATCTAGCAGATTTCTTTCTAGAACACTAAAGCTTCAAGTTATTGTGACCATAACTGGAACGATTCATTATGGAATCATACAGGTAATCAAATCATTTGGGACATGTTACCAAAGCCTTTTGATGCTAGATTCTTGTTTTAATCGAGAGTCATTAGCAAGTTTAGGAAATCATACTAGAGCTATAAGATGCACACACTAATTTGGACTTTCAAGAGTTGCTGCTCACTATGATTGTCAGTATACTTGTCCTCTTAAATCCATACACAGATTTTTGACACTCATTGGTGATGTATTAAGGTTTAATTATTTCAACAAACATTTGTGGATCCCACGCTTATATGGTAATCAACATTCCTCAGGAGATTTTTTGAGCGGTCTAAGGGTGATTTGACAAGAAGAAACTATTCTAAGAGCTTTCAAAGAGATGCCAAGCCTCAGGTCAGTGCCATCGCATAGTAAAGAGGTGCAAACAACAATGAATTCTAGAATATTTAGGTTATGCTTATCCTTAGGTCAATGCCATCGCACAGCAGAGAGGCACACAACCTATCTTCTTGTGAGAGCAATTTTCTTTTCTTTTTGCACATAACGAACCAACAACATTTGTTATTAGCTTGATTGCGTTTACACAGTTTTTTTATTTCATGCTTTGCTCTTTTTGTGGTCATCCACACACATTTGTGGCATTTATTTGCTCGTCACCCCTTATTGGAACTACGTTGATTGTGTTAACCAGGGATAAGATAGGAACCCACAACAAGTTGAACAATTTAGTTTGAATTTAAGTCACCAATGAGGTCTACTCATCTATTGTGTTGAATCTACCGACACATCATATAATGAACATGCAACCTCTGGGTCTACTTTCTTTATGTTACCTTATTAGCATACTAGTTTTACTATCATTTTTCCTTTTATTTTGCTTAGACTACTCAGACTTATACTTCGAATTTTGCATCTTAATTAGTTAAGTTCTTTTAAAGTCCCAAACTCTTTATTCCTGTGTACTATCATTTTCCATAAACATTGAATCAGTATCACAGATACGATCTAATTTCTATTAGCTAGACTGTCCTTCTCCCTCGTTTTCTTTTTTTTTGTAAGTACTGAAATTAAAACAACTAATTTAATACTAAGTTAACCTATTCTCCCCCTACAATTCTAAAACCGAAAATATTTTTTGCGTTTTTGGATTTTAAAGAGACAGGAAATAAAATAAGAAAAATAAAAGAAAATAAAAGAAAATAAAAAGAAAACATTGTCGGACTAAGCACTTTCACCCTCTGAGATAACATCACTTTTCTTTTTCACCCCGTTGACCTCTAACAGATATAAAAATCATGGTTTATCAAAGGCTTTTGTGTAGAGGTCAGCACGTTGAAAATCCGTATTAATTTTAACAACATCGATTAAATTCTTTTTAAAACAATCTCGTATAAAGTGATATTTAATTCCGATATGTTTGGTCTTAGGATGTTGGACCGGATTTTTAGTTACAGCTATAGCAGCAGAATTATCAACAAATATAGGAGTGTTAGAGAATTGCAAACCGTAGTCCCGCATTTGCTGTTGAATCCATTGATTTGTGAACAACAGCTTGCAGCAGCAACGTATTCAGCTTCACAAGTTGACAGAGCAACCGATGTCTGCTTCTTACACTGCCACGTGACTAATCTTCTCCCAAAGAATTGACATTCTGCTGAAGTTGACTTGTAGTTCATTTTACAGCCGCCATAATCCGAATCGCTATACGCTGTAAGCTCAAAGTCATCATCATGAGGATACCACAACCCAAGTGTTGGAGTACCCTTCAGATAATGAAAAATCCTTTTGACGCCTATGAGATGGTTGACTTTCGGTTTCGCCTGATATCTGGAGCAGAGACACGTCGCATACATTATATCAGGTCGTGAGGCAGTGAGGTACATGAGTGATCCGATCATTCCTCGGTACATGGTGGCATTCACCAGATCTCCATTTTCATCGGGTGCCACATCGTGGTTAGTAGCAAGTGGAGTCCCAGCTGCCGAAGCATTCTCCATATCGAACCGACTGAGAATATCGCCTACATACTTGGTCTGATGTAGGAAAATTCCCTTAGGTGTCTGATCCACCTGTAACCTGAGAAAGAACTTCATTTCTCCCATGGCACTCATCTCAAATTTGGCCTTCATTACTGCTTCAAATTCTTTACACAACTCTTCGTTTTTGGACCCGAAGATTATGTCATCAACATAGATCTGTACAAGCAGTAAGTCACCATCCTTTTCTTTGATAAACAATGTACAATCAATCACTCCTCTTCGAAAACTGTGTTTCACAAGATGAGTCGAGAGCTTGTCATACCATGCTCTGGGGGCTTGATGAAGCCCGTATAGAGCCTTGTCTAGCTTGTAAACTCTGTCCCGATGATACGGATCCTCAAATCCCTCGGGTTGACTAACATACAATGTCTCTCGGATTTCACCATGAAGGAATGCACTCCTCGTATCAAGCTGATAAACTTTAATCTTCATATACGATGCGTAGGCTAGGAAGATACGGATGGCTTCCATTCTTGCCACAGGTGTAAACACTTCGTTGTAATCAATTCCCTCGACTTGTCGAAATCCTTGAACTACTAGTCAAGCCTTGTTTCTGATAATGACACCCTGGTCATCCTTCTTGCATTTCAAAACCCATTTAGTGCCAATGACCATAGCACCTTTAGGTTTATCCACCTGAGTCCACATGTGACATCTCACATTTCGTTAAATTAAAAGTAAACTTTGTTAAGTTTTAAAAGTGTAGGATTCTGTGTGCCCAAGACACTTAGAATATTGATGTGGTTAGTACGTTATGATCCAAGTCGGGTTATACCCAATAACAAGCTTAGCAAACACCAATTAATATTTAATTGATGATATGATCATGCAATTAAATATTTACACCAATTTAGAAAATAGGTTTTCTAAAAGAGTTGCATATGAGATGGAACAATTTATTAGGATATTTTGTTCAATGAGTTATTTGTAATTTTATTTAAATTAGTTAAATAATATTGCAAAACTTATAATGGAGTGACTAGATTATACAATTAAATGGTTACTTGTATATGTGTCTAGTTAAAAGGACTAGTTAACTTGTATTATGTGTTATAATTTTAAGAGGGAATCTCTTAAAATTTAAAACACATGGCTGCCCCCTTGTTGCATTCTCATTGGACCTTTGTGTTTTGAGACTTGCAACTCTTAACTAGCAATTGACTCCACCTCTAACAACACATCATTTCATGCAAACAAAAATCAAAAGACTCTCTCCTCTCTCTCTTCTCTCTCGGATTTGAGGCTGCAGAATTTGGAGTTTTTGGTTTGATTTTGGTGAACTATTCCTAGCAAAAGTGGTGTGTGCTTCACAAGGCTTGGGGTATAAGCACTTGAGGACTCCTCCTTGAAGTCTTGGCCAAAAGAACAAGCATCAAACACCTCATTTTGGTCGACATTTGCTGCTGGAACAAGGTAGTTGTCACAGCTTGTTCAAGCTGTGATTTTATGTACGTTTATGTTTTGTCATAGCTTGTTTCATTCACATACATGATCCTTTTGTTTGGGTTTGCTTTTCTACATTAAATGGACACTAAGAACACGAAAATTTCAGATTATAAACTTGTTATAATCCTATACCTCCGCTGCGTTTTCTGAAAAGTTTAAAAGGTTAAACTATGTTTTAGTGTTTTAACAAACCCGTCAATGGCATCTAGAGCCGGTTATGTGGATGACTTGCTTGTGTTGTTCTTTAAAATTGGTTTTAAAGGATGTTTATAGACATATTTTAGGCTGTTTTTGGGCTGTTATTGTTTGGTTGAATGATTCCCCAACTTTCAAGGTCATATCACACATGCTAGTGATTAGATCTTGAAAGATACATATCTTGATGTGTTGATTGTTTGGACAATATTTAAAACCAAAAAATTTCAGTTTATGTTGGCTGAAATTTGGTGGTTTTAAAAGGGGTTTCATTAGGTGTTTTGATGTTATGATCATTGGATGATAAAGTGCATAACCTAGCCATTGACCTTGTGATGTTTGGATGCTTGTGTTGGTTGTATTCATTCATTCAATTTGGTTGTAATTTTGTTTCATTATTTGGGTTGTAATTATTCATTCATTTGGGTTTGTAATAGATTAGGTGCATTTCTTTTATTAGAAAAATGTATTAGGATACAATTTTGTAAAAGGAAGATGCACAAGTTCAAGACCCGAAGATGGACATCAAAGACATGGAACTTGAAGCATATGGATGCAAGTTCAAGTGGGGTCCAAGATGACCTGCATTTTGTGATTGTTTTCAACCTTAGAAAAGACCTTATGACAACACTTGTGATGGCAAACAAGTGTTGTCAACTTAGTAGCTATGGTTATGCACTCATGTTTGTATATATATGCTTGTTTGATTGTTTGTTGTTTGATTGTTTGGTTTGTATTTGAATATTCATAACAAACTCATTAACAAACTTAACAAGCTGAAAATGTTGGTTCTTTAAAGTTAATAAAAGTTATTAAAATGGTTTAATGATTTTAAAGATTAAAATAGGTTTTAATCAAAGAACTATAGGGTATCTTGTTTTTGAAAGCATGCAAATACAAGTACATAGAGTTTTCTAAACTAGAATTTTGAAACCTCTAAACTTTTTTTACAAACAAGATCAACACCATCCTTTTACACAACACTTGAGTCACTTGGGAACTCTTAGTGGGATAAAGGTCACCTAACCATTTTGAGGGAACTTGTGACTTGAGGTGAGAATGCCTTATTTGTGGGATAAAGGTCACCTAACCACTTGTTTTGGCAAACTCACACGTGGGTGTAAGTAGGGTGTCTTGATTTGCAAATCATGTCAAATGGATCACCTACGATGTGGTTTCCAAATGGTGTTGATGGGATTAACATGCCGACTTTACATATGATGTTTCAAGTCGATCCCATATTTCTAGAAGTTGCAAATGGTTGCAATCGTCAATCGTTGACCACCTTATTAATTTAAATAGTGGGATAAAGGTCACCTAACCATAATTTAAATGTAATGTTGGGTTCTAGATTTTAATATAAAATTGTCCTTAAAAGGCATTAAATATCAAAATTAGCAATATCGAAAATACTAAAATTGATCTTTGTTAAATTTTGTAGATGGCCACCAATAATGAAAATCACGATAACTCGTCCACGTCAAACCAATCACTACGAGCGATCCTCCAAAAGGAACGTCTAAATCATAACAACTTTATTGATTGGTATCGAAACTTGAGAATTGTTCTCAAGCAAGAGAGAAGATCGTATGTTTTAGACGACCCTATCCCCGATCAACCTAACGAGGATGATGAGGAGGCCTTTAATGATTGGCTGAAATACACTGAGGACTCCGTCCAAGTGTCTTGTCTCATGCTAGCGAGCATGACTCCGGATCTCCAAAAGGAGTATGAACATCACGGAGCTTACGACATGATAACCCAGCTGAAGGAGATGTTCCAACAGCAAGCAAGGGTTGAGCGGTTCGAAACGGTTCGAGCACTCCATGCATGTCGTATGGACGACAACCAATCTGTTTCATCTTATGTACTTAAGATGAAAAGTCATATTGACCGCCTCGAGAGGCTAAACTGCCCCGTCTCGAAGGAGTTGGCCACGGATTTGATCCTAAATGGCCTAACCAAGAAGTTCGAGACATTCGTGTTGAACTACAACATGAATGCATGGGACAAAAGCATTGGTGAACTTCACTCAATGCTCAAAACGGCCGAGGCGGCCATGGGTAAAAGGGTTTTACCCGTTCTCACCATCAATGAAGGTGGGAACAACAAAAGGCCTCATCCCGCACCCAAGGCAAAGGTTGCCAAGGGTAAGGGACATGCGTGGGGAAAAGGGAAAGGGGTGGTAAGGGTACCACCCAAACCACAAGAGAAAAAGCAAAAGGTTGCTACTAACGACCCATGCTTCAAGTGTGGGGAGATTGGACATTGGGCAAGGAATTGTCCTGTCCATCTCCAAGAGTTGAAAGCAAAGAGGGATGCCGGGCAGACCTCAGGTACAATATACATGATCCATATTGATTTAAACATGATATCCTCTAACACATGGGTATTAGATACCGGATGTGGAACTCACATTTGCAATTTGTTGCAGGGGTTCAAAAGAAGTAGTGACTTCAAGAAAGGGGATGTAAGCCTCTACATGGGCAATGGGGCTAAAGTTCAAGTTGAAGCCCGTGGTGACTACATCTTGAAACTTCCAAATGGTTTGGAAGTGATTTTGAATAATGTTTTGTATGCTCCTAGTTTGACTAGGAACATTATTTCTGTATCTCAATTAAGACATTATGATTATGTATTATCTTTTATTGAAAATGATATTCATGTTTCTTTAAATGGTATGTTCTATTTTAAAGCTATACCAATTAATGGTATTTATGAATTGGTTCATGAAAATACTTTAAATAGTTCATTGTACCAAACAAACACCAAGAAACTCAAGTTGGACTTGAGTGACACCTATCTTTGGCATTGTCGTCTTGGTCATATAAACAAGAAACGTTTACAAACACTTCAAAAGAATGGTCTTTTGAAAGCAAATGAATGTGATTCATTTGATGTTTGTGAATCTTGTTTACTAGGCAAGATGACTAAGGCGCCCTTTAGTGGAACTACTGAAAGGGCAAAAGATTTATTAGGAATCATACATTCAGATGTATGTGGTCCTTTTAAGCCAATGACTAGGAATGGTGAAAGATACTTCATTACCTTTACCGACGACTATAGTCGCTATGGGTATGTGTACTTATTAAGGCACAAAGATGAAGCTTTTGAAATGTTCAAAATCTTCAAGAATGAAGTTGAAAATCAACTCAACAAGTCAATTAAAGTTCTCCGTACCGATAGAGGAGGTGAATACCTAAGTGATGTTTTTCAAGATCATCTTAGGAGTTGTGGGATTGTCTCACAACTCACTCCACCTGGAACACCACAACATAATGGTGTGTCTGAGAGGAGGAATCGAACCTTATTGGATATGGTCCGATCTATGATGGCTAGAAGCACATTACCTCTATCATTTTGGGGTTTCGCTCTGCTCTCCGCGGCCCGTATTCTAAATATGGCCCCAACCAAAAAGGTGGAAAGGACACCTTTTGAGATATGGCATGGAAGGGTTCCATCCCTATCATACTTAAGGGTTTGGGGTTGTGAGGCTTATGTTAAAACTCCCACCCCAAACAAATTGGAAGTCCGATCCACCAAGTGTATCTTTATTGGATATCCTAGAGATTCTATGGGATATTATTTCTATGATCCACTGGAACAAAAGGTGTTTGTTGCCAGAAAGGGTGAGTTCTTAGAAGCAAAGTTCCTTATGGAAGGAGCTGGCAGTAGAACAGTGGATCTTGAAGAGGATCAAGAACCACAACCCGATATACGTTTGGTTGAAAGTAGCACTCAACATGAGGATGTTGAGGATGATCAAGGGGTTGATCAAGACACACAAGACGTTCGCAGAAGTGCTAGAATTAGTAATCCGCCTGAAAGATACGGATTTTTCATGGATGGATGCTATGTGATGGATTCTGATGAACCAACCACATACCATGATGCAGTGTCCAATACGGATTGTGACAAATGGCTTGAAGCCATGAACGTTGAGATGCAATCCATGTATGACAATCAAGTATGGGACTTGGTTGTACCACCTCTTAACTCCAAAATAGTTGGAAGTAAGTGGGTTTTTAAGAAGAAAACGGATATGCATGGAAACTTGGATACTTATAAAGCTAGACTTGTAGCAAAAGGTTTCACTCAAACTCAAGGGGTTGATTATGATGAAACCTTCTCACCTGTTGCGATGCTAAAGTCTATAAGGATATTGTTTGCCATAGCTGCTCATTATGATTATGAGATTTGGCAAATGGATGTCAAAACCGCTTTCCTAAATGGATATCTTGAGGAAGATGTCTATATGGTTCAGCCTGAAGGTTTTGTCGATCCAAAACATCCTAATAAAGTATGCAAGTTAAAGAAATCAATCTATGGATTGAAACAAGCATCAAGAAGCTGGAATCATCGTTTTGATGAGGAGGTCAAGAAATTTGGCTTCATCAAAAACGCTGATGAAGCATGTGTGTATAAGAAGGCTAGTGGGAGCACAATAACTTTCCTAGTATTGTATGTTGATGACATACTACTATTTGGAAATGACATTCCAACCTTGGAAGGTGTAAAAACCTGGCTTGGAAGTTGTTTTTCCATCAAGGATCTTGGTGAAGCCGCCTATATTCTAGGAATAAAGATCTATAGGGATAGATCAAGGCGGTTGATTGGTTTGAATCAAAGTGCATACATTGATAAGATCTTGAAAAGGTTCAAGATGGAGAACTCTAAGAAAGGTACCGTACCTATTCAAAGAGGAACGATATTGAGTACGACTCAATGTCCAAGCTCAAAGGATGAGCAAGATAAAATGAAGGCAATCCCATATGCATCTGCTATTGGATCCATCATGTATGCAATGATATGCACTCGACCGGACGTGTCATGCGCTTTGAGCATGACAAGCCGTTACCAGCAAAATCCTGGAAACAGTCATTGGATGGCTGTTAAGAACATACTTAAGTACCTAAGGAGGACAAAAGATATGTTCCTAATCTATGGATCTGGTGACGAGGAACTCGTTGTAAAAGGTTACACGGATGCGAGTTTCCAAACCGATCGTGATGATTCACGGTCTCAATCGGGATACATTTTCATTCTGAATGGAGGAGCTGTCTCTTGGAAGAGCTCCAAACAGGATGTGGTGGCTCTATCAACTACAGAATCAGAATATGTCGCCGCCTCATTGGCAGCTCAAGAAGCTGCATGGTTGAAGAAATTCATTGCCGATCTGGGGGTTGTCCCTTCCATTCAGGAACCCCTAGAGATCTTTTGTGACAACGAGGGTGCGATTGCTCAAATCAAGGAACCTCGTGCTCATCAAAAGACTAGGCACATTGAGCGGAGATTCAACTACATACGAGATGAAGTTGAAAAGGGAAAGATATGTATTCGCAAAGTTCACACGGATCAAAACATTGCGGATCCTCTCACGAAGCTCCTTGAAAAAGCAAAGCATGAAGGTCATACTTGTGCCATGGGACTTCGATATTCTAGTGATTGGATTTGATCTGTAAACTTTGTATTTGGATATGTGGAACTCTTTATAATTTGAATAAAATTATTTGGTTATAATGTTTCAAATAATGTTCCAATTTAGCATGTTTAATCCATGAGTAAATTGTTTACTCTAAATGTCCGTAGTCGTTCATACTTGTGGGAACAAGTGTGAGGTAAGATTATTATGAACTTGGATTGGTTGATATTCATAAGGATGAATATAGAGCAATGGGTTGCTACCAAGGTTCATAGATATTTGTAGGATACAAATATTGGACTAACCCGCATCTCAAATTTTACTACATGGAATCTTATTGATTGATCATAAGTAAATTTGAGTAAAGGCGAATATCATTTGGTATCCTCCGACCTGAGATACATATTGGGTTTTGATATTCACCAAGTATTATACCTTGAGTTTTTTCTTCACTGCCCTGAAATAGTGGACAGTACATAAGGATATGTTCAGGTATAACACGAAGTGTTTGTGAGAAACGTATGTAGTCAAGATGGAATTTGTTCCTCTTATTCGTTGAGAGTTAGATGTCTAAGGCCTGATTAAGTTAAATCAACAAGGAATGATCATTCTGTGTCCCTGGATTTAACATGACATCTGTAACAAAAGGATAGATGATCGATTCACCTAAATTATTTCAAGTAGGGTACTTGAAAGGGATGATGTTATTGAATGGCTATAAGTCATACGTATTAAGGGTAGTAAACCGTTGTTAGGCGGTATTTACTGCTTGCATCAATCTTCTATGAATCTTGGGCAAGTAGGAGATTGTAGGATTCTGTGTGCCCAAAACACTTAGAATATTGATGTGGTTAGTACGTTATGATCCAAGTCGGGTTATACCCAATAACAAGCTTAGCAAACACCAATTAATATTTAATTGATGATATGATCATGCAATTAAATATTTACACCAATTTAGAAAATAGGTTTTCTAAAAGAGTTGCATATGAGATGGAACAATTTATTAGGATATTTTGTTCAATGAGTTATTTGTAATTTTATTTAAATTAGTTAAATAATATTGCAAAACTTATAATGGAGTGACTAGATTATACAATTAAATGGTTACTTGTATATGTGTCTAGTTAAAAGGACTAGTTAACTTGTATTATGTGTTATAATTTTAAGAGGGAATCTCTTAAAATTTAAAACACATGGCTGCCCCCTTGTTGCATTCTCATTGGACCTTTGTGTTTTGAGACTTGCAACTCTTAACTAGCAATTGACTCCACCTCTAACAACACATCATTTCATGCAAACAAAAATCAAAAGACTCTCTCCTCTCTCTCTTCTCTCTCGGATTTGAGGCTGCAGAATTTGGAGTTTTTGGTTTGATTTTGGTGAACTATTCCTAGCAAAAGTGGTGTGTGCTTCACAAGGCTTGGGGTATAAGCACTTGAGGACTCCTCCTTGAAGTCTTGGCCAAAAGAACAAGCATCAAACACCTCATTTTGGTCGACATTTGCTGCTGGAACAAGGTAGTTGTCACAGCTTGTTCAAGCTGTGATTTTATGTACGTTTATGTTTTGTCATAGCTTGTTTCATTCACATACATGATCCTTTTGTTTGGGTTTGCTTTTCTACATTAAATGGACACTAAGAACACGAAAATTTCAGATTATAAACTTGTTATAATCCTATACCTCCGCTGCGTTTTCTGAAAAGTTTAAAAGGTTAAACTATGTTTTAGTGTTTTAACAAACCCGTCAAAAAGGACCTCTTATGTCAATTTTGAAACTTTGAGGATTTATTAAGCTTAATAATTAATTTGGTGATTAACAAATTAATTAAATGAATAATAGAAATAATATTATTAATGTTTAAAACGTTTGATAAATATGGTTTGTATAATAATAAAACTAATACTTGTAATTATGCAAGTAATTTCAACATTTGCTCTTTTTGTTAAAAAAAATATAATAATAATAATAGTAATCATAATAATCATAATAATAAATAATAAAAATAATAATAGTAATAATAATTTATAAAAAAAAACTTCTAAACTTAACATAAAGATTAGTGTTTAAAACTTGGGGTTATTAACTCAAGGGGTGTGTTTTGTCATTTTGGAAACTTGAAATGGAAAGTTTTGGCATAAAATGATAAATAATTAAATCACAGGGACTGAACGTGTAAAAACTGAAACTCAAAATTCAAGTTTCTTTCTCCCCTCGTTTTTCCGGCCGAAGTCCGGCCAAAGTCCGGCCGCGACTCCGGCGACCCCAAAATGCATAAATTAAATTAATTTTTGACCCAAAACCGGTTCCTAATCTATCTAGAACTCGTTTCGAACTTAAAGGCACCAATTAAACGCATTTAGTCATCGGTTACTAGGTGAATCGAGTGAATAACCGAAATCCTTTTAATCTCATAGCCGTTTGTACATTAAAACACAATAATAATCTAATTAACTCAACCTAAACAATAATCTAACTATCTTTGATCGAATACAACCTTCAATTTCATCTGAAACAAACGTAAATCTCGAATTCAATCATCATCTTCATTCGCGACTGTAGCCTAACCGTGACCCATGCTCGGAGCTTTATTACACCAAATTGGAAGAGGGCTATTGCTTATCATCAATTTGCGAAGCTATCAGCACCTTTGATTTGAATATCATTGAAGATTACTCGCCTTTCTGCAATCACGGCCGCAATTCGTTCTTGGTTGTTCTTGGCATCGATTAGAAATCCAAACGGGTAATTGAACTCATCTATATAATCGAATTCACATGTGTAACAATACCCCTAAGCTTAATTTGATTGATACAAACGATTCGGGGTTCGATTTGGAGTTAAATGAAACTAGGGTTTATATGGATTTGGGGGAATTCTGTTTGGTTTACTTTACAAAATATAGAAATGGAATTCTATCAGGCATAGGCGCCCAGCCTAATTGGTAAACACACCCACTGTCCACCTTGAGGTCCCAGGTTCGAACCCGGGCACCTCCTTTTATTTTGTTTTATTTTTTTAAGTCTTTTTAATTACATATAAAATTACAGAAAATTTATAATTAATATAAAAATCATTTATGATGATTAATATAAAGATTTTAGACACTAAAATATTTTCTGAAATTTTTCTAATTTAATATAAATATATATATATATATATATAAATCTTTTAGTTATTCCTTATAAAATGGATTTAAAATGATTGTTTATATTAATAAATTTTCATTGATCCAAACGTTGCTTCTAAAATCATGATTGTTTGTTTTAAAGAAAAAATGTATTTATTTAAATTTTTATATTTAAACTTATTAGTTGTTACAAAAGGTTTTCTCTTAAATTAACTAAACATTTATTTATATTTGGTTGGACTTAAAAATATTTATGAACACTTAATTCTTTAAAGAATTAAATTCATAATTGTAGTAATTATATATAATTACTTAAAATATTTAAGAATATTTTAGCTAATTAATATTTTGTTATTAATCAAAATGCTATTTTCTTATTATTCTTAGATAATTAAAAAGACTTAATTGTATATTGAACCTCATCATTATTATATTTAATTTCATTTTTTAAATACTTAAATACATATATAATTCTTCTAATGGGTTTAAAATGAGAATAATTATTCTATAAATTTAGTTACTTGTCAAAACTCCTTAAAACTATCAAAGCCCTAATCATTAATAGAACGTTAATCTTATTATTAACTTTAATCTTTACCTTGTAATATATATGTTAGGTGCCTTATAATGGATACGTTGGATTATCTTTTAATCTTTTATATCATCTTGAAATGCATATATCAATGTGAGTATTTCCATACCCCTTTTTGCTTATTTTCACACTTTGGGGTGAAACATGTTAACTTAATATCATTGCACTTGTAAACTTATTTGAGACTTGTAATCTTTATGGCAATTCATCATGCAAAGTTGTGGTTAGTTGAACTTTTGTGGTTACCATGTTATGGCGTTATATGTACAATCATTAACTATTGCTAGCCCAGCGAAGTCATAGATCTATGGGTAAGACAAGCCTGCTTTGGTTGATCCAAGCACACTTAGCTGATCGTATATACTTTTAAAGGTTTGAGACTTGTAAAACATTGTCGAGGTTTGATTGTTGCATTGTTCATAACATCCCTAATCACTTTATTCACTAACTTATGACTTGAATTGCCATCTTTTATATACTTATGTATTGAAAACTATGGAATGCTCACCAACATTTTTATGTTGACCTTTTATTTTTAACATGTTTTAGGAATACCCCAAGTATGTGATCTACTCTTTGAAGCTTGCACATCTAGGAATGGACTTAGATAAATCAATGAAATATGAATGATTTGTTACATTCTATGTTATGCTTTTAATTCCTTTGAGACATATGTTGTAATGTTACAATTGAAACTTATGTTTAAATTATATTTGGATTATTAATAGCGTTATGTGGCTGTGAACGATCTTAACTCTCACTCCTCGACGTTTCCGCCGTCAAGGTTGGGGTGTGACAGATTGGTATCAGAGCCCATAACTATAGGGATTTAGGTTATTAGAAATGGTGACCTAGACTATAGTTGCATGAACCTCATAGAAAGATCATTATACCTTTGTGCTTACATGTTGTTTGCATGCTACATAATGCTATGCCTTTTGTGCAACTTGATGCCTTAGTATAGGATTGCCTTATGTATGCTTAAACTTAGTAACTTGTCTCCCTAAACTTATCTTTGACTCTTTGACCCTCCCTGACAAATGAACTTCCTAAACTTATATTCAACGACATGTGGAATCTACACTTATCATCTGGGTTCAATTCCTTAGACTCTATGTCTAATCTATGAAAATCTCATCAAGGTTTTGATCTCATAAACCAAAGAAATTTGTGTGACACATAGACACCTGTATTCTGGATTTCCTGGCAAAAGGCCTTCAGGCTAAGGCAAGCATATCGTATAAATCTCATTACGAGACCAGTTATGCTTACCTGGGGATTTCTGGGATGAGTGATAAACTATGGTCAACATACACAAGTCTCTATGGCAAATGGGTCAATTTACCTTGACGTGTCAACGATTCCAAATGGTAATGCGTTACCAAATGGAACCATCCTCTTCGTATCTTAAAATCTTCGACTCCTTGAACTGGTATCACTTCATCCTTATCATACATAATATTCCTGTTAATATTGAATCGAACCGACATTTCAACTCTTACGTTTAAACACCGTTATACGTTGAGCGTTACATGTAACTAGTTCTATATCTTGACCAACGTGAACGTGGATCTTAATATACCCAAAGATATTGGGAATCTAAACCGAATGGTCATCAAAAACTTTAAACCGGTACTTATGATTCTCAAGTCTTCTTAAGGATGTGTCCCATAACTAAGAACATGCAATGCTATAGGTGGAATCCCTACATCTCGGGATACTTTGTCTAGGCAAAGTGTAAATTGTGATTTGACTCGATCATTGAATCTATTTACTTGACTCGAAACCCTTGAGATGAGTGATCGCTTATAAGTACGCATGTCTTTAATAAGGTTATGGCTGATCTAATATCTTGAGAAGTCCGTGTATTCCCTTCGATTGTGAATCGAATGTTCACATCTCATTATGATGTTGAATCATTCTTGTCCTTGATTTTGCCTTCCTGATTTAAATTATTCAAGATTTGAACACCATCATAACAAATTCTGCTATCTCGAACTTTGATCTTAAGTTTGTAAGCATGATTTTTCCTTTTGTTACATTGATGTAACTTGAAATTTTCCGAATTTCTAATTGATGTTATCTTCTTTTCGTCGTTAAGTCAAACTCCGTACCGTCTGCACCGTGAGAGATGCAAGTGTTTGCAAGCCAACCTATGACTAAGAACACTCGTACCTCCTAAATGATTCTAACTCATCAAAACATGGGTGATTCCTTTACTTTGATGATTCTCTATTCGTTTCGATAAATGGTTTCCAATTGTGATTTATAAAATTTCATCCTCAGGATCGGGGTGATTTCCTTATCCCGAGGATTGACTTCAATTATTTTCTTTGGAATGACATTTCACAAATGACATGATCTCACCAAAATAGGATTGAAACCCGTACTTTGGTGACAAATGTCAATCTTCGATTGTTTTCTTGCTATTATGAAATTTAATCATCAAGATAGGCGTGAATTCCATACCTTGATGATAATATCATCTTTATGAATTGTATTTGTTCAAATGAGACGACTTCATCAAAGTAGGAGTGAATTCTGGATTTTGATGAAGAAGTTCATCTTGTTATATATTGTTTTTGTAAAACTTCACCGTTAAGATAGGAGTGATTTCCCTTACCTTAATGGTGAGTTACCTTGTCTTATTTCTGTGGATCCTCAACAAGGAGTTGGGACCGAACTTTTTAATTGGTAAGTTAGTGGTCATACCTTGGGAATACACCATCAAGTTAGGAGTGAAAACCACACCTTGATGACTATTCTCATTTCTTGATCTCCAACTTACCAAGGTTTTAATCAAGTGACAAGAAACATGTAGTAACTTGAAGGGTGAACCAATGTTAGTGTTTGGACCTATCAAGCCAAAGCATGATTTCTGAACTTGAAAGGAGACCCGATCACTTAGGGTTAATTTTGATTCCGAGCTTGGAGCATTTAAATTCTTAAATTGATTTCTTTCCCTTTATCCTTATGTTTTGATTTGATCTAGCTATATCGAACCATTTATTCCCTACTTATCAACTTCCATTTTGAGATATCATCAACACATGTTTGTGTGGTGGTAGCCTTCTTAAATAATCTTTCTACTAAATAAAGACATTAACAACTTGTGGTTATGTCTTTCTAGGCATACGAATGTTCTCGACTGTACTTACGGGTTTGATGAATTACGTATGCAATCTATACTTGGAAACTTGCTACCTTGCAAAACATGTTTACAAATACTTTTCTTGATGTTTGCATCATTTCTTGAATCGCTTTTGAACCCTTAACCTTGAAAATCATTGAAATTTTATCTTGGTTTTGAACAACAAGACTTGTTATTATCCTCATTGCGATGTGGATATAAAGGTTCATAAAATTTCGTAATTTGTAGTCATGGGTTTGGCATAAAAGAAAAGACATAACTTGGCATGTGTCCAAGTGTCATACCTTCACATATGACAAAACCTAATCTCCATGTTCCCGGGAATTTCCTGCTCAATTTCTCATCACCGAATGTCTCTTATTTTGGATGTCATACTGAAAATTGGTGCATTATAGACCGATTGACTAATCTCATATTGACTCATGTGAGATAAAGGGTCGATGAGTTGACTTGTATCAAACTCAAGAATTCGTATACCGTAGAATGACGTTAAAACATCGATCGTTATTTTGGATGACCGATTCATTCTCTGCTTTTAATAATGTTCCTAACCATCGTCGTGAACTTATTCCAAAGTCTTCGCATATCGTACTATCCTTAGACCAATGATTGGTCAAAGGAGAGATACATATTCACAAGATATGCGTTAAGACCGTTTCATATAGTGACGTTTGGGATTCTTAAATCCTGACGGTTAACCTTTCTTATCATTGTTGGTCCTTATTGATTTCTAGATATCAAATTACTACGAAACTATAATCTAGAAGTTGTGACTTATGAATCTAAGGTACCACGGTAGCTCGTCATCGTTTTTCAACGTTTCATCTCAAAACGTCTCGCGTTTATTATGTTATGGATTTTGTAAGATTCCATAAAGTGAAGCGTTTCACCTGTAATCAAACGTCAAACACTGTTCGTTGAACACTCACTTTTCATTATAACTCCTTCCGTTCATTTAAGTTCATTTTTAATTTCGGGACGAAATTCTTTTAAGTTGGGGAGACTGTGACATCTCATATTTCGTTAAATTAAAAGTAAACTTTGTTAAGTTTTAAAAGGACCTCTTATGTCAATTTTGAAACTTTGAGGATTTATTGAGCTTAATAATTAATTTTGTGATTAACAAATTAATTAAATGAATAATAGAAATAATATTATTAATGTTTAAAAAGTTTGATAAATATGGTTTGTATAATAATAAAACTAATACTTGTAATTATGCAAGTAATTTCAACATTTGCTCTTTTTGTTAAAAAAAATATAATAATAATAATAGTAATCAAATAATCATAATAATAAATAATAAAAATAATAATAGTAATAATAATTTATAAAAAAAACTTCTAAACTTAACATAAAGATTAGTGTTTAAAACTTGGGGTTATTAACTCAAGGGGTGTGTTTTGTCATTTTGGAAACTTGAAATGGGAAGTTTTGGCATAAAATGATAAATAATTAAATCACAGGGACTGAACGTGTAAAAACTGAAACTCAAAATTCAAGTTTCTTTCTCCCCTCGTTTTTTCGGCCGAAGTCCGGCCAAAGTCCGGCCGCGACTCCGGCGACCCCAAAATGCATAAATTAAATCAATTTTTGACCCAAAACCGGTTCCTAATCTATCTAGAACCCGTTTCGAACTTAAAGGCACCAATTAAACGCATTTAGTCATCGGTTACTAGGTGAATCGAGTGAATAACCGAAATCCTTTTAATCTCATAGCCGTTTGTACATTAAAACACAATAATAATCTAATTAACTCAACCTAAACAATAATCTAACTATCTTTGATCGAATACAACCTTCAATTTCATCTGAAACAAACGTAAATCTCGAATTCAATCATCATCTTCATTCGCGACTGTAGCCTAACCGTGACCCATGCTCGGAGCTTTATTACACCAAATTGGAAGAGGGCTATTGCTTATCATCGATTTGCGAAGCTATCTGCACCTTTGATTTGAATATCATTGAAGATTACTCGCCTTTCTGCACTCACGGCCGCAATTCGTTCTTGGTTGTTCTTGGCATCGATTCGAAATCCAAACGGGTAATTGAACTCATCTATATAATCGAATTCACATGTGTAACAATACCCCTAAGCTTAATTTGATTGATACAAACGATTCGGGGTTTGATTTGGGGTTAAATGAAACTAGGGTTTATATGGATTTGGGGGAATTCTGTTTGGTTTACTTTACAAAATAGAAATGGAATTCTATCAGGCATAGGCGCCCAGCCTAATTGGTAAACACACCCACTGTCCACCTTGAGGTCCCAGGTTCGAACCCGGGCACCTCCTTTTATTTTGTTTTATTTTTTTTAAGTCTTTTTAATTACATATAAAATTACAGAAAATTTATAATTAATATAAAAATCATTTCTGATGATTAATATAAAGATTTTAGACACTAAAATATTTTCTGAAATTTTTCTAATTTAATATAAATATATATATATATATATATATATATATATATATATATATATATATATATATATATATATATATATATATATATATATATATATATATATATATATATATATATATATATTATATATATAATATATATATATATATATATATATATCTATATATATATATATATATATATATATATATATATATATATATATATATATATATATATATAAATCTTTTAGTTATTCCTTATAAAATGGATTTAAAATGATTGTTTATATTAATAAATTTTCATTGATCCAAACGTTGCTTCTAAAATCATGATTGTTTGTTTTAAAGAAAAAATGTATTTATTTAAATTTTTATATTTAAACTTATTAGTTGTTACAAAAGGTTTTCTTTTAAATTAACTAAACATTTATTTATATTTGGTTGGACTTAAAAATATTTATGAACACTTAATTCTTTAAAGAATTAAATTCATAATTGTAGTAATTATATATAATTACTTAAAATATTTAAGAATATTTTAGCTAATTAATATTTTGTTATTAATCAAAATGCTATTTTCTTATTATTCTTAGATAATTAAAAAGACTTAATTGTATATTGAACCTCATCATTATTATATTTAATTTCATTTTTTAAATACTTAAATACATATATAATTCTTCTAATGGGTTTAAAATGAGAATAATTATTCTATAAATTTAGTTACTTGTCAAAACTCCTTAAAACTATCAAAGCCCTAATCATTAATAGAACGTTAATCTTATTATTAACTTTAATCTTTACCTTGTAATATATATGTTAGGTGCCTTATAATGGATACGTTGGATTATCTTTTAATCTTTTATATCATCTTGAAATGCATATATCAATGTGAGTATTTCCATACCCCTTTTTGTTTATTTTCACACTTTGGGGTGAAACATGTTAACTTAATATCATTGCACTTGTAAACTTATTTGAGACTTGTAATCTTTATGGCAATTCATCATGCAAAGTTGTGGTTAGTTGAACTTTTGTGGTTACCATGTTATGGCGTTATATGTACAATCATTAACTATTGCTAGCCTAGCGAAGTCATAGATCTATGGGTAAGACAAGCCTGCTTTGGTTGATCCAAGCACACTTAGCTGATCGTATATACTTTTAAACATTTGAGACTTGTAAAACATTGTCGAGGTTTGATTGTTGCATTGTTCATAACATCCCTAATCACTTTATTCACTAACTTATGACTTGAATTGCCATCTTTTATATACTTATGTATTGAAAACTATGGAATGCTCACCAACATTTTTATGTTGACCTTTTTTAACATGTTTCAGGAATACCCCAAGTATGTGATCTACTCTTTGAAGCTTGCACATCTAGGAATGGACTTAGATAAATCAATGAAATAAGAATGATTTGTTACATTCTATGTTATGCTTTTAATTCCTTTGAGACATATGTTGTAATGTTACAATTGAAACTTATGTTTAAATTATATTTGGGTTATTAATAGCGTTATGTGGCTGTGAACGATCTTAACTCTCACTCCTCGACGTTTCCGCCGTCAAGGTTGGGGTGTGACACCACACTCCTAATTTCTTGAATTGAAGAAGCTCTTCTTGCATGGCACTCACCCAATCCTCATCATTTAAGGCGTCACTTACATATTTTGGCTCAAATTGAGACACAAAACATCGATAAGCACCGTCGTGAATGTAGCCTTTTTCCATGACTAAGGCATAATCAGCTGAGTAAAGCTGATTTCTTGTCTGTACTCCCGATTGTACATCCCCTATGACATTGTCTAGAGGATGATAAACACTTAGTCGAGATCCAAGAGTGGTGGGTACAACTACCTCATTATCCAGATTGTGAACCGCAGGTTTAGTATCTGAGGCAGTGGGAGTCTGGGGTTCCGAAGTGTCAGAGTTATCTACCTCTGATGCTTGTGTACTTGTAGTAGTAGGAACCTGTGCCTCTTGATCCACCTGAACATGTTCCACTTCTTCATCGTCAAAAGAGGAGTAACTTACCTCCAATGCTCCCCTGAGTTACTAGAAGACTGACCTTGTGACCCGGATATTGTCGAGTCCACGGCCGGTGTGTTTAAGACATCATACATCATTTTTGTCGAAAGCTCATCATCAGAAGGAGTGAGAGTAATGTCGAAGGACTTGAAGAATCCATCATAATCGAAAAAGAAGGCGGGTCCTTTTCCTGTAGGGGGGTGGTGAATCTCTGAACATCGACGTTGCACTACACTTCTACTTCACCCGATGAGTTGTTGTAAACCCTCTTATTCGGTATGTTGTATCCTAGAAAAATACCTTCTTCAGCCTTTTCACTGAACTTTCCTGACTGATGTTTCTTCAGCAGTGTACATGGTGCGCCATACGGTTCAAGATACTCCAGATTAGGTTTACGTCGTTGGAGCAACTCGTAACACGTCTTACCATGTCTTTTAACCACCAAGACTCGATTCAAAGTGTAACATGCATTCGCGACTGCCTCATTCCAGAATTGGATAGGCAGTTTCGAGTCTGCTAGCATCATCCTGGTTGTCTCTATCAAGCTTCTGTTCTTCCGTTCAGCAACTCCGTTCATCTGTGGAGTGTAGGCAGATGTGAACTGATGTACAATTCCCTTTTCTTTGCAGAATGCCTCCATCCACTGATTCTTGAATTCTGTACCGTTGTCTGAGTGAATATGACGTACCTTTAAATTGTATACAGATTCCAATGTGGTCACAAGTTGTTTGAACGAATCAAATGTTTCTGATTTGGATTTCAGAAACATTACCCAAGAGAATCTTGAATAGTCATTGGTGACTACATAACAATACAGATCTCCAGCGTGCTCTTGGTGCTCACAGGACCAAACAGATCCATATGTAGAAGTTCGAGAGGCAATTCAATAGAGTTGACGTTCTTTGCCTTGTGAGACTTCTTGGTATGTTTCCCTTTCTTACACGCCACACAGAAATCGAGAAGTTGAAAGTTTTTGACATTAACACCATTGACCAAATCATTCTAAATGAGATGATTCATCTTCCTTGGATTTATGTGTCCCATTCTCCTATGCCAGGAGATGGATTCCTTCTCAGTTACCTTTGACAAGAAGCATTGGACTTGATGATCGATTGTGTAGACCTTTGATAGATCCAAGACGTATAAGTCATTATACGTTGAAGCTGACATTAAAATTTGGTCCTCCGGAATGATGTACTCCTTCTTCAACACGTAGCACTTCTTGTTGTCAAAAAAAAACCTTGAAACCTTTGTCACAAATCTGTGATACAGAAAGTAAGTTATTTTGTAGTTGCTGAACATAGTTGACCTTGTCAAACTTAACTTTCTGATTTCCCACTTCTCCCTGTGCAGTGATGTAACCTCCTTTATTTCCAGCAAAGGAAACATGTCCTCCCTTAATTTGTTTGACATTTGAGAGGAGAGACAAGTTCCCAGTTATGTGCCTTGATGCCCCACTATCAACGATCCAGGTATTTGTAGAAGCACTATAGCGGACACCCTGCACATTTAAAGGAAATGATTAGTTTAGGTTAGGTACCCAAGCCTTAACTGGATTGGGTGACCCAGAGGCATCACACATCATAAATTCAACCCACTGTCCATTTAAAGGCGAGGGCATATCATGCTTCTTACTGCTCTCAGTATCAGACACTTGATTAGATTTTTCTTTCCACATGCCAGTTTTGTGCAAGGCCTGTTTGTTATAAACAGACGACTGGTTTATGGTTTGAACTTTAGTTTCATTATTTCTTTTAGGTGGAGTGATAGAACTCCTTTTAGAAGAAATCTATTTAGTATCATGAAGTTCAATTTTTTTCCTTCGTGTCTGATACTTAGGACAATTAGAAGCAATGTGTCCTCTCTTTCTACAATTGTAGCACGATCGACGTTCAACATGTTCGAAAAGACGTCTCTGTGGAGAAGTGTGTGAGACCGGTGTGACTTTGGGCTTGTTGGGTTTTGTCACTTCTTGTTTAGATGTTTTATCTTCTTTAACAAAATTAATTGTTTGAACCTTTTTAACATCTTTACCCTTTTGTTTATTTGGACTTAGACATGAATCACGTGATTGGTTTACTAGTTTGGTCTTTTTGGATTCAGTTAGACGTGTTTGAACCTGACTCCACCTTAACCTTTGCAAATTTTTCATCCAAAAACAATAGGCATTTTACCCTTAGATTTCAAAGTGTCCTCCTTCAGTTTAGTGACAGATTCCACCGTTTGACACATGGAATCTGGATCACTAACTAGAGGAGTTGTCACCACATGATCCTTAATAGGATTGTTACTTACTGGTCGACAAAAGTGTTTAACAAGATCTCATGTGGTGGTGGAACCACTTTGTAATCCCTCCCCGTTATTTCGTTCTTTCACTAAGTTTTTAACTATGTGAGAAGAACTAGTCCAACTGTGCAGTTTTTGTTTTAATGAATTTACTTCGACTTCCAAAACTGCTTTTTCCTTTTTAGTTTCTTCAAGGGAGTTTAAATAGAGCTTAATGTTATTTTCTTGGTTAAAAGCCACAACATCGGTTTCTCTAAGTTGTTTATTTAACAGTTCTATTTTCTCTTTGTAACTGTGCTCATTTTGTTTTAAAACGCGATTTGCTTCTGTGCACAGTTGCAAGTCCTTTACTAAGCTATCTTTATGATCTAATAACCTAGCAAATTTCAAATCAATGCTTTCCCTAAATTTATTACATTCAACACAAGCATGATTATCAAACAATTGGTCTTTAGAACTTACCTGAGAAGATTCAGTTGAATCCGCCATCAGTGCAGAGGTTGTCTCTTCAGCTGCTGGAGATTTTGAACATGTAGTTTTGTCATCTTCTTCAATCACAGGCTTGACCACTTTTGCAGCTTCTTCTTCTGACATGGCTATTTCGACTGCGATATGGTCTTCACTTTCAGTATCGTCATCCAACACCTCGAAATTTGCAATGTTGGATTCTCCCGGAGGCACGAATTTGAAGGTCCAGTCTTGCCCTTCATCACCTTGAGCAGTCAAAGCCTTTTTCCCGGTACTAGATGATGTAGCTCCCCCAGTTGGTTTATCCTGGCGGTTGAATGTCGAGAACGGGTTCCCGTTTCCAGTCTTCTTGGGCTTTACACATTCACGTTTAAAATGCCCCTTCTCTCCACAATTGAAACAGGTCACTTTGGACTTGTCAAACCCAAACGTAGTGTCTTTGGTAGCTATCAAGTTCTGTCCCGTCTTTTTAACAAACTTCTTAGCCCTCCCGACAGCACTTGCTAACGCCCACATTATGTCCATACGTTCAAGCTTGTTCTCGTCTACTTGTTCGTAGTCTTCGTCTGCTAGATGGCAGTTACCAATCTTTCCTGCAACCAACCCGCCATATAAGTGTACCACAGCCGCCAATAAATCCATGTGTTCTTTAGCCACCTCCACAGTGATGTTCCCGAGGTTCTCAGTCTTCAACTTTGTAGCATTAGCCTATGGTGCAATAAAATGGGTACTTGATGACCCAGAAGTGTCAGACCCTGAAGCTATGGTTGGTGAAGGAGCAGATGAACTTAAAACAAATGCAGTCTGAAGGGGTGCTCCTGAACTGGCTGTTGTGGAAGAGGCGTTGTAAAGTGAAGGATTTTGGTCATATGTTCCTTTCTGTGACCTGTATTTCATCCTAAGTTCCTCCTCTTTAATTTCAGGATGAAGTCGTTTATATCTAATTTTCCCAATATACTGTTTTGCCTCAAATTAGATACAAACGAATCCCACTTCTCTGGTAAGCCATCTGCCAAGCTGGATACCTTCTCTTCCATTGACGTTGTAAGTCCATGAATATGTAGCTCACTCATGAGATGATAGAACCCGTCAATTACATCATCCAGACTTTCTTTACCCATTGAAGAGAAGTTGTCAAATTCCTTTAGCTTTTGCCTTTAGAGCTTTTAACAAAGCATTTCCGTCATAGCTTTATTCTAGGGCTATCCAAAGTTTCTTTGCCTGTTTATTCTCAGAAAATTGATGGAATATATCCTTTGGAATAGACTGAGTTAATAGGGCATAAACCTTCTTCTCTGAATTATACTTCGTCTTCTGGCTGTCAGTCATCCCTCCCAATGTCAATTTTACCCCATCTGCACCAATTGGCATGTCATATCCTGTTTCAGTTGATTCCCAAAGGTTGGGATCAACTCCATTGAGGTAGATCTCGAAACGTTGCTTCCACTGTGGGTATTCGTCTAACGTTATAAGCTTAGGTGGTTTATTATGATTCCCAGTCTCATCCTCTAGAAGTAAGAGGTTCTGGATCTGTGTGTCTCTACCTGCACTGAACGCTGAGTATTGTTCTTCCATCTCGTTAACTTTAAACTTTTGAGATCAAGTACTTCACTTGTGTGAATGGACCACTCGTGCGATTGAACTTATGCGAATGAGTCAATCGTGCGAATGAAGAGTGTGGATGAATTCAATTGTGCGATTGGATTCAGTCATGCGTAAGGGGAGTGCGGTTGGAGTCTATGCGAATGAAGTTGGTCAGTCGTACGAATGAACAAGGCGACTGAGTTCAATCGTGCGTATGGGAGGTGCGAATGGGTTCAGTCGTGCGATTGAGTCAATCGTGCGACTGAAGGGTGCTGTTTTTGCAAAAACGAAGGTTTTGAACACTTGGACGAAAAAACCCGAATTTCTCACGAACCCTAATTGTCGCATACCAAAAAACGTTAACTTTTTGACCTGGAGAAATCGAAAAACACTGTTTGACACAAAAGATTGAGTTTTTTGAGTGAAAAACGTGATTTTTATATCAAAATCGATTGAAGCACATGCAAATCAAGAGCCAAAGCTCTGATACCACTTGTTAGGACCGTGTACGGACAGAGTACTAACTGATTTACGTGTATACCAACTCAAATAGTGCGGAATCCTATTTGATTGGCGATCCAATCAGTGAGAACGCACGTAGAATCGATCTTAGAATGAATCTAAACGTTAAGAATGATTGCAATACGATTTAGTGCGATCTATGAACTTGGAACATGTTCACTAAGGTCTCTGGACGGCTAGGGTATGAATAGGACTCGAAATATTGAAAGTGTTTTTTTTTCACGAATTAAGTGGTATTTATAGGTTAGGGTTAGTCAATCGTACGACTGGACCATTAGCATGGTTCAGTCGTGCGACTAAAGCATGCGACTGAGTCAATAACACGACTGAAGGTTCAGTCGTGCGACTGAGTCATCCGTATGTCTCAGTCGTGCGACTGATCCAGTCTCCTGGTTCAGTCGTGCGACTGGTCCATTAGCATGAAGTATTTATGCGTATGGTCCATTAGCATGGACTATTCCCATGAAAACTTCATACGAATAATTTTGAATATGTTTCTCAATCATTACTTGACTAAGATCTATTCAAACAACCACAAACCTATATATTTAGTTGAATATACGTTAATAAATAATAAACATTGAAACAAACACTGAAACATTTAACATTAAGATCATCAATCACATATTCTGTTTCGTTCAACTCATACAATTCATTTACATTTAGGACATGACAGACATATTACATTAAGATCGTAAACTAGGTACATATGTATCAACAGTTTGGGTGCATGGGAACACTAATGCTCCTGGGCATAATCCTAGGCGCATGGGCACTATTGTTGCGGATGATCTTTAGGCACATGGGCACTTAGGCGCATGGCCAACCTGTTTTCTAACTAACATTATTTTTAGTCCCCAAATCCATTTCTAACATGTTTTAAGCCTAGTTTGCAACATACTAAGTATCATAAACAAACATAAATCATGAACATACACAAAATCATTTCCAAACATACACCCCCCTAACATATCTCATACACATACATACGGGTACACACCCAACTTAAATAAAAACGTTACAACATGCATTTCCAGCCCCAAAACAAGTTAAAACATTTAAAAATAGGGATCTAGAACTCACCTCTTGCAACTTTCGTGTATGACTTCTTCACAAACGAATGCACTATGAGTTCAAACACCTAAACAACCCAAAACACACCACCAAACACACAAAAGCATGTAAGCACATACCCGAGACTGAAAATCAGTCAAGAACAACACAAAACATCAAACACATGCCTTAAATCTGCACTTTTCTTCTTCTTCTCTCATGAACCTTCTTCAGCTTTCTCTCTCTATAAACCATATGCAAAAAGGTGATGGAAAACAAGAGTGGGCGGCCATGCCCACTTTTGTACAAAATTTTGTACCATTGTATATTTTTAACCCCTCAACTTGGGTTTTATTTCTTTTCTTTCTTTTATTCTACTTTTCCTTAAATTTCTGGGTGTTACAAGTCCACCCCCCTTATATAGGTTTCGTCCCTGAAACATGTTACTCCTTGAATAATTGTGGGTAATGTTGTCTCATCTATTCTTCAGTCTTCCACGTTGACTCGGATCCCTTTCTATGCTTCCATTATACTCGCACTAAGGGAACCACTTTATTCCTTAGCCTCTTCTCTTTACGATCAATGATCGCCACTGGTTGCTCCACATAATTAAGCCGCTCTTCTACCTCAATGTCCTCTAGTGGTACAACCATGTCCTCATCAGCCAAACACTTCCTCAAATAAGATACATGGAATGTCCGATGAATGCCACTTAACTCATTGGGTAGTTATAGGCCACCTCTCCTACACGAGCAATGTTTCGGAAAGGCCCTGTGTACCTCGGGCTCAACTTACCCCGCTTTCTAAACTGAATGGTACCCTTGCAAGGTGAGACTTTCAGCATAACTTTATCTGCCACCTTGAACTCGATCGGTCTACGTCTCTTGTTGGCGTACGACTTTTGTCTATCTTTGGCTGCCTACATACAGGCCTTGATCTTTTCCAACTTCTCAGTTGTAACCTCAATTGCCTCAAGGCTCCCTAACTCCTTCTGTCTAATATCACCCCAACACACAGGCGTTCTACACCTCCTAGCGTATAGCATATCATAGGGTGGCATACCAATACTAGCATGATAACTGTATTTGTATGAGAATTCAGCTGACAGTAAGTGTTCATCCCAACTTCCTCCAAAATCAATGAGGCATGCCCGAAGCATATCTTCTAGCGCCTGAATGGTCCTTTCTGATTGACCATTCATTTAAGAATAATAAGCTGTACTGATGTGTAACCTCGTCCCAATCGTATCGTGGAATTTCTTCCAAAACATGGATGTAAACCAGGTGTCACAGTCAGACACAATAGACACCGGTACACCATGACAAGTTACAATCT
This sequence comes from Flaveria ramosissima, assembly GCA_025215565.1. Taxonomy (NCBI): domain Eukaryota; kingdom Viridiplantae; phylum Streptophyta; class Magnoliopsida; order Asterales; family Asteraceae; genus Flaveria; species Flaveria ramosissima. The sequence goes on from CM046039.1 coordinate 66,264,544, forward strand.
CCTTGATGAACAGATCCGCTGGTCTCTCCGAAGAATACGTTTCACGGATCAGTAGGAAGTGAGCACTCTTCGTCAGGAGGTCAATGATCACCCATATAGCATCATACCCTCTCGCGGTACGTGGTAACTTCGTAATGAAGTCCACGAAGATATGCTCCCACTTACACTCAGGTACATCCGAGCGTTGGATCTTCCTGTATGGTTTCTGATGCTCCGCCTAACTTGCAAGCAAGTAAAGCACTTACTCACATACTCCGCCACATCACGTTTCATACCCGGCCACCAATAATCCTTCTTCATATCTTGATACATCTTCGTAGCAATGGGATGAATAGAGTATCGAGTCTTATGAGCCTTATCCATGATCTTTCCACGTAAATCTCCATAAAAAAGAATCCACATTTGCCCAAATCGGGTTCTAACACCGAGAGTGTTTTCACCCAATTCCATGGTTAGACCTCTAATCCTTTCAGAGTTAATGTGATCTTCCTTCAGCGCCTCATCTTGAAATTCCTTGACCTGCTTCATCACATCAGAGGTCATCACCAATTGATAAGCCTTCACATGAATCCGCTCAGGTCTCTCCTTTCGACTAAGGGCATCTGCCACCACGTTGGCTTTGCCTGGATGGTAATGGATCTCTCAATCATAGTCCTTTATGAGCTCCAACCACCTCCTTTGTCTCATGTTCAGGTTCTTCTGCTTGAAAAAATACGTCAAGCTCATGTGGTCCGTGAAGATAGTGCACTTTGTCCCGTACAAGTAATGCCTCCAAATCTCTAATGCAAAGACCACAGCTGCTAGCTCCAAGTCTTGAGTAGGGTAATTAACCTTATGAATCTTCAACTGTCAGGATGCGTAGGCTATAAGCTTCCCTCGTTGCATCAACACATAACCTAATCTCGAACAGGAAGCATCCGAATAGACTACCAAGTCTTTTCTTCCTTTGGGCAACGACAAGACTGGAGCTTGTGTCAACCTCGCCTTTAGCTCATCAAAAGCCTTCTCTTGTTCTTGACCCCATACAAACTTTACATCCCTACGGGTCAATTTGGTCAGTGGAGAAGCTATCTTTGAGAAGTCTTGGATGAATCTCCTGTAATAACCTGCCAATCCCAAGAAACTGCAAATCTCGGAAGGGGTCTTCGGAGACTTCCATTGCATCACCGCTTCTACTTTTGCCGGGTCTACCATAATCCCTTCGGATTCACCACGTGACCCAGAAATTGAACTTCGCGCAACCAGAACGGGCACTTGGAGAATTTGGCATACAACTTCTCCCTCCTAAGCGTTTTCCCAAATGTAGTCGGCATGTTCCTCCTCGCTCTTCGAATAAATCAAGATATCATCAATAAACACAATCACTAATTTATCTAACATCAGCCAACACACCTGATTCATCAAATCCATAAAAGCAGCTAGCGTGTTGGTTAGACCAAAAGACATAACGAGAAACTCGTAGTGTCCATTACGTGTGCGGAAAGCTATTTTAGGAATATCTTGTTCCTTCACTTTCAATTGATGGTAACCAGATCGAAGATCTATCCTTGAAAACCAAATAGCACGTTGGAGCTGATCAAACAGGTCATCAATCATAGGTAATGGATACTGATTCTTCACTGTCAACTTGTTTAACTCGCGGTAATCGATGCACATCCTCATACTACCATTCTTCTTCTTCACAAATAAGATCTGAGCACCCCTCGGTCGAATGAATCCCTTATCAAGAAATTCTTTAAATTGCTCCATCAGTTCCTTAATCTCGGATGGAGCCAATCAATACGTTGCGTTAGCAACATGTTAGGCACCAGGTATCAGATCAATTTGGAACTCGATCTCACGGTCTGGTGGCACACCCGGTAAGTCTTCTGTGAACACGTTGGGAAAGTCACACACAACCGGTACGTCAGACCATCGTGATACTGACGTGTCCACATCTTTGACGTAGGCCAGGTAGGCGCTACATCCACGTCTCATACACTTTCCCCCCACCGCCATCAATATCAACTTCGGGATCGTAGTAACTCGATCACCCTAGATTGTCACCGAACTCCCGTCAGGCGCTGTCAATCGGATCATCTTCTTGCGGAACACAATATTCGCCTCATAGGCCGCTAACCAGTCCATCCCTAGGACTACATCAAACTCGCCTAAGGCCATCATAAATAGTCTAGCAGGAAACTTATGACCTTCTAGTTCTATGTCACAACCTTTTATCAAATCAGAAACCCTAGTAGACTTACCTATGGCAGTTTTTACATCGAAGGACTCATCAATGCTTGTACTACTAAAAGGCAAATTACCACAAAAAGCAGCAGAAATAAAACTACTACTAGCACCTGAATCAAATTACACCGAAGCAAGAGTTTGGTTTAATAGAAACGTACCTAACTTGATATCGAGGTCCATCCTAGCCTCCTCCCTAGTCATCGTGAAAGCTCTGGCGCTTGCTTCCTGCCCTTCAGTTGTGGTCGTCTTCTTTGCTCCGGAACTCTCAGCCTTAGCTTCTTGCATTCTTTGCTCATATAACCCTCTCCACCACAATTAAAACATCTTACCACCCGACACTCCCTTGCCATATGACCAAGTTTCCCATATTTAAAGCAGATGTTCAATCCCCACCTACACTCTCCAGTATGCTCCTTCCCGCACATACCACACCTCTTCGACCCCGCACCAGATGTAACTACCCGGCGGTCGTCCACCCTCGAAACCTTGTTGTTTGGAGCGACCCCTCTACGCCCAAACCGCTTTCCGTTCCAGTTCTGGTCACCACCACCTTTCTTGTTCACTTCTACCACAGCCACCTCCCTCTCATCGTACAACCTCCCCGCTAGATCAACCACCAACCTGAACGTACCTGGCCGGGCGATCATGTGCGTGCATATATCCATAAACAAACCCTGAATATATCTCTTAATCTTTCGTGACACGAGTGTCACCTGATCTGGCACCATCCTTGCCATCTCGTTGAACTTGGTGGTGTACTTTTGATGTGTTATGGTTTTCGCCTCCGGCTGCAGGAACTCCTTCTCAACCTTATCGAGCTCCCTGTGAGGACATAACTCCTAAACTTGGCTCTGATACCAACTTGTAAGGCCCCGTTCCCAGGACACTTATAGTTGGACAATCATCACACATAAAATATAAAACATGCATTAACATTTACTAAATATTGCAGCTGAATAACTTAGCAAACCATTTCATATATATTAATATTCGCTTTTGTAAAATAATACAATATTGTTGATTGTTACAAAATATCATTTGGTTGCATTACAACACAAAAACATCATTGTTATATAAAATGGATGCCATCCAAAACATGCCAAGTAGCTGCACCCGTGCCATCCTCAGCAATTATTACCTGCCAACTGGAAAATACATAAAAGTCAGCGTTGCTAAGTGAGTCCTAGTTTTATAAATAAAATACTTTACTTTCATTCAAAACCCTTTATTTACAACATACGTGATCATACATCATACGTACACATAGATAATAATTATTATTTTTCATCCTCATTCATCATCATTCATTATCATCATTCGTCATCGTACATCATTTGTTAACATTCGTTCTCATTCTTACTCTTTCATATTGAACATTTCGTACATACATCATTAATTTTTACATTCATCTAACCAATACCATGTGCTATACCCCCAACATTATGCATGAAGCTGGTTACTGGGCCTGAAATCTATAAATACACCCCACACATTATGCACGAAGCTAACTCCAATACCTAGAGCAAGCGACATGGGTCCCATACATATGGTCAATCACAAGGATCAGACCCCAGTATGCATCCTTCCGGGGTAGCTAACCCACCCACAGTTGGGCTAACACCCTTCATTGGGTGTGAACCTCATTTCATTTGCTTGCAAGACTTTTCATTCGTTTATCCTTTCTTTTATGCATGCAATCATTCATTCTTTACGTTCCAGTTTTCATTGTCATTAACGTTCGCTTTTTATTTCATAATACTTTACGTTCATTATCATACTCATACCACGTAAAGCCACAATAATACTGTAACATCTCGTATTTTCGTTAATTAAAAGTTAACTTTGTTAAGTTCTTATAAGGTCTATGTATGCTATTTATGAAACTTGATGAGCTATTCATGCTTGATTCCTTGTTTAATTTAAAGTTTCTAAGTTAATTAAATAATAATAATGATTATAATAATAAGATTAATAATAATAATAATATTAGTAATAATATCAATAATAATAATAATATTATTATTTTTATTATTATTAACAGTACTAGTAATAATAATAACAAGTTATAACAATAATAATATAGTAGTGATAAAAACTAAAATAATAGTAATGATAATAATAACACTAATAATAATAATGAGAATAATAATAACTAAAATAATAGTAATAATAATAATAATATTGTTAATAATAATAAAAATAATTTGTAAGAGTTACTAAACTTAACAATGTTTAAAACCTTAAGTAATTAAAGTTTAGGGGGTTTTAATGCCAATTTAGAAACTTTAATATTAAAGTTTGTACATAAAATGTTAACAATGGAAACCTCAGGGACCAAAACTGTAAAATTACAAAACTCAAACTTTTTTCCCTCTCTCTCCCCCCATTATTCCGGCGACCGGCCGGTAGGGTCTCCGGCGAACCCCAAGCGAGCAAACCACTTCGAATCTTAACCCCAAATCGGTACTGACCGTTCATGAATTGGTTTCGAACTCATTTAAGGACTTTAAATGGGTTTAAACATCGGTTATGGGTGCATTCAACTCGAGTAAGCGGTGGGTTTTAATCATGGAGCCGTTCGAACACTAAACACTAGTAATATCAAATTTAATGCACCTACACAATCGTCTATCTATCCCTAAACGCCTACAACTTTCAATTTCTCCTGAAACACACAAAATCCATATTTTCTATTAACCATTGAAGCCGCGACCTGCTCTATACGCGAACACCACTCTCCGGACTTCAAGACCTGAAATTGATAAAGGGCTTTTACTCAACAAGATCCATGGAAGCTTTCTGCAACACGGATTTGATTATTGTTAGCATTTGTCACTTGAACCAGAATCAACATTGATCGCGACTGTACTTCATTTTGTAACCTTGATTTGAACAACATTCTGGTAATTTCACACACACAAACACTCGATTTTACATGGGGAACAAAAGCCCCATGTTTATTGCAGTAATCGAATTCGAATAAGCATCAATTTGAATCAATTTGAAATTATGGTTCTTGAGAATTGGGGATTATTTGAAACTGTGTTTATAAAGTTTAAGATCCATCTTTAATCGCGGCCACATCCCTTAGCTTACTAGTAACCAACACTCATGTTCAACCAGAGGTCTCGGTTTCAAACCAGGGCAACCTCCCTTAATTTTTTTGGCCCTTTTTAGCCTTTAAAAAATAAATAAAAATTTCTAAAAATTATAAAAATTGGTTTTGTAACCATGTTTATTTTTAAAGTTACTTATTTATTTTCTGTAATTTATTTTTTTAATACTTTAACAAATATTTATCAACAAATGTGGTACTTAGTTATTTTTATAAATTAGAATTTAAATAACAATATAAAACATTAAATTATTATATTAATAATTTTAGTGGTGGATTAATCATGATATTTATAGAATTTACCTACATTCTATAATTTTAATTCTACAAATTTTTATAAAAGCTTTAATTCTTTTTAAAATTATATAAAAGATACATTTTTCTTTTACTAGACTATAATATATGCATAATTTCACTAATTAGCATTATTTATTTATAAAACTCCCCAAATTCTTATCACTACCCTAGTTCACGTTAAAACGTTTATCTTATTATTAAACTTAAACTTGGAATATATATATATATATATATATATATATATATATATATATATATATATACACATATATGTTTAGATACCTTGTGAAGGATTACGTTGGAACGTTGCATAATATTTCTTATTAATCATCATTCTCATACTTATTTGACATGTGAGTTTCCTTGCCCCTTTTTGTATTATTTCACACCGTTTTGGGGTGAAACATGTTTATCTTATCAACATACACTAGTAAACGTTTAAATCTTGTAAAGCACATGCAATTCATACTTTTATTTGTCATGGTTATTTGTGTTATTGTAAGTCTTATATGAGATACATATTTTGTTTACAATCACTAACTATTGCTAGCATGGCGACGTCTTAGATCTTTGGGCCTGACAAGCCTATTTGGTGCTAAAGCCGATGTATTGTCGGCTCCTGATGACGTATGACTTGTTCATCATGGGAACCAAGTACACCTAGCCAATCTTATAAACTTGTAACTATGTCGAGGTTTGATTGTAGCTATATGTGTTCTATAAACTTGCTAACTCATAACCTATGACATGAATTGCTACTTGTAACCTTTGTTATATTATGTATATAAAATCCTTGGAAACTCACCAACTTCATAGTTGACATTTTATTTTTAACATGTTTCAGGTAACGCGCAAGTTTAAGGTCATCTTTTAAAGTTTGCTTAAATCTAGGATTTGGACCTAGAAGAAAGAGTAAAGAGCTTTGGATTATTTTGTTTTATGTTTGACTTATTTCATGTGAGACATATGGTGGTATTTCCAATTGAAACTTATAAAAATATTATTTTCATTTAAAAATAGCGTTATGTGGTTGTGAACAACCTTAACCCTCACATCTCGATGATTCCGTCATCAAGGTTGGGGTGTGACAGATTGGTATCAGAGCCCATAACTATAGGGATTTAGGTTATTAGAAATGGTGACCTAGACTATAGTTTATGCATGAACCTTATAGAATAACATTTATATTCTTGTAAATATGTATATTGTTTTCATGCTACATAATGCTATGCCTTCTTATGTGCAACTTGATGCCTTAGCATCGGATTGCCTTACGAATGCTTAAACTTTGTTGCTTGTCTCCCCTAAACTTATCTTTGACTCTTTAATTCTCCTCGACGAATGAAACTTTCCTAAACTTATTCTCAACGACATGTGGAATCTACACTTATTATCGTGGGTTTAATTCCTTAGAATTTATGTCTGATCTATGAAAATCTCATCAAGGTTTTGATTTCATGAACCTAAGAAATTTGTGTGACACATAGACACATGTATTCTAGTTTTCCTGGCAAAAGGCCTTCGGGCTAAAGTAAGCATTTTGCATAAATCCTACGGGACTAGTTATGCTTACCTGGGGATTTCTGGGATGAGTGATAAACTATGGTCAACATACACAAGTTTCTAAGGCAAATGAGTCAATTTACCTTGACGTGTCAACGTTTCCAAATGGTAATGCGTTACCAAATAGAACCATTCCATGTGCCTTACAACTCTTGATATATCCTTGTTTATATTATTGTCCTTTGTTATCTTCATTCCCGTGACTAACTTATTTTGTATATTCAGCCTGTCTCGTCATCATGGGAAGCATGGAAGTTCTGACCGTAAGCTAGCCGCCATGATCGCACAACAAATGGCCGCTGTTATCCCGACCATGGTTGCTGAACTCAGTAGCACTTTGATGACCAGCGCTAGCAACAACAACAATGGCAATGGTCAAGGGGAAAATAGTGCGAATCAAGGGCGCAACAATCAAATCTGCACTTTCAATCACTTTAGTTCATGCAAGCCCACTAGCTTTAGTGGCAAGGAACGAGCCACTGGTCTTCTTGAGTGGTTTGAGAGCATGAAGAATACTTTCGTCAATTGTGAGTGTCCCGAGGCACTCAAAGTTCGTTATGCCACTAGTATGCTTCAACAAAGGGCACTTACTTGGTGGAATAGTAAGAAGAGGAATCGTGGTGCTAAAGCTATGTCACCACTCAGCTGGGAGGAGTTCAAGAACATCGCCATCGCGACGTTCTGCCCGAGGAGTGAACTACAAAAACTGGAAGAGGAATTCTAGAACTTGAAGCAAGATGGTGGTGACCATTTGGCCTACTCAACTAGGCATCATGAGTTGAGTATACTGTTGCCCCATATGGTCAACATTGTCCCCCGCAACATCGAGAAGTTCATCAAGGGTGTAGCACCCCAACTTCAAGATGTTATGGTGGGTAGCCGACCCACAACCTTGGAAGAAGCCATCACTATCACCGCTCAACTCACCGAGAATCATATACGAGCGGGCACCATGTCTGTGAAGGGTGCAAAGAAGTTTGAAAGACGGCTACCGAGGCTGTTAAGGAGACCAAAGATGAACCGTCTTACAACAACAACAACAACAAGCGCAAGTTCACACAGGCGTGCAACTATGCTGTGGCTGCACCCAAACCACCTCAAAGGCAAATTGTACCTGCAGCTGCACCTGTGGCTCAAATGCTTGTGGCTAGGGCCTATGCTGGTCCTCAGCCTATATGCAACATCTGTAGGTACCATCATCCGAGAAACCAACCGTGTCATATCTGTACCTTATGCGGTAAATATGGTCACTTGGTGGTGACTTGTCACCGTGCACCTAATAACGCTGCGATGGTCACGAATCTTGTTTGCTACAACTGTGGGAACCTGGTCATTTTCGCCCACAATGCCCTCGTCTTATGGGTAATGTTCCACAAGCCCGAAGACATGCTTTCAACATCAATCCAAATCAAGCACAAGCAAATAATGATGTGGTGAATGGTATGTTAACTTACCTTTAACTTCTATGACATAAGTCTTTTCATGCGTTACCTGTATCGTTAAATACCTTTAAAATTGAACAGGAATGTTCCTTATTAATAAAACTTATGCATACATTCTATTTGACTCTGGAGCCGATAAGAGTTTTGTTTCGTTAGAGTTTGAACCCATTCTTGCTAAGCCATCTACGAAACTAGAAAGACCTCTTACCGTTGAAGTCGCTGATGGAGAACCTCTCATTGTTGATATTGTTATTCGTGATTGTATCTTAAGTCTTGACAAGCACGATTTTCTTATCGATCTTATTCCTATGAAACTTGGAAGCTTTGACGTCATCATTGGTATGGATTGGTTAGCCAAACACCATGCCGAGATCATTTCCTTTGAGAAGTGCATTCGTATACCGTTACCTTCTGGGGATACATTGAAAGTGTTCGGTGAAAAATCCTCCAAAGGGCTCAAAATCATGTCGTGCACCCAAGCCCGAAAGTGCTTAAGCAAGAATTATATGGCTTTCTTGGCTTACGTGGTCAACATGAAAGTCAAAGGGAAAGATCTTAAGGATATCCCGATTGTACGAGACTTTCCTGAAGTATTTCCCGATGACCTTAGTGGTTTACCTCCTGTGCGTGAAGTCGAGTTTAAAATCGATTTGATTCCGGGAGCAAACCCCGTGGCTAAGTCACCATATGGACTTGCACCATCAGAAATGCAAGAACTCTCTATTCAACTTCAAGAATTATCCGAGAAGGGCTTCATTTGTCCTAGCTCTTTGCCTTGGGGTGCACCTGTTCTTTTCGTAGAGAAGAAAGATGGATCGTTTCGTATGTGCATCGACTATTATGAACTTAACAAGCTTACCATCAAGAACCGTTACCCTCTTCCTCGTATCGACGACTTGTTTGATCAACTTCAAGGAGCCGCTATTTTCTCGAAGATCGATTTATGTTTTGGTTATCATCAATTGCGAGTCCATGACGATGATATCCCAAAGGTTGCATTCCGTACTCGATATGGGCATTGTGAGTTCATGGTTATGCCTTTTGGTTTCACAAATGCTCCTGCTGTCTTCATGGATCTCGTGAATCGATTATGCAAGCCTTATCTGGACAAGTTTGTGATCGTCTTCATTGATGACATACTTATCTATTCCAAGTCTCACACCGATCATGAGCTACATATGCGACAAGTTCTTAAGTTGTTGAAGAAAGAGCAATTGTATGCGAAGTTCTCGAAGTGTGAATTTTGGCTCGAGGAAGTTCAATTTCCAGGACACGTGGTGAATAGCCAAGGAATTCACGTTGACCCTGCAAAGGTGGAAGCTGTGAAGAATTGGTGCATTCCTACAACTCCAACCAAAGTTCGTTCTTTTCTTGGTCTTGCTTGTTATTACCGGTGATTCATTGCCAACTTTTCGAAGATTATGAAACCGCTCACTTCTTTGACTCAAAAGAACAAACCATTCGAGTGGGGGTCCGAGCAAGAGGAAGCCTTGGAAACGTTAAAGCACAAGTTGTGCAATGCTCCTATCTTGACCCTACCCGATGGAAACAACGATTTCACCGTATATTGTGATGCATCAAAACAAGGCCTTGGTTGTGTTCTCATGCAACGAGGGAAGTTCATAGCTTATGCATCAAGACAATTGAAGGTCCATGAAGTGAATTAAACAACACATGATCTCGAGCTTGGAGCTGTCATTTTTGCTATAAAGATTTGGAGACACTACCTGTATGGTACACAATGCATTGTCTACACCGATCACAAAAGCCTTCAACACGTTTTTAATCAAAAAGATCTCAATATAAGACAACGGCGTTGGGTGGAGTTGATTAGTGACTACGATTGTGACATTCGTTACCATCCTCGTAAGGCAAATGTTGTAGCCGATGCCCTAAGCCGAAAGGTTCATAACAAGACGATCTCATTCCAAGAAATTCACGATCGAAGACAATGGTTTGAAACTTTGGGTGAGTTTGATACTTAGATCCGACTAGATGTCAACGAGACTACTGTACTGCTACAAAACTTGAGAATAGATAGTGACATCGAGTCTAGTATCTTGGAGGCTCAACAAGTGGTGCAACAAGAAGAAAGAATGAAGGATGAACTGGAGCATAACCTTCTAACTCAATTGGAAACGAAACCCAATGGGTTGATGTACTTCGTGAATCAAATTTGGTTCCAAATCGAGATAATCTTCGTACCTTTATCATGAACGAAGCTCATCAAACTCGTTATTTTATTCATCCTGGTTTCAATAAGATGTACATGGACCTGTGTGGTCAATATTGGTGGCCTGGAATGAAGAAAGACATAGCGACTTATGTAGCTAAGTGCCTCACGTGTACGAAGGTTAAAGCCGAACATCAACGTCCAAGTGGATTACTTGAGCAACCCGAGATTCCTATGTGGAAGTGGGAACACATATCCATGGACTTCATAACTAAGCTACCCCGAACCTCTCGTGGACATGATAGCATATGGGTGATCGTTGATCGATTGACCAAATCGACACATTTTATACCCATACGTGACACTTACAAGACATCGAGGTTGGCTCGTATATACGTTGATAAATTTGTAAGTCGTCATGGGGTACCTCTACACATCATATCCGACCGAGATGCTCGTTTCACTTCGCACTTTTGGTCGTCTATGCAAGAACTCTTGGGTAATTAATTGGATCTAAGCACGACTTACCACCCTCAAACTGATGGTCAAACCGAGCAAACGATCCAAACCTTGGAGGATTTGCTATGTCTATGTGTCCTTGACTTTGGTGGTGATTGGGATACACATTTACCGCTACCGGAATTTTCGTATAACAATAGTTATCACTCGAGTATCAAGATGGCACCATTCGAAGCACTTTATGGTCGTAAATGTCGTTCACCTATCTGCTGGACCGACATTGGTGAAAACTTCATCACTGGTCCTGAACTTATACAAGAAATGACCGATAAAGTCTCTACAATTCGCAGGAACCTTGAAGTTGCAAGAAGTCGACAAAAGAGCTATACCGACAAGCGATGTAAGCCATTGGAATTTCAAATTTGGGGATATGGTTCTTCTAAAGGTCTCACCATGGAAAGGTGTTGTTCGCTTTGGAAAGAAGGATAAACTGGCTCCAAGATTTGTAGGACCTTTCAAAATCCTGAAAAGGATTGGGAAAGTGGCTTATAAAATGGAACTACCTTCCGACCTTAGTGGAGTTCATCCCGTGTTCGACGTCTCAAATTTGAGGAAGTGTTTGGCTGACGAAAGTCTGCATGTTCTGTTGGACGAAATCCATATTGACGAGTCACTACACTTTGTTGAGAAACCCGTTGAAATCATGGATCGCATTATGAAGAAGACTAGAACCACAACAACCCCAATCATCAAGGTTCGTTAGGAGAATAAGCGTGGAGCTGAGTTTACTTGGGAGCGTGAGGAGCACATGAAGAAAAAGTACCTGTTTTTGTTCGTATAGTTTCATTCTTAATTTCGGGACGAAATTCTTTTAAGTTTGGGAGACTGTAACATCTCGTATTTTTGTAAATTAAAAGTTAACTTTGTTAAGTTCTTATAAGTCTATGTATGCTATTTATGAAACTTGATGAGCTATTCATGCTTGATTCCTTGTTTAATTAAAGTCTCTAAGTTAATTAAATAATAATAATGATTATAATAATAAGATTAACAATAATAATAATATTAGTAATAATAATATTAATAATTATAATATTAATAATATTATTGATAATAGTAATAGTAATAATAATAACAAGTTATAACAATAATAATATAGTAGTTATAAAAACTAAAATAATAGTAATGATAATAATAACACTAATAATAATAATGAGAATAATAATAACTAAAATAACAGTAATAATAATAATAATAATATTGTTAATAATAATAAAAATAATTTGTAAGAGTTACTAAACTTAATAATGTTTAAAACCTTAAGTAATTAAAGTTTAGGGGTTTTAATGCCAATTTAGAAACTTTAATATTAAAGTTTGTACATAAAATCTTAACAATGGAAACCTCTCTCTCCCCCCGTAATTCCGGCGACCGGCCGGTAGGGTCTCCGGCGAACCCCAAGCGAGCAAACCACTTCGAATCTTAACCCCAAATCGGTACTGACCGTTCATCAGTTGGTTTCGAACTCATTTAAGGAATTTAAATGGGTTTAAACATCGGTTATGGGTGCATTCAACTCGAGTAACCGGTGGGTTTCAATCATGGAGTCGTTCAAACACTAAACACTAGTAATAATCAAATTTAATGCACCTACACGATCATATATCTATCCCTAAACGCCTACAACTTTCAATTTCTCCTGAAACACACAAAATCCATATTTTCTATTAACCATTAAAGCCGCGACCTGCTCTATACGCGAACACCACTCTCCGGGCTTCAAGACCTGAAATTGATAGAGGGCTTTTACTCACCAAGATCCATGGAAGCTTTCTGCAACACAGATTTGATTATTTTTAGCGTTTGCCACTTGAACCAGACTCAACATTGATCGCGACTGTTCTTCATTTTGTAACCTTGATTTGAACAACATTCTGGTAATTTCACACACACACAAACACTCGATTTTACATGGGGAACAAAAGCCCCATGTTTATTGTAGTAATCGAATTCGAATGAGTATTCAATTTGAATCAAAGTGAAATTAGGGTTCTTGAGAATTGGTATTATTTAAAACAGTGTTTACAAAGTTTAAGATCCATCTTTAATCGCGGCCACAACCCTTAGCTTGCTGGTAACCAACACTCATGTTCAACCGGAGGTCCCGGTTTCGAACCTGGGCAACCTCCCTTAAATATTTTGGGCCTTTTAAGCATTTAAAAAATAAATAAAAATTTCTAAAAATTATAAAAATTGGTTTTTATAACCTTTGTTTATTTTTAAAGTTACTTATTTATTTTCTATGAATTTATTTATTTCTTTTAATACTTTTACAAATATTTATCAACAAATGTGGTACTTAGTTTTTTTTATAAATTAGAATTTAAATAACAATTTAAAACATTAAATTATTATATTAATAATTTTAGTGGTTGATTAGTCATGATATTTATAGAATTTACCTACATTCTATAATTTTAATTCTATAAATTTTTATAAAAGCTTTAATTCTTTTTAAAATTATATAAAAGATACATTTTTCTGTTACTAGACTATAATATATGCATAATTTCACTAATTAGCTTTATTTATTTATAAAACTCCCCAAATTCTTATCAAAACCCTAGTTCACGTTAAAACGTTTATCTTATTAATAAACTTAAACTTGGAATATATATATATATATATTCCAATGTGAACCACTAGTTTTCAATGGCAAAATTGTAATTAACAACAACATAATCAAAAAATCATAAAATAAAAAATAATAAAAAAATAAAAAAAGTAAAAACACAGAAGTGTTTCTCTCGTTTCCCTCTACCATTAAAAAAATAATAAAAATTATAAAAAATAAAAAAAATCTCGTTTTTTTTACGAACGTCATTTTACACATATGTAATTCTTGGAATTACACATGTGTAAAACAGAATTTACACATATTTAATGACTAATTTACACATGTGTAAATAACGGGTGGACGAATTTTTTAAAAAAAATATATCAATATGGTAGGCGTGGGAAAGATAAAAAAATAATGAAATTAATGGTGAAATTTTTATGAAAAAATAATGTCATGAAAAAAAGTTATGAACGTTTTAAAAAAAAGGTGGAAGTGGCATGTGACTTGCATGTGACTAAAATGTGTGATTGATATTGGTTTCTAGAGTTCTCACTAAAAAGGGTGGTTCTCAAGATAACCCTACCCTATATATATATATATATATATATATATATATATATATATATATATATATATATATATATATATATATATATATAGATATATATATACACACACACACAGACACACACACACACACACACACTCACACACACATATATATATATACACACACACACACACACATAGATATAATATATATATATAGATATATATATAGAATAGACATATATAGATACAGATATAGACATATATATAGATATAGATATATATATATATACATATATATATATATATATATATATATATATATAGATATATATATATATATATATATATATATATATATATATATATATATATATATATATATATATATATATATATATATATATATATATATATATATACACGTTTAGGTACCTTGTGAAGGATTACGTTGGAACGTTGCTTAATATTTCTTATTAATCATCATTTTCATACTTATTTGACATGTGAGTTTCCTTGCCCCTTTTTATATTATTTTACACCGTTTTGGGGTAAAACATGTTTATCTTATCAACATACACTTGTAAACGTTTAAATCTTGTAAAGCACATGCAATTCATACTTTTATTTGTCATGGTTATTTGTGTTATTGTAAGTCTTATATGAGATACATATTTTGTTTACAATCATTAACTATTGCTACCCTGGCAACGTCTTAGACCTTTGGTCCTGACAAGCCTATTTGGTGCTAAAGCCGATGTATTGCCAGCTCCTGATGACGTATGACTTGTTCATCATGGGAACCAAGTACACTTAGCCAATCTTATAAACTTGTAATTAAGTCCAGGTTTGATTGTAGCTATATGTGTTATATAAACTTGCTAACTCATAACCTTTGATATTAATTGCTACTTGTAACCTGTGTTATATAAAACCCTTGGAAACTTACCAACTTCATAGTTGACCTTTTATTTATAACATGTTTCAGGTAACACGCAAGTTTAAGGTCATCTTTTGAAGTTTGCTTAAATCTAGGATTTGGACCTAGAATAAAGATAAAGAGCTTTGGATTATTTTTGTTTTATGTTTGACTTATTTCATGTGATACATATGGTTGTATTTCCAATTGAAACTTATAATAATATTATTTTCATTTAAAAATAACGTTATGTGGTTGTGAACAATCTTAACCCTCACATCTCGACGATTCCGCCGTCAAGGTTGGGGTGTGACAAATACGTAATAAGGAACATAAAGAAACAAATCATAACAAACATAAAATCATCATAAAACATCACGTACAACATCATACATCACCATACATCATCCCCGAGAACATCCCAAGTCATAGCCTAAGTATTTAGGCGCATGGGAACTATGCAGGCGCATGGCGACTATGTAGGCGCATAACTGCTTAGGCACATGGGCAGGTTTTGGGGCGCATGAGCATTATACGGGCACATGGCCAACACTTGTCATTTGGGCAAGTTTATAGGCGGATGGGCACTATGCGGGCGCATGGGTCTGACTTACGCGCATAGGCACTTATGCGTTTGGGCAGTTTGGGCGCATGGGAACACTTAGGCTCCTGGGCATAATCCTAGTGTAAGGCCCCGTTCCCGGGACGCTTACAGTTGGTCATTCATCACACATAAAACATATAATTACATTTTCCTTAAGAAAATATTGCAGCGGAAACATTCAAAAATGACATCTCATTTCATTATAAACACTTTTGCCAAATAATACATCATTATCCGGTTACAAAATACATGTTTGCATTACATCACAAAAGCTTTATAAATAGATGCCATCCCAAAAGAGCTGAGTAGCTTCGCGGTGCCATCCTCAGCAAACATTACCTGCCAACTGGAAAACATATAAAAAGTCAGCGTTGCTGAGTGAGTTATAGTTTTATAATAAAACATACTTTTTTTTCATATAAAACCGTTCGTTACTTTTGCATGATCACACATCATACGTGCGCATAGATAATATCTTTATTATCTCCTTCATTCATCCATTCATTCGTTCAATATAACTTTACTTGAGCATCAGATATCATCCGTTACAATATGCTACACCCCGAACAATCTTAGCTACTGGGCCGAAGTCAATAATTGAACAGCTGAGCGTATGCCACAGTACTAGGGGTAAGCGGTAGAGGTTCTACATAAATGGTCGATCACAAAGAAGGACCCGTTATCCGATGCATGCAAGACTTTTCATTTCTTTCCACTTAACGTTACATAATACTTCATTTCATTCATTATCATAACACGTAAAGCCATAGGAAAGATAAACATACATCATACTAAGGAACATTAACATGCACCAACATCACGTCATACAGGGCAACATCATACATACATAACATTCATCATGCATAAACATGCAACATCATCATCATTATGTCCTACTTGCTTTCTAAGGCCATAATAGTTATCTTACATTCTCTTACGGGAACCTTTACATCAAAACTTACATCTGCACTTTCCCCCGAATGTCAGAAGTCTAACTACACTTTCCTTCGGGGGCAACAGCCCTATTCGTGCGTATGGACACCCTTCAGTCGCATGGCCTCCATGCGACTGAACACCATGCATTGGACTCATGCGGATGAACATTCAGTCGTGCGTATGGACCTTATGCGGATGGAAATAATGCGAATGAGCACATATGCGACTGACCTCATGCGAATGGACTCATGCGACTAAACACCTATGCGACTGGACCCCCAATCGTATGACTCCCCATGCGACTGGACCCCTAATTGTGCGAATGAACACTTAGTCGTACGATTGAACCCTCAATCGTGCGAATGAACACTTAGTCGTACGATTGAACCCTCAATCGTGCGAATGAATCCCAATCGTTCGAATGAACCTCAATCGCCTCTCAATCGGCTGTATGGCCTTCATTTGGTCGCATAGCCCTAGCTGATGTAGATTGGAGTTCATCCCGAACCCAAGCTACAATTTTTGGCCTCCAAGCTCATCCAAACCTATTCTATGCCTTAATCAACCATACTAGACCTTAGGAATGCATACCACAACACCATACAAGCACACATAAGCCTGGAAACATACACGAAACGCATCACACACATCACACCCAAATGGGTCAAACACATACACACACAAAAATGGGTTTTTAATGCTTTCCAGCCCTAAAATTGGTTGAAAACAAGTAAAGGTGGGGTCCTAGAACTCACACAAACGAGCATAACGACAAGCGCTTTGATTTGGCTTGCTACACAACGAGTTTGGCCACCCGAACCACCCAAACCGACCCCTTTTTCCCTCTTTTCTTCTTCTTTCCCTCTTCTCCTCTCTAAATGGCTGATTTGAGAGTGTGGGGGAGAGGGTAAGGGCTGCCCTCTCCCTTATATACTCCCACTCACCCGACTTTTTTTCTTTGGCGAGTTTGGTCCCTCGACTTTGGACTTTATTTCTTTTTCTTCCTTCGTCGGCTTCTAAATAATAATTAACCGGGTGTTACAAGTTCACCCCCCTTAAATAGGTTTCGTCCCTAAAACCTGTTATTCTTCGAACAAACATGGATAATGTTGTCTCATTCTTCCTCAGTTTCCCACGTTGACTCGGATCCCTTCCTGTGCTTCCACTGTACACGCACTAGAGGAACCACTTTATTTCTCAGCCTTTTCTCTTTCCTATCGATGATTGCCACTGTTTGCTCCACATAATTGAGCCGTTCGTCTACTTCGATATCCTCTAGTGGAACAATCATATCTTCATCAGCTAAGCACTTCCTTAGATGAGATACGTGGAATGTCTGGTGAATTCCACTTAACTAATCCGGTAACTCCAGTCTATAGGCCACCTCTCCTACTCGAGCGATGATTCGGAAAGGGCCTATATACCTTGGGCTCAACTTACCCCGCTTCCTGAATTGGATAATACCCTTCCAAGGTGGGACCTTCAACATAACCCGGTCACCCACCTGGAACTCAATTGGCCTGCGTCTTCTATCAGCATACGACTTCTGTCTGTCTTTGGCTGCCTTCATGAAGGCTTTAATCTTCTCAAGCTTCTCAGTCGTAGCCTCGATTACCTCGACGCTTCCCAATTCTTTCTGACCAATATCACCCCAACAAACGGGTGTTCTGCATCTCCTACCTTACAACATCTCATATGGAGGCATACCAATGCTGGCATGATAGCTGTTGTTGTATGAGAATTCGGCTAACGGTTGGTGGTCATCCCAACTTCCACCAAAATCAATCACACATGCCCGAAGCATGTCTTCCAGTGTCTGAATGGTCCTTTCTGACTGACCATCAGTCTGGGGATGATAAGCCGTGCTAATATGTAACCTCGTCCCCATAGCGTCATGGAATTTCTTCCAAAATTTAGATGTAAACCGAGTGTCGTGATTCGACACAATAGACACTGGCACACCATAACGAGTTACGATTTCCTTGATGAACAGTTCAACCAACCTCTCAGATGAATATGTCTCGCGGATCGATAGAAAGTGAGCACTCTTCGTCAAACGGTCCACTATCACCCATATGGCGTCGTACCCTTTCGGGGTACGCGGCAGCTTCGTAATGAAATCCATGGTGATGTGCTCCCACTTCATTTCCGGTATATCCAAAGGTTGGATCTTTCCATACGGTTTCTGATGCTCGACCTTCACCTGTAAGCAAGTAAGGCACTTACTCACATACTCCACCACGTTGCGCTTCATACCCGGCCACCAATAATCCTTTTTCATATCTTGGTACATTTTCGTGGCACCTGGGTGAATAGAGTATCGAGTCTTGTGAGCTTCATCCATGATCTTCACCCGTAGATCCCCAAAACAAGGAATCCACACACGATCGAATCAGGTTCTAACACCGAGTGTGTTTTCACCCAATTCCCCAACCAGACCTCTCATTCTTTCAGAGTTAAGATGATCTTCCTTCAAAGCCTCATCTGAAACTCTTTGACCTGCTTCATCACATCCGAGGTCATGATCAACTGGTATGCTTTCACACGAATTGGCTCGGGTCTCTCCTTTCGGCTAAGGGCATCCGCCACCACATTGGCTTTGTCCGGATGGTAATGGATCTCGCAATCATAGTCTTTTATGAGCTCCAACCATCGTCTCTGCCTCATGTTCAGATCCTTCTGCCCAAAGAATTATTTCAGACTCTTGTGGTCGGTGAATATGGTGCACTTCGTCCCGTAAAGATAGTGCCTCCAAATCTTTAACACAAAGACCACAACTGCTAGCTCCAAGTCATAATTGACCTCATGAACCTTCAACTGTCAGGATGCATAGGCTATAACCTTTCCTCTCTGCATTAACACACACCCCAACCCCGAGTAGGAAGCATCAGAATAAAACACCAGATCTTCACTTCCCTCGGGTAATGACAGAACATGAGCTTGAGTCAATCTCGCCTTCAGTTCCTCGAACGCCTTTTCTTGAGCTTGACCCCATACGAACTTCACATCTTTTCGGGTAAACTTAGTTAGTGGAGAAGCAATCTTAGAGAAGTCTTGGATAAATCTTCTATAGTAAACCGCCAAACCCAAGAAACTACGAATCTCGGATGGCGTCTTTGGTGACTTTCATTGCATAATCGCCTCCACTTTCGCCGGGTCCACCATAATCCCGTCAGGATTCACCACGTGACCCAAGAATTAAACCTCGCGCAACCAGAACACGTACTTGGAGAATTTAGCATACAACTTCTCCCTTCTCAACGTCTCCAAAACCTCCCGAATGTGACCGGCATGCTCAATCTCGCTCCTCAAATAAATCAGGATATCATCAATAAACACAATCACTGATTTATCCAGCATCGGGCGACAAAACATGGTTCATCAGATCCATAAAAGCAGCTGGCGTGTTGGTCAAACCAAAAGACATGACAAGAAACTCGTAGTGACCATAGTGCGTGCGGAAAGCTGTTTTAGGGATATCTTGTTCCTTCACATTCAACTGATGATAGCCATATCGAAGTTCTATCCTTGAAAACCAACTGGCACCCTGAAGCTGATCGAACAAATCATCTATCCTCAGTAAGGGGTATCGGTTCTTCACCGCCAACTTGTTCAACTCGCGATAGTCAATGCACATCCTCATACTACCGTCCTTCTTCTTTACGAACAGGACCGGAGCACCCCAAGGAGAGATACTTGGTCTAATGAACCCCTTATCAAGCAGCTCTTGCAACTGCTCCATCAATTCCTTCATTTCCGTCGGAGCCAACCGATACAGTGCCTTGGCGACAGGTTGGGCACCCGGTATCAGATCAATCTGAAATTTAATCTCTCTGTCAGGTGGCACTCCTGATAAGTCTTCTGAAAACACATCTGGATAATCACACACAACCGGCACATCGGCTAGTTGTGGTGTTGGCGTATCCACATCCTTTACATAGGCCAAGTAGGCACTACATCCCCGCCTCATACACTTTCCCGCCACAGCCATAGAGATCACTTTCGGAATCGTAGTAACCTGATCACCATAAACCGTCACTGAACTACCGTCAGGTGCTGTCTGAATCATCTTCTTGCGACACACAATGTTCGCCTCGAATTCCGCCAACCAATCCATCCCAAGAACCAAATCAAAACCACCTAAGGTCATCACGAACGGTCTAACAGGAAACTTATGACCCTCAAGTTCCACATCACAGTTCTCTATCACCTCAGAAATCCTGGTAGACTTACCTATGGCAGTTTCTACATCAAAGGGCGCATCAACGCGTCTACTACTAACAGGCAGCTTAGCACAGAAAGTAGCAGAAATAAAACTCTTACTAGCACCAGAATCAAATAACACAGAAGCTAAAGTTTGGTTCACTAGAAACGTACCGGACACAACATCAGGGTCCGTCCTAGCTTCCTCCTGTGTCATGGTGAATGCCTTGGCGCTCGCCCTTGGTCCCTGACCTCCTGTCTTCTTCGCCCCGGAGCTCTCAGCCCTCGGCCTCTTACAATCCCTGCTCATATGACTAGTTTCCCCACAGTTAAAACATTTTCCCGCCAGGCAATCCTTTGCCATATGCTCTGTCTTCCCACACTTGAAGCACACATTCGATCCCATCCTACATTCTCCCGCATGCTTCTTTCCACACTTGCCACACCTCCTTGATCCCGCTCCCGGTGTGGCCATACGGCTGTCATCCACCCGTGCCTTTTTGTTACCAGTCGAGGCATCACCCCGACCAAACCTTTTCCCGTTCCAGTTCCGATCACCACCACCCTTCTTATTCGCTTCTGTCACCACCACCTCCCGCTCATCATATAGCCTTCCGGCCAAATCAACCGCCGACCTGAAAGTACTTGGCCGGGCGGCGATCATATGCCGGCGAACATCCACCGGTAAGCCCTGAATGTACCTCTTGATCTTCTGAGACAGAGGCGTCACCTGATCCGGCACCAACCGTGCCATTTCATTGAATTTGGTGGTGTATTGCTGGTGTGTCATGGATCTCGCCTCTAGCTGTAGGAACTCCCTCTCTATCTTATCCATCTCCCTGTGAGGACAGAACTCCTCAATCACCATCTTCTTCAGTTTGGGCCATCTCATTCTCCCGATTGCCCGGTTACCCTCAGCTTGGACAATGTTGTCCCACTAGCATAGTGCTGAGTCCACAAATGAATGAGTGGCAAACTTCACCTTCTGATCTTTCCGACACTCGCTGATGTCGAGAACAGCCTCCATTTCTCTCACCCATCGGTGAGCAGCGACAGCATTGCCATTACCGTCAAAAGTTGGGGGCATGCATCTCATAAACACCCCATAGTTACAGCCTCGTACCACCTCTCGCACAGGCTCATCTTCCTCTTCCTCGTCTTCATTATCAGAGAAAATCGTTTCGGGCTCCGGTTGATCTCGTTCCCCCGAAGACCTGTTTCTCTCCTTTCTTTCTCCTTCTTTCACCGCCTTAATGACTTCGGTCACCACAGACGGTAAGATTGTCTGCATGACCTGGTGTACTTCTTCAACAACAGCCTCCTTTACCGAGGCCCTCAGGTTTGCACTCTCATCCCCAGCTTCCGGATGAGCGATCTCTGGTTCCTCAGGAACCACCTTTTCGACCCTTGGTCTTCCTCTTCTGGGTCGCGGCTCAACATCAGGCCCGCCACGGCCTCCACCCCTAGAAGCTTTAGAAGATCTACCTCCAGCCATTCTCTAACTCACACTGAAAGATTCAAACACCAACACGGTCATTCAAGGAAACAACTCAGTTTATGTCAAGTATAGTAAGTCCCTAATTACAGTGGCCAGTTGTGATTAGCCACTTACTTTACTCTTCATACCCCAAGCATTACCTGTCCTGACTACATCAGTATTTAAATCTATATTCAACACATAACCACATACCATGCGCACATAAAACCGGTTAACTTTACGAAAATACCTGATGGCACGCAGCTACTCAGATTGGCATCCCGTTCCCCTTCCGTCCCATTCTCAGTTTAAGTTAAGGTTTATTTTGAAAATTTACCCATTTCACTTAAACTTTGACTCTGATACCAACTTGTAAGGCCCCGTTCCCGGGACGCTTACAGTTGGTCATTCATCACACATAAAACATATAATTACATTTTCCTTAAGAAAATATTGCAGCGGAAACATTCAAAAATGACATCTCATTTCATTATAAACACTTTTGCCAAATAATACATCATTATCCGATTAAAAAAATACATGTTTGCATTACATCACAAAAGCTTTATAAATGGATGCCATCCCAAAAGAGCTGAGTATCCTCGCGGTGCCATCCTCAGCAAACATTACCTACCAACTGGAAAACATATAAAAAGTCAGCGTTGCTAAATGAGTTCTAGTTTTATAATAAAACATACTTTTCTTTCATATAAAACCGTTCGTTACTTTTGCATGATCACACATCATACGTACGCATAGATAATATCTTTATTATCTCCTTCATTCATCCATTCATTCGTTCAATATAATTTTACTTGCGCATCGGATATCATCCGTACCAATACCATATGCTACACCCAGAACAATCTTAGCTACTGAGCCGAAATCAATAATTGAACAACTGAGCGTATGCCACAGTACTAGGGGTAAGCGGTAGAGGTTTTACATAAATGGTCCATCACAAAGAAGGACCCATTATCCGATGCATGCAAGACTTTTCATTTCTTTCCACTTTACGTTACATAATACTTCATTTCATTCATTATCATAACACGTAAAGCCATAGGAAAGATAAACATACATCATACTAAGGAGCATTAACATGCACCAACATCACGTCATACAGGGCAACATCATACATACATAACATGCATCATGCATAAACATGCAACATCATCATCATTATGTCCTACTTGCTTTCTAAGGCCATAACAGTTATCTTATATGCTCTTACGGAAACCTTTACGTCAAAACTTACATCTGCACTTTCCCCCGAAAGTCAGAAGTCTAACTACACTTTCCTTCGGGTGCAACAGCCCTATTCGTGCGTATGGACACCCTTCAGTCGCATGGCCTCCATGCGACTGAACACCATGCGATTGGACTCATGCGGATGAACATTCAGTCGTGCGTATGGACCTTATGCGGATGGAAATAATGCGAATGAGCACCTATGCGACTGACCTCATGCGAATGGACTCATGCGACTAAACACCTATGCGACTGGACCCCCAATCGTATGACTCCCCATGCGGCTGGACCCTCAATCATATGACTCCCCATGCGACTGGACCCCCAATCGTGCGAATGAACACTTAGTCGTACGATTGAACCCTCAATCGTGCGAATGAACACTTAGTCGTACGATTGAACCCTTAATCGTGCGAATGAATCCCAATCGTGCGAATTAACCTCAAGCGCCTCTCAATCGGCCGTATGGCCTTAATTCGGTCGCATAGCCCTAGCTGATGCCGATTGGAGTTCATCCCGAACCCAATCTGCCATTTTCGGCCTCCAAGCTCATCCAAACCCATTCTAAGCCTAAATCAACCATCCTAGACCTTAGGAATGCATACCACAACACCATACAAGCACACATAAGGCCGGAAACATACACGAAACGCATCACACACATCACACCCAAATGGGTCAAACACATACACACACAAAAACGGGTTTTTGATGCTTTCCAGCCCCAAAATCGGTTGAAAACAAGTAAAAGTGGGGTCCTAGAACTCACACAAACGAGCACAACGACAAGGGCTTCGATTTGGCTTGCTACACAACGAGTTTGGCCACCCGAACCACCCGAACCGACCCCTTTTTCCCTCATTTCTTCTTCTTTCCATCTTCTCCTCTCTAAATGGCTGATTTGTGAGTGTGGGGGAGAGGGTAAGGGCTGCCCTCTCCCTTATATACTCCCACTCACCCGACTTTCTTTTGTTGGCGAGTTTGGTCCCTCGACTTTGGACTTTATTTCTTTTTCTTCCTTCGTCGGCTTCTAAATAATAATTAACCGGGTGTTACACCTAGGCGCATGGGCATTATTAGGGCGCATGAACTTTACGCGCATGGGCACTTAGGTGCATGGCCAACCTATTTTCTAAATTACATTATTTTCAAGCCCCAAATCCATTTCTAACATGTTTTAAGCCTAGTTTCCAACATACTAAGCATAATAAACAAACATAAATCATGAACATATACAAAATCATTCTCGAACATACACCCACCCAACATATCTCATACACATACATACGGGTACACACCCAACTTAAATAAAATCGTTACAACATGCATTTCCAGTCACAAAACAAGTTAAAACATTTAAAAACGGGGATCTAGAACTCACCTCTTGCAACTTTCGTGTATGACTTATTCACACCCGAATGCACTATGAGTTCGAACACCTAAACAACCCAAAAACACACAACCAAATGCACAAAATCATGTAAGCAGATACCCGGGACTGAAAATCAGTCAAGAACAACACAAAACATCAAACACATACCTTAAATCTGCACTTTTCTTCTTCTTCTCTCAAGAACCCAAAAATCTTCAGCTTTCTTTCTATAGAAACCGTATGCAAAAAGGTGATGGAACACAAGAGTGGGCGGCCATGCCCACTTTTGTACAAAATATTATAAAATTTTGTACCTTTGTACACTTTTAACCCCTCAACTTGGGTTTTATTGTTTTTCTTTCTTTTATTCTTCTTTTTTATAAATTTCCAGGTGTTACAACTAATCTTAACTGATATGATCTCACTACACGCATGTGATTCAAAATGTGTATATTATATTTTTGTTCTGCTTTAATTTTAATTTTCACATGTTTTTTATGTGCACGCATGTTGATACTGATTGGTCTACTCTACTTGTAAAATAAAAGAAACTTATAGGTTTGTAAACTTAAAAGTTTAGGCGGAGTAAAGAATGTAAAAGAGAAAATCGAAATAAAGTGTTTTGGATTAAAAGGATGACCTAAAATTAAAGCATGTGTGTGTTTGATATAATGTAAAAATAAACCTAAAAAGAATTCAAAATAAGTGGAAAAGCTTCTTGCAAACAAAATATAAAAAATGAGACTATTTGTGTTTTGTAAAGTTTTAAAATAGATACTAAAATGGCGGGAAATTGTTTGAAAAATAAAAAAAAATTCAAAGTTGACTTTCAAAAGTCAAAATGTGCTTGGTTGGTGTCTATTGTGATAGTCAAACTTTGACTAAGTGTTGAGATTATGTGCATGAATAGTGGTAATGTGCAGAAACAGTGTTCAGATGAATGTTGTGAAAGTTTCCAAGTGTTAGACACATGGAAGGTTTCTCATGCACCTGAATAGTGCTTAAAAGCCTAAATCAGGAGTATGATGAATTTTAGTAATTTGTTCCCAAGTGTTGGGCGTCTTGTTCAAGTCCATGCGCCTAAACAATTGTCATGTTGCTGAAAATGGTTAAAGTGTTGGGCGTATCTACTTGACCTAATGCGCCTGAACAGTTCCAGACTTTCCAATGTAGTTAGACATATGAATGTGATGGTTTTCACTAAGTTTTAGGTGTTTCAACAGGTTCCCATGCGCCTGAATAGTATTCAAACTTGCAAGCTTCTCAGACGTCTGGTGATGTTGAATATATTGTAAGTGTGGACGTTTTGTGGGGCTTATGTACCTAAACAGTTCTAATGTGAACTGTAGGTTCATGAAAAATACCAAGTGTAGGCTTTTTTGTCTAAGTCATGCACCTGAACAGTTCCCAAGCGCCTGAACAGTGCTCATGCATATGAAGTTTTATTATGAAATGTGGCTAAGTATGCAATGCGTCTAAGCCTCATGTGTTTTAACAGTAGTCATACGTCTTTACCGTTGTCATGAGCCTAATGACTTTGACACTTATATATATTCAACACTTGGTAGTTTTCATCATTTTCACACACTCAAGCTCTCTGTTACACTCATTCACTCATCATTTGATTGTTACCTGTTATTCCGTGTGATATATAGGTATAGGTAATGAATCTAAACATAATTTTGATTTTATAACTTTAGATTTCATCACATGATTCAGTATTTGATTGGGCGTTAGATCTCTATTGAGGCCTTCGAACCTAGGGGTTTAGAAACTTGTAATCTGCGATTTAAATGTGTTATGATAATTAAAACCGAACATTAATTAGTTGTTATAACATGTTTTCAAACAGATTGTGATAATCAAAACCCAATTTCATCATCATCTAGTCTTGATGATCCAGTGTTCATCAGCCGGTTCATAAGAACAAGAATTGAACAGTCATTTCAATTTTTTTTATCAAAATTGGTGTGTTAATTATCATAATTCACATATTCAACTGATAATGAGAAGATTTTACTTGATTTAGATACTTTAAATTATTCAAAACATAAACTTGAATGTGCTCTGCTAATTGTAGAGTATGTTCAACACTTAGAAATTGTAAGTGTAAATTGATTAAGTTTTAAAACTTAAAATTTTCTAACTCAATTGAAATTAAATCAATGTTCATGTTTCATGGTGTACTACTTGGTTTAATCTCAAATGTTCTAATTCAATTTTGTAACCAGTGCATGCTCTATTCATATAATGGGTTGTACAAAACACTTAGAAAAGTTTTGAAGTGTTATTGGTTCAAAATAAATGACATAAAATGTAATTGAAATCATTTTAATTCAAATGTACTTAATAGTTTGTTCAATGTTAACATGTGGTAGATCTTATGTTTGAGCCTAAGCATAATGTAACATCCTTTAAATGAGGATGTTCATGAAGCGATTGGTTACGAAGAAATGATCAGATTTCTGTTGAGAACGAAGTATGTGTATGCCATGTGTGATCAAGCAGTTATATATGCTCGTCTTATAAAAATATTTTGGAGAACTCCAGAAACTGCTAGAGATGATGTAGGAAGGAAAGTTAACAGAGGTTTTACCACCGATTACTGTATGATCGAGGTTTGTGAGAAGTCATTTAGAAAAGCTCTAAGGCGGGGTGATAATGATCCTCAAGATCTGGCTGAACTTACATTTGATGAGTCCAGAGATACATTTATGGCTATGGGACATCCAGATTGATCCAAATGATTTGATTAAAGAAGTTCCTCAAGGACTGTCCGAGTCTGAATCTTAGGATGATGATGAAAATAATAAGGATGATGAAGTGGATGAAACTGAATCTGTGAATGTAGAAAGTTCTTCTTCAAGTGATGATAATGATGATGATGATAATGTTGGAGGAAATGAAGTTGAAGTTGATAAAGAAGGTGATAAGGAGATTGATACTGAGGAAACAAAATCTGATACTCCGAATGAAGATGTTAATGATGTTGATGATGCAAATGATGTAAATAAAGATGTTGATGGAGTAAATGAGCAACAAAATATGGAGTTTGAATTTCTTGATATTGATGTAAATGATCCACTAGTACAAGGTAGATCCCTTGTTGTAGAATCACCACATCCGATAGCATAAGAGAATGTGATTGCCGAGGAGTCTTCCCTCGAGATCATTAAGTCCGTTGCGGGTTCACCTATTCATATGTCAGATGAAGGTGGAAGTGCGGCACAAAATGTTACAGTCCATTTTGAGAACTTGAACATTGAGTAGATCATAGAATCTTTAAAAGAAAAGAATATTAATCAGCTTAAGATGATTGAGAAGCTGAAAGATGAAAATGATCAATTGAAAGCAAAATAATTAAATAAAGACTTGAAGATTGTAGAGTTTGAAGAAATTCAAGAGATTAATTTAAAGAAATTTGAAGTGTTGCTCAGAATTTTGACTTGTTGGATGAAAAATTCAAAAAGTTGAATGAAGAGTATGATAAGTTGAAAGAAGAGCATGAGATTATGAAAGATAACTTAAAATCTCAATCTACTCAATCACAAGACCTTGAACCCTTACCATCAGAAAAAAAGGTTGCACCATAAGTTCAATCTATTAAAGTTGAAAAACTATCAGAGGCTGTCAAAAGAAAAATAAAGATAGATGAATCTAATTTTCAATCATTGGCAGATCATCCTCAAACCCTCCATAAATATGCAAAAAATTGTTTCTGAAACTTGAATGTAGATAATCAATTAATTCAAGAAATTATGAAGCAGATGTACAAGAGAAAATTGGAGCATTAGATGATTTAGATCTAGAGTTCTTAGATGCTTGGTATGATGAGGTATTGGAAGAAAAAGACATCGCTGAAGCTGCAAATTCTCCTATTGAAGATGTTAATGAAGACATCCATGTTGACGTTGAGGACATACATAACTATGTGGTCCAGAAGAAGTACAATTGTGTATTCTTGGATGGTCTTATGGTCTCTCAAACCAATGAGGAGTATGAAAAATGTGTGATAGCAGAGACAACAGCTCCAGTCAATCCAAATAAAATATTTGTTGAACATGGAGAATGGGTTCCGTTGCAAGAAAGTATCAACATTGAAGATCTCCCAACATCAGAACTTCACCATCTAGATCCTGACAACATGAGTAACCTTGAGCTTAGATTATGGTTATAATCAAAAATTTATCCAAGGAAAATATTGAACAGGCTGCAATCCGCTTCTTTAAAGAATTTGGTTAGAAGTTTCAAGAAACGGAGAAGATGAATAACAAGAGATTGTGTTGGACGTGGACAATCCATAGTATCTAGAGATTACCAAACGAACTCAAATTTTAAAGCCTCAAGAGATAAAGGCAATGGAATTAGTAAAAAGGGGTCATGGAAAAGGAAAGAACTAATTGATATGTTTCCTGAGATTAAGAAGCAAGCATATAAAGTTTCAGTTCAAGAAAAACAATTGTGGAACAAAGCAAGATCTGCAGGTGACATAGTCAGAAATGTCTTATAGAAAGGACAATCTATATATAAGTTACTCAACGTAATTATTGTGCCTGATAATACAAAGGAGGTTAAGATAATCGCCTGGAAATATGATGAGATCTTTTATGCTTTTCTGATTAAACGTGTAAATGCAATTTGTGATGTTTATCACTTTTACACGAGCATCATCGCCTTGCTGGTACAAGATCTAAAGGAGTTGAACAAATTTCCTCGGATTAATCCTTCCAAGGTAGCTAGAGGTGAAGACTTTGTCAAACTTCTCAATCGTTGTATTACCAAGATTGATACTTATCTAAAACTCGATGTGATCAAGAAGATAAAGAATATTTCAAGTCCAAAATTGAAGAGCAACGGGAAGGTGGCTGATAATACAAAGGAAGAAGAACAATTCCTTGATGCGTATAGTGGCCAGTATTTACAGAAAGTCACTAATCAAGGCCTAAAAGTGATTGATGGTACACAAACCTCGAAGCCAATTTTGAGGTGGTTTTATCACGAAGATTCATTTCAATTGAAGTTAGTTGGTAATTTGGATGATTGGGACCAAGATATCATATCCTTATTTGGAGTTTTTGAGCTGAAGCTTCTTTACCCAAGTTATATATTTTTCTTGTCCAACCAAAAGTTTGAGCGTGTTGCTTCAAAAGTTGCTGATAATGATAGAAAATACTCATGACGATCATTTAGGTAATGGATGCTGCTATAGAGCGAATTACTTTGCGGAAAGCTCTAGCATTTGCAGAAGGATATAAAGAACATCGAATTTATGAGGATATCCAGCAAAGGAGTGTTAGAAGTTCACCCTCACGATCATCCAAAACCATTTGAATTGTATGCTAACTTTGACATCGCAAGTCTATCAAAAGAAACTTTGGAAGCAATAGACAAAATAAAGATCAAAACTAACGAGTCAAATACTGAGCAAGCCATCCTTGCCAAGAAGTTCAAGTCTGCAATCAAGAAAGGTTTGCGAGAGTTGGAACTCTACAAAGAAAAGCCAGTGCATAAGATCAAAGAAGAACCAGTAGAGTTCCATATGGACTGAAGACAATGCCAATCTTAGGGGGAGTATTGTTATAGCCCTTAGAAAATTAACATTTGTCTTTTGCATTTTGTCATGGTCTAGGGACTTGTTTTGTAAATATATGTTCCTTGTTTTCTTTTGATAGTATAAATAGCATACTTTACGTATTTTGTATGGGGTGAGAGAACTATTGTAATTCACCCATACACTTTGTATCAATAGCTTTTGCTACCAATGAGATCTAAGAATTTTTTGAAGTAATTGCTTGTGTTTTGATCTCATTGTGTTTGTATTGATCATTGCATTACGATATGATCACAGATTATTCCATTTGAACCTGTCACATTTAGAACTTCTTCAAACTGATAACACCTTCACATTGCATTTTGATTAATTAATTTCAAGTCAGCAAGCTTGAAAGCTGAGAGATTCTTCATTGAAAGAAAGAACAAGTCAAAGTCTTTCTTTCTGTCTAAGCTGAAAGTTCTGAATCTCAGCCTTGTAAACTTAAAGAAGATATTCACTTTAATATTAGAATATGAAGGAATGACTGGCACGTATAAAAACATGGCTTCCATTTTGAGGATAATGTTTGAAAATAAGGTTGAACAAGCAAGAAGACAAAGAAGATGTTTTTCATGTGACTCCTTTGAGCATTAATGATTCAATTACACATTGGAGCTATAATTTTTCAACGAACACTTTCTATCTAACTTATGCTAGTGTTGGCAAAGTCAAAATTAAAGAATATGATCTCTTTAGACTATCTCGACACAAGATGAATGACTTGGTCAATCTACTACTTGAAAACCCCTCAAGAGATAAAAGATGATACATGTATGAACTGTTGCTAATCAGGGTGCTAGAAGGGTAAAGATAGAGTTTTGGTAGCATCATCCTAGGGGAATTTGTGTATCTACAAAGAGGATGAAGCTGCCAAAAACTTAAAAATTTAGCACTGGCTGCAAACTGTCGAATTCTGCCAAGTGCTGAATCAACTACCAAATCACATATGCTTAATAACTGCAGATTAGCATATGTTGAACAACTATTGATCAGCACTTGATTGATAAGCTATAGACCGACCGCTATTGATCAGCACTGAACTCCACGAGCTGCTGATTAACTGTTACACAAGACAAAACTGTCTGTACCAATGGTTGTTGTGTTCAGTCTTTTAAAGACAACATAGTACCGAACCTGCCTTACTATGATATGCTGATTGCCTGTCTTGTTGTACATTCTTATCATAGAATAGTTTATTCTCGTTATTTAGATTTCATAGTATAAGGTCCTCATAATTGTTTAGTAGATGCAAGCTTATTTAAAGTCTTTGTACTTAGTTTTGATTAATCAAGTGAATAATTTGAAAGAATAACTTGTGCATTATTATTACTCAAAGTATTTATGACTTTTAGTAAATTGTGAAATTATTTCGCATTTGTTAACTTCTAATAAAATTAAAAGGTTTTGTTAATCTATAACCCCGATCCAACATAGTGTTTTAAGTTAGGCAGACCTGCATATTATTTAGTTATCACTGATAAATTTTTTTTCCAGATTCACTTGGGTTTTTTAACATCTAAGGATAAAACTCCACATTTCTTGATCAGGTTCATGAAGCTTGTGGAAGACAAACCGATAAAAAGACAAAGTGCAATTGAAGTAACAAAGGAACTGAAATTTTGCAATACATTTTAAATAAGTTCTATGATTCAAAGGGGGTAGCTACACAATTGAGTGTTGCAGGAACTCCACTGCAAAAGAGTTTCTAATAATAGAAATAGAACATTGATTGAAGCAACTCGAACAATGATATCTGTTGTAAAATTCTATTTTTTTGGGTAAAAGCTGTCAATACCGCTTATTATGTTCATAATCATGTCTTGATAAACAAACAACAAAATATGAGTCGTTATGAGATTTTCTTTAAACATAAACCTAAAGTCAAATATTTTAAGGCATTTGGTTTTGTTGCACATTGTTACATACAACCTGTTTGAAATCTAAATTTTATGCAAAAGCTGATGATTGTTATTTTGTTGGTTATTCAGCTAACAAAGTTGCACATAGGCTTTTTAATAAAAAAACCAAACAATTAATAGGTCATTTAATACAGATTGCCATGAATCTAACAAAATTGATGTTGAAAATGCTCCTGATTGGGTATATGATTATGCTGCATTATTCAATACTTTGACACGATCTTCTCATGTTCCTACAGATATAAACCCTTCAACATCAACAATTAATGATGTATTTTCTGATGAATGATGTCATTCTGTATCTCAAAATCAAGTAATTTCTTCAACTATTTCAACTATTCAACCTTCTAATCTAATACTAGATTGGGTTCTTGAACCAAATAATGCTCTTTCACACATGCTTAATTTATGTCCTAACAAGAATGGTGTTCAACAAGATTCATAATCTTCAGACATAACAACTAAATCTACTCAAGATATCTATAGGTCTGGTTATGGTTATGTAACAGTTTCACAGTTGGAGAACACTTACTAGATCAAATATGGAACCATCAAAGAAACAAAGAACTAACAAGTAAAGAACTCAAGAACATAGGTATTGGTTTTCTAGGATATTAAATATTGCTCTCAAGTAATCTTACAAGTGTTAGAATGCTTAGTCTAAAGAGTGGTTACATGAGATACTTTATACTACAACCTATAACTAGCTATACTTTGAAAACCAGCTGGACACTAATCTAGAAAACATGGTGAATTTAGAGTTAAAAGATAGATTGACTTTTGACTAGTGACTATGACATGCCATAGCTAATATCCTAATATATTACAAAAAAGATAAAAATACAAGAGTGGAAAGTTATAGACACAGACACAATAATCTACAATTGACAAAAGTATGGAGATAATCACCAACTTGTATAAGTTTGTGAGTCTTCAGAGCTCGTAGCCGAAAGTTGTTTAACCTTTTTCAAAAGTTTAATAGGGACACATGTTCAAAGTCTTCAGAAGAAATCAGTCATCAAGCTTTGGAATACTTTGTCTTCAATCTTCGGAAGATTTTTGTCTTTTCCTTCAAAAGATTTGACACTTATTGAATTTTCTTTGTGCATGATCAAATCTTGTGAAGTAACTTCGTTGTACGTTAGTTGCATGATGAGAGATCTTTGCTTAGCATTAGCCCCTAAGATAACTCTTACAAACTCCCCCTAGGCAGATGGCATCAAAACTTAAAGATTACTATCAGCCTTGATCTTCTACTTATGCATAGCCATCATCAGATGCAAAGCCATTACTCTTTTTATCAATTCATCTGGATTCCTTAAGCTCTCATAGTATCTCTTGATGTCCAAAAGATCATGAGTAGGGAGGTCAAGTATATTCTACAAGAAGATTACTTGAGGGCCTCCTTGATCTATTGTGATATACCAACTGTTTGGGTTTGGAGAGTACACCCAAGAAAAGATGGGTCTCTTAGTAGCAAGAAGCTTTACTTGTAGTGGAGTTGGTTGAGGAGCCTCTTTTGGCACCCTCAGGATGTTCTGACACATCCTGAGGTGCAGAGGTGGATTCCTTCGACTTCTATTTCTTCTATTACTTTAAGTCCTCTAATGTCCATCCTCTTCCACTTTTTGTACTTTAACTGAGAAGGTTGATCTTTATCAACTTGTCTTCCTTCTTTATTTTTTTAGTTTGGTCCTTCCCTTTTATAGGTTCAAAAGAAGGTTCAGGACCTTGTTGTGGGTCCAAAGATGAAGCTAGTTATGGATCAAAACTAGATCCAAATTATGTTGTCTGTTGGGGTTCAACCTTGACCTTAGCTTTATGTGCATGTTGACATGGTAGAGAATGCAAGTCTTAAGGCTCACCATTCTTAATCTTATGCTTGATCACCCTTATGTGCTCATCCATTATGGATAGAGACATGGGACCAAGTCTCTTTCCAAAGAACTTATATATCTTTAAGAAGTTCAACGTTTTTTGTCTATCCATAGACTTTTTCTTATTAGCTTTGATGGTGGCTTTTGATTTTGCAGCTTCCTCCCTCATCTTCCTCTTAGCAGCTTTTCTCTCTTTGATGATTTCTTGTTCCAGGTGCTTGAGATATTCAAACTCTATGTACGCATAAGATAGAGGGAATAAAGCTGAAGCCTGATAGAGACATATGGCACTCAAGTAGGTTATCATCTTTTGTATGTCTTGTTCTCTACCTACTTGAGTTTCTTCCTCAATAGCCATAGACTCTACTTCATGCCTTTCTTGATCTGGGGAGAGGACAAGAGCTTTGTATAATCTTCTTTTCTTTCTATCTTTTTTTGATATTAAGGAGAAAAGTAGCATCCTCAGCCTACTTCCTCTCTGGCTACCCTTAACTCATCTTCCTGAGTATTTGGCCTAGGGGTAGCCCTGATTGCAGCCTGTATGAAGTTGGGGGTCTCTTGCAGTCTTTCTTCCCTTGCCTTCCTCTACCTCTCCTTCTTCTCCTCCTCAACCTCCTTTGAGGTTAAGACCTTCTTTCCTCTTTCAAGCACTGGCCTGTATGACTCAGGGAGGAGAGAGCTTTTGCTTTCTTGAGCTTGTTCTGTACTTGAGCTCTGACTAGGGAGAGTCTATGAGAGACCTTCACCAGCTAATGTCTCACTATTAGTGCTGAAGGAGTTGTAGTCTTAAGGTTCACATGTTCTACAGCTGGTCCTTCAACTGAGATTTCCCCTTTGAAGCAATCTTAGGGTCTGCCTAAGTGTCTAGTTGACCAACTATTTTCCCTACTAGCCTCTATCTATATAAACTGGTTCTTCTCTTGAACTCCTCAGACACCCTCAGTTGTATCCTCTCAGCTAACCTGTCAGCCTGTCTATTTTGGTGATTGACAAGTGGCAGGTCAAATAGAGGAAAGATTTCATAGAATCTCAACGTATGGAAGTTGAAAACTCATTGTTGACCCTGATATCTAGAAAGAACTAGGTTTCTTCAATCAGTGTCATACCTCCATCCTACTATTAGATTGTCTACAGGGTGGGATGGAGGTGATATAGCCCTTGTTATAATACCCTCCTCAAATAAACTTTGAACTGTGGCATTCATACTGATATAGGCTTAAGGAGGTTGTGGAGTCTAGACAATTGCAAGTGATCAGTGGTGAATTCTCAGTGTCCATACTTTAGGCACTACTCCCAAGCTCAATGGTTGTGGTGACTTTCTCCCCTTTTTGGCAGCATCAACTACTTTCACATGTGAGCTGGAGATTAGGTCCAACACATCCACAGGTTCTTGTGGACTTGGTTTAGCATGCTTGGCAGGCCTCTAAGCTAACTTGCCCTTGAGATTGGTGATCTCAAGTTGCTTATTAAGTACCTGCCTTTGTGAGGTAGCCACCTATGATTCTAGGTGACTAACCTTAGAGACTAGATACATGCACGTTTTTGTCCATTTGTGCACCCTTAGTCACATACTCCCCTCATCTTCATTGGAAGAATCATGGGGGATGAGAGTACATGACCAAAGTCATGTCCCTCTTCATCAAATATTGTTTCTTGGTCTTTATATTTCCCTTGTTCAATGACAGCTTCATAAGAAGTGCCAAGGAGCTGGCTTGCCTTGGTTGAGGTCTTAAAGATGTAATCACTTGTTTAGAGAGGTTCACCTTAGTCATGGGTGGATGATGTGGGCTAGATATGGAATTAGCATGAACACTCATCTCTCCTCGAGAAGGGGAGGAGAAGGGAGACTGATGGTACTTACTCAATCCCATATCCTTATCATCATAGAATTCTATGTTGGGGATTGGGTGTTAAGGTCCAAAGGCTAGGGATGGTAGCTTTCCCCCAAAGGTTGTTCATATGAGTTAAGACTTAGAATGAAGGCTTGGAGATGGGGTAATGAGCTCATCAGGCCGATCATGAGGAACCTCAACACTGATCATCGAAGGAATGGGAGTGGTTTGCTCCTTAGGGGAAGTGAGAGCTCTTGGTTCTACTTCCTCATGTATGGGAGAGGTTATGGGTGCCTACACAATCTGAATAGACTGAGAAGGGGTTCACAGCGTGTTGAAGATGACGAAGGTATGGGTTCAACATTGGCTGGGACTGCCAAGTTGTCACCTTGAAGAAGGAGCACTAAAATTTTTAGGACAAGGGCTGTGTCTACCCCGAAAAAACCAATAGTCTTTTTCCTCATTATCTTAAAGATGTCAGGCTTCATCTGTTCCAATTTAAGAACATTACCTGTTCCCTTCAACTATGAGCCCAGTTCACAGTTGTGAATACCTGAAATCCCTAGGACCATTCCATGGACTATACAGGAAAGGTATTCGAAAACTTGATCCTATCCTCCATGCTTGTTTGTTAAAGAGTGGATGATAACATGGAGGTGGTACTTTCAATGAGAGGAGACATTCCCTTTCCTGAAGGTCTTGACAGAGAAGTCACCTTCATAGCCCATTTGGAGGAATGATCCGTTAACTGCCTCTTTGGAAAAGGACAACTCACCTTCTTAATCATATAGCCTCAGATGTTGGTTGATGGTGGCTAGAGTGATAAACAGTTTCCTCCCCTGCACTGTGGCAGATAGTGCCTTCTTACCATCCATAATGACCTCTTAGCAGGTCCTCCAATACTCAAGCAGTTAATCTTTATGAAGTGGAGGATCTATGGTAAGGGCGGTGAGGTAAGATGAGTGAGAAAGAAAAAGGCAAACGTTTGAGAAACCTGGGTATTTCTCAGCCGATAATAGAGCAACCTGGTTTTGTTGCCTGTGAAGGTGCATGACAAAGGCTTGCTGGTTTTGAGGTTTAGGGTTGGCCATTTATTGAAGCTTTGGTGAGAGAGAGTGGAAGAACAACAAGGGTTTGTGGGAAATTTAAGGCTAGAATATTGTAGATGAAGAGGGAAACAAAGAGGGAGATCTATTATAAAGACTATTTATATTCTTGGATGTGAGAGAAAGTTATTGCAAAAGATAAACTTTGAAATCCGGATGTCGGTCCACCTCTGAAAAAGTGCCCAAAAAGGTAGTTATCTTGAAAATGAAAATCTTCCGAAGGTAATTTGCCTTTTGAAGTTTAAAGAAAGCTTCTGAAGAAAATTTACTTCAGAATATATTCATTAGCATTGGAAGAATTACTTCGAAAGAAAATATACTTTGAGTACTTTGCTTTTGATACAGATTTGGTTTCGGAAGATATTAAGGTTCAGAAGTTTTACTTAAACAGTAAATAAAACTTCCAAGACTAAATTGCTTTTGAAAGAAAATTGTACTTCAAAACATATAAGTACTTAAAAACACATTTAAGCTGCAGAAGATATATTAGAATTTCTTTCAATGCTATATCCCTTAGTAAGTAGTTATTAGTTTTTGTAAGGATTCCTATAAGTCTAATGCAGCCAAAACATCCAAAGTCTCTCTGCATGCCTGCACTGAAGTACAGAAGTAGAAATGCTTCAAAAGTTTTACACCATGCACTAAAAAATATTCTAAGTGTAAAATCTTCCGAAGCCAAGACCAACATCTTTCGAAGCCAAAAGTGAAGTCTTCCAAAGCTTCAAAGACAAAGTCTTCCAAAGTCAAAGAGTGAAGATAGATTTCTTCCGAAGACTTTTATGTACATGCTTTTATCTGATGTACTTTACCATAAAACTGGACCACCTTTCTGCTACAACTCTGTTCAGTCACCAACTTACATGAGTTGGTGAAAAGGTCCATGCTTTTGGTAACTGTACATTGAGGTCCTGAGTTTGAGCTTTCTGCTTTATGTACTTTTATCCTTTTTGTAATATATTAGGATGTGAGCTATGGCATGTCATAGTCACTAGTCAAAAGGCAATCTGCCTTTTGACTCTACATTTGATTTTGTAGTTGTCTAGTCTTATGTATCCAGTTGGCCTTCAAAGTATGGTCGGCTGTAGGATGTAGTATAAAGTATCTCAAGTACTTGTAACTTTCTTTCTATGTTTTGTAATACTTGTAAAAAACTTGAGAAGCAATATACAACATTCTTGAAAACCATACACTTGTGTTGTTTGCTATCTTGTTCTGTCTCACATTTTACTAGTGTTCTTAGTATCTTTCTTATAAGTTACCTATTCCCTATTTGATCTGTTAAGTGTTCTAAAGAACTCTCCTCATTGTGTTGTTGTGTTGTAAGTGCATAACCTTAAACGGTCTTGCATTTGGTATCAGAGCATTCCAGGCTCTTGATTATAAGATCTCACCATATTAAGATCTCTCACACACACAAAATACTTAACAACTCAAATGGCAGCTATTACTAAAGCTGATATGGAAACTGGAACTATGACAAAGTCTCCACTGATCACTCCTGAAGACTTTGATACTTGGTGTCAAAGAATGGAAGGCTTTATCAAGTCTCAAGACTCTAGGATGTGGGACTCTGTTGTTCAAGGACATTACATACCAAGCACCCCTTTAGCTGCTGGTGGTCGTATGATTCCAAAGGCTGGGGCTGACTATTCTGATGAAGACAGAAAAAGAATAGAGATTGATCAGAAAGCCATGACAGCCCTTCAAACTGCTCTTCCAAACTCCATCTACAGAGGCTTCAATAAGTGCAAAACTACCAAGCAACTATTGGAAGCACTGAAGCTTATGTAAGAAGGGTCCAATGAAGCTAAAGAGAATAAGAAAGATCTCCTGAAGCAGCAGTTTGAAAACTATACCTTCAAAGTAGGTGAAACCATGACTCAACAATACTTCAGGTATGTTGAAACTATGGATACTCTAATGGATGTTGGAGTATCTCTTGAGAACAGGGACATTGTGAGGAAATTTATGTCCTCTCTTCCTAGACAATGGACACATTACTTTGTTGTTATCAAGAGGACTGAGAACCTTAAGACCATTACTCTTACAGAGTTGTATGGTATTCTCAGAGGATAACAGATGGAGATGAACATGCAAAACTTATCTGATAACTCCAGCAATCAACTGAGATCCGCCCTCCATGTGGTTGAAAGGGAAAGCATTGAACCTCAACATCATCTTATATGCTACCCTGACAACTCACAAAAGGGTCCTTTCATCACCTTTCCAGAGACTCGAAGAGAAAGCTACACTCACAAAAGAAAATGATTATAAACTAAAGATAGAGGACTTAGAAAAATCCATTTCAACTCTTAAACATGAGCACACCAACTACAGGACTCAGATCAAAGACCTCATAACTAAGTTGGCTGAATCCTAGGCTGAGCTTGTGATCAGCAAAGCTAGGGCAGAAAAATGTGTTCTTGAAGAAGAGACCTTTAAGAACATAATATCCTCATCCTTGCATGCATAAGTTTGTTATCAAAATAAGCAGGGACTAGGATCTAGTGAGATAGCTCATCCACACACAATCTTGTCAGTAAGATCTCATAGGTGTGGAACTTGTGAAGATGAGCTTTCCCTCATAGACCCCTTGACTGAAGAGGAGATGGTAAAGAATGGCTCTGAGAAGACTGAAGAAGAT
The DNA here is from genome assembly GCA_025215565.1 of Flaveria ramosissima. Classification (NCBI taxonomy): domain Eukaryota; kingdom Viridiplantae; phylum Streptophyta; class Magnoliopsida; order Asterales; family Asteraceae; genus Flaveria; species Flaveria ramosissima. The sequence continues at coordinate 66,304,724 of CM046039.1, forward strand.
CATTCTAAGAAGGGTCACCATCCCTCTAAGGAGAGTAAGGCTGTTGGGATGACCAAGTCCAAGAGAAAGAACTTGATCAGGAAGGCCAAGAGAAAGTCTAAGAAGACTCAAGAGATCAAGGCCACCTTCAACTCTACACAGAAACAAGTCTTTATCTCTGCAGGATTTAAAGTTGTTAAGGCTGAAGAAACAAACTTGAACTCTAATAATAAGAGTTCTAGTTCTTGTCCAATCATCCCATCAACAAGAAGAAGGCTGATCAGTTGTGCACCACTGCTGTACAACCTGAACCATCCAGCTCCAAAGGTAGTTCTATCCCCACATGAATTGCCATAGCATCTGCAAATATAAAGATGGAGAAGGAAAGTGATCAAGTTCAGCCTTGTTCACAAAAGAAGACTCCTAGAAGGAAGAAAATGGATTGTGTCATGTGTGGGTGTACTTCTCATCTTGCTAAAGATTGTGTTTACAATCCAAAGAGTACTCTTCACATGACCAAGAAAGAAACTTCTAAAGTTTGGAGAAGAAGAAGCAAGCTTCGAAAGGAAAATCTTTTTCCTTCAGAAGTTCCAAAATGAAGAAGAAGACAAGTGGAAACTTTCCTTAGGAAGAAAATTTGGTCTCGGAAGAAAGGAATACTTCCAAAGCACAGAAGCCTGCTACAGTGAAAGCAAGTTCTTCCGAAGGTCCAGTCATCAAAACTTCCGAAGTCAACAAAACTTCCGAAGTGTCAAAGGTCAAGTCTAAGCTTCCAAAGGTGGTGTGGAAGACAAAGAAAGACCAAGTGGCTGAAAGTTCTTTATTAACATCAGCAAATGATCCTCAAAACATGACTATAGGATCAATTACCATTGCATTGTATTCAACTTTTTTTATGAGCCCAAGACCAATGAGGCTTGGGTTTCTAAATGTAACTAACATCTCTTTTGTGCAGGAACAGCTCAAGACAAACAGAAATGTATGGATCATTGACAGTGGTTGTTCCAGGCACATGACAGGTAATAGGTCACTACTCCAAAAGTTTGAAAGAATTGACGGAGGACTAGTTGCTTTGGGAGGAGATGCAGGAGGTTACATTACAGGAAGGGGCAGGGTCACAAATGGTAAGCTCGGTATTGAGAAGGTTAACTTTGTCAAGGAGATTGGGTACAATATTTTGAGTGTATCCCAATTTTGTGACAGAGTCATAATATTCTCTTTACTGAGCATGAGTGCATTATTCTCAGGCCCGGGGTGGTCATTCCTCAAGAGCATATCCTGCTTAGAGCCCCCAGGAAAGGGAATATGTACAAGATGGATTTGCAAGAAACATCTCCCTTAGGAGAAGTTTCATGCTTTCTATCTAAAGCAAATAGTGATGAGTCTTTCCTCTAGCATAAAACAATATGCCATGTAAACTTTAAAAACATGAATAAATTAATTTAGAATGATTTGGTAACTAGAATGCCAAAGAAAGAGTTTACAAGTGATGACCACTGTGTTGCATGCCTCAAGGGGAAGCAACACAAGGTATCTCACAAGCCAAAGGAAAGAAACTCTATTACTACTCCCCTACACTTATTACATATGGATCTCTTTGGCCCTACCAGTGTAATGAGTCTAGGAAGGACCTCTTATTGTTTGGTGATCACAAATTACTTTACAAGATTCACTTGGGTCTTCTTTCTTACAACTAAGGATGAGACTCCTGAGATTCTGAAAAATTTCATCTTAAAGATTGAGAACCAATATGATCACAAGGTCAAAACCATAAGATATGATCAAGGACTGAATTTAAGAACCAAATCCTTGATACATTTTGTGATGAAAAATGTATTATAAGACAATATAGTGCTCCGAGGACTCCTTAGCAAAATGGTGTTGCTGAAAGGAGAAACAGGACACTAATTGAAGCTGCCAGAACTATGTTGTCTGACTCTAAACTGCTCACCACCTTCTGGGCAGAGGTAGTGAACACTGCTTGCTATATGCAAAATAGATTTTTAGAAGTTAAGACACATGGTAAGACTCCTATGAACTTTGGCACAAGAGAAAACCTTTTATTCGTTTTCTCAGGTCATTTGGATGTCCTTGCACCATCTTGAATACCAAATATCAAATTGCCAAGTTTGCTGAGGAATCAGATGATTGACATTTTATTGGATACTCCTCTCAAGCTAAGGCTTATAAAGTATACAATCTCAGACCTAGAGTAGTTGAGGAGTCAGCTAATGTGACTTTCAATGAGCACACTCCAGTGTGAAAGGTTCTGGTCCTTATTGGCTATTTGATCTTGATTTAGTTACCAACTGTTTTAACAAATATTGTGAGCATGTTTCAGGATCCACAGATATACTACTGAAAGGTGATCTTGACCCAAGATTTGAGATGAGAAGACCTTCAAGCTACACACTTCAGCTCCATTGGTAACTAATCCTGCAAATGAAGTTTCTACCAACACATCAATAACAAATCCTGCTGATACTTCTGGGGTGCCTTCAAATTCTAGCTTAGAGGCACAAAACTCAGATGAAGGAGCTTCAAATATAGGAGAAAATGGTGGTGGTGAAAGTGATCAAGAATTCCTTGATGCTGACAACCACTCCATTGAAGACAACATCAATGATGTCAAACACTCATTGGATCAAGTCAATCTTGATAAGTGCTGATGTGGAGGGTGAATCCTTAATGCTAGATCAAAATTTTTCTAATTTAGATCTGTCCAAGCAACTTGCTGTGATCGCTCAGCTAAGGATAAATCTCACTCTACCACAAACATCATTGGAGATGTTGATTCAGGGGTAAGAACAAGAGGACAAACCCATGATGCAAATGTTTGTCTTCACTCTTGTTTCTTGTCCCAGATAGAGCCAAAGAAGATTGATGAGGCTCTAAAGGATGGAAGTTGGGTTAAAGCTATGCAAGAGGACCTGCTTCAATTCAAAAGGAAAAAGGTTTGGACCCTATGTCCTCTTCCTCAAGGGAAGACTACCACAGGAACCAAATGGGTATTCAGGAATAAGAAGGATGATAAAGGACTTGTCATCAAGAACAAGGCAAGACTAGTTGTTCAAGGGTATACTCAAGAAGAAGGAATTGACTACACAGATGTTTTTGCTCTTGTAGCAAGACTTGAAGCTGTCAAGATATTCCTAGCTTTTGCTTCATCCAAGAACTTCAAGGTCTACCACCTTGATGTCAAGTGTGCTTTTCTCTATGGGGTGATTGATGAAGAGGTGTATGTCAGACAACCACCTGGGTTTGCAAACACTAATCATCCTGATTATGTCTGTAGGCTTGATAAAGCTCTTTACGGGTTGTACCAAGTACCAAGGAAGTGGTATGAGCTCTATTTCAGTATCTCTGTCATCATGGCTACAAAAGGGGTACTATTGATGGAACTCTCTTCATCAAAGGAACATGAAATGAGATAATGCTAGTTTAAGTATATGTAGATGACGTTATCTTTGGGAATACTAATCCAAAGCTCTACAAAGGCTTTGAGAAGCAAATCAAGGATAGATTTGAAATGAGTGCCATGGAGGAACTCAATTTCTTTCTAGGAATTCAAGTGAAGCAAGTTGACAATGGCATCTTCAAAAAGTCAGTCAAAGTATGTACAAGACATACTTTAAAGATTCAACATGACTGGTTGTAAGGTTGCTAAGACACCCATAGCTAGAAACCACTCCCTTGGACCTGATCTTGAGGGGGAGTATGTTGATGAACATCTCTACAAGGCAATGATTGAGTCTCTTATGTACCTCACAGCTAGCAGGCCAGATATTATGTTTGCTACATGTATTTGGGCAAGATATCAAGCCAACCCCAAAATGTCACACCACTCACTATTAAGGGAATTTTAAGATATCTCAAAGGTGCTTCATCACTTGGCCTTTGGTATCCAAAGAATTCTGACTTCAATCTGTATGCTTATACAGATAGTGACTATGGTGGTTGCAACATAATTGCAAAGTCTACATCTGGGGAATATCAATTTCTTGGTGGAAGGATAGTCTCTTGACAATGCAAGAAACAATCCTGTGTGTCTGCATCAACTGTTGAAGCTGAATACATTGCTGCTACAAGCTGCTGTACTCAAGTGCTTTGGATTCAAAATTAGATGTTGGACTATGGATTCAACTTTAAGGAGACTCCCATCCACATAGACAACAACAGTGCCATCTCAATCACAAAGAATCGTGTGTACCACTCAAGGACAAAGCACATCAACATCAGATATCATTTGATTAGAGATAACTTTGAAAAGGGATTAATCAAACTAGTCAAAGTTAACACAAATGAACAATATGCTGATCTGTTCACCAATGCTTTTGATGATCTGAGATTCAAATATCTTGTATCAGCCATTGGGATGATTAACCTTGAGTAGCTTTTCTTAAACCTTAATCATATTATTTCTAAAACCTGTGTGTCCTAAGTTGTCTGTTTTATCATCTTCATAAGCCCATGTTCTATTTGGAAGATAAATCTTTCTAAAAGACATTCCTTAGTATTTTGAAAATTTTAGATCTTTTTATCCTTCGGAAGATTTATAATTACCTTCGAAAGAAACTTATGTCTTAGAAAACAATAACTACTTCAGTAGATTTACCTTCAGAAGAAATTTCTGAAATATCTTCTGAAGCTTAATATTAACTAAAGTACTTATCCTGCGTGTGGAATAGTGGCCACTTGTATAGAGTGTAGACATCATTAGCTGATAAGTTGGTAAGCCACATTGGGTCAAATACCCTGATAGTATCCATTTGGCCCTCTTTATTTAGCACTATGACCGCTTCTCCTGTTCTCCAATCATAGTACCACCACTTAAAGTGTGGAGTGAAGTTCTGTGGCATTTCCCTTAGTGGGATTCTTGACATCGTGCGCGGAGGACTCCACTTTAGCACTATCTTTGGCTTTCTAGTAATGGCATCAACTTCAGACCTTCTAATGTACCTTGTAGGCTGTTGGGGTCTGAAGTTAACCCACCTGGTGTGGTACTCCTTCCATAAGGCAGCCTCAAACCAGCCTGACATCTTTCTTGGGTCAGCATACAACAACTTCAGTTTGGCCAGCTAGTTGAGCTCAAAACCTGGTAGAGTCTTTAGATCATGTGGAAATCTAAAGTACTCTATGCCCTTCTCTCTCTTAACTGCATAGACATTTAGATCCTCAAAATATGCCCACGCTATAATAATGCCCGACACCTTATGATGTTTCTTGACTCTGTAGAGTTTGGTGTAGACGTTCTGTTTAGGTGCAGCGCGTTGGGCTCGAACTTCTTCAAAACAAGCAGCCCATTCAGCCTTTCGGATGTCAACATCATCGTTTGAGGCTTGGGCCGTTCCTTCTGTCTTCTCTGACTTCTGCTCCATCTTATCTAACACCTCAAACGTATCACTGACAAGGGATTCACCCAGATTGGGGACCACATTTCCCTCGTTGTCAGCATACTGAGGGTAGTTCTCGGCTGTGACATCTTCTATCTCTATTTCATCAACATCGTTTAGCTCTTCGTCACTAGTAGAGTCACACGTTGGAGCATCCTTCACGATCTCATCGGGATTTAGCTTGAAGATCTCAGCTAGTTGCTCATTTTATAGATCGTGAATTATTTCCCCTTCTTCAGGGGTATAACTCACCGACCTCCTGACGATCCCTTGCAGACCAAGAATCATTGTTAACTGAGTCTTGACGTGCTGAAGGGGAGCAACATCGAATTCATCCCTTTGATAGTTTGGATCTGTTTGATTTTAAGAATTCAACATAACAATCATTAGTTAATAATCAAGACAGAAATGCATTAATCTTAATATAAACATCGAATACATAAGTTTAAATACATGATTCAAATACAAAAGTAATCAAATACATAGACATCTAATCATTACTTTTGTCTTGGATCACTGGATCATCGCTTGGTGGAGCAGAGGAGGAAGCTCGTTGGTCTTGGTTCTTCTTAGATCTCCTTACCTGACCTTGAGCAGAGGCAGATGCAGCTGCATCTCCTCCTTCTTCATCATCATCCTCATTCCTCTCCTCTGTCCTCTCTTCTTCAATCCCTTCATCATCATCAGTCTCATCATCATCGTCCTCATCATCATCCTCATCATCATCATCACCATCATCACCATCTCCCTCTTTAATCTTCAGTGGCTTATCTTTAGATCCCTTAAGCTTTAGCATGATGGTCTTCTTAGCCTCCTCCAACTCCTCAATCTTCTAAGCAGATGTGACACTATGCTCTTGGAGTTGGGCGATCTCGTGGCTCTGAGCAGCCATTTGTTGGGCCTGCTCCTCGATCAACCGAGCCTGCTCCGAGATCTGCTGAGACTGCGCCGCAGTAAGATCTGTCAGGTGACGGATCTGCGCTGTCTTCTCCTCAACAGCAGCTAACAAACGCATCACCATCTGGTTCAGCGCTGAAAGCTGTTCCTCTACCCCAATTGGAGGTAGAGGTGATCCATATATATGTGAGGGATGTGAAGAGGGTCCTGCTTGCTAGTGGTGGTGGTGGTGGCTGTGGTGAAGATGGGGTTGGGTCTGGATGATAGTGGAGGTGATGTAGGAGTGAAAGATATGGTGGTTGTTGCCATATGTACAGTGGTGGGAGGTGTGGTGGTGGTAGTGGTAGCTATGGTGGCTGTGGTGGTGGATGGTGTGGCTGTAGAGGTGGTAGTGGTGGTGGTAGCTGTGGTGGCTGTGGTGGTGACAAAGGTGAGTCTTCTCTTTTTCTTCTTCTGGCCGTGGGGCTGAGCCATCCTTTTCTTCCTCGATCCAGTCGAGGAGGATGCTCCCCCTAGAACACGGCTAGATGGCTCAGGGGCATAGTTATGATCTGCAGTAGTCTCTCCCGAATCCCTAGGGCGTTCACCAACCGCCCGGAGTCAAGGCTCTGTGGGAACAACCTTGCTTCCCACAGTCCTCGTCAAAGGCTCCTCATCAGACTCGTCTTCCTCCTCACCGGGTATGAAGTCCTGGTGGAATCCTGCTGACTCTGCTATGTCTCCTGTGGGGGCAGATACTGGAGGTATAACGTCTGTAGCTGTGCCCCTCGGTGGAATGGGCATGTCATCTCCAGCATCCCCACTATCATCATCATCTGAGTCATGAGTAGGTAGAGCAATCTGCTCAACATCTGAATCACTATCGTCGTGGCGCCACTTCCTCCTAGCTGGCACCACATAGTCCTCCCGGGCTAGATGCCCAAACAATCTCCTAACAGGGGGTTTCACCTGCTTCCCCCTGTATACTTTCATCCTTCCCAAGCCAATCATCCATCACCTCAAGAACAACAACATCATCCTTCTCTTTTGGCAGGGAGGGGAGCTTCTGGTCTATGATCATCTGCATAAATCTCGGGTACATACAGAAGCCCTCCTTCCCTTTCCCCTCGATGTTCTCCACCAGGTAGGTGAAGATCATCTTGGAGAAGCTGAACGGGTGGTTCAGCACACGCAACATACGCGTTCTGGATCTGGTCGGATAACTCATCAAAACCTCCCTTCCTGGAAGCTATACACTTTAGCAGCACGTGCGCAAGATACTTAAACTGGGGACAGAGGTTGCTCTTGTTGAGCACCCCAGCATTGATGTCCCCAGAGTACTTGGCTCGAAGAAAGCATCCTCTGATAGTGAGGGGGTGTAGTCTAGTCGGACAATCGGCATCGTCCCCCAACTGTAACACTATCCTTAGATCCTCCTCTGTGATAGTTATAGCCTCTCCAAAGATGGTACTTCTGATGCAGTGAGGCTCAGTGGATCGATCAACTGTAGCACCTTCCCAGAAGGCCTGCTGAATGGAACGATAAGGAGTACAGGGAGCAGATATGGCATGTGCAATCCTCGATCTCCTTAAGAAGGTGATAATGCCCGAGAAATCAGCAGCATTTCTGGATGTCAGATCCAGATGAGCACAGATATTGTGCTTCGTACTCATAGTCCATCGACTCGCCATCTGTTACACAAACAAAGTAAACATTAGTACCATTGGCTAAGGATGTCATGAAACATTTGGACTTGAAGAAAAATCTTTCTGTCATGCGAATGAGGTTGTGCGACTGAGATCAGTCGTGCGACTGAACAGTGCGACTGGGATTCAGTCGTGCGAATGACCCCATGCGTACGACTGAGTGTGCGACTGAATTCATGCGTATGTAACCTCATGCAGTTACACCAGTCGTGCGACTGAACTCATACGCATGGTTCAGTCGTGCGGTTAAGTTGTTCGCACCCTTTTGTCGTGCGACCGAAGTTCATCAACCTGTCCATTCGCATGATGTACTAACTGTTCAATTCAAATTCAATTTTTCACCAATTTTGAGTTTTAGACTTCGTGTTCTGGTTCATTAGACTCGCAATCCATTCGTATAACATCTAACATCTTTAATTTCATTTGTTTGAGTCGTTTAGTTTGGTTATTTAGCCACTTAAGTCTCGGTTATTCTAGCGAGTCCGATTGTACAGATTTGGTGTCAAATTGAATGTCATTGTAGTGTCTCTTCACCGCAAATTACCTGTAGAATCGATGTCAATGGTCAGTACGTAAGAAACTGGGGTTTATAGAGTTCAAACGAAATTTGGGCAGAGTGACTTTTGTCGTGCGATTTAGGGTTAATTTGAGAGTGGTGAGTCTCTGCGACCGACTCTCCCTCTATTTATACTAACCCTAAATTCAATCGTGCGACTGAGCTCATACGCACCTTTCAGTCGTGCGAGTGGGCCTCAGTCGTGCGATTGGTTCAGTCGCCCTTCTTCAGTCGTCCGACTGGATCTCAGTCGTGCGACTGACTCATTCGTTCGCTCTTAAGCATCCGACTAGGCCATTCGTATGGGCCATTCGGTTGGATGGTCCATACTAATGGTCCATTCGTACGAATGGCTCCCATTCGTATGATAAGTCCATACAGATGGTCCATTCGTGCGAATGGGTCATACTTATTAAATTTTCTGCCATTTTGAACATTTAACATTTAAACCCTTTTTAACTGTTGAAATTAACATTATGAGCATTTGATCCTCTCAGACATGATCATTTTAACTTGAAAACCTTTGATCACCTCAGACGTGATCCTTTTAAACAATTTGTCACCTCAGATGTGACCCATTTATCCTTTGAAAACACATGTGGTCATCTCAGACATGACCCTTTTTGGTGAGGAGATGAAGGAGGTTACATTACAGGAAGGGGCAGGGTCACAAATGGTAAGCTCGGTATTGAGAAGGTTAACTTTGTCAAGGAGCTTGGGTACAATATTTTGAGTGTATCCCAATTTTGTGACAGAGTCATAGTATTCTCTTTACTGAGCATGAGTGCATTATTCTCAGGCCCGGGGTGGTCATTCCTCAAGAGCATATCCTGCTTAGAGCCCCCGGGAAAGGGAATATGTACAAGATGGATTTGCAAGAAATATCTCCCTTAGGAGAAGTTTCATGCTTTCTATCTAAAGCAAATAGTGATGAGTCTTTCCTCTGGCATAAAACAATGTGCCATGTAAACTTTAAAAACATGAATAAATTAATTTAGAATGATTTGGTAACTAGAATGCCAAAGAAAGAGTTTACAAGTGATGACCACTGTGTTGCATGCCTCAAGGGGAAGCAACACAAGGTATCTCACAAGCCAAAGGAAAGAAACTCTATTACTACTCCCCTGCACTTATTACATATGGATCTCTTTGGCCCTACCAATGTAATGAGTCTAGGAAGGACCTCTTATTGTTTGGTGATCACAAATGACTTTACAAGATTCACTTGGGTCTTCTTTCTTACAACTAAGGATGAGACTCCTGAGATTCTGAAAAATTTCATCTTAAAGATTGAGAACCAATATGATCACAAGGTCAAAACTATAAGATGTGATCAAGGAACTGAATTAAGAACCAAATCCTTGATACATTTTGTGATGAAAAATGTATTATAAGACAATATAGTGCTCCGAGGACTCCTTAGCAAAATGGTGTTGCTGAAAGGAGAAACAGGACACTAATTGAATCTGCAAGAACTATGTTGTCTGACTCTAAACTGCTCACCACCTTCTGGGCAGAGGCAGTGAACACTGCTTGCTATATGCAAAATAGATTTTTAGAAGTTAAGACACATGGTAAGACTCCTATAAACTTTGGCACAAGAGAAAACCTTTTATTCGTTTTCTCAGGTCATTTGGATGTCCTTGCACCATCTTGAATACCAAATATCAAATTGACAAGTTTGCTGAGGAATCAGATGATTGACATTTTATTGGATACTCCTCTTAAGCTAAGGCTTATAAAGTATACAATCTCAGACCTAGAGTAGTTGAGGAGTCAGCTAATGTGACTTTCAATGAGCACACTCCAATGTGAAAGGTTCTGGTCCTTATTGGCTATTTGATCTTGATTTAGTTACCAACTGTTTTAACAAATATTGTGAGCATGTTTCAGGATCCACAGATATACTACTGAAAGGTGATCCTGACCCAAGATTTGAGCTGAGAAGACCTTCAAGCTACACACTTCAGCTCCATTGGTAACTAATCCTGCAAATGAAGTTTCTACCAACACATCAATAACAAATCCTGCTGATACTTCTGGGGTGCCTTCAAATTCTAGCTTAGAGGCACAAAACTCAGATGAAGGAGCTTCAAATATAGGAGAAAATGGTGGTGGTGAAAGTGATCAAGAATTCCTTGATGCTGACAACCACTCCATTGAAGACAACATCAATGATGTCAGACACTCATTGGATCAAGTCAATCTTGATAAGTGTGCTGATGTGGAGGGTGAATCCTTAATGCTAGATCAAAATTTTTCTAATTTAGATCTGTCCAAGCAACTTGCTGTGATCGCTCAGCTAAGGATAAATCTCACTCTACCACAAACATCATTGGAGATGTTGATTCAGGGGTAAGAACAAGAGGACAAACCCATGATGCAAATGTTTGTCTTCACTCTTGTTTCTTGTCCCAGATAGAGCCAAAGAAGATTGATGAGGCTCTAAAGGATGGAAGTTGGGTTAAAGCTATGCAAGAGGACCTGCTTCAATTCAAAAGGAAAAAGGTTTGGACCCTATGTCCTCTTCCTCAAGGGAAGACTACCACAGGAACCAAATGGGTATTCAGGAATAAGAAGGATGATAAAGGACTTGTCATCAAGAACAAGGCAAGACTAGTTGTTCAAGGGTATACTCAAGAAGAAGGAATTGACTACACAGATGTTTTTGCTCTTGTAGCAAGACTTGAAGCTGTCAAGATATTCCTAGCTTTTGCTTCATCCAAGAACTTCAAGGTCTACCACCTTGATGTCAAGTGTGCTTTTCTCTATGGGGTGATTGATGAAGAGGTGTATGTCAGACAACCACCTGGGTTTGCAAACACTAATCATCCTGATTATGTCTGTAGGCTTGATAAAGCTCTTTACGGGTTGTACCAAGTACCAAGGAAGTGGTATGAGCTCTATTTCAGTATCTCTGTCATCATGGCTACAAAAGGGGTACTATTGATGGAACTCTCTTCATCAAAGGAACATGAAATGAGATAATGCTAGTTTAAGTATATGTAGATGACGTTATCTTTGGGAATACTAATCCAAAGCTCTACAAAGGCTTTGAGAAGCAAATCAAGGATAGATTTGAAATGAGTGCCATGGAGGAACTCAATTTCTTTCTAGGAATTCAAGTGAAGCAAGTTGACAATGGCATCTTCATAAGTCAGTCAAAGTATGTACAAGACATACTTTAAAGATTCAACATGACTGGTTGTAAGGTTGCTAAGACACCATAGCTAGAATCCACTCCCTTGGACCTGATCTTGAGGGGGAGTATGTTGATGAACATCTCTACAAGGCCATGATTGGGTCTCTTATGTACCTCACATCTAGCAGGCCAGATATCATGTCTGCTACATGTATTTGTGCAAGATATCAAGCCAACCCCAAGATGTCACACCTACTCACTGTCAAGAGAATTTTAAGATATCTCAAAGGTGCTTCATCACTTGGCCTTTGGTATCCAAAGAATTCTGACTTCAATCTGTATGCTTATACAGATAGTGACTATGGTGGTTGCAACATGATTGCAAAGTCTACATCTGGGGAATGTCAATTTCTTGGTGGAAGGATAGTCTCTTGACAATGCAAGAAACAATCCTGTGTGTCTGCATCAACTGTTGAAGCTGAATACATTGCTGCTACAAGCTGCTGTACTCAAGTGCTTTGGATTCAAAATTAGATGTTGGACTATGGATTTAACTTTAAGGAGACTCCCATCCACATAGACAACAACAGTGCTATCTCAATCACAAAGAATCATGTGTACCACTCAAGGACAAAGCACATCAACATCAGATATCATTTGATTAGAGATAACTTTGAAAATGGATTAATCAAACTAGTCAAAGTTAACACAAATGAACAATATGCTGATCTGTTCACCAATGCTTTTGATGATCAGAGATTCAAATATCTTGTATCAGCCATTGGGATGATTAACCTTGAGTAGCTTTTCTTAAACCTTAATCATATTATTTCTAAAACCTGTGTGTCCTAAGTTGTCTATTTTATCACCTTCATAAGCCCATGTTCTATTTGGAAGATAAATCTTTCTAAAAGACATTCCTTAGTATTTTGAAAATTTTTGATCTTTTTATCCTTCGGAAGATTTATAATTACCTTCGAAAGAAACTTATGTCTTAGAAAACAAGTAACTACTTCAGTAGATTTACCTTCGGAAGAAATTTCTGAAATATCTTCTGAAGCTTAAAATTAACTAAAGTACTTATATGCTTCCAAGGAACAATTTTCTTCCAAAAGCAATTTACCTTCGGATGTTTTTATTCTTCTTAGAATAAAAACTCTAAGTAATAACTCTCTTCCGAAGCAAAATTCTCAAAACTTTTGGAATATCTTCCGAAGCCAATTTGCCTTCGGAAGCTTTTCTTCAGAACTTTCAAAGCAAAATAACCTTCGGAAGATTTCTCGACTTCTAAGAAAACTACTTTTTGGGCAAAAGTAAACTACTTTTTCAGAGGTGGGACCGATATACGGATTTCAAAGTTTATCCTCTTTCATTAACTTTGCCTTAAATCCATTTCATATATATACCCAATGGTTCCCCCCTCTTTCACTATCTTTTTCATCTGCACTACTCCTCTAACCTAAATTCACCCAAATCGCCTTTGTTCTTCACTTTCCTTCACCCTTAAGGTTCTCAAAATGGCCAACCTAAACCGCAGAAACAACCCTGATTTCTCCATGCAACTTCACAGGCAACACAACCAGGTTGCTTTGTTGAACTCTGAGAAAGATGATACTTTCTTAGAGGTTTGCCATTTTCTGGCTCTATCCAACTACTTCACCTCCCTAACCATTGATCCCACTCTCTATGAGGATCATCTGCTTGAATTTTGGAAGACCTATCAAGAGGTCATCATGGATGGGGAGAAGGCACTGTCTGCCACAATGCAGGGGAGGACAATCTTCATCACTCCAGCCATCATCAACACTCATCTTCAGCTGGATGATGAAGAAGGTGAGTTGTCCTTTCCAAAGGACGGTGTTAATCATTAAGCAGATGGGCTATGAGGGAGACTTCTCTGTAAAGACCTTCAGGAATGGAAAGGTCTCATCCTAGTGGAAATACCTGCTACATGTGGTTATCCATAGCTTGTCAAACAAGCATGGAGGGTGGGACCAGATTCCTGAGGATCTCTTCTTCATAGTGCATGGAATGGTTTAAGGGTTCAAGTTCAGGTACTCTCAGTTTGTTTATACAAATTTTCTTGCAAACTGGGACTCCTTACAATATTACATGTTTCTGAGATATGTTCAATACATTCTCAACTGTGAACTGGGCTCACAATTGAGGGAAACAGGTAATATTTTTAAATTGGGACAGATGAAGCCCGACATCTTTAATATCATGAAGAAGCCAACTATAAGCTTCTCAGGGGTAGAAACAACCCTTGTGCCTAAAATTTTAGAGCTCATTGCTCAAGGTGACAACCTAGCAACACAAGCTAGTGTTTAACCTACACCTTCTACCTCTCAACCACCAAAAAGGCCTCAAATCATGCTCACCTACCAAAGAAAGTCCAAACAAATCTCTGCTCAAGCTATTGAGCTTATGCAGGCCCCTATATACTCACCCATACAGGAGAAAGTGGATACTAGAGCTCCTACTTCTCATGAGGAGCAAACCACTCCCATTTATACAAGGATCAGTGCTGAGGTTCCTTATGCTCAGCCTGATGAGCTCACTAGCCCAACTAAGCCTTCATTCTGAGTCTCAACACTCAAGTGAACAACCTTCATGGCACAGTTACCATCCCCAGCCTTTAGACTTAAACCAACCCATTCCTAACCTTGAATTCTATATTGATGAAGACTTAGTTTTCAGTGAGTACCATGAGTCTCTCTATTATTCTCCTACTCAAAGAGAGATGAGTGCTCCTGAGTCTCCTATGTCTAGCCCACATCAATCGCCCATTACTGAGGTGGACCTCTCTGAACGTGTTTAGGAGATCCATATGGAAGAGTCTCTCACTTTTGCTAGTGATTACATCATTAAGACCTCAACCATGGCAACTCAGCCCATTGACACTTCAACTGAGGCTGTCAGTGAGCAGAGGAAATCCAACAGCTAAGAACATGAAGCTAGTGGTGAGAGTGAGGACTTTGGTCCAATTCTCTCATCCCCAGTGATTCTTCTGATGAAGATGATGGGAATTTGAGACTAAAGGTGCAAAAACTGTCAAAAACTTGCACCTATCTAGTCTCTAAGGTTTGTCACCTTGAATCTCAGGTGACTACCCTGCAAAACAGGGTCAATGATCAGCAACTTGAGATATCTTATCTCAGGGAAAAAATAGGTGGGAGACCTTTAAGGAGAGCTCAACTAGGAAACAAGAACCTGTGGATGTGATTGACCTAACTCTAGCTCACCTATGCAAGAGGGTGAAGCTACAAAAAAGGGGCGAAAGTCACTGCTATCATAGAACCTGGGAGCTCTTCAGGGAGTATGGACATTGAGGACTCACCATCCTCACTTGCAATTGTGCATACTCAGCAACTTCCTCAAGTTCACCTTGATGTGGACTTTCTAGACTCTCTCATTCAGAGTCTCTTTGAGGAAGGCATTCCAAGGGCTATGTCATCCCCACCCCAAGGAACTTCAAACTATATCATTGGGTGGATGTATGATGCTTACATAAGAGCCCTCATTCTTCAAAGAGTTCAAGGGCAACAAGAGATATTCAATTTTCAGACCTTGAACTACTATGAAGGTCTTGACCTGATCAACATGCCACTTGTCAACCCAAGTCAATCTAGACAAGCTGGCAGGCTGGCACAAAGGATTCAAGACAGAATTACTGAAGAGTTCAGCCTAAGAAGGAGTAAAGGCAATTAGGTAATGTCATTGGTCAACTGGATGTTGAGGCAGACCCTAAGATTAGCTTCAAAGGGAAAACCTTGACTGAAAGCCTAGTGATAGAGCTGAGAGCCCTGTCACACCAACAACTACTTCAGCAATTCATTCCCTTAGTGAAACACTTGCTGGTGAAGGTGTATCACAACTTCTCTTTTGCCAGAGCTTGGATGCTACACCAAGCAATGAAGGCCAAAGCTCTCTCCATCCTATGCCACAAAGGTCTGTGGGTGACAAGAGGAAAAGGATTTTAACTCCTGAGGAGATTGAGGAGGAGGAGAGAGAGAGAGAGAGAGGAAGAGGATGCTAAGGGGAGAAAGTTCCTCTGGGTCTTCAGGCTTCATGCAAGCTGCAATCAGGGCTACCCCTAGACCAAACACTCAAGATGATGAGTTGAGGACAATTAGGATTACTTACCTGTAGACCATGAACTAAGACATTGATGAGATTATATCTCTCCCCTTAGAGGAACTCAATGAACTGGCAGACATGGAAATGTCTTGGGAGAGAAAGGAAGCAGAGGATGCAAGGCTGCTCATCCAAATTAAAGAAGAGAAGAGATAAAAAAAGACTGCTCAAGCATGTTCCTGCTCTCTCCCCAGTTCAAGAAAGTCTTGTGCAAGAGACTGTGGAAGGTACACAAGAACCTCAGGTAGACAAAGAAACAGATAGACAAAATATGATCAACTACCTGAGTATGAAGAAGTCTGCTGACAAAGAGACTGTGGCAACTACCTGCAAAGTCAAGAGCCATCATCCAAAAGAGTATGAAGAAGTCTGCTGACAGACAAAGGATGATGAGCTTCTTGAAGCTGTATGGATTCTCTAGAAGGAGACTTGGCCCTATGTCTCTATCCACAATGGATGAGCATATTAGGGTAATCAAGCAAAAGATCAAAAGTGGAGAGCTCATTGACTTTTGAGCTCTTCCTAAAGTGGAGGTTAAGGTAGAACAACCTGAGACAACACAACCTGGACCTCCTGCTAAGTCTCAGCAAGCTTCATCTTCTGATCCACAGCAGGGTCAAACTCCCTCTCCTATTGAACCTATGAGGGAGGAACACCCAACTGGGCAAGACAAGGATGATCAATAAGGTGTTGCAGGCCAGTCTTCTCAGTTAAAGTCTTCAAAAAGGAAAAAGAGGATGGCTTCTAAACCAAAGTCAAAGAAGAATAAGAAGTTTGAATCATCCACCTCCAAGCCTCGAGGTGAATCAAATCAACATGAGGAAGTGCATGAAGAGGCAGCCCCATCAACTCCAATTCAAGTGGCTCCTTATGCATCTGATAGACCCATCTTATCTTGGACCTTCACAACTAATCCAGAAAGATGGCATGTGATTAGAGATCAAGGTAGTGAAAATGTCTACACATGGCAAGACTTATTCAACCTACCTCTACATGATCTCTTTGAGATGAAAAGATACTATGAGAGTTTGAGTGATCCTGACCATCTAATGAAGAAGGGTCTGGTCATTATGATAATATGGACTGTCAACAACTTAAGATCTTCAAATGTTTTGGTAGTATCAGCCTAGGCGGAGTTTGTAAGGATTCCTATAAGTCTGATGCAACCAAAACATCTAAAGTCTCTCTGCATGCATGCACTGAAGTACAGAAGTAGAAATGCTTCGGAAGTTTTACACCATGCACTAGAAAATATTCTAAGTGTAAAATCTTTCGAAACCAAGACCAACATCTTCCGAAGCTAAAAGTGAAGTCTTCGGAAGCTTCAAAGACATAGTCTTCCGAAGCCAAAGAGTGAAGATAGATTTCTTCTGAAGATTTTTATTTACATGCTTTTATATGATGTACTTTTTTTAGGTAAAGGGATTTACCCAGGTGATTTTATAAATAAACTATAAAACAAGTAGAGTGGAAAGCCCACTCTAATTCAGTCTTGGACATACCCAGAGACTGTGAAACAACCAAGCTAAACAGGAAAACAAACAACCTATCAACCAAGAAAACAACCAAAAACGAAATCCTATCTATCAAAACTCCATCATTCTCCTTCTTGTTGATCATGAATACCCCATCGATGCAACATACTAACAAACCGAGCATCCCTCTTGGGCTTTATCCCCATGATTTTATAGCTAACTTCTTGACAAATAATCTTGGAAAGAATCTCCGGCGGCCTTGGCTTGTCATTAAATAGTCTCCGGTTACGCTCTTGCCAAATAAAGTACACTGTTGCAGCAACGACTAGCCGGCTCACTATAGAATCAATAGAACTTGATTTAGAACTCGCACCCAAGGCTTGTAACACTTGCTGCCAAACCGGGGGAACATTACAAAGATTAGCTCGATCTTGGACGGTTCTCCACACCTTAGCTGCATACAAACATTCAAAAAACAAATGTGGATGTGAATCTACATTAGAGGTACACAATGAGCAGCACATCAGATTCATATTCCTTGTTGAACCTCTCCATTGAAGAATACGGTCTTGAGTCATAAGCTTCTCCCTACAAACAAGCCACATTATGCTTCGGGATACATTGAGCAAACCAAATCGATTTGGCCCAATTCACCTCCGGCTCCTTGTATCGGATTAAATTCCATGCATTTGTAGATGAAACATGACGCCAAACATCCCCCTCCTTCCACATAATCTTGTCCTTCACACCTTCTTGACATTGAATGTCAATGGTTGATAATACCGGGAACTTGTTTATCCACCCCATCGGCCACACCCATGAACCATTAATAAAAAACTTGTCCACCGTATCATTCAAGGAATGGCCTGCATCTCTGACCTCTCTATTAGAAATAAAAGACGACACCGGGCTGCAATTACACCAATAATCATTCCACGCATTTGTTAATTTCCCGTTACCGAGCTTGTGCCAAATAACTCCTTTCACAATATCTCTAACCGACAAGATGTTACGCCAGCTCCAACTACATACACTTGGAGTTCTAACAATCCAGAAGTTTGAGGACGCCAACCTATAAGAATGAATCCATTTAACCCAAAGCGATTGAGCGTGAGAAATAAGCCGACAAATGTGAGTAACCATTAATGCGTTGTTCATATCTTCTATACGACGTATACCGAGCCCTCCCTCAACCTTTGGCAAACACACTTTTTTCCACGATACTTTAGCAAAACCCACATTAGACTCTCCTTGACTCCAAAGAAAACCTCTCATTTTAGCTTCTAATTCTCTAATGATACGTTTGGGAATAATGAATGCCGACGACCAGAATATGTGCATAGCTGAAAGAACCGATCTAATGAGCTGCAATCTACCTGCATACGAGAGGAACTTGTTCATCCATAATGATATTCGAGCCTCCATTCTTTTGACCAACACTTGGCAATCACGGTATTGAAGCCGAGTAGAAATTAAGGGGACTCCCAAGTAACGAACCGGAAGCGAGCCTTCAACAAACGGCATGATTCTAAGAATACAATCTTTAACCGTAGGAGGAACATGGCAAAAATAAACAGTACTCTTGTGGTTACTCGGAATTAAACCCGATAAAGCCGCAAAATTCTGTAACACTTGATATATATGATGTACTTTACCATAAAGCTGGACCACCTTTCCGCTGCAACTCTGTTCAGTCACCAACTTACATGAGTTAGTGAAATGGTCCATGTTTTTGGTAACTGTACATTGAGGTCTTGAGTCTGAGCTTTCTACTTTATGTACTTTTATCTTTTTTATAATATATTAGGATGTGAGCTATGGCATGTCATAGTCACTAGTCAAAAGGCAATCTGCCTTTTGACTCTACATTTGATTTTGTAGTTGTCTAGTCTTATGTATCCAGCTGGCCTTCAAAGTATGGCCGGCTGTAGGATGTAGTATAAAGTATCTCAAGTACTTGTAACTTTCTTTCTATGCTTTGTAATACTTGTAAAAGAACTTGAGAAGCAATATACAACATTCTTGAAAACCATACACTTGTGTTGTTTCCTATCTTGTTCTGTCTCACATTTTACTAGTGTTCTTAGTATCTTTCTTATAAGTTACCCGTTCCCTATTTGATCTATTAAGTGTTGTAAAAAACTCTCTCATTTTGTTGTTGTGTTGTAAGTGCATACCTTTAAACGGTCCTTCATTTTGAAGACATAATTTTCTTCTGAAATCAAATTAATGCCTTCCGAAATAAAACCTATTCATATTTCTTGAAATTTTAAGGAATATATACTTTGAAAAATTTCATCCTAGATAAATAGGGTTTATGTGAGTGATAAATTAGACAACATTAAAGACACACATGTTTGGAAAACAATTTTGAAATTAATTTAAGAAAATCTACTCAAAGTTAATCATCTATGAGCTGATACAAGATAAATAAATCACTGTTCATCTAATGCTTTTATGAAAATTTCAGCATATCATTCATTTGTGTTAACTTTAACCAGTTTAATCAATCCTGTTTTCAAAATTATCTCTGATCAAATGATACCTATTGTTGATGTTCTTTGTCTATGAGTGCTACACTGAATTCTCTATGATAGAGATAACACTATTATTGTCTAAGTGGATAGGAGTCTTCTTAAATTGAATCCATAATCTAACATTTTATTCAGAATCCAAAGCAATTGAGCACATCAGCTTGTAGCAGCAATGTATTCAGCTTCATCAGTTGATGCACATACATAGGATTGCTTCTTACATTGCCATGAGACTATCCTTCCACCAAGGAATTGACATCCCCCAGATGTAGACTTTGCAGTCATTTTCAAGCCACCATAGTCACTATCATAAGCATACAGACTGAAGCCAGAATTCTTTGGATACCAAAGTCTCAGATTGGGAGCTCATTTGAGATATCTAAGAATCCTCTTGATAAACTAGGTGTGACATCTTGAGGTTGTCTTTATATCTTGCACATATATATGTGGCAAACATAATATTAGGCCTACTGGCTATTAGGTACATAATAAACCTAATCATAGCCCTGTAAAGATGTTCATCCATACACTCCCCCTCAACATCAAGTCCGCGAGAGTGGTTTTTGGCTATGGGAGTCTTAGCAACCTTTCAATCAGTCAGATGAAATCTGCTTAGTACGTCTTTTACATACTTTGACTGGTTTATTAAGATGCCATTATCAAGTTGATTTACTTGAATTCCTAAAAAGAAATTAAGTTCTCCCTTGGCACTCATTTCAAACCTTTTCTTCATCAGCTTTTCAAACCTCTTTCTAGAGTCTTTCATTAGTTGACCAAAAGATAATACGATTAACATAAACGAACTAACATCAAGTAATTCCTTGTTCTTTTAATTAAGAGTAGGCTGTCAGTAGTACCTTTTTGTAACCATTTTGAACAAGGTACTATGACAATGTCTCATACCACTTCCTTGGAGCTTGATGCATAGAGAGCATTGTCAAGCTTGCAGACATAATCATCATGATCTAGGTCTACAAAGCTAGGTGGTTGCTTGACATACACTTCTTAATTAATCATCCCACATAAAAATGCACACTTGACATGAAGTTGGTAGACCTTAAAATCCTTGGATGCAGCAAAAGCATGGAATATCCTTACAGCTTCAAGTCATGCTACATGAGCAAAGACATCTGTCTAGTGAATCCCTTCTTCTTTAGTGTAACATTGGACTACTAGTCTTGCCTTGTTCTTGATGACAAGTCCACTATCATCTTTCTTGTTCCTGAAAACCCTCTTGGTACCTATTGGCTTCTTCCTAGGAGGAAGAGGACATAGGTTCCAAACACCTTGTCTTTAAAGTTGAAGCAGTTCTTGCTACATTGATTTAATCCAACTTCCATATCTTAAAGCCTCATCAAATTTCTTTTGCTTAATATTGTAACACCCGGAAATTTTGAAGAAGAGAAAAAGGAAGAAAAGTAATAAAACCCAAGTCAAGGGGTTAAAAGTGTATAAGGGACAAAATTTAGTAATATATGGTACAAAAGGTGGCATGGCCGCCCACCCCTTATACCATCAACTTTTCCATTGGATTTTTAGAGAGAGAGAAAGCTGAATTCTGTTGAGTTTTAGAGAAATGAAGATGAAGAAGCTAAATTTAAGGTTAGTTTCTTGTGTTTTGGGATGTTCTTGGCTGATTTTCAGCCTTCGGGTGTGTGTTTATGTGTTTGTATGTGTTCGGTTGTGTGTTTTGGTGTCTCTAGGTGTTTGAACTCATAGAGCTCTCGGGTTTGTAGGAGTTTTGCTCGAAAGTTGCAAGAGGTGAGTTCTAGATCCCTGGTTTTAAATGTTTTTTAGGCTGGAAATGCATGTTGTAACATTTTTATAAATGTTAGGTGTGTACCCGTATGTATGTGTATGTGCGCTGTTTGGGAGGGTGTATGTTTGGGAAGAATTTTGATAATGTTCATGATTGCATGCTTGTTTTGATGCTGAGTATGTTAGAACTAGGCTTAAAACAGGTTAGAATGATGTTTGGGGACTGAAAATGATGTAAGATGAAAAACAGGTTGTTCATGCGCCTAAGTCAGGCCCTTGCGCCTGCATAGTTACCATGCGCCTAGAAAACTGCCCAGGCGTCTTGAATGTTGGTCATGCACCCACATAGTGCCCATGTGCCCAACTTTCCCCATTCGCCTAGAATTCTCCCCATACGCCTAAGTGTTGACCATGTGCCCGTATAGTGCCCATGCGCCTAGAATCTACCCATGCGCCAATGTTTTCCCATGCGCCTAAGTGTTCCCATGCGTCTAAGCAGCCATGCGCCCACATAGTGGCGATGCGCCTGCATAGTTCCCATGCGCCTAAAGACTTAAAAATATTCTGAAATTTTGGGAAAAAGGATTTTTTGGCTAAGACTTGGTATGCCTTTGGTGGTGATGTATGTTGATGTATGATGATGTTATACATCTTTATGGCCTGTTTACAATGAAAAGTGGAACGTAAAGAAAGAATGAATGAAAAGTCTTGCAAGCAAATGAAAGGTGGTGCACAACTCTAAAATGTTGTTAGCTCAACTGTGTACGGGTTAGTTACCCCACAGGATGCACACAGGGATCTAATCATTCTGATAGACCAAACGTATGGGGCCCTTGTCGCTTGCCCCGATACTAGTGTCAGGCTTCGTGCGCAATGTTAGGGGTCTATTTATAGACTTCAGCCCAGTATCCGCTACGTGCATATGTTTGGGCTATAGCATATGGCATTGGTCCATTTGAAAGTGAAGGTTAATGATGAATGTACGAAACGTATGATACGAATATAAACGAATTGAAATGGATGATAATGAATGATGAAGAACGATGATGGAAGATAATAATAAATATTATCTATGTGTACATATGATGTATGATCATGTACGAAAGTATGAAAAGGTTTTAAACAAATGCAATGTATTTTATCTATAAAACTAGAACTCACTCAACAACGCTGACTTTTATGCATTTTTAGTTGGCAGGTAATGGTTGCTAAGATGGCCGGGATTGAAGCTACTTGGCGAAGAAAGTCTGGCATCCATTTTATGCAAATGATGCTTTTGTGTCATAATGCAACCAAACAATATATTGTAATGATAACAATGATGTATTCCGCTACGATGTTTTGTTAATTATTACGAATTTTAATATGTTTCTATATAATATGTGCAATGATTGTCCAACTATAAGCATCCCGAGAACGGGGCCTTACAAATATGGGATAAGAAGCAAGAATGCACAAAAACATTTTTATCATAGGTTTGTCCTTTTGTTCTCACCCAAGTCTCAACATCTCTAGTGATGTTTATGGTAGGACGTGATTTGTGGATTCTTAGGTGAGCAATCACAACAATTTGATTTAATAGATTTAAATTAGTGAAATTTAAAAATGGTGATTGAGTATCACCTACTACATCAGCATACCCATCAAGTGGAGTGATTGTCAGCATCATGAAATTCCTAATTACTTTCACCATCTCCATCTCCTCCTACAGTGAAAATACCTTTATTTGAGTTTTGCGCCTTATTGCTGGAATTGGTTGGCACCTCAGATTGAAGGATTTGTCATGGTTGTGCTGAAAGGATTTTCGCTTCTAGGGTTTGTTACCACTTGAGCTGAATTAATTCTATCATTTGGTCTTCTCAGCTCAAATCTTGGATCCGAATCTCATGTAGATGTATTACCTGTTGTTTCTAAAACATCTTCACATAATTTTTTAAAACAGTTGGTAACTAAATCAAGATCAAATAGCCAATCCAGACCAAAACCTTGGTTGGGTCAGATAAGCCTGGTGCAACTAAAACAAACACTTATAAGAATTTTGGTACATCTGAAGAAAGTCTCCCTAAGACAAACCAAAACTTCCAAAGCTAAGTTGAAGATCTTTTGAAGCTTGATGAAAGAAGATCTTCCCAAGAGGAACCCAGTCTTCCGAGACTAAGAGAATTCTCTTCCGAAGCTAAAAACTTAGAAGATTCAAGACAAAGCTTTCCAAAGATAAAGTCATGAAGACTTGATGAGGTCTCGGAAGAAGTTGATTCTTCCGAAGTATAAAATGGCTTCGGAAGAACTGATTCTTTCGAAGCCAATTAACCTTCGGAAGAAGCAACTATGAACCAGTTGACATAAGTATGGTCAGTCTGACAAGCCGCTGCCATCTCTGATATACTGTATGGCGCTTTCCCACGCCCATGTAGTTGACCATACTTTATTCCACTGTCCACCTTTATTAGATAGTACAGTTACCATGTTTAGTTGGTGACAACAGGTAATTCATGGACTTGTCATGACTACCTAATCTAGGATAATATTTTATGTTAGATACCTTACTTATAGCAATGTAGTATTTGTTTAGTAGTAAGTTTCTAGCTGGTAATCTAATTAGTATACTGGCTGTAGATAGTAGTATATATAGTTTCTCATTGTAACTCATTTAGAAGTGCTTGCAAGAGTCTTGTAAAATTTGAGTTGAGAAGTAATATATGCAAGTATCTTGAAAACCATCTCTTGTATTCATTAACATACTATATTCTAATCAACTCATTCAAGGTTTCTGCTTCAACATTCGAGTGTGTTCATGTGAGTCCGAGAGATAGTTCTTGTGTTGATAAACTAACACCGACACTACAACCTTTAACACTGGGAGTGTGTTTATTGAAAGTCACATTGGCTAACTCATTAACTACTCTAGTTCTGAGATTGTATACTCTAGAAGCCTTAGCTTGAGAAGGGTATCCAATGAAATGTCCATCGTCTGCTTTCTAAGAAAATTTGGCTATATGATCTTTGGTATTCAAGATGGTGCATGGACATCCATAGGACCTAAGGAAACCAATGAAAGGTCTACTTTTGGCTATATGATCACATTGATTCTTAATTTTCAAAATGAAAGATTTCAAGATTTCAGTGGTCTCATCCTTACTTCTACGAAATAGGATCCATGTATATCTTGTGAAGTCATCGATATGTAATAAGTGTAGGGGAGTAGTGACGGAGTTCATTTCCTTTGGCTTGTGAGGCACTTTGTGTTGCTTTTCTTTCAAACATGCAACACAATGCTCATCACTTCTAAACTCTTTCTTTGGCATTCCAGTTACCAAATCATCTTTAATTAATCTATTAATTTTCTTAAAGTTTACATGGCACATTCTTTTATGCCAAAGGAAAGACTCATCACTATTGGTTTTAGATAGAAAGCAAGAAACTTCTCCTAATGGGGATGTTTTCTTCAAATCCATCTTGTACATGTTCCCTTTCTTAGGGGCACTGAGCAAGATATGCTCTTAAAGACTGATGACACCGGGCTTAAGAACAATACACTCATGCCCATTAAACAACATGTTATGTCTCTAGTCATAAAATTAAGATACACTCGGAAGATTGTACTCAAGCTCTTTGACAAAGTTTACCTTTTCAATACTGAGCTTACCATTTGTGACCCTACCTGTTCCATTGATGTAACAATCTGATTAACCTCCAAAAGCAACTGGCCCTCTATTAATTTTCTCAGAGTCTTGAAGCAAAGAGCCATTGCCAGTCATGTGTCTAGAACAACCATTATTAATAATCTATACATTTCTTTTGGTCTTTAGTTGTTGCTACACATGAAAAAGAGATGCTTAGTTTATATTTAGAAACCCAAGCCTTGCTAGTCTTGGGCTTATCAAGATGAACTGAGGATAGTTCAACAGCTATTGATCCATATGCAAACTTTGAGAATCCTTGGCTGTTGTTGATGAAGAAACTTCAGTCACATAGCCTTCCTTGATCTTCTACACCATCTTTAGAAGATTAGACTTGGCTTTCAAAACTTCAGAAGTTTTTATGACTTTGGAAGTTTAGGAGACTGAACCTTCGAAAGCTTTTGCATCCACTGCAGCAGACCTTAGTTTATTCCGAGACCAAACTTGCTTCTGAAGATAGTTTTCCACTTATCTTCTTTTTGTTCACCTTAGAGCTTCTGAGTTGTTTTCTTCTTCATATCAGAAGTCTTCTTCTAGTTCATGTAGATGGTACTCTTAGGATTGTAAATACAATCCTCAGCATAATGAGTTATACCATGTTGGAGCTGTACAAAATAGTCTATATTATCAACACAGTCAAAGTCAACAAAAGTCAACGTCACGGTCAAGTCAACGCACAAGTCAAACCCGACACGTTCGAGACGAAGAATCGAGACAAGACATTGAAGATTTAGATGACTAGGAGTTTTATTGTAATAAATATATTTTGTGTAAAGAAAATATATTTTATCTTGTTTTAAGTCATTTTTATGCTTTATATGTTATTTCCATTAATTAGCCTAAGTCAAGGGAGTTAAGTGCAATTAGTGAATATTATATTCACTATATATAGCCTAATTGTAATTAGGATTAGGCTAATGGTTGTATGACCAATTGATCGAGGGATCTACTTGTAAACATCATTTGCAATCTAATTGAAGATCAAAGGGGTTTTGTTTGTGTTTATCATTGTTTGATCTATAATCTTCATGATTTGATTCAAGTATGTTTAACATGGGCTAACAATTTGGTATCAGAGCCATTTTAGATCAAATTCATTAAAGATTTGAAGATTTTTAGAGAGAGAAATTGAGGTTTTTGGTTGTTTTTGTTCAATATCAATATTTCATCAATTCTGGATCAAATTTGAGTGTATTTGATATGGAATTTGATTGAATTTTGCTTGTTATTGGTTGGGAAAGCTCTGTTAATCATCAGATCTCAAATCTGTTTATATTTAGAAGATTTCAGATTGATTTCGTGTTGAAAAAGCCTTCCAGATTCATCCAGCGAAACTACATCTTCATCCAGCGAAACTACAGCTCTTCCGGCGAAACTACAAGTGTAGTACACTTTGAAGTTAATTTCAGCATCTCAGCGAAAGTAGTGATCTTGAAGAAAGTTCAACAGTTCTTGTGTGCATATTACAAGCGAAATTGTAGTCGAAAGTATCATTGAACGAAAGTTCCAGCTTGTTTCGTGCAAAATTGTCAGCAACACTGAGTAGTCTCAAGCATTTGGTTAGCGAAACTGCTGCCGAAATTTCCAGCGAAACTACTGTCGGCTCAGCGAAACTAGCTTTCACTGCGAAACTAGCTCTGCGAAACTACAATTTCGACGAAATTATCATCTCTTCAGCGAAACTAGAAGGTCAAAGATGACTTCTCTCCCCCTAGTTGGGATTAATTGATTTCATCTCGATAAAGAAATATTCACAGATTTAAAAAAAATATTTTTCCCGGCGGAGAATTATTTTACAATTTTTGGGAAAAATACTTTTGGGGGGTTTAATTGCAATAAAAAAATAATAATAAAAATAAAAATGGCTTTTGCAGAAGTATTTAAATCCTTCAAATTTGATAATCTCTCAATTGCACAATGTTGGTTTGATAATTTTGCAGCTTTAAAGAATGAAAGGATGTCTGATTTTGTTGATCGTTTTCTGTGATGGCAAACAATCTGAAGAAGTTTGATGCCCAATTGGGAAATCATGAACAAGTTCTGAGATTGCTTGATTCCCTTCCATCAGAATGGAGCTCACACCGCAAGTCGATTAAACGAGATAGAGGCTTTCGGGATTACAAACTAATGGAGGTGATCAACAAACTGAAAGAAATGGAGTTAGATATCAAATGTTGTGAGAACTATGAAGCAACATATCTAACTCCAAAGATCACTTTAAATTACAAAGAGAAACCAGAAGAGAGATCAGATTCTGGCACCAATTCTGAAGGTTTACCTAAACCTAGAATTGAAGAGGTACAAGGGGAGCTTAAGCAGACATCAATGGGTAATGGTGGAGCTGAGTTGAATGATGAAGTTTGTGATGCTGAGAAGGAAGAGGAATGGCAGCGAAATACCAGAGTTTGCAACTGCGAGAATGCTCTTACTGCTGAAAGAGTCATCCTGGATCTTCCAAACGAGACAGTTCAGGATATGTGTTCTGTTGCTTGCAAAATTCGTTTATTTGGTGTGTATAAAGCTAATAGGTTACTTTTAGATAACCAAAAGGAATTAACCACCATAAACTCAGAACTTAAAAAGAATGAAGCCAGGTATTTCATAAAATAAATGAAGCTTTAAAAGAAAATGATCATTTAAAACGAACTCTTCTTGAAAGAAATGTTGAAATTAATCTTTTAAACGAAAGAGTCACCTTGGCTGAATTTGAAACAAGCAAGCTTAAAACAAAGCTTGATAAATGGACCATATCCGGAATGAAACAGGAAGAGCTACTGTATAAACAAAAGGGATCTAGGATTAAAATGGGAGTGGGTTGTGGTGAAAATCCATACGTCTATCCTCCTCCTATCACCCATTGTTACTATCTTATGCCTCAACCTCATCCATCTAATGATTTGATTGAAGCTGCAGGAACTAATAGTTTAAATGCAGGTTTAAGCAGCGTTAATCTTAAAGAGGTTAGAGATGTGTAGGATTCTCCTGTAGGTTTGGGGTTCCTTAGGAAGGGATCTAATAAGAAGATTAATGACGATTCCACCTTTGGTGTTCCAAAACAAATATTGGTTGCTTTTCCCATCTTCTTCAACAAATTCAAAACATGTAACATTCCTTCATTTGTTCCTGTCAGGTTTGTCAAAGAAGGAACAATTGTCGAATCGTCAGGGAATCAAAATCCTATAACCAAAGTCGAAACAATAGGAGGTGTCAATCAAGATCTGTTGGAGAAATATTTGTGTATACGAGACTAGATAAGCTCAGATGATGAATCAATCATAGAGGAGCGTGTTGGTTCCTCACAGATCAAGATATCTCCTTATATTCTCAAGTCTCAAAAGCTTCTAAAAGCTGAATCAAGACCAATACGGATCTTTTCTCCAGTTGTAAAACAACCCAGTCAATTAGTGAAGATCTCATTCCCTGTTCAGCACAGGAAACTTCAGAAAAAGCAAGAATCTGCTACAAACACAAAGCAATCCTCATCACCACCTGCACAACACGGGGCTACAAAGAATCAAAAGCCTTTCAAGGCTTGTTTTGAGTGTGGAAAAGAAGGTCATGTGGTAATGAAGTGACCTCAAAGACTTGCTTCGAATGGTAAAGGCAAACCAAATTGCTTCTCCGGATGTAAGTCTACAAAGAATGTTCCAGTTGGTAAAGGCAACACGGGTTGCTTCTCTGGATCAAGAGGTAAAAAACACACATCTTTGAATGGTTGGATGAAAAACCCTCCATCCACATATTTTTATGTGAAGCTGGTTTCACATAATTCAAAGATGAAAATGACCAAAGGTTCAAAACCAAATTCTTTTCTTTCGGTATTAAACAGAAAATGATTTCTAAATTTAATTCATTCAAATCCAAATTAATTGAACCGAAACAAATTTGGCAAATTAAAAAGAAGGATACAACATTCCCCGATTGTTTAAATGATTGTGTGTCGAAGCAGGTTTCTTATATTTATGAAAAAGGAACTTCCAGGACTACGATGGCTTGGGTTCCCCTTTCTAACTAATTTGTTAATGAGTGCGGGAACAATTCAGGAGGACTGTTAGTAATCCGGTTTACTGACAGAGATTGTTCCTAATTCAAATTTGTGGCGGAACAAAGAGGTTAAGGTCATGGTATTTTATCCACAATCTGGATTTTTATCTGTATAATCAAAGTTCTCACTTCACAATCACTGCATATTTCTTGATACTTCATTTCTTATCTTTATATTAGTGTAGTTTGGAAGACCTTCTTTGGTAAATTTCTATTTTTGTATAGTTTTTTAAAAAAAATAAAAAATATAAAAGTATAAAAAAATTAAAAAAACAAAAAAACAGAGGTTTACAAAAATAAAAATTTAGGGGGAGAGTATATCAATAATACATTAAAAAATAAAAAAAGAACTGGAAACTTGATTCAATATGACTGAAAAATGATTGTATATCATCTTGAAATGCTTGTTTTTGCATGACTTGCGTTTATGAAATAAGAAATGATAGTAACTGATGCTGTTATCTGATTTACATCTTATTTTTAATTGCGAATAATAGAAAAAAACAGATGTTTTAATAATATGCGTGGTAGACTCAAGCTGAAGAATAAAGTAGACAGCAACATAATGATTTAAATAAAAATATGTGCTTAAGGATGTCTGGATTTACGCAATCATTTTGGCCTGCACGAAAACTAAGTCCCGACAAAAATTGGATTGAGAATTGATCTTTCACCCACCATGATACAAATCATATAAGCCATATATTTGAGCCATAATTGGTGTATTTATGTGTCTTGTGTTTGTGTTAATCTCCTCTGTTGTACGGAAGTACTGACTGGGAGTGATGATCTCCTTTGTTGTACAATAGCACTGACCTGGAGTTCTCATCGGCAGATGATTAAATGGTCATCTCCTTTGTTATATGTGAGTATAGACCTGGAGCTCTCACTATTTTGATCTAAAAAGTTGTGTCAAATCATCTAACGATGAATTCATCACATAATACAATATTCTGTTGATAATCTCTTGCACACTAATACACAAACCTTGCTCTATAAAGATCGTAACAAAATTCAAGAAATCCTAAGGTTGGGTGAGGGTTTTTGCCAAATGATTATGGGGTCCTAGCATTCTAAAGTTCTTAATCGAACCTTAAGGAATCATCTGCTGCTTGTTGAAAAGATAGGGCATGGGTTTAAATGGACATACATATCAACAATCGTTATTGATCCGGTTGAGAATTTCAAAATCATTCAAAGACTGTGATTAGATTCAGCTATCGGTGTGATCTCATTGCTTGTCGATGTTTAAATTCATCTTTGTGCTAAAGTATATCTTGAGGATGTGATCTCATGATCGATTCAGTTCTCGGTAATTAAAAAATATATATATATATACAAATAAAAAACGTTATAATAAATATATATATAATAAAAATAAATTTTTTTTATAAATTTTCATTTCAGAATTCTTTTAGGTCTTCCATATTATGTTGTTACAATTTTATCATATTCATTCATTTCACAAAAATTGCGCACACACGAACACGGGTTCGTTTGTTTTCAAACACAGATAAACACGGGTTTATTTTGTTAAAATGAAATGATCTAATTAGAAATATCGAGATGTTTGTGATTGTGTTTCAGACTTTTACTCTAAGTGATGGCCGATCATCAGTTGAGTAGTGTACCTGATCAGAGGACCTATTCCTCAAGTTTGCAGAAGATAACGAGCTAGGAATCCTCCTCCTACATCTTTTAAAGCACTCAAGATTAGAGATTTGGAAAAGCTGTTCCAATATCTTCACAAAGGATGCACTAGAAAAAGGGGAGCATATAAATAGGGGGATCTTGTGAGATGAATAATCTCTCTCATCAGATTCAGAAAACTTCAATTTGAAAATCTTTCTAATGTGGACTTCTCGGTGTTGATTTCATTTGAAGACGTTAATAATGATAGACTAAGAGTGAGTATTGTTGGATCTGAACAAGATAGTCTATATTATCAACACAATAAAAGTCAACAAAAGTCAACGTCACGGTCAAAGTCAAAGCAAAAGTCAAACCCGACACGTTCGAGTCGAAGAACCAAGAAGAGACGTTGAAGATTTATATGACTAGGAGTTTTATTGTAATAAATATATTTTTTTTGAACAAAATATATTATTTCTTATTTTTAGTCATTTTTATGCTTTATATGTTATTTCCATTAATTAGCCTAAGTCTAGGGAGTTAAGTGCAATTAGTGAATATTATATTCACTATATATAGCCTAATTGTAATTAGGATTAGGCTAATGGTTGTATGACCAATTGATTGAGGGATTTACTTGTAAACATCATTTGCAATCTAATTGAAGATCAAAGGGGTTTTGTTTGTGTTTATCATTGTTTGATCTATATTCTTCATGATTTGATTCAAGTATGTTCAACCTGGGCTAACAATTCAGGGTGAAGAACGGGGGTGAGGTTAGATTGTTTGATCCTATGGAGCTATTTAGTTTCTGTGATGAAGACCTGCTAGTTCTTTGCGAAAACCATATTAAAACAGGGGCAGGTGACGAGAGGAGAAAAGAAGCCAGTCTGTTCATGACTATGGCTAATAAAGTCAGAGGAGTAAGGACAGAAGTGAAGGAGCTTGCTGAGAAGGTGAGAGCTGAAGATGATCTAAACATGGATGTCCGGGATTTGGCAAGACAGTTTGAGCAAGCTAGTGCTCATCTCGAGGGAGCTGATGAAGCAGGTGCAAATCAAAGTGAATATGTGGCTGAAGCTCCCAAGGAAGGTGCTGCAGGAGCTGAAGAAGACATCTCAGAGGCAGCGGGGGAGACTGAAGCTGACCATGGAGAATCTATGTCTAAAGCCCCCGTGGAAGAAGATGCAGGAACAGATAATGCAGCGGGAGAGACTGGAGTAGACGCGACAAATCAAGACAACTGAAGGCAGTGAGATCCAACCTAGGGGGTATTGAAGATCATGTTTAGGTTGGACTCACCTTAGATTAGATTATGTTTATATTACTTTGTAATAGGTTTAATGTTAGTTACTTTTGAATGTAGTTCAAATGACATCTCATTTCATTATAAACACTTTTGCCAAATAATACATCATTATCCGATTACAAAATAAATGTTTGTATTACATCACAAAAGCTTTATAAATGGATGCCATCCCAAAAGAGCTGAGTAGCCTCGCGGTGCCATCCTCAGCAAACATTACCTGCCAACTGGAAAACATATAAAAAGTCAGCGTTGCTGAGTGAGTTCTAGTTTTATAATAAAACATACTTTTCTTTCATATAAAACCGTTCGTTACTTTTGCATGATCACACATCATACGTACGCATAGATAATATTTTTATTATCTCCTTCATTCATCCATTCATTCGTTCAATATAACTTTACTTGCGCATAGGATATCATCCGTACCAATACCATATGCTACACCCAGAACAATCTTAGCTACTGGGCCGAAGTCAATAATTGAACAGCTGAGCGTATGCCACAGTACTAGGGGTAAGCGGTAGAGGTTCTACATAAATGGTTGATCACAAAGAAGGACCCATTATCCGATGCATGCAAGACTTTTCATTTCTTTCCACTTTACGTTACATAATACTTCATTTCATTCATTATCATAACATGTAAAGCCATAGGAAAGATAAACATACATCATACTAAGGAACATTAACATGCACCAACATCACGTCATACAGGGCAACATTATACATACATAACATGCATCATGCATAAACATGCAACATCATCATCATTATGTCCTACTTGCTTTCTAAGGCCATAACAGTTATCTTATATGCTCTTACGGGAACCTTTACGTCAAAACTTACATCTGCACTTTCCCTCGAAAGTCAGAAGTCTAACTACACTTTCCTTCGGGTGCAACAGCCCTATTCGTGCGTATGGACACCCTTCAGTCGCATGGCCTCCATGCGACTGAACACCATGCGATTGGACTCATGCGGATGAACATTCCGTCGTGCGTATGGACCTTATGCGGATGGAAATAATGCGAATGAGCACCTATGCGACTGACCTCATGCGAATGGACTCATGCGACTAAACACCTATGCGACTGGACCCCCAATCGTATGACTCCCCATGCGACTGGACCCCCAATCGTATGACTCCCCATGCGACTGGACCCCAATCGTGCGAATGAACACTTAGTCGTACGAGTGAACCCTCAATCGTGCGAATGAACACTTAGTCGTACGATTGAACCCTCAATCGTGCGAATGAATCCCAATCGTGCGAATTAACCTCAATCGCCTCTCAATCGACTGTATGGCCTTCATTCTGTCGCATAGCCCTAGCTGATGCAGATTGGAGTTTATCCCGAACCCAATCTGCCATTTTCGGCCTCCAAGCTCATCCAAACCCATTCTAAGCCTAAATCAACCATCCTAGACCTTAGGAATGCATACCACAACACCATACAAGCACACACAAGGCCGGAAACATACACGAAACGCATCACACACATCACACCCAAATGGGTCAAACACATACACACACAAAAACGGGTTATTGATGCTTTCCAGCCCCAAAATCGGTTGAAAACAAGTAAAAGTGGGGTCCTAGAACTCACACAAACGAGCACAACGACAAGGGCTTCGATTTGGCTTGCTACACACCGAGTTTGGCCACCCGAACCACCCGAACCGACCCCTTTTTCCCTCTTTTCTTCTTCTTTCCCTCTTCTCCTCTGTAAATGGCTGATTTGTGAGTGTGGGGGAGAGGGTAAGGGCTGCCCTCTCCCTTATATACTCCCACTCACCCGACTCTCTTTCGTTGGCGAGTTTGGTCCCTCGACTTTGGAATTTATTTCTTTTTCTTCCTTCGTCGGCTTCTAAATAATAATTAACCGGGTGTTACACCTAGGCGCATGGTCATTATTAGGGCGCATGAACTTTACGTGCATGGGCACTTAGGTGCATGGCCAACCTATTTTCTAAATAACATTATTTTCAAGCCCCAAATCCATTTCTAACATGTTTTAAGCCTAGTTTCCAACATACTAAGCATAATAAACAAACATAAATCATGAACATATACAAAATCATTCCCGAACATACACCCACCCAACATATCTCATACACATACATACGGGTACACACCCAACTTAAATAAAAACGTTACAACATGCATTTCCAGCCGCAAAACAAGTTAAAACATTTAAAAATGGGGATCTAGAACTCACCTCTT
The DNA here is from genome assembly GCA_025215565.1 of Flaveria ramosissima. NCBI lineage: Eukaryota > Viridiplantae > Streptophyta > Magnoliopsida > Asterales > Asteraceae > Flaveria > Flaveria ramosissima. The sequence goes on from CM046039.1 coordinate 66,339,168, forward strand.
GCAACTTTCGTGTATGACTTATTCACACCCGAATGCACTATGAGTTCGAACACCTAAACAACCCAAAAACACACAACCAAATGCACAAAATCATGTAAGCAGATACCCGGGACTGAAAATCAATCAAGAACAACACAAAACATTAAACACATACCTTAAATCTGCACTTTTCTTCTTCTTCTCTCAAGAACCCAAAAATCTTCAGCTTTCTCTCTTTAGAAACCGTATGCAAAAAGGTGATGGAACACAAGAGTGGGCGGCCATGCCCACTTTTGTACAAAATATTATAAAATTTTGTACCTTTGTACACTTTTAACCCATCAACTTGGGTTTTATTGTTTTTCTTTCTTTTATTCTTCTTTTTTATAAATTTCCAGGTGTTACAGCTAATCTTAATTGATATGATCTCACTACAGGCATGTGATTCAAAATGTGTATATTATATTTTTAATTTTAATTTTCACATGTTTTTTATATGCACGCATGTTGATACTGATTGGTCTGCTCTACTTGTAAAATAAAAGAAACTTATAAGTTTGTAAACTTAAAAGTTTAGGCGGAGTAAAGAATGTAAAAGAGAAAATCGAAATAAAGTGTTTTGGATGAAAAGGATGAACCTAAAATTAAAGCATGTGTGTGTTTGATATAATGTAAAAATAAACCTAAAAAGAATTCAAAATAAGTGGAAAAGCTTCTTGCAAACAAAATATAAAAAATGAGACTATTTGTGTTTTGTAAAGTTTTAAAATAGATACTAAAATGGCGGGAAATTGTTTGAAAAATAAAAAAAATTTCAAAGTTGACTTTCAAAAGTCAAAATGTGCTTGGTTGGTGTCTATTGTGATAGTCAAACTTTGACTAAGTGTTGAGATTATGTGCATGAATAGTGGTAATGTGCAGAAACAGTGTTCAGATGAATGTTGTGAAAGTTTCCAAGTGTTAGACTCATGGAAGGTTTCTCATGCACCTGAATAGTGCTTAAAAGCCTAAATCAGGAGTATGATGAATTTTAGTAATTTTTTGAAGATCATGATAGGTTGGACTCACTTTAGTATAGATGTTTACTTTTCATTGTAATAGGACTTGTGTTAGTTTCATTTTGTATTTTGATAGTTATTAGTAGTTTTGGCAGTCCAGCGAAACTGTGAGCGAATCTGTAGTTTCGCTCACAGTTTGCTGTTTTGGTTTACCCGGCGAACTTATGTTCTGCCGGGCGAAACTATAGTTTCGGCATGACAGTTTCGCTTGTAGCGAAACTGTCAGCGAAACTATGACTGCTATATATACTTTTGTTATTTCATTTTGCATTATAAGTTTGCAAAACTCAAAACGTGGAATTCTGTTGCAAACTATCATTCTCAAGCAGTTACTTCATTGAAATACATTGTGCTTATTGTTATTGAGTGAGTTAGTTCATTTGAATTTCTATTATGTCTTGATTCATCATATTCTTCTCTCAATTGTTTGTTATTGTGCTTGTGTATGTGATATTGATCAAACTATTCAATCAATTGTACTGTTCATCGATCATATGGACCAACAATATGGTATCAGAGCCTTAGTGCTCTTGATTTGTTGAGTTTTGGTGGTTTTGGTCAATATCTAGGTTCAATCAATTTTCATCGAATTATCAGCTGTTTTTGGGATGGAAATTGATTGAATTATGCTTGTTCTTCATTGAGGAAGATTCTACAATCATCATATCTCAAATTCATTGAGTTTTGGATGATTTTGGATTGATTTTAAGGTGAAAAAGGGTTTTCAGATCGACGAGCGAAACTACAGTTCTTACAGCGAAACTGCGATCTTCATTCAGCGAAATTATGGTTTATTTTGGATCTGAAGTTGTTTTTTAGAATTTCAGCGAAAGTATCTCTTTGAACGAAAGTTCAGCAGTGTTTTTGATCAAGTATCAAGCGAAAGTGCTGCCGAAACTATATCTGAACGAAAGTTCAAGCTTGTTTCCTGCGAAATTAGCAGCGAAACTAAGCAATTGTTGTCTTTGATTCAAGCGAAAGTGCTGCTGAAATTTCAAGAGAAAGTGTCTGAGTTTGCGAAAGTATTTGTTTTAGCGAAACTATTAAGCAGGCTTACTTTCTCAGCGAAGTTGTTAGCGAATTTACCAGCGAACTTACCAGCGAAATTACCAAACTTTCTGCGAAATTATCATGTCAAAATTAACTACTCTCACACTTGCGGATCTTGAAAGTGTTGCTCCTAATAGACCTCCAAGACTCATTAATGGAGATAATTTTGAAGATTGGAAGAGATGTCTCAAGGCTTTCTTTTTCTATACAGATCATAATCAATGGGAATCGATTATTTCAGGTCCTCATATACCTACGGTTACAGTTGGTGATGTCGTTTCTCAGAATAAAGATCCATCTTCTTATACTGAAAGAGATCTGAAACTGATTGATCGTGATCAAAAAGCATTTGGTGCTCTAACTCTCTGCTTGGCTCCTGACATCTACAATCGTTTTGCAGAGCATAAAAATGCTAAATCACCATTTTAAAAGAAACTCATCCTTCTAATGATTTAATCAAATCAGATACTGATAGTATGTCTGCAGGTTTAGTTGGGAATAACTCTAAGTACATTCGTGAAGACTACGACTATGGACCAACTAGTGGGCTTGGATGCACTAGTTCTAGTACACCTGAAAAATTGCAGTCTGTTTTAGATAATAAGTCTAGTTTAAATTCAGTATTTGTTTCTAGTTCAAATGTAACAGACTTGAATGTCTCATGTTCTCCTGATTGTTCTATTTCATCTTGTAATTCAAATCTTAATAGTGATGATTTTTGTTCTGGTTTTGAATTGAATGAATCTGATGTTTCACCAAAAGAATCTGATGTTTCACATAACACAACTGAGCAACTTAAAACTAATTCTTTTGAAAAGTTCTTTTCTCAACCTATTCCATCTTTTATACCATTAAATATGACATCTTCAGAAAAATGCAGTTCTCCTTCTTCTGAAACTAGTACCAATGGTACGAGTTTTACTGATTTGTCAAAAGAATCAAGCTATGATTTTGTAAAGAATAATTCTGAGTCAAATAAACAAAAACATCATGAGATGTATGAGACATTCAGTGATGTTGATTCTAGTTTGTCTGAATGTGATGAGGAGATTATTATTGATCCTATTTTTACCTCATCACATCATCGATCTAGATTCAAACATCATTGTTTCAGGTGTGGTGAAGAGGATCATCTTATCAAAAATTGCCCTTTGATTGAAAGATCCTCTAATAGAAATTGTTTTGGGAATAAATTGACAAAATTGGTTAATAATTTCTTTCATAAAAAATCAGCTTCTTTGAAAACAAAGGTTGTTCAATCTTGGGTTCCTATTACTCCTGGCTAAATGATTTGTTCATTCATTTCAGGGATCTTCTTCAAAGATTGTAAACAGTCTGTGGCATGTTGATAGCGGATGTTCCAAACACATGACGGGATTAAAGGATTTGTTGACTAATTATCGAATTATCAATGGAGGATATGTGGCATTTGCTGGAGACAAGAAGGGTGGAAAAATGATTGGACAAGGAGAAGTTACTAATGGCTCTCTTACTCTTGAAAAAGTCAACCATGTTCCTGAATTGGCATTTAATCTTCTGAGCGTCTCTCAAATTTGTGATAAAGATATTCCAGTTCTATTTAAATCTGACGAATGTTTATTTTTGAAATCAGAGATAGCTGTTCCAGAAGATTTAATTCTCATGCGTGCTCCAAGGAAACACGATACATATCTTCTTGATATGAATTCTAATGAGTCAAAAGCTACTGCAACTTGTCTTCTTTCAAAAGCATCAACATCTGAGTCACTCTTGTGGCATCGTCGATTGGGCCATGTCAATTTTAAGATAATTAATAAATTAGTAAAGAACAATCTTGTTAGAGGACTTCCTTTAAAAGATTTCTCTGTGTCTGAAAAATGCATGGCATGTGCCAAAGGGAAACAACATAAGAAATCTCATAAGCCTAAACTTTTAAATAGCATATCAAGTCCTCTAGAGTTGTTACATACTGATTTATTTGGGCCAATTAGTGTTAAATCTATTGCTAAAAAATCTTTTTGTCTTGTTGTTACAGATGATTTTTCACGTTATTCATGGGTGAGATTTCTTGCTCACAAAAGTGAAGTTGCTGAGGAATTGCAGAAATTAATCATTTCAATTGAATCAGTCAGTAAGAAAAAAGTTATGGGATTAAGAAGTGACAATGGCACTGAATTTAAAAATCAGATTCTTGACTCATTTTGTGCTCAAAAAGGGATCGTGAGACAATTTAGTGCTGCAAGAACACCCCAGCAGAACGGAGTTGCAGAAAGAAAGAATCGTACTCTTGTGGAAGCTGCTCGTACAATGTTGATAGAATCCTCACTACCTGTCATTTTCTGGGCTGAAGCTGTTAATTGTGCTTCTTATGTTTTAAACAGAGTGCTAATAGTGAAAGATAAAGTGAAGACTCCTTATGAACTTTTTCATAAGAGGAAACCACTAATTGATTTCTTTCGCCCATTTGGATGTTCTTGTACGCTTCTGAATACTCAAGCTCAAAAGACCAAGTTTGGGGCTGTTTCTGATGAATGTTACTTTGTTGGATATTCTTCTTCACAAAAGGCATATCGAGTTTACAACAAAAGAACACGTATTGTTCAAGAGTCATTTTATGTTGATTGGCAAGAATCAAATCCTACTGAAGTTAAATCTGAACCTGCATGGTTCTTTGATTCCGATACTGTGTTCAATTCATTCAATTTGCCAGTTTTCGATGATGATATGTCAAGTCCATGTACTCAAACGAATATTATTCCATCATCTTCATCGTCTGTTTCATCAATTCCACAAGTAACTGATGCTGTTTCAATTGATGTCAGCTCATCGTCTCCGATGCCTGATCATGCACCATTATCTGATTCTTTATCACCTACATCTCTTAACTCACCTGATTCATCACCTGTCATTGATACACCTTCACCTTCATCTACTCTTTCTCCGGCGGTTGATACTCCTTCAACTATCTTTCCTTCTTCTGGAGATTATAAAACTTTGAAAGATCATCCACTTGATAATGTAATTGGATCTGTTTCTGATGGTGTTCGTACTCGAAGTCAATCTGGTCTGATTAATGTTTGTCTTTTCTCATGCTTCATTTCTCAAATTGTTCCTAAGAATGTTCATGCTGCTCTACAAGATCCGTGTTGGGTAGAGTCTATGCAATTGGAACTTCAACAGTTCAGGAAGCTTAAGGTTTGGACTTTAGTTGATTTACCTCCCAACAAGTATCCAATTGGTACAAAATGGGTGTTCAAGAACAAACCAGATGATCGGGGCGTGGTGGTGCGAAACAAATCTAGACTTGTAGTGCAAGGCTTTGCTCAAGAAGAAGGTATTGATTATACAGAAGTCTTTGCTCCAGTTGCTCGTCTTGAAGCAATCCGTATATTTCTTGCTCATGCTGCTCATAAACAATTCAAAGTGTACCAAATGGATGTGAAATGTGCTTTTCTCTATGGCGACATTGATGAAGAGATATATGTGTGTCAACCACCAGGCTTTGAAGATCCTGATTTTCCTGATAAAGTGTATAAACTTGATAAATCTTTGTATGGACTTCATCAAGCACCCAGAATCTGGTATGAGACCCTTACACAATATCTTTTAAGCAATGGTTATTCGCGTGGTACCATTGATATGACCTTATTTAAGAAGGAGGTGAATGGTGAAATGATCTTTGTTCAAGTGTATGTCGATGATATTATTTTTGGATCTACAAACTCTAAGTTGTGTAGAGAGTTTGAAGAAGTGATGAGCCAACGGTTTGAAATGAGCATGATGGGAGAAATGTGCTTCTTTCTTGGCTTGCAAGTTGAACAACAGAAAGAAGGAATTCTTATTCACCAAGAGAAGTACATTAAAGATATTCTGAAGAAATTTAAAATGGATGATGCGTCTACTGAAATGACTCCTTTTACTGCTCAGACGTGTCTCACTCCAGACGAAAATGGAAAACCAGTTGATCCTCATCTTTTTCGATCTATGATTGGCTCTCTCATGTATCTTACTGCAAGTCGTCCTGATATCACTTTTGCTGTTGGTTACTGTGCTAGATATCAGTCGGCTCCAAAGGAATCTCATGAGAAAGCTGTCAAACGAATTTTTCGTTATCTCAAAGGATCATCTCGTCTCGGATTGTGGTATCCATATGGTGGAAATTTTGATTTACATGCTTATTCTGACAGTGATTCCAATGGTTGCAGGTTAAACAGAAAATCTGTGTCTGGAGGATGTCAATATTTGGGTAATTGTCTGGTATCTTGGCAGAGCAAGAAACAAACAACAGTTTCTCTTTCTACAGGGGAAGCTGAATATATTGCTGCATCTAGCTGCTGCTCTCAAGTTCTCTGGATACAACACCAAATGATTGATTATGGAATTAATTTCCTACATACACCTTTATTCTGTGATAATGAGGCTGCCATTGGAATCGCTAAAAATCCTATTCATCATTCTCGCACAAAGCATATTGAAACCCGAATTCATGCGATTCGTGATGCTCAAGAGAAGGGTTTCATTAATATTATTCCGATTGATACCAAAAATCAAAAAGCTGATCTTTTCACAAAAACGTTTGACAAACCTCGTTTTTATGAATTGATTTCTATGCTTGGGTTAATCTCTTTTTAAATTTTTATTTTCTATTTCTTTGATAATAATTTAAAAAAATATATAAAAAAAAAATATAATACATAAAAACAAAAACCAATAAAAATTTTCAGTTACAATTTTTCTATAATTATTGACATATGAAAATAAAAATTTGGGGGAGTAATATCAGTATTTTGAGATCGGATTTAACATGATGAGAAATGATTGTATATTCTCTAAATATTTCTTATTTACATAACCAGTAATTCTATGAGAAATGATAGTAACTGTCTCTAGATTCTGCTTCATAATAAAAAAATATAAGGAAATGGATCAAATTCTTTGACGATATGCTTGATAGACTCAGCCTGATGAATGAAGTAGACAGCAGCTTTATGGTTAAATTAAACTTTATGCTTAAGAATGCCTGGATTTACTCATTCATTTTGGATTGCACAAAAACTGAGTCCTGACAAAAATGGATTGAGAATGAATCTTTCGTTCATTGTGCTTTGTTAGTCATCATTCTCTGCTGTATTATTTTTTGTGTTAAGATGTCTTGTGTCTGTGCTTACCTCCTTTGCTGTACGGAAGTACTGACCTGGAGTGATGATCTCCTCTGCTGTACGGTAGTACTGACCTGGAGCTCTCATCAGCACATGTTCAAATGGTTATCTCCTCTGTTATACGTGAGTATAGATCTGGAGCTCTCACCATTTTGATATAATTATGTCAAATCATCTTATCGATGAATTTCTCTCAGAATGAAATATTTTGTGTATAATCATTTATATACTTTTTCAAAAGTTTGCTTCATGAAGATTGATTCATAATTCAATAAATCCTGAGGTTGGGTGAGGGTTTTTACCAAATGATTGTGGGGTCTTAGCATTCTAAAGCATCTAATCGAACCTTAAATGAATCATAAGCTGTTGTTTGAAAAAGGATAAGGCATGAGTTTAAAGTGGATAATTATATCAGCAATCGTTATTGATTTGTTCTAATTTCTGTGGTTTCTGTGCAGATTGTGATCAGATCTTGTTTTCAGTATGATCTCATGACTGGTAGATGATTTTTAATCATCATTATGTTCTAAAATATTTAGAGAATGTGATCTCTGATTATTTTAGATCTCATTATGTGATGTGCTTCCCTTGAGTATTATTGTTAATAAAAATAAATAAAAAAAAATAATAATAATAAAAAAAAAATAAAATAAAATATATAAAAAATAATAAAATAAAATAATAATAAAAAATAATAAAAATAAATAAAAAATTTTAAAAAAAAATAATAAAAAATAAATAAAAATTTTGGTGCGAAATTATTCTTTCGCTGACTGTTTCGCTAAGCGAAACTGCAACTTCGCTAGGTTATCTTATAAGTTGTTAACCAGTTATCTTTAAGCGAAATTACAGTTTCACTGAGCGAAACTGTAAATTCGCTAGACGAATTTATAGTTTCGCTGCCAGCGAAACTAATGACTATATAAGTCAATTTTGCGAATCTTTCTTCATAACTTCGCAAATCTGGTTCAAAGTCGACAGTTAGGGTTTATAGGCTTCATATACGGCGATATTGATTTGAAATTGGTTTTTGGACCGATTTTGAGTGATATTCTCTTCTGATGTGAGTTTCGAACATGAATTGATCACTTAATCTGAATTACATCTTTGTTCTGTCAAGCAATTTGGATTTGTCGCTTCGGTGGTTTCGCTGTTCGTTCAGCGAAACTACCGAAGTTTCAGCGAAATTGAACGAAAGTTCACTGTCTTTCAGCGAAACTGTAAAGTTATGCTGTCCGAGCGAACTTAACAGTTTCGCCACATCTTATCTAATTTCGCAAAGACTAATTCTTATTTCACAGTTTCGTCTATAATTTCTCATGTCAGCGAAACTAATTGGTAACAGCGAATCTAAATTAATTTTTGGTGAAACTAATTGCGAAACTACTTTGAATCATTCTAATCTTGTCAAAAATACTTTTTGTTCTGCGAAATTAACAAGTTTCTATGAGCGAAACTATAGTTTCGCTCGTCGAAACTGTTTGATTTCCTTGACGAAACTGTCTTTAATTCAGCGAATCAATCATGTCTAAGTGAGCGAAACTATTGTTTCGCTTGCCGAAATTAATTGTTTCTTTTGTTTGTATCTTATTTTTCTTATTTTCAGTATTTCTTATTCAAATTTATTTGTTGATCTTTTCAGATTATTATGGCGAATCTAAAGTTTGACGAGAGGAATAACATTACTGCCATATTAGATGATACTTTGCCTAAAGCGGCCGGATTTCGAGATTGTATTCGATGGCTCCAAAGATCACCTATTGCATATGCTATCTCTCATTCTCCCACTATATATGATCTTTACATTAGAGACTTTTGGAGATCAGCGGAATACAACACCGGAGGAGATGTTCAGAGAATCACAGCTAGAGTACTTGCTCATGATATATCTATTACTGCTGAAGATGTGTCGAGGATTCTTAGACTGGACGATGATACTGGTGATGAGGTTGATATGACAGAATCTGAAGTATTCCAAGCTTTCCGACAAATGGGATATGAGGGACCAGTTTTTGGGTCAAGGAAAGAGATTAAAAAGTCATTTTTATCTAAAGAATGGAGATATATAGCTCACGTGTTTATTATGTGCTTAGATCACCGTAAGGGTGGATCAGATGGACTTAATCTTGACTGGGCCAAAGCAATGGTGATATGTTGCAAAGGAGAGAAGGCAAACATTGCTAGATTGATCTTCGCTTGCATGGCAGAAAATGTGATGGCAGTAAAAAAGGATAAATGGTTGTTATATCCTCGTTTTATTCAGATGATGATTGATGATTTGATTCCTGATGTTCCTAAACACGGTGAAGTTAAGAGATTGGTTCAGATGAACCCTCGGATATTTGCAGATTGCTGTGCTATACGTCATGACTTCAGTGGTAAAATAACCCATCTCTGGGAGAACATGTATCCACCAGAGCGATGGAATTATATCAGACGAGTCGATGAGTCTGAAAACAAAAGAGCTGAGGAAACACGGGTGAAACAAGCTGATGCAGCTAAGAAACGAAAGAGATATGCAAAGGAGAAAGATTATGATTTTGAAGAAGATATAGATACACAAGCTGAAGAGATAAGGGTGGAGAAGGAACGAAGGTCTAAAAAGAGGACTGACTTTGTTGAACCTGAACGGAGATCAAAACATAGACATGAGGGTTTCACAGCTGGGAAGGAAGCAAGTGCTGGTCTTGATGAGGATATGATTCGTGGTCTAAATACTTCATTGGCTAATGAGTTAAGTATGATAAAGACCAAACTGATGAATCAAGAGATTCGGGAACAACAGAAAGATGAGATCTTGGATGGAATGAAAAAGATGTTGATTGATCAGAACAGCTTGATTAAGAAGTTATTTGAAGAGATCTCACAGTTGAAGGCTGCTGCTGGCCTACCCAGTCAACTAACTCAATCTGAGTTAGATGATATGACTGATATATCTAAGTACCCATTCTTGAATGTTGGTACATCATCAAAGGTAGGAGAAGGCACCTCTGGAGCAGCTGACACTGAAACAAGAGAACAAGAGATTCCAAGAGAAGAGGCTGGTAGAAATGATGAAGATGAGATTGTTGAGGCTGAGTTTGTTAATCTCCAGTTTGACTTTGATAAAGATATTTTGGGAGAAGAAGTGATTGTTACAGCTACTCATGAGGAGACATCAGATAAAGGTAAAGGTTTGATTGATGAAGAAGAAGAGGAGGATGAGCAGTTGATTGATTATGATTCTGAGCCGGAATTCTATGAAGTAGATGAAAGACCTCTAGTGTATGTGGCTAAGAAGGGAGAGGATGAGAATGATGTGTTTGAAATGGATAAGAGTGATTGGTTGATAAAAGAGAAGGAGGCTGAAGAACTCACCCCTCTGTTTCAAAATTTGGAGGGTTTGAACAGAAAGGAAGCAGACAAGAAGATAATCAGCTGGTGTTATAATCCTTTCTTAAAGATGTTCTTGATTAAAAGACGAGGAGGCAATATCAGTTACATGCTCAAGAGGAAGGCGTTTAAGACCTTGCCTAAGTGGGATCTGAGACGATTAGCTACATTGCCTTTGATTAATGCTAATTTAAGTGAAAGGGCAGAATTTCTGGAGAAGGAGATTAAAAATGGTCTAAATGATAATTTTGAATCATTTGGTTTTATGAAGGCTGAACGAAAGAGATCCAAGAAAGACAAAGACTGGGAGACAGGGAAAGGGAGAATTGTGCTGAGAGTTAAACCGCCTAAGACTGTGAACAGAGTAAGACTGGCTGATCCTCTTCCTCCTCGTTTACAGGACTTTGAGAAGTGGTTCTATGATAATAACACCGGGGAGGCTGTGATTAGAGTTAAACAAGGAAGAGAATTTAGGGTGTTTGACCCAATGGAGTTATTCAGCTTTTGTGATGAAGATCTTTTGATTCTCTGTGAAAATCATATAAAGGCGGGGGCAGGTGAGGAAACAAGGAAGGAGGCAAGCTTGTTTATGAATGTGGCGAACAAAATAAGGGGAGTTCGGGCAGAGGTGAAAAGTTTGGCTGAAAAGGTGAGAGCACAAGATGATTTGGCTATGGATGTTCAAGACTTAACTAGGCAGTTTGCTGGAGCTAGTGGTCATTCACATGAAGCTGATGAGGCAGGAACTAATCTTGGAGAATCAGTGGCTGAAGCTTCTCAAGACATTGCTGCAGGAGGAATTGAAGACAGATCAACAGCAGCTGAGGAAACGGGAGCTGAAGAGCCGAACGAAGAGCAGTGAAGACAGTGAGGTCCAACCTAGGGGGAGTATTGAAGATCATGATAGGTTGGACTCACTTTAGTATAGATGTTTACTTTTCATTGTAATAGGACTTGTGTTAGTTTCATTTTGTATTTTGATAGTTATTAGTAGTTTTGGCAGTCCAGCGAAACTGTGAGCGAATCTATAGTTTCGCTCACAGTTTGCTGTTTTGGTTTACCCGGCGAACTTATGTTCTGCCGGGCGAAACTATAGTTTCGGCATGACAGTTTCGCTTGTAGCGAAACTGTCAGCGAAACTATGACTGCTATATATACTTTTGTTATTTCATTTTGCATTATAAGTTTGCAAAACTCAAAACGTGGAATTCTGTTGCAAACTATCATTCTCAAGCAGTTACTTCATTGAAATACATTGTGCTTATTGTTATTGAGTGAGTTAGTTCATTTGAATTTCTATTATGTCTTGATTCATCATATTCTTCTCTCAATTGTTTGTTATTGTGCTTGTGTATGTGATATTGATCAAACTATTCAATCAATTGTACTGTTCATCGATCATATGGACCAACATTTTTTCCCAAGTGTTGGGCGTCTTGTTCAAGTCCATGCGCCCAAACAGTTGTCATGTTGCTGAAAATGGTTAAAGTGTTGGGCGTATCTACTTGACCTCATGCGCCTGAACAGTTCCAGACTTTCCAATGTAGTTAGACATATGAATGTGATGGTTTTCACTAAGTTTTAGGTGTTTCAACAGGTTCCCATGCGCCTGAATAGTATTCAAACTTGCAAGCTTCTCAGACGTCTGGTGATGTTGAAAATATTGTAAGTGTGGACGTTTTGTGGGGCTTATGTGCCTAAACAGTTCTAATGTGAACTGTAGGTTCATGAAAAATACCAAGTGTAGGCTTTTTTGTCTAAGTCATGCACCTGAAGAGTTCCCAAGCGCCTGAACAGTGCTCATGCATATGAAGTTTTATTATGAAATGTGGCTAAGTATGCAATGCGTCTAAGGCTCATGTGTTTTAACAGTAGTCATACGCCTTTACAGTTGTCATGAGCCTAAGGCTTTTGACACTTATATATATATTCAACACTTGGTAGTTTTCATCATTTTCACACACTCAAGCTCTTTGTTACACTCATTCACTCATCATTTGATTGTTACCTGTTAATCCGTGTGATATATAGGTATAGGTAATGAATCTAAACATAATTTTGATCTTATAACTTTAGATTTCATCACATGATTCAGTATTTGATTGGGCGTTTGATCTCTATTGAGGCCTTCGAACCTAGGGGTTTAGAAACTTGTAATCTGCGCGATTTAAATGTGTTATGATAATTAAAACCGAACATTAATTATTGTTTTATAACATGTTTTCAAACAGATTGTGATAATCAAACCCAATTTCATCATCATCTAGTCTTGATGATCCAGTGTTCATCAGCCGGTTCATAAGAACAAGAACCGAACAGTCATTTCAAATATTTTTATCAAAATTGGTGTGTTAATTATCATAATTCACATATTCAACTGATAATGAGAAGATTTTACTTGATTTAGATACTTTAATTATTCAAAACATAAACTTGAATGTGCTCTGCTAATTGTAGAGTATGTTCAACACTTAGAAATTGTAAGTGTAAATTGATTAAGTTTTAAAACTTAAAATTTTCTAACTCAATTGAAATTAAATCAATGTTCATGTTTCATGGTGTACTACTTGGTTTAATCTCAAATGTTCTAATTCAATTTTGTAAACCAGTGCATGCTCTATTCATATAATGGGTTGTACAAAACACTTAGAAAAGTTTTTAAGTGTTATTGGTTCAAAATAAATGACATAAAATGTAATTGAAATCATTTTAATTCAAATGTACTTAATAGTTTGTTCAATGTTAACAAATGGTAGATCTTATGTTTGAGCCTAAGCATAATGTAACATCCTTTTTAAATGAGGATGTTCATGAAGCGATTGGTTACGAAGAAATGATCAGATTTCTGTTGAGAACGAAGTATGTGTATGCCATGTGTGATCAAGCAGTTATATATGCTCGTCTTATAAAAATATTTTGGAGAACTCCAGAAACTGCTAGAGATGATGCAGGAAGGAAAGTTAACAAAGGTTTTACCACCGATTACTGTATGATCTAGGTTTGTGAGAAGTCATTTAGAAAAGCTCTAAGGCGGGGTGATAATGATCCTCAAGATCTGGCTGAACTTACATTTGATGAGTCCAGAGATACATTTATGGCTATGGGACATCCAGATTGATCCAAATGATTTGATTGAAGAAGTTCCTCAAGGACTGTCCGAGTCTGAATCTTAGGATGATGATGAAAATAATGAGGATGATGAAGTGGATGAAATTGAATCTGAGAATGTAGAAAGTTCTTCTTCAAGTGATGATAATGATGATGATGATAATGTTGGAGGAAATGAAGTTGAAGTTGATAAAGAAGGTGATAAGGAGATTGATACTGAGGAAACAAAATCTGATACTCTGAATGAAGATGTTAATGATGTTGATGATGCAAATGATGTAAATAAAGATGTTGATGGAGTAAATGAGCAACAAAATATGGAGTTTGAATTTCTTGATATTGATGTAAATGATCCACTAGTACAAGGTAGATCCCTTGTTGTAAAATCACCACATCCGATAGCATAAGAGAATGTGATTGCCGAGGAGTCTTCCCTCGAGATCATTAAGTCCGTTGCGGGTTCACCTATTCATATGTCAGATGAAGGTGGAAGTGCGGCATAAAATGTTACAGTCCATTTTGAGAACTTGAACATTTAGTAGATCATAGAATCTTTAAAAGAAAAGAATATTAATCAGCTTAAGATGATTGAGAAGCTGAAAGATGAAAATGATCAATTGAAAGCAAAATAATTAAATAAAGACTTGAAGATTGTAGAGTTTGAAGAAATTCAAGAGATTAATTTAAAGAAATTTGAAGTGTTGCTCAGAAATTTTGACTTGTTGGATGAAAAATTCAAAAAGTTGAATGAAGAGTATTATAAGTTGAAGAAGAGCATGAGATTATGAAAGATAACTTAAAATCTCAATCTACTCAATCACAAGACCTTGAACCCTTACCATCAGAAAAAGAGGTTGCACCATAAGTTCAATCTATTAAAGTTGAAAAATTATCAGAGACTTGTCAAAAGAAAAATAAAGATAGATGAATCTAATTTTCAATCATTGGCAGAATCATCCTCAAACCCTCCATAAATATGCAGAAAATTGTTTCTGAAACTTGAATGTAGATAATCAATTAATTCAAGAAATTTATGAAGCAGATGTATAAGAGAAAATTGGAGCATTGGATGATTTAGATCCAGAGTTCTCAAATGCTTGGTATGATGAGGTATTGGAAGAAAAAGACATCGCTGAAGCTGCAGATTCTCCTATTGAAGCTGTTAATGAAGACATCCATGTTGACGTTGAGGACATACATAACTATGTGGTCCAGAAGAAGTACAATTGTGTATTCTTGGATGGTCTTACGGTCTCTCAATCCAATAAGGAGTATGAAAAATGTGTGATAGAAGAGACAACAGCTCCAGTCAATCCAAATGAAATATTTGTTGAACATGGAGAATGGGTTCCATTGCAAGAAAGTATCAAGATTGAAGATCTCCCAACATCGGAACTTCACCATCCAGATCCTGACAACATGAGTAACCTTGAGCTTAGATTATGGTTATAATAAAAAATTTATCCAAGGAAAAGATTGAACAGGCTGCAATCCACTTCTCTAAAGAATTTGGTTAGAAGTTTCAAGAAACAGAGAAGCAGAATAACAAGAGATTGTGTTGGACGTGGACAATCCACAGTATCTAGAGATTACCAAACGAACTCAAATTTTAAAGCCTCAAGAGATAAAGGCAATGGAATTAGTAAAAAAGGGGTCATGGAAAAGGAAAGAACTAATTGATATGTTTCCTGAGATTAAGAAGCAAGCATATAAAGTCTCAGTTCAACAAAAACAATTATGGAACAAAGCAAGATCTGCAGGTGACATAGTCAGAAATGTCTTATAGAAAGGACAATCTATATATAAGTTACTCAACGTAATTATTGTGCCTGATAATACAAAGGAGGTTAAGATAATCGCCTGGAAATACGATGAGATCTTTGATGCTTTTCTGATTAAACGTGTAAATGCAATTTGTGATGTTTATCACTTTTACACGAGCATCATCGCCTTGCTGGTACAAGATCTAAAGGAGTTGAACAAATTTCCTCTGATTAATCCGTCCAAGGTAGCTAGAGGTGAAGACTTTGTCAAACTTCTCAATCGTTGTATTACCAGGATGGATACTTATCTAAAACTCGATGTGATCAAGAAGATAAAGAATATTTCAAGTCCAAAATTTGAAGAGCAAACGGAAGGTGGCTGATAATACAGAGGAAAAAGAACAATTCCTTGATGCGTATAGTGGCCAGTATTTAGAGAAAGTCACTAATCAAGGCCTAAAAGTGATTGATGGTACACAAACCTCGAAGCCAATTTTGAGGTGGTTCTATCACGAAGACTCATTTTAATTGAAGTTAGTTGGTAATTTGGATGATTGGGACCAAGATATCATATCCTTATTTGGAGTTTTTGAGCTGAAGCTTCTTTACCCAAGTTATATATTTTTCTTGTCCAACAAAAAGTTTGAGCATGTTGCTTCAAAATTTGCTGATAATGATATAAAATACTTTATGACGATCATTTAGGTAATGGATGCTGCTATAGAGCGAATTACTTTGTGGAAAGCTCTAGCATTTGCAAATATCGTGAAGAAGGATATAAAGAACATCGAATTTATGAGGATATCCAGCAAAGGAGTGTTAGAAGTTCACCCTCACGATCATCCAAAACCATTTGAATTGTATGCTAACTTTGACATTGCAAGTCTATCAAAAGAAACTCTGGAAGCAATAGACAAAATAAAGATCAAAACTAACGAGTCAAATACTGAGCAAGCCATCCTTGCCAAGAAGTTCAAGTCTGCAATCAAGAAAGCTTTGCGAGAGTTGGAACTCTACAAAGAAAAGCCAGTGCATAAGATCAAAGAAGAACCAGTAGAGTTCCATATGGACTGAAGACAATGCCAATCTTAGGGGGAGTATTGTTAGAGCCC
The DNA here is from genome assembly GCA_025215565.1 of Flaveria ramosissima. NCBI lineage: Eukaryota > Viridiplantae > Streptophyta > Magnoliopsida > Asterales > Asteraceae > Flaveria > Flaveria ramosissima. The sequence goes on from CM046039.1 coordinate 66,355,748, forward strand.
TTAGAAAATTAACATTTGTCTTTTGCATTTTGTCATGGTCTAGGGACTTGTTTTGTAAATATATGTTCCTTGTTTTCTTTTGATGGTATAAATAGCATACTTTACGTATTTTGTATGGGGTGAGAGGACTATCGTAATTCACCCATACACTTTGTATCCATAGCTTTTGCTACCAATGAGATCTAAGAATTTTTTGAAGTAATTGCTTGTGTTTTGATTTCATTGTGTTTGTATTGATCATTGTATTACGATATGATCACAGATTATTCCATTTGAACCTGTCACATTCAGAACTTCTTCAAACTGATAACACCTTCACATTGCATTTTGATTAATTAATTTCAAGTCAGCAAGCTTGAAAGCTGAGAGATTCTTCATTGAAAGAAAGAACAAGTCAAAGTCTTTCTTTCTGTCTAAGCTGAAAGTTCTGAATCTCAGCCTTTGTAAACTTAAAGAAGATATTCACTTTAATATTAGAATATGAAGGAATGACAGGCACGTATAAAAACATGGCTTCCATTCTGAGGATAATGTTTGAAAATAAGGTTGAACAAGCAAGAAGACAAAGAAGATGTTTTTCATGTGACTCCTTTGAGCATTAATGACTCAATTACACATTGGAGCTATAATATGAACACTTTCTATCTAACTTATGCTAGTGTTGGCAAAGTCAAAATTAAAGGATATGATCTCTTTAGACTATCTCGACACAAGATGAATGACTTGGTCAATCTACTACTTGAAAACCCCTCAAGAGATAAAAGATGATACATGTATGAACTGTTGCTAATCAGGGTGCTAGAAGGGTAAAGATAGAGTTTTGGTAGCATCATCCTAGGGGAATTTGTGTATCTACAAAGAGGATGAAGCTGCCAAAAACTTAAGAATTTAGCACTGGCTGCAAACTGTCGAATTCTGCCAAGTGCTGAATCAACTACCAAATCACATATGCTTAATAACTGCAGATTAGCATATGCTGAACAACTATTGATCAGCACTTGATTGATAAGCTATAGACCGAACGCTATTGATCAGCACTGAACTCCACGAGCTGCTGATTAACTGTTACACAAGACAAAACTGTCTGTACCAATGGTTGTTGTGTTCAGTCTTTTAAAGACAACATAGTACCGAACCTGCCTTACTATGATATGCCGATTGCCTGTCTTGCTGTACATTCTTAACATAGAATAGTTTATTCTCGTTATTTAGATTTCATAGTATAAGGTCCTCATAATTGTTTCGTAGAGGCAAGCTTATTTAAAGTCTTTGTACTTAGTTTTGATTAATCAAGTGAATAATTTGAAAGAATAACTTGTGCATTATTATTACTCAAAGTATTTATGGCTTCTAGTAAATTGTGAAATTATTTCGCATTTGTTAACTTCTAATAAAATTAAAAAGTTTTGTTAATCTATAACCCCGATCCAAGATAGTGTTTTAAGTTAGGCAGACCTGCATATTATTTAGTTATCACTGATAAAAAATTTTTCCAGATTCACTTGGGTTTTTTAACATCTAAGGATAAAACTCCACATTTCTTGATCAGGTTCATGAAGCTTGTGGAAGACAAACCGATAAAAAGACAAAGTGCAATTGAAGTAACAAAGAAACTGAAATTTTGCTATACATTTTAAATAAGTTCTATGATTCAAAGGGGGTAGCTACACAATTGAGTGTTGCAGGAACTCCACAGCAAAAGAGTTTCTAATAATAGAAATCGAACATTGATTGAAGCAACTCGAAAAATGATATCTGTTGTAAAATTCTAATCTTTTTTTTGGGTAAAAGCTATCAATACCGCTTATTATGTTCAGAATCATGTCTTGATAAACAAACAACAAAATATGACTCGTTATGAGATTTTCTTTAAACATAAACCTAAAGTCAAATATTTTAAGGCATTTGGTTTTGTTGTACATTGTTACATACAACCTGTTTGAAATCTAAATTTTATGCAAAAGCTGATGATTGTTATTTTGTTGGTTATTCAGCTAACAAAGTTGCATATAGGCTTTTTAATAAAAAAACCAAACAATTAATAGGTCATTTAATACAGATTGCCATGAATCTAACAAAATTGATGTTGAAAATGCTCCTAATTGGGTATATGATTATGTTGCATTATTCAATACTTTGACACGATCTTCTCATGTTCCTACAGATATAAACCCTTCAACATCAACAATTAATGATGTATTTTCTGATGAATGATGTCATTCTGTATCTCAAAATCAAGTAATTTCTTCAACTATTTCAACTATTCAACCTTTTAATCTAATTCTAGATTGGGTACTTGAATCAGATAATGCTCTTTCACACATGCTTAATTTATGTCCTAACAAGAATGGTGTTCAACAAGATTCATAATCTTCAGACATAACAACTAAATCTACTCAAGATATCTATAGGTCTGGTTATGGTTATGGAACAGTTTCACAGTTGGAGAACACTTACTAGATCAAATATGGAACCATCAAAGAAACAAAGAACTAACAAGTAAAGAACTCAAGAACATAGGTATTGGTTTTCTAGGATATTAAATATTGTTCTCAAGTAATCTTACAAGTGTTAGAATGCTTAGTCTAAAGAGTGGTTACATGAGATACTTTATACTACAACCTATAGAAAGCCAGCTGGACACTAATCTAGAAAGCATGATGGATTTAGAGTTAAAAGATAGATTGACTTTTGACTAGTGACTATGGCATGCCATAGCTAATATCCTAATATATTACAAAAAAGATAAAAATACAAGAGTGGAAAGTTATAGACACAGACACAATTATCTACAATTGACAAAAGTATGGAGATAATCACCAACTTGTATAAGTTTGTGAGTCTTCAGAGCTCGTAGCGGAAAGTTGTTCAACCTTTTTCAAAAGTTTTTTAGGGACACATGTTCAAAGTCTTCAGAAGAAATCAGTCATCAAGCGTTGAAATACTTTGTCTTCAATCTTCGGAAGATTTTTTGTCTTTTCCTTCAAAAGATTTTACACTCATTGAATTTTCTTTGTGCATGATCAAATCTTGTGAAGTAACTTCGTTGTGCGTCAGTTGCATGATGAGAGATCTTTGCTTAGCATTAGCCCCTAAGATAACTCTTACAAACTCCCCCTAGGCAGATGGCATCAAAACTTAAAGATTACTATCAGTCTTGATCTTCTACTTATGCATACATCATCAGATGCAAAGCCATTACTCTTTTTATCAGTTCATCTGGATTCCTTAAGATCTCATAGTATCTCTTGATGTCCAAAAGATCATGAGTAGGGAGGTCAAGTATATTCTACAAGAAGATTACTTGAGGACCTCCTTGATCTATTGTGATATACCAACTGTTTGGGTTTGGAGAGTACACCCAAGAAAAGATGGGTCTCTTAGTAGCAAGAAGCTTTACTTGTAGTGGAGTTTGTTGAGGAGCCTCTTTTGGCACCCTCAGGATGTTCTGACTCATCCTAAGGTGCAGAGGTGGATTCCTTCGACTTCTATTTCTTCTATTACTTTAAGTCCCTTCTAATGTCCACCTCTTCCACTTTTTGTACTTTAACTGAGAAGGTTGATCTTTATTAACTTGTCTTCCTTCTTTATCATTTTTAGTTTGGTCCTTCCCTTTTATAGGTTCAAAAGAAGGTTCAGGACTCTTGTTGTGGGTCCAAAGATGAAGCTACTTATGGATCAAAACTAGATCCAAATTGTGTTGTCTGTTGGGGTTCAACCTTGACCTCAGCTTTATGTGCATGTTGACATGGTAGAGAATGCAAGTCTTAAGGCTCACCGTTCTTAATCTTATGCTTGATCACCCTTATGTGCTCATCCATTATGGATAGAGACATGGGACCAAGTCTCTTTCCAAAGAACCCATATATCTTTAAGAAGTTCAACGTTTTTTGTCTATCCATAGACTTTTTCTTATTAGCTTTGATGGTGGCTTTTGATTTTGCAGCTTCCTCCCTCATCTTCCTCTTAGCAGCTTTTCTCTCTTTGATGATTTCTTGTTCCAGGTGCTTGAGATATTCAAACTCTATGTACGCATAAGATAGAGGGAATAAAGCTGAAGCCTGATAGAGACATATGGCACTCAAGTAGGTTATCATCTTTTGTATGTCATGTTCTCTACCTACTTGAGTTTCTTCCTCAATAGCCATAGACTCTACTTCATGCCTTTCTTGATCTAGGGAGAGGACAAGGGCTTTGTATAATCTTCTTTTCTTTCTATCTTTTTTTGATATTAAGGAGCAAAGTAGCATCCTCAGCCTACTTCCTCTCTGGGTACCCTTAACTCATCTTCCTGAGTATATGGCCTAGGGGTAGCCCTGATTGCAGCCTGTATGAAGCTGGGGGTCTCTTGCAGTCTTTCTTCCCTTGCCTTCCTCTACCTCTCCTTCTTCTCCTCCTCAACCTCCTTTGAGGTTAAGACCTTCTGTTCCTCTTTCAAGCACTGGCCTGTATGACTCAGGGAGGAGAGAGCTTTTGCTTTCTTGAACTTGTTCTGTACTTGAGCTCTGACTAGGGAGAGTCTATGAGAGACCTTCACCAGCTAATGTCTCACTATTAGTGCTGAAGGAGTTGTAGTCTTAAGGTTCACATGTTCTACAGCTGGTCCTTCAACTGAGATTTCCCCTTTGAAGCTAATCTTAGGGTCTGCCTAAGTGTCTAGTTGACCAACTATTTTCCCTACTAGCCTCTATCTATATAAACTGGTTCTTCTCTTGAACTCCTTAGACACCCTCAGTTGTATCCTCTCAGCTAACCTGTCAGCCTGTCTATTTTGGCGATTGACAAGTGGCAGGTCAAATAGAGGAAAGATTTCATAGAATCTCAAGGTATGGAAGTTGAAAACTCATTGTTGACCCTGATATCTAGAAAGAACTAGGTTTCTTCTATTAGTGTCATACCTCCATCCTACTATTAGATTGTCTACAGGGTGGGATGGAGGTGATATAGCCCTTGTTATAATACCCTCCTCAAATAAACTTTGAACTGTGGCATTCATACTGATATAGGCTTAAGGAGGTTGTGGAGTCTAGACAATTGCAAGTGATCGGTGGTGAATTCTCAATGTCCATACTTTAGGCACTACTCCCAAGCTCAATGGCTGTGGTGACTTTCTCCCCTTTTTGGCAGCATCAACTACTTTCACATGTGAGCTGGAGATTAGGTCCAACACATCTACAGGTTCTTGTGGACTTGGTTTAGCATGCTTGGCAGGCCTCTAAGCTAACTTGCCCTTGAGATTGGTGATCTCTAGTTGCTTATTAAGTACCTGCCTTTGTGAGGTAGCCACCTATGATTCTAGGTGACTAACCTTAGAGACTAGATACATGCACGTTTTTGTCCATTTGTGCACCCTTAGTCACATACTCCCCTCATCTTCATTGGAAGAATCATGGGGGATGAGAGTACATGACCAAAGTCATGTCCCTCTTCATCAAATATTGTTTCTTGGTCTTTATATTTTCCTTGTTCAATGACAGCTTCATAAGAAGTGCCAAGGAGCTGGCTTGCCTTGGTTGAGGTCTTAAAGATGTAATCACTTGTATTAGTGAGAGCATTTTCCTTATGGACCTATTGAACTTGTTTAGAGAGGTTCACCTTAGTCATGGGTGGATGATGTGGGCTAGATATGGAATTAGCATGAACACTCATCTCTCCTCGAGAAGGGGAGGAGAAGGGAGACTGATGGTACTTACTCAATCCCATATCCTTATCATCATAGAATTCTATGTTGGGGATTGGGTGTTAAGGTCCAAAGGCTAGGGATGGTAGCTTTCCCCAAAGGTTGTTCATATGAGTTAAGACTTAGAATGAAGGCTTGGAGATGGGGTAATGAGCTCATCAGGCTGATCATGAGGAACCTCAACACTGATCATCGAAGGAATGGGAGTGGTCTGCTCCTTAGGGGAAGTTAGAGCTTTTGGTTCTACTTCCTCATGTATGGGAGAGGTTATGGGTGCCTACTCAATCTGAATAGACTGAGAAGGGGTTCACAGCGTGTTGAAGATGACGAAGGTATGGGTTCAACATTGGCTGGGACTGCCAAGTTGTCACCTTGAAGAAGGAGCACTAAAATTTTTAGGACAAGGGCTGTGTCTACCCCGAAAAAACCAATAGTGGTTTTACTCATTATCTTAAAGATGTCAGGCTTCATCTGTCCCAATTTAAGAACATTACCTGTTCCCTTCAACTATGAGCCCAGTTCACAGTTGTGAATACCTGAAATCCCTAGGACAATTCCATGGACTATACCGGAAAAGTATTCGAAAACTTGATCCCATTCTCCATGCTTGTTTGTTAAAGAGTGGATGATAACATGGAGGTGGTACTTTCAATGAGAGGAGACCTTCCCTTTCCTGAAGGTCTTGACAGAGAAGTCACCTTCATAGCCCATTTGGAGGAATGATCCGTTAACTGCCTCTTTGGAAAAGGACAACTCATATTCTTAATCATATAGCCTCAGATGCTGGTTGATGGTGGCTAGAGTGATAAACAGTTTCCTCCCCTGCACTGTGGCAGATAGTGCCTTCTTACCATCCATAATGACCTCTTAGCAGGTCCTCCAATACTCAAGCAGTTAATCTTTATAAAGTGGAGGATCTATGGTATGGGCGGTAAGGTAAGATGAGTGAGAAAGAAAGAGGCAAACGTTTGAGAAACCTGGGTATTTCTCAGCCGATAATAGAGCAACCTGGTTTTGTTGCCTGTGAAGGTGCATGACAAAGGCTGGCTGGTTTTGGGGTTTAGGGTTGGCCATTTATTAAAGCTTTTGTGAGAGAGAGTGGAAGAACAACAAGGGTTTGTGGGAAATTTAGGGCTAGAATATTGTAGATGAAGAGGAAAAACAAAGAGGGAGATCCATTATAAAGACTATTTATATTCTTGGATGTGAGAAAAAGTTATTGCAAAAGATAAACTTTGAAATCCGGATGTCGGTCCACCTCTGAAAAAGTGCCCAAAAAGGTAGTTATCTTGAAAATTGAAAATCTTCCGAAGGTAATTTGCCTTTGGAAGTTTAAAGAAAGCTTCTGAAGAAAAATTTACTTCAGAATATATTCATTAGCATTGGAAGAATTACTTCGAAAGAAAATATACTTCGAGTACTTTGCTTTTGATACAGATTTGGTTTCGGAAGATATTAAGGTTCAGAAGTTTTACTTAAACAGTAAATAAAACTTCAAAGACTAAATTGCTTTTGAAAGAAAATTGTACTTCAAAACATATAAGTACTTAAAAACACATTTAAGCTACGGAAGATATATTAGAATTTCTTTCAATGCTATATCCCTTTGTAAGTAGTTATTAGTTTTTGTAAGGATTCCTATAAGTCTAATGCAGCCAAAACATCCAAAGTCTCTCTGCATGCCTGCAATGAAGTACAGAAGTAGAAATGCTTCAAAAGTTTTACACCATGCACTAAAAAATATTCTAAGTGTAAAATCTTCCGAAGCCAAGACCAACATCTTTCGAAGCCAAAAGTGAAGTCTTCCAAAGCTTCAAAGACAAAGTCTTCCAAAGTCAAAGAGTGAAGATAGATTTCTTTCGAAGACTTTTATGTACATGCTTTTATCTGATGTACTTTACCATAAAACTGGACCACCTTTCTGCTACAACTCTGTTCAGTCACCAACTTACATGAGTTGGTGAAAAGGTCCATGCTTTTTGTAACTGTACATTGAGGTCCTGAGTCTGAGCTTTCTGCTTTATGTACTTTTATCCTTTTTGTAATATATTAGGATGTGAGCTATGGCATGTCATAGTCACTAGTCAAAAGGCATTCTGCCTTTTGACTCTACATTTGATTTTGTAGTTGTCTAGTCTTATGTATCTAGTTGGCCTTCAAAGTATGGTCGGCTGTAGGATGTAGTATAAAGTATCTCAAGTACTTGTAACTTTCTTTCTATGTTTTGTAATACTTGTAAAAGAACTTGAGAAGCAATATACAACATTCTTGAAAACCATACACTTGTGTTGTTTGCTATCTTGTTCTGTCTCACATTTTACTAGTGTTCTTAGTATCTTTCTTATAAGTTACCTATTCCCTATTTGATCTGTTAAGTGTTCTAAAGAACTCTCCTCATTGTGTTGTTGTGTTGTAAGTGCATAACCTTAAACGGTCTTGCATTTGGTATCAGAGCATTCCAGGCTCTTGATTATAAGATCTCACCATATTAAGATCTCTCACACACACAAAATACTTAACAACTCAAATGGCAGCTATTACTGAAGCTGATATGGAAACTGGAACTATGACAAAGTCTCCACTGATCACTCCTGAAGACTTTGATACTTGGTGTCAAAGAATGGAAGGCTTTATCAAGTCTCAAGACTCTAGGATGTGGGACTCTGTTGTTCAAGGACATTACATACCAAGCACCCCTTTAGCTGTTGGTGGTCGTATGATTCCAAAGGCTGGGGCTGACTATTCTGATGAAGATAGAAAAAGAATAGAGATTGATCAGAAAGCCATGACAGCCCTTCAAACTGCTCTTCCAAACTCCATCTACAGAGGCTTCAATAAGTGCAAAACTACCAAGCAACTATGGGAAGCACTAAAGCTTATGTAAGAAGGGTCCAATGAAGCTAAGGAGAATAAGAAAGTTCTCTTGAAGCAGTAGTTTGAAAAATTCACCTTCAAAGTAGGTGAAACCATGACTCAACAATACTTCAGGTATGTTGAAACTATGGATACTCTAATGGATGTTGGAGTAACTCTTGAGAACAGAGACATTGTGAGGAAATTCATGTCCTCTCTTCCTAGACAATGGACACATTACTTTGTTGTTATCAAGAGGACTGAGAACCTTAAGACCATTACTCTTACAGAGTTGTATGGTATTCTCAGAGGATAACAGATGGAGATGAACATGCAAAACTTATCTGATAACTCCAGCAATCAACTGAGATCTGCCCTCCATGTGGTTGAAAGGGAAAGCATTAAACCTCAACATCATCTTATATGCTACCCTGACAACTCACAAAAGGGTCCTTTCATCACCTTTCCAGAGACTCGAAGAGAAAGCTACACTCACAAAAGAAAATGATTATAAACTAAAGATAGAGGACTTAGAAAAATCCATTTCAACTCTTAAACATGAGCACACCAACTACAGGACTCAGATCAAAGACCTCATAACTAAGCTGGCTGAATCCTAGGCTGAGCTTGTGATCAACAAAGCTAGGGCAGAAAAATGTGTTCTTGAAGAAGAGACCTTCAAGAACATAATATCCTCATCCTTGCATGCAGAAGTTTGTTATCAAAATAAGCAGGGACTGGAATCTAGTGAGATAGCTCATCCACACACAATCTTGTCAATAAGATCTCATAGGTGTGGAACTTGTGAAGATGAGCTTTCCCTCATAGACCCCTTGACTGAAGAGGAGATGGTGAAGAATGGCAAAGAGAAGACTGAAGAAGAGCATTCTAAGAAGGGTCACCATCCCTCTAAGGAGAGTAAGGTTGTTGGGATGACCAAGTCCAAGAGAAAGAACTTGATCAGGAAGGCCAAGAGAAAGTCTAAGAAGACTCAAGAGATCAAGGCCACCTTCAACTCTACACAATAATAAGTCTTTATCTCTGCAGGATTTAAAGTTGTTAAGGCTGAAGAAACAAACTTGAACTCTAATAATAAGAGTTCTAGTTCTTGTCCAATCATCCCATCAACAAGAAGAAGGCTGATCAGTTGTGCACCACTGCTGTACAACCTGAACCATCCAGCTCCAAAGCTAGTTTTATCCCCACATGAATTGCCATAGCATCTGCAAATATGAAGATGGAGAAGGAAAGTGATCAAGTTCAGCCTTGTTCACATAAGAAGACTCCTAGAAGGAAGAAAATGGATTGTGTCATGTGTGGGTGTACTCTCATCTTGCTAAAGATTGTGTTTACAATCCAAAGAGTACTCTTCACATGACCAAGAAAGAAACTTCTAAAGTTTGGAGAAGAAGAAGCAAGCTTCGAAAGGAAAATCTTTTTCCTTCGGAAGTTCTAAAATGAAGAAGAAGACAAGTGGAAACTTTCCTTAGGAAGAAAATTTGGTCTCGGAAGAAAGGAATACTTCCGAATCACAGAAGCCTGCTGCAGTGAAAGCAAGTTCTTCCGAAGGTCTAGTCATCAAAACTTCCAAAGTCAACAAAACTTCCGAAGTGTTGAAGGTCAAGTCTAAGCTTCCAAAGGTGGTGTGGAAGACAAAGAAAGACCAAGTGGTTGAAAGTTCTTAATTAACATCAGCAAATGATCCTCAAAACATGACTATAGGATCAATTACCATTGCATTGTATTCAACTTTTTTTTATGAGCCCAAGACCAATGAGGCTTGGGTTTCTAAATGTAACTAACATCTCTTTTGTGCAGGAACAGCTCAAGACAAACAGAAATGTATGGATCATTGACAGTGGTTGTTCCAGGCACATGACAGGTAATAGGTCAATACTCCAAAAGTTTGAAAGAATTGACGGAGGACTAGTTGCTTTTGGAGGAGATGCAGGAGGTTACATTACAGGAAGGGGCAGGGTCACAAATGGTAAGCTCGGTATTGAGAAGGTTAACTTTGTCAAGGAGCTTGGGTACAATCTTTTGAGTGTATCCCAATTTTGTGACAGAGTCATAATATTCTCTTTACTGAGCATGAGTGCATTATTCTCAGGCCCGGGGTGGTCATTCCTCAAGAGCATATCCTGCTCAGAGCCCGCGGGAAATGGAATATGTACAAGATGGATTTGCAAGAAACATCTCCCTCAGGAGAAGTTTCATGCTTTCTATCTAAAGCAAATAGTGATGAGTCTTTCCTCTGGCATAAAACAATGTGCCATGTAAACTTTAAAAACATGAATAAATTAATTTAGAATGATTTGGTAACTAGAATGCCAAAGAAAGAGTTTACAAGTGATGACCACTGTGTTGCATGCCTCAAGGGGAAGCAACACAAGGTATCTCACAAGCCAAAGGAAAGAAACTCTATTACTACTCCCCTACACTTATTACATATGGATCTCTTTGGCCCTACCAGTGTAATGAGTCTAGGAAGGACCTCTTATTGTTTGGTGATCACAAATTACTTTACAAGATTCACTTGGGTCTTCTTTCTTACAACTAAGGATGAGACTCCTGAGATTCTGAAAAATTTCATCTTAAAGATTGAGAACCAATATGATCACAAGGTCAAAACCATAAGATGTGATCAAGGACTGAATTTAAGAACCAAATCCTTGATACATTTTGTGATGAAAAATGTATTATAAGACAATATAGTGCTCCGAGGACTCCTTAGCAAAATGGTGTTGCTGAAAGGAGAAACAGGACACTAATTGAAGCTGCCAGAACTATGTTGTCTGACTCTAAACTGCTCACCACCTTCTGGGCAGAGGCAGTGAACACTGCTTGCTATATGCAAAATAGATTTTTAGAAGTTAAGACACATGGTAAGACTCCTATGAACTTTGGCACAAGAGAAAACCTTTTATTCGTTTTCTCAAGTCATTTGGATGTCCTTGCACCATCTTGAATACCAAATATCAAATTGCCAAGTTTGCTGAGGAATCAGATGATTGACATTTTATTGGATACTCCTCTCAAGCTAAGGCTTATAAAGTATACAATCTCAGACCTAGAGTAGTTGAGGAGTCAGCTAATGTGACTTTCAATGAGCACACTCCAGTGTGAAAGGTTCTGGTCCTTATTGGCTATTTGATCTTGATTTAGTTACCAACTGTTTTAACAAATCTTGTGAGCATGTTTCAGGATCCACAGATATACTACTGACAGGTGATCCTGACCCAAGATTTGAGCTGAGAAGACCTTCAAGCTACACAACTTCAGCTCCATTGGTAACTAATCCTGCAAATGAAGTTTCTACCAACACATCAATAACAAATCCTGCTGATACTTCTGGGGTGCCTTCAAATTCTAGCTTAGAGGCACAAACTCAGATGAAGGAGCTTCAAATATAGGAGAAAATGGTGGTGGTGAAAGTGATCAAGAATTCCTTGATGCTGACAACCACTCCATTGAAGACAACATCAATGATGTCAGACCCTCATTGGATCAAGTCAATCTTGATAAGTGTGCTGATGTGGAGGGTGAATCCTTAATGCTAGATCAAAATTTTTCTAATTTAGATCTGTCCAAGCAACTTGCTGTGATCGCTCAGCTAAGGATAAGTCTCACTCTACCACAAACATCATTGGAGATGTTGATTCAGGGGTAAGAACAAGAGGACAAACCCATGATCCAAATGTTTGTCTTCACTCTTGTTTCTTGTCCCAGATAGAGCCAAAGAAGATTGATGAGGCTCTAAAGGATGGAAGTTGGGTTAAAGCTATGCAAGAGGACCTGCTTCAATTCAAAAGGCAAAAGGTTTGGACCTTATGTCCTCTTCCTCAAGGGAAGACTACCACAGGAACCAAATGGGTATTCAGGAATAAGAAAGATGATAAAGGACTTGTCATCAAGAACAAGGCAAGACTAGTTGTTCAAGGGTATACTCAAGAAGAAGGAATTGACTACACAGATGTTTTTGCTCTTGTAGCAAGACTTGAAGCTGTCAAGATATTCCTAGCTTTTGCTTCATCCAAGAACTTCAAGGTCTACCACCTTGATGTCAAGTGTGCTTTTCTCTATGGGGTGATTGATGAAGAGGTGTATGTCAGACAACCACCTGGGTTTGCAGACACTGATCATCCTGATTATGTCTGTAGGCTTGATAAAGCTCTTTATGGGTTGTACCAAGGAAGTGGTATGAGACTCTATTTCAGTATCTCTGTCATCATGGCCACAAAAGGGGTACTATTGATGGAACTCTCTTCATCAAAGGAACAGGAAATGAGATAATGCTAGTTTAAGTATATGTAGATGACGTTATCTTTGGGACAACTAATCCAAAGCTCTACAAAGGCTTTGAGAAGCAAATCAAGGATAGATTTGAAATGAGTGCCATGGAGGAACTCAATTTCTTTCTAGGAATTCAAGTGAAGCAAGTTGACAATGGCATCTTCAAAAAGTCAGTCAAAGTATGTACAAGACATACTTTAAAGATTCAACATGACTGGTTGTAAGGTTGCTAAGACACCTATAGCTAGAAACCACTCCCTTGGACCTGATCTTGAGGGGGAGTATGTTGATGAACATCTCTACAAGGCAATGATTGGGTCTCTTATGTACCTCACAGCTAGCAGGCCAGATATCATGTTTGCTACATGTATTTGGGCAAGATATCAAGCCAACCCCAAGATGTCACACCTACTCACTGTCAAGGGAATTTTAAGATATCTCAAAGGTGCTTCATCACTTGGCCTTTGGTATCCAAAGAATTCTGACTTCAATCTGTATGTTTATACAGATAGTGACTATGGTGGTTGCAACATGATTGCAAAGTCTACATCTGGGGAATATCAATTTCTTGGTGGAAGGATAGTCTCTTGACAATGCAAGAAACAATCCTATGTGTCTGCATCAACTGTTGAAGTTGAATACATTGCTGTTACAAGCTATTGTACTCAAGTGCTTTGGATTCAAAATTAGATGTTGGACTATGGATTCAACTTTAAGGAGACTCCCATCCACATAGAAAACAACAGTGCTATCTCAATCATAAAGAATCGTGTGTACCACTCAAGGACAAAGCACATCAACATCAGATATCATGTGATTAGAGATAACTTTGAAAAGGGATTAATCAAACTAGTCAAAGTTAACACAAATGAACAATATGCTGATCTGTTCACCAATGCTTTTGATGATCAGAGATTCAAATATCTTGTATCAGCCACTGGGATGATTAACCTTGAGTAGCTTTTCTTAAACCTTAATCATATTATTTCTAAAACCTGTGTGTCCTAAGTTGTCTATTTTATCATCTTCATAAGCCCATGTTCTATTTGGAAGATAAATCTTTCTAAAAGACATTCCTTAGTATTTTGAAAATTTTAGATCTTTTTATCCTTCGGAAGATTTATAATTACCTTCGAAAGAAACTTATGTCTTAGAAAACAAATAACTACTTCAGTAGATTTACCTTTGGAAGAAATTTCTGAAATATCTTCTGAAGCTTAAAATTAACTAAAGTACTTATCCTACGTGTCATAGAATAGTGGCCACTTGTATAGAGTGTAGACATCATTAGCTGACAAGTTGGTAAGCCACATTGGGTCAAATACCCTGATAGTATCCATTTGGCCCTCTTTATTTAGCACTATGACCGCTTCTCCTGTTCTCCAATCATAGTACCACCACTTAAAGTGTGGAGTGAAGTCCTGTGGCATTTCCCTTAGTGGGATTCTTGACATCGTGCGCGGAGGACTCCACTTCAGCACTATTTTGGCTTTCCAGTAATGGCATCAACTTCAGACCTTCTGATGTACCTTGTAGGCTGTTGGGGTCTGAAGTTAACCCACCTGGTGTGGTACTCCTTCCTTAGGGCAGCCTCAAACCAGCCTGACATCTTTCTTGGGTCAGCATACAACAGCTTCAGTTTGGCCAGCTGGTTGAGCTCAAAACCTGGTAGAGTCTTTAGATCATGTGGAAATCTAAAGTACTCTATGCCCTTCTCTCTCTTAACTGCATAGACATTTAGATCCTCAAAATATGCCCACGCTATAATCCTGCCCGACACCTTATGATGTTTCTTGACTCTGTAGAGTTTGGTGTAGACGTTCTGTTTAGGTGCAGCGCGTTGGGCTCGAACTTCTTCAAAACAAGCAGCCCATTCAGCCTTTCGGATGTCAACATCATTGTTTGAGGCTTGGGCCGTTCCTTCTGTCTTCTCTGACTCCTGCTCCATCTTATCTAACACCTCAAACATATCACTGACAAGGGATTCACCCATATTGGGGACCACATTTCCCTCGTTGTCAGCATACTAAGGGTAGTTCTCGGCTGTGACATCTTCTATCTCTATTTCATCAACATTATTTAGCTCTTCGTCACTAGTAGAGTCACACGTTGGAGCATCCTTCACGATCTCATCGGGATTTAGCTTGAAGATCTCAGCTAGTTGCTCATTTTATAGATTGTGAATTATTTCCCCTTCTTCAGGGGTATAACTCACCGACCTCCTGACGATCCCTTGCAGATCAAGAATCATAGTTAACTGAGTCTTGACCTGCTGAAGGGGAGCAACATCGAATTCATCCCTTTGATAGTTTGGATCTGTTTGATTTAAACATTCAACATAACAATCATTAGTTAATAATCAAGACAAAAATGCATTAATATTAATATAAACATCGAATACATAAGTTTAAATACATGATTCAAATACAAAAGTAATCAAATACATAGACATCTAATCATTACTTTTGTCTTGGATCACTGGATCATCGCTTGGTGGAGCAGAGGAGGAAGCTCGTTGGTCTTGGTTCTTCTTAGATCTCCTTTCCTGACCTTGAGCAGAGGCAGATGCAGCTGCATTTCCTCCTTCTTCATCATCATCCTCATTCCTCTCCTCTGTTCTCTCTTCTTCAATCCCTTCATCATCATCAGTCTCATCATCATCGTCCTCATCATCATCCTCATCATCATCATCACCATCATCACCATCTCCCTCTTTAATCTTCAGTGGCTCATCTTTAGAGCCCTTAAGCTTTAGCATGATGGTCTTCTTAGCCTCTTCCAACTCCTCAATCTTCTTAGCAGATGTGACACTGTGCTCTTGGAGTTGGGCGATCTCGTGGCTCTAAGCAGCCATTTGTTGGGCCTGCTCCTCGATCAACCGAGCCTGCTCCGAGTCTGCTGAGACTGCGCCGCAGTAAGATCTATCAGGTGACGGATCTGCGCTGTCTTCTCCTCATCAGCAGCTAACAAACGCATCACCATCCGGTTCAGCGCTGAAAGCTGTTCCTCTACCCCAATTGGAGGTAGAGGTGATCTGTATATATGTGAGGGATGTGAAGAGGGTCCTGCTTGGTGGCTAGTGGTGGTGGTGGTGGCTGTGGTGAAGATGGGTTGGGTCTGGATGATAGTGGAGGTGATGTAGGAGTGAAAGATATGGTGGTGGTTGGCATATGTACAGTGGTGGGAGGTGTGGTGGTGGTAGTGGTAGCTATGGTGGCTGTGGTGGTGGATGGTGTGGCTGTAGAGGTGGTAGTGGTGGTGGTAGCTGTGGTGGCTGTGATGGTGACGAAGGTGAGTCTTCTCTTCTTCTTCTTTTGGCCGTGGGGCTGATCCATCCTTTTCTTCCTCGATCCAGACGAGGAGGATGCTCGCCCTAGAACACGGCTAGATGGCTCAGGGGCATAGTTAGGATCTGCAGTAGTCTCTCCCGAATCCCTAGGGCGTTCACCAACCGCTCGGAGTCCATGCTCTGTGGGAACAACCTTGCTTCCCACAGTCCTCGTCAAAGGCTCCTCATCAGACTCGTCTTCCTCCTCACCGGGTATGAAGTCCTGGTGGAATCCTGCTGACTCTGCTATGTCTCCTGTGGGGGCAGATACTGGAGTTATAACGTCTGTAGCTGTGCCCCTTGGTGGAATGGGCATGTCATCTCCAGCATCCCCACTGTCATCATCATCTGAGTCATGAGTGGGTAGAGCAATTTGCTCAACATCCGAATCACTATCGTCGTGGCGCCACTTCCTCCTAGCTGGCACCACATAGTCCTCCCGGGCCAAATGCCCAAACAATCTCCTGACAGGGGGTTTCACCTGCTTCCCCCTGTATACTTTCATCCTCCCCAAGGTGGTATCATCCATCACCTCAAGAACAACAGCATCATCCTTCTCTTTTGGCAGGGAGGGGAGCTTCTGGTTTATGATCATCTGCATAAATCTCGGGTACATACAGAAGCCCTCCTTCCCTTTCCCCTCGATGTTCTCCACCAGATAGGTGAAGATCATCTTGGAGAAGCTGAACGGGTGGTTCAACACACGCAACATACGCGTTCTGGATCTGGTCGGATAACTCATCAAAACCTCCCTTCCTGGAAGCTATACACTTTAGCAGCACGTGCGCAAGATACTTAAACTGGGGACAGAGGTTGCTCTTGTTGAGCACCCCAACATTGATGTCCCCAGAGTACTTGGCTCGAAGAAAGCATCCTCTGACAGTGAGGGGGTGTAGTCTAGTCGGACAATCGGCATCGTCCCCCAACTGTAACACTATCCTTAGATCCTCCTCTGTGATAGCCATAGCCTCTCCAAAGATGGTACTTCTGATGCAGTGAGGCTCAGTGGATCGATCAACTGTAGCACCTTCCCAGAAGGCCTGCTGAATGGAACGATAAGGAGTACAGGGAGCAGATATGGCATGTGCAATCCTCGATCTCCATAAGAAGGTGATAATGCCCGAGAAATCAGCAGCATTTCTGGATGTCAGATCCAGATGAGCACAGATATTGTGCTTCGTACTCATAGTCCATCGACTCGCCATCTGTTACACAAACAAAGTAAACATTAGTACCATTGGCTAAGGATGTCATGAAACATTTGGACTTGAAGAAAAATCTTTCTGTCATGCGAATGAGGTTGTGCGACTGAGATCAGTCGTGCGACTGAACAGTGCGACTGGGATTCAGTCGTGCGAATGACCCCATGCGTACGACTGAGTGTGCGACTGAATTCATGCATATATAACCTCATGCGGTTACAACAGTCGTGCGACTGAACTCATACGCATGGTTCAGTCGTGCGGTTAAGCTGTTCGAACCCTTTAGTCGTGCGACTGAAGTTCATCAACCTGTCCATTCGCATGATGTACTGACTGTAAAATTCAATTTTTCACCAATTTTGAGTTTTAGACTTTGTGTTCTGGTTCATTAGACTCGCAATCCATTCGTATAACATCTAACATCTTTAATTTCATTTGTTTGAGTCATTTAGTTTGGTTATTTAGCCACTTAAGTCTCGGTTATTCTAGCGAGTCCGATTGTACAGATTTGGTGTCAAATTGAATGTCATTGTAGTGTCTCTTCACCGCAAATTACCTGTAGAATCGATGTCAATGGTCTGTATGTAAGAAACAGGGGTTTATAGAGTTCAAACGAAATTTGGGCAGAGTGACTTTAGTCGTGCGATTTAGGGTTAATTTGAGAGTGGTGAGTCTCTGCGACCGACACTCCCTCTATTTATACTAACCCTAAATTCAATCGTGCGACTGAGCTCATACGCACCTTTCAGTCGTGCGAGTGGGCCTCAGTCGTGTGATTGGTTCAGTCGTCCGACTGGATCTCAGTCGTGCGACTGACTCATTCGTTCGCTCTTAAGCATCCGACTAGGCCATTCGTATGGGCCATTCGGTTGGATGGTCCATACTCATGGTCCATTCGTACGAATGGCTCCCATTCGTATGATAAGTCCATACGGATGGTCCATTCGTGCGAATGGGTCTTACTTATTAAATTTTCTGCCATTTTGAACATTTAACATTTAAACCCTTTTTAACTGTTGAAATTAACATTATGAGCATTTGATCATCTCAGACATGATCATTTTAACTTGAAAACCTTTGATCACCTCAGACGTGATCCTTTTAAACAATTTGTCACCTCAGATGTGACCCATTTATCCTTTGAAAACACATGTGGTCATCTCAGACATGACCCTTTTTGGTGAGTTAATCCCATACTGATTTTCATGATGTAGTCCAACAAACAAACAAACTGAAATGACTAAAAAAACTAGAAACTTAAACTAAAATACAAAAATTAAACTTGTTTTTGACTTTTTGTGAGAGATAAATCCTAAGATAGAAATCTACTGGATTTGGTTCCAGAATAGGCAGCTTCTACTTAGTTTGACCACACCTAGACCAATTCAATTTTGGAATCATACAGGCAAGTCAAATCATTTGGGACTTGTTATCAAAACCTTTTGATGCTCAATTCTTGGTTTTCATCAAGAGTCGTTAGCAAATTTAGGAAATCATACTGGTACTATTAGATCCCCACATTGATTTAAACTTTCAAGAATTGCAGCCACAATGATTGTCAGTATATTTGTCCTCTTAAATCCATACACAGACTTTTGACACAGACTGGTGATAGTTTTAGATTTAATTATTTCAACTAACATTTGTGGATTCCACACTCATATGGTAATCAACATTCCTCAGGAGCTTTTGAGCGGTCTACGAGTATTTTTGCAGGAAGAGACTATTCTTAGAGCTTTCAAAGAGAAGCCAATCCTCAGGTCAGTGCCATCGCACAGCAGAGAGGCGGCAAACAACAATGAATTCTAGAATATCTAGGTTATGCTTATCCTCAGGTCAGTGCCATCGCACAGCAGAGAGGCACACAACCTATCTTCTTGTTAGAGCAGCTTAATTTTCTTTTGCACAGAATGCACCAACAACATAAGTCATTAGCTTGATAGCATTTGTCTTTCAATTTTTTTTCTCGTGCTTTGCTCTATTTATGGTCATCCGCACACATTTGTGGCGTTTACATGCTCATTACCCCTTATTGGAATATTGTTGATTGTGTTAACCAGTGATAAAATGGAAGCCCACAGTCAGTTGAACAACTTAGTTTGATCTTGAGATCACCAGTCAGGTCTAATCATCTATTGTGTTGAATCTACCGACATATCATTTGTGGTCTAGCAACCTCTAGGTCTACTTTCGTTGTGTTACCTTAGTAGTTACCAGTTTTTCTATCATCTTTCCTTTTATATTGCTTAGACTACACAGACTTATACTTTGAATTTTGCATTTTTTCTAAATTAAATTTTAAAGTCCCTCTTGATTTGTTCCTGTGTACTATCATTTTCCAAAGGGTTTGAATCGGTATCACAGATACGATCTACCTTATATCAGCTATCCACTCCTTCTCCCTCGTTTTTTTTTAATGTTACTGGCTGACCTATTCTCCCCCTAAAATTCTACAATCATTATGGATTTAATTATTTTAGGATTTTAATAGACAGCTAAATAACATGAATTTAATTTAAACAGAAAATAAAATAAACAAAGAAAATGAAAAAGAAAAAAAATTAACTATACTGCATCGGACTACACATGATCATCATCAGGAATAACATCACTTTTCTTTTTAACGCCGTTGACCTCTAACAGATATAGAAAACGTGGTTTGTCAAAAGCTTTTGTATAGAGGTCAGCGCGTTGAAAATCAGTATTAATTTTTACCACATCGATTAAGTTCTTTTCAAAACAGTCTCTTATAAAATGGTATTTAATACCGATGTGTTTGGTCTTTGGATGCTGTACTGGATTTTTAGTTACTGCAATTGCAGCAGAGTTATCAACAAAAATAGGAGTAGAAGAGAACTTTAAACCGTAATCCCGCATTTGCTGTTGAATCCAGATGATTTGTGAACAACAACTTGCAGCAGCAACGTATTCGGCTTCACAGGTTGACAATGCAACCGATGTCTGCTTCTTACACTGCCATGTAACTAATCTCCTCTCAAAGAATTGACACCCTGCTGATGTAGACTTGTAGTTCATCTTGCAGCCCCCGTAATCCGAGTCACTATACGCCGTGAGCTCAAAGTCATCATCATGAGGGTACCACAACCCAAGTGTGGGTGTACCCTTTAGATAACAAAATATCCTCTTGACCCCGATCAGATCGTTAACCTTAGGCTTAGCCTGATATCTAGAACATAGACATGTAGCATACATGATATCAGGTCTTGAGACAGTGAGGTACATGAGGGATCCAATCATTCCTCGGTACATTATGGCATCTACCAGATCTCCATTTTCGTCAGGTGCGATATCATGATTTGTAGCAAGTGGAGTCCCAGCAGAAGAAGCATTCTCCATGTCAAACCGACTGAGAATGTCTTCCACATACTTGGTCTGATGTAGAAATATCCCATTTGGTGTCTGATCCACCTGTCACCCGAAAAAGAATTTCATCTCCCCCATAGCACTCATCTCAAACTCTTTCTTCATAACTGCTTCAAACTCTTTGCATAATTCTTCGTTCTTTGAACCGAAGATTATGTCATCGACATAGTTCTGTACTAGCAGTAGGTCTCCATCTTTTTCTTTGATGAACAGCGTGCAGTCAATAACTCCCCTGCGAAAGCCGTGTTTCACAAGATGAGTCGAGAGTTTCTCATACCAGGCCCTTGGAGCTTGATGAAGCCCGTATAAGGCCTTGTCAAGTTTGTAAACTCTGTCCCGATGATAAGGATCTTCAAATCCCTTGGGTTGACTGACATAAAATGTTTCTCTAATTTCTCCATGAAGGAATGCACTCTTCACATCTAATTGATAGACTTTAATCTTCATGTACGAGGCATAGGCAAGGAAGATACGGATGGCTTCCATCCTTGCCACGGGTGCAAACACTTCATTGTAGTCAATCCCCTCGACTTGGCGAAATCCCTGAACAACCAGTCGAGCCTTGTTCCTGATAATGACCCCTTGGTCATCCTTCTTGCATTTCAAGGCCCATTTGGTGCCAATGACCTTAGCACCTTTAGGTCTATCTACCAGAGTCCATACACCTAACTTCTTGAACTGAAGAAGTTCTTCTTGCATGGCACTCAGCCACGCCTCATCGTTTAGTGCTTCACTGACGTATTTTGGCTCAAACTGCGAGACAAAACACCGATAAGCACCATCATGAATGTATCCTTTTTCCATAACAGAGGCATAATCAGCTGAGTACAGCTGATTTCTAGTTTGTACTCCTGATTTGACATCCCCAATGACATTGTCTAGGGGATGATAGACATTTAGACGTGATCCTGGAGTAGTAGGAACAGCTACCTCAGAGCCAAGATTATGAACATTTGGTTCTGCATCTGAGGTAGAAGGAGTTTGAGGTTCCAAAGTCGAAGGAGCATCACTGTTAGATGCTTGCGGACTTGCAGGAACTGGAACCTGTTCCTCCTGACTATTCTGGTCATCTTCTTCAGCTTCATCTTCTGAGGAGGAGTCACTGTCGTCGACTACTCCCCCTGACTGAGTAGATGATTCTCCTTGTGAGCTAGATGATGTTGAATCAAGAGATGGTGTATTCAAGATATCATACATCATTCGTGTAGCTAACTCGTCATCAGAAGGAGAGATAGGGATGTTGAAGGACTTGAAGAATCCATCATAGTCAAAAAAGTAGGCGGGTCCTTTGCCAGTAGGTGGTGTGGTATATCTCTGAACATCAACATTACACCACACTTCTACTAAACCCGTTGAGTTGTTGTAAACTCTCTTGTTCGATATGTTGTAACCTAGGAAGATTCCTTCATCACCCTTCTCGCTGAATTTACCTTCTTGAGTCTTCTTTAGAAGTGTGCACGGCGCGCCAAATGGTTCGAGGTACTCCAGATTAGGTTTACGTCTTTGTAGTAGCTCGTAACATGTCTTTCCGTGGCGCTTGACTATCAGAACTTGATTCAGTGTATAACATGCATTAGCCACTGCCTCATTCCAGAATTGGATAGGCAGTTTCGAGTCTGCCAGCATTGTTCGTGCAGTCTCTATCAAGCTTATGTTCTTTCTCTCGGCAACACCATTCATCTGAGGCGTGTGGGCAGAAGTGAATTGATGCACAATTCCCTTTTCCTTGCAGTAAGCCTCCATCCACTGATTCTTGAATTCAGTCTCGTTGTCTGAGAGTACCTGTCTCACTTTCAGCTTGTAGAGAGATTCCAGTGTGGTTACTAACTCCTTGAATGACTCAAATGTTTCTGATTTGGACTTCAGAAACATTACCCAAGAGAATCTTGAGTAGTCATCAGTAACCACAAAACAGTACAAGTCACCTGCAATGCTCTTTGTACTGACTGGACCAACAGATCCATGTGAAGAAGTTCAAGAGGAAGTTCAATAGAATGAACTTTCTTTTCCTTATGAGACTTCTTCGTCTGTTTGCCTTTCTTGCAAGCTACACAAAAATCAGGAAGTTGGAAATTCTTGACGTTAACTCCTCTCACGAGATCCTTCTGGATCAAGTGATTCATCTTCTGTTAATTAATGTGTCCCATTCTTCTATGCCAGGAGATGGAGTCCTTCTCAGTGGCTTTGGATAGAAAGCACTGAACTTCATGATCCGTTGTAGAAGCTGTTGACAGATCCAAAACATAAAGGTCTTTATATCTTGAAGCTGTCATTAGAACTTGGTCCTCTGGAATCACGTAGTCTTTCTTTAGGACGTAACACTTCTTGTTGTCGAATATGACTTTAAATCCCTTATCACAGATTTGGGAAACAGAAAGTAAGTTGTTTTGAAGTTGTTGAACGTAGTTCACCTTATCAAACTTAACTTTCTGATTTTCAACTTCTCCCTGAGCTGTGATATAGCCTCCCTTGTTTCAAGCAAATGAAACATGCCCTCCTTTTATTTGTTTGACGTTTGTTAAAAGAGCCCTGTTTCCTGTCATGTGCCTGGATGCTCCGCTGTCTACTATCCAAGTGTTGGTTTCAGTACTGTAGCGAACACCCTGCACATACAATGTAAAACATTAGTTTAGGTTAGAAACCCAAGCCTTTACTGCCTTGGGTTTCCTAGAGGCATCACACATCATGAATTCAATCCATTGACCCTTAGAGGGGAGGGTAGCTCAGGTTTCTTCTTGTCATCATTATCAGACACAGAGGACGACTTTTCTTTCCATAAGCCAGATTTGTGCAAGGCCTGTTTGTGATAAACAGTCGACTGGCTAATGGGTTGAACTTTTGGTTCACTAGTTCTTCTAGGTGGAGTTAAAGAACTCCTCTTAGAAGACCTAGGTTTTGAATCCTGAAGTTCAATCTTCTTCCTAGGTGTCTGATAGTAAGGACAATAGGAAGCAATGTGTCCACACTCTCCACAGTTGTAGCATAACCTGCTATCAACTTTATGATTAAACTTTCTTTGTGGAGATGTGTGTGACACCCTAGTAACATCACTTAGTTTGGGATTTGACTCTGTTTTTTTTTTGATGTTTTCTCTTGTTTAACAAAATTAATTGTTTTAACATTTTTAACATCTTTTCTTTTTGGTTAACTGGTTTTTGACATGAAACTTGTGAAAGATTAACATTAGCAGTCCTTTTAGATTCAGATTTGACTTTGTTTGACCCGGACTTTATATTAACCTTTTCAAATTCTTTTTCCAGGTTAACACAAGGCATTTTACCCTTTGCCTTTGAAGTGGCCTCCTTTTGTTTTGTTCCAGATTCAATTGATGAACATGAGGAATCTGGATCACTAACAAGAGGAGTAGACACCACATGATCCTTGATGGGATTATTATTTATTGGTCTACTTTTAGTGTTCATCAAGGTCTCAGGTGGTGGTGGAACCACTTTATAACCCAAACCCTCCCGTTGTTACGTTCTCTCACTAAGTGTTGGACAATATGTGATGAACTTGTCCAACTGTGCAGTTTTTGTTTTAAAGAGTTGACTTCTACTTCTAAAACTGCCTTTTGCTTCTTAGTGTCTTCTAGGGAGTTAAGATAGTACCTAATGTCATTAGCTTGGTTAAATGCAAGTACTTCAGTTTCCCTAAGTTGTTTAGTCAAAAGGTCTATCTTTTCTTTGTAACTATGCTCATTTTCTTTTAAAACTCTATTAGCCTCAGTGCACAGTTGCAAATCCTTTACTAAGTTATCATTATGATCTAATAACCTAGCAAATTTCTGATCTATGCTATCTCTAAATGTATTACAATTAGAACAAGATGATTTTGAAACAGTTGGTCAGTGGTACTTACCTGAGAAGATTCAGAAGAATTAGCCATCAACGCAACATCAGATGTCTCTGGTTCTGGTGATTCTGTCGATTCTGTCTTTGCTGTGGACGTCCCTTCTTCAGGCTTGTAGCTGACCTCAGTTGCAGTTGTCTCTTCACTATTTGACATCGCTATCTCAACTGCAATATCTCCTTCACTCGCGGAATCATCATCTAAGTCTTCTACACTTGCAATATTAGATTCCCCCAGAGAGACAAACCGAAAGCTCCAGTCCTGTCCTTCATCATCATGAGCAGTCAAGGCTTTTGGATCCTTGCTTGATGAAGTAGAACTGCTAGCTTGCTTGTCTTGACGAGTGAAGGACGAGAATGGATTCCCGTTCCCAGTCTTCTTTGGCTTCACACATTCTCTTTTGAAGTGCCCCTTCTCTCCACAGTTGAAGCAGGTCACCTTGCTCTTGTCAAAGCCAGATGTGGTATCCTTAGTAGCAACCAAGTTTTGTCCGGTCTTTTTCACAAACTTCTTCGCCCTCCGGACAGCACTTGCTAAGGCCCACATAATGTCCATCCTCTCCAGTTCCATTTCATCTACCTGCTCGTAGTCCTCATCTGCCAGATGGCAGTTTCCAATCTTCCCAGCAACAAGTCCATCATAGGAATGAACCACTGCTGCCAAGAGATCCATGTGCTCTCGAGCTACTTCCACAGTCACATTACCGAGGTTCTCGGTCTTCAGTCTAGTAGCATTTGCTTCAGATCCAATGTAATGGGTACAAGAAGACCCTGACGTTTCTGATCCTGAAGGAGAAGCTTGTGAGGGACCAGATGAGCTAGACACGAAGGCGGTCTGAAGAGGTGCTCCAGACGTCTTAGCTTGAGGCGTTGCATTGTACAAAGCTGGATTCTAAGTGTATCAAGACTTCTGAGCTCGGTACTTCATCCTAAGTGCTTATTCTCGCAGCTTTAGAATGAAGTCATTGATATCCAACTTTGCCAACATCTCATTTTTTCTCAGATTTGACACAAATGAAGCCCACTTTTCTAGCAATCCGTTTGCAAAATTTGACACTTTTTCTTCCATGGTAGTAGCAACTCCATGTGTATGCAGTTCTCTCATCAGATGGTAGAATCTATCAATAACGTCGTCTAAACTCTCGTTTCCCATCGATGAGAAGTTGTCAAATTCTCTTTAACTCCTTAGCTTTAATTGCCTTCAGCGAAGCATTCCCGTCATATCTCTTTTCCAGCTCATCCCACAATTTCTTGGCCTGCTTATTCTCCGAGTACTGGTGGAAAATATCTTTAGGAATAGACTGTGTGATCAATGCATAGACTCTCTTTTCTGCATTATACTTAACTTTCTGAGCATCAGTCATCCCTCCCAAAGTAAGCTTTACCCCACCGACTCCCACCGGCATACTGTAGCCTATCTCAATAGCTTCCCACAAATTTGGATCCACTCCATTGAGGTAGATCTCAAAATGTTGTTTCCAGTGGGGAAACTCGTCTAATGTTAAGAGCTTTGGGGGTTTATTATGATTCCCCACCTCACTCTCAAGTAACAGTAGGTTCTGGATCCTTGAGTCCTTCCATGCTGTAAACGCTGACATCTGATATTCCATGTCGATTAACTTTAAGTCTACTAAACAAACTGTCAACTGGTGCGACAGGAGTGATGCGAATGAGCTATCCGTGCGAATGAACTATGCGACTGGTTCAATCGTGCGGCTGAATTGAGCGATTGATTCAGTCGTGCGAATGAAGCTGATGCGTATGAACACTGCGAATGGATGGTTCAGTCGTACGAATGAAGATGCGACTAGGTCCAATCGTGCGTCTGGAAGATGCGAATGAAGTCCAGTCGTGCGAATGGCTCACTCGTGCGACTGAAGCTGCTGTTTTGCGAAAATTTCTAGGTTAAACGTGTTTTAGCCAAAAAAATTCGAATTTCGCCAACCCTAATCGCCTAATGCCATAGAAACCGAAACTTGATGAGCAGGGGACGTCCAAGACAACTTTTGACACAAAAAGATTGTGTTTTTAGAGTAAAAACACAAACTTTGTATCAAACTTGATTGAATCACACGTAATCAAGAGCCAAAGCTCTGATACCACTTGTTAGGACCTAGTATTTGAACGAAATACCGAATGATTAACGTGTAAACCAAACCAAGTAGTGCGGAATCCTATTTGATTGGCGATCTAATCAGTGAGAATGCACGTAGAATCAATAAAGTATTGAATCAAACGTTAAGAATCGATTAGGAATCGATCTACAGCGTTCTATGAACTTGGAGTATGAACTTGGAGGCTTCTGGATGGCTAGGGTACGTTTGGAGTCGAAATAGAATGAATGCTTACGTTTTTCCATGAATTGGGTCGTATTTATAGGTTAGTGTTGTTCATTCGTGCGACTGAACCATTACTATGGTTCAGTCGTGCGATTGAACCATGCGGTTGATCCATCCGCACGACTGAGTGTTCAGTCGTGCGACTGAGCCAATCTTATGTTACAATCACACGACTGATCCAGTCTCCTGGTTCAGTCATGCGACGGAGTCATTCGTATGAAGTTATTCATGCGTATGGTCCATTCGTATGGGCCAATCGCATGAGAACTTCATTTTGTTAAGTTTGAATGTATTAATTAATATAACATTATGTGTATCAATTCAAACAATCACAAACCTATTTAACCAATTCAACATCAACTCGTTAATGAAATATTAAACATTATAAATCACAAACAACCAATATCATTTCATTAACATTCCAAACATTACATCAATATCAGACAAACAAGATCTATTACATTCATATCATGATCTAGGTACATACATGTATCAACACTACACAACTTCAGCTCCATTGGTAACTAATCCTGCAAATGAAGTTTCTACCAACACACCAATAACAAATCCTGCTGATACTTCTGGGGTGCCTTCAAATTCTAGCTTAGAGGCACAAAACTCAGATGAAGGAGCTTCAAATATAGGAGAAAATGGTGGTGGTGAAAGTGATCAAGAATTCCTTGATGCTGACAACCACTCCATTGAAGACAACATCAATGATGTCAGACCCTCATTGGATCAAGTCAATCTTGATAAGTGTGCTGATGTGGAGGGTGAATCCTTAATGCTAGATCAAAATTTTTCTAATTTAGATCTGTCCAAGCAACTTACTGTGATCGCTCAGCTAAGGATCCACAAGTGTCACTCTACCACAAACATCATTGGAGATGTTGATTCAGGGGTAAGAACAAGAGGACAAACCCATGATGCAAATGTTTGTTTCACTCTTGTTTCTTGTCCCAGATAGAGCCGAAGAAGATTGATGAGGCTCTAAAGGATGGAAGTTGGGTTAAAGCTATGCAAGAGGACCTGCTTCAATTCAAAAGGCAAAAGGTTTGGACCCTATGTCTTCTTCCTCAAGGGAAGACTACCATAGGAACCAAATGGGTATTCAGGAATAAGAAGGATGATAAAGGACTTGTCATCAAGAACAAGGCAAGACTAGTTGTTCAAGGGTATACTTAAGAAGAAGGAATTGACTACACAGATGTTTTTGCTCTTGTAGCAAGACTTGAAGCTGTCAAGATATTCCTAGCTTTTGCTTCATCCAAGAACTTCAAGGTCTACCACCTTGATGTCAAGTGTGCTTTTCTCTATGGGGTGATTGATGAAGAGGTGTATGTCAGACAACCACCTGGGTTTGCAGACACTGATCATCCTGATTATGTCTGTAGGCTTGATAAAGCTCTTTATGGGTTGTACCAAGGAAGTGGTATGAGACTCTATTTCAGTATCTCTGTCATCATGGCCACAAAAGGGGTACTATTGATGGAACTCTCTTCATCAAAGGAACAGGAAATGAGATAATGCTAGTTTAAGTATATGTAGATGACGTTATCTTTGGGACAACTAATCCAAAGCTCTACAAAGGCTTTGAGAAGCAAATCAAGGATAGATTTGAAATGAGTGCCATGGAGGAACTCAATTTCTTTCTAGGAATTCAAGTGAAGCAAGTTGACAATGGCATCTTCAAAAAGTCAGTCAAAGTATGTACAAGACATACTTTAAAGATTCAACATGACTGGTTGTAAGGTTGCTAAGACACCTATAGCTAGAAACCACTCCCTTGGACCTAATCTTGAGGGGGAGTATGTTGATAAACATCTTTACAAGGCAATGATTGGGTCTCTTATGTACCTCACAGCTAGCAGGCCAGATATCATGTTTGCTACATGTATTTGGGCAAGATATCAAGCCAACCCCAAGATGTCACACCTACTCACAGTCAAGGGAATTTTAAGATATCTCAAAGGTGCTTCATCACTTGGCCTTTGGTATCCAAAGAATTCTGACTTCAATCTGTATGCTTATACAGATAGTGACTATGGTGGTTGCAACATGATTGCAAAGTCTACATCTGGGGAATATCAATTTCTTGGTGGAAGGATAGTCTCTTGACAATGCAAGAAACAATCCTGTATGTCTGCATCAACTATTGAAGCTGAATACATTGCTGCTACAAGCTGCTGTACTCAAGTGCTTTGGATTCAAAATTAGATGTTGGACTATGGATTCAACTTTAAGGAGACTCCCATCCACATAGACAACAACAGTGCTATCTCAATCACAAAGAATCGTGTGTACCACTCAAGGACAAAGCACATCAACATCAGATATCATTTGATTAGAGATAACTTTGAAAAGGGATTAATCAAACTAGTCAAAGTTAACACAAATGAACAATATGCTGATCTGTTCACCAATGCTTTTGATGATCAGAGATTCAAATATCTTGTATCAGCCATTGGGATGATTAACCTTGAGTAGCTTTTCTTAAACCTTAATCATATTATATCTAAAACCTGTGTGTCCTAAGTTGTCTATTTTATCATCTTCATAAGCCCATGTTCTATTTGGAAGATAAATCTTTCTAAAAGACATTCCTTAGTATTTTGAAAATTATTGATCCTTTTATCCTTCGGAAGATTTATAATTACCTTCGAAAGAAACTTATGTCTTAGAAAACAAATAACTACTTCAGTAGATTTACCTTCGGAAGAAATTTCTGAAATATCTTCAGAATCTTAAAATTAACTAAAGTACTTATATGCTTCCAAGGAACAATTTTCTTCCAAAAGCAATTTACCTTCGGATGTTTTTATTCTTCTTAGAATAAAAACTCTAAGTAATAACTCTCTTCCGAAGCAAAATTCTCAAAACTTTTGGAATATCTTCCGAAGCCAATTTGCCTTCGGAAGCTTTTCTTCAGGACTTTCAAAGCAAAATAACCTTCGGAAGATTTCTCGACTTCTAAGAAAACTACTTTTTGGGTAAAAGTAAACTACTTTTTCAGAGGTGGGACCGATATACGGATTTCAAAGTTTATCCTCTTTCATTAACTTTGTCTTAAATCCATTTCATATATATAACCAACGGTTCCCCCCTCTTTCACTATCTTTTTCATCTACACTATTCCTCTAACCTAAATTCACCCAAATCGCCTTTGTTCTTCACTTTCCTTCACCCTTAAGGTTCTCAAAATGGCCAACCTAAACCGCAGAAACAACCCTGATTTCTCCATGCAACTTCACAGGCAACACAACCAGGTTGCTCTGTTGAACTCTGAGAAAGATGATACTTTCTTAGAGGTTTGCCATTTTCTGGCTCTATCCAACTACTTCACCTCCCTAACCATTGATCCTACTCTTTATGAGGATCATTTGATTGAATTTTGGAAGACCTATCAAGAGGTCATCTGGATGGCAGCGGAGGACAATCTTCATCACTCCAGCCATCATCAACACTCATCTTCAGCTGGATGATGAAGAACGTGAGTCGTCCTTTCCAAAGGACGGTGTTAATCATTAAGCAGATGGGCTATGAGGGAGACTTCTCTGTAGAGACCTTCAGGAATGGAAAGGTCTCATCCTAGTGGAAATACCTGCTACATGTGGTTATCCATAGCTTGTCAAACAAGCATGGAGGGTGGGACCAGATTCCTGAGGATCTCTTCTTCATAGTGCGTGGAATGGTTTAAGGGTTCGAGTTTAGGTACTCTCAGTTTGTTTATACAAATTTTCTTGCAAACTGGGACTCCTTACAATATTACATGTTTCTTAGATATGTTCAATACATTCTCAACTGTGAACTGGGCTCACAGTTGAGGGAAACAGGTAATATTTTTAAATTGGGACAGATGAAGCCCGTCATCTTTAAAATCATAAAGAAGCCAACTATAAGCTTCTCAGGGGTAGAAACAACCCTTGTCCCTAAAATTTTAGAGCTCATTGCTCAAGGTGACAACCTAGCAACACAAGCTAGTGTTTAACCTACACCTTCTACCTCTCAACCACCAAAAAGGCCTCAAATCATGCTCACCTACCAAAGAAAGTGGATCAGTGCAGGCCCCTATATACTCACCCATACACGAGAAAGTGGATACTAGAGCTCCTACTTCTCATGAGGAGCAAACCACTCCCATTTATACAAGGATCAGTGCTGAGGTTCCTCATGCTCAGCCTGATGAGCTCACTAGCCCAACTGTCTTAAGTCTTCATTCTGAGTCTCAACACTCAAGTGAACAACCTTCAGGGCACAGTTACCATCCCCAGCCTTTAGACTTAAACCAACCCATTCCTAACCTTGAATTCTATATTGATGAAGACTTAGTTTTCAGTGAGTACCATGAGTCTCTCTATTATTCTCCTACTCAAAGAGAGATGAGTGCTCCTGAGTCTCCTATGTCTAGCCCACATCAGTCACCCATTACTAAGGTGGACCTCTCTGAACGTGTTTAGGAGATCCATATGGAAGAGTCTCTTACTTTTGCTAGTGATTACATCATTAAGACCTCAACCATGGCAACTCAGCCCATTAACACTTCAACTGAGGCTGTCAGTGAGCAGAGGAAATCCAACAGCTAAGAACATGAAGCTAGTGGTGAGAGTGAGGACTTTGGTCCGATTCTCTCATCCCCAGTGATTCTTCTGATGAAGATGATGGGAATTTGAGACTAAAGGTGCAAAAACTGTCAAAAACTTGCACCTATCTAGTCTCTAAGGTTTGTCACCTTGAATCTCAGGTGACTACCCTGCAAAACAGGGTCAATGATCAGCAACTTGAGATATCTTATCTCAGGGAAAAAATAGGTGGGAGACCTTAGCTCAACCAGGAAACAAGAACCTGTGGATGTGATTGACCTAACTCCTAGCTCACCTATGCAAGAGGGTGAAGCTACCAAAAAGGGGCGAAAGTCACTGCTATCATAGAACCTGGGAGCTCTTCAGGGAGTATGGACATTGAGGACTCACCATCCTCACTTGCAATTGTGCATACTCAGCAACTTCCTCAAGTTCACCTTGATGTGGACTTTCTAGACTCTCTCATTCAGAGTCTATTTGAGGAAGGCATTCCAAGGGCTATGTCATCCCCACCCTTAGGAACTTCAAACTACATCATTGAGTGGATGTATGATGCTTATATAAGAGCCCTCATTCTTCAAAGAGTTCAAGGGCAACAAGAGATATTCAATTTTCAGACCTTGAACTACTATGAAGGTCTTGACCTGATCAACATGCCACTTGTCAACCCAAGTCAATCTAGACAAGCTGGCAGGCTGGCACAAAGGATTCAAGACAGAATTACTGAAGAGTTCAGCCTAAGAAGGAGTAAAGGCAATTAGGTAATGTCATTGGTCAACTGGATGTTGAGGCAGACCCTAAGATTAGCTTCAAAGGGAAAACCTTGACTGAAAGCCCAATGATAGAGCTGAGAGCCCTGTCACACCAACAACTACTTCAGCAATTCATTCCCTTAGTGAAACACTTGCTGGTGAAGGTGTATCACAACCTCTCTTTTGCCAGAGCTTGGATGCTACACCAAGCAATGAAGGCCAAAGCTCTCTCCACCCTATGCCACAAAGGTCTGTGAGTGACAAGAGAAAAAGGATTTTAACTCCTGAGGAGATTGAGGAGGAGGAGAGAGAGAGAGAGAGGAAGAGGATGCTAAGGGGAGAAAGTTCCTCTGGGTCTTCAGGCTTCATGCAAGCTGCAATCAGTGCTACCCCTAGACCAAACACTCAAGATGATGAGTTGAAGACAATTAGGATTACTTACCTGTAGACCATGAACTATGACATTGATGAGATTATATCTCTCCCCTTAGAAAACTCAATGAACTGGCAGACATGGAAATGTCTTGGGAGAGAAAGGAAGCAGAGGATGCAAGGCTGCTCATCCAAATTAAAGAAGAGAAGAGATAAAAAAAGACTGTTCAAGCATGTTCCTACTCTCTCCCCAGTTCAAAAAAGTCTTGTGTAAGAGACTGTGGCAGGTACACAAGAACCTCAGGTAGACAAAGAAACAGATAAACAATATATGATCAACTACCTGAGTATGAAGAAGTCTGCTGACAAAGAGACTGTGGCAACTACCTACAAAGTCAAGAGCCATCATCCAAAAGAGTATGAAGAAGTCTGCTGACAGACAAAGGATGCTGAGCTTCTTGAAGCTGTATGGATTCTCTAGAAGGAGACTTGGCCCTATGTCTCTATCCACAATGGATGAGCATATTAGGGTAATCAAGCAAAAGATCAAAAGTGGAGAGCTCATTGACTTTTGAGCTCTTCCTAAAGTGGAGGTTAAGGTAGAACAACCTGAGACAACACAACCTGAACCTCCTGCTGAGTCTCAGCAAGCTTCATCTTCTGATCCACAGCAGGGTCAAACTCCCTCTCCTATTGAACCGACGAGGGAGGAACACCCAACTGGGCAAGACAATGATGATCAACAAGGTGTTGCAGGCCAGTCTTCTCAGTTAAAGTCTTCAAAGAGGAAAAAGAGGATGGCTTCTAAACCAAAGTCAAAGAAGAAGAAGAAGTTTGAATCATCCACCTCCAAGCCTCAAGGTGAATCAGATCAACATGAGGAAGTGCATGAAGAGGCAACCCCATCAACTCCAATTCAAGTGGCTCCTTGTGAATCTGATAGACCCATCTTATCCTGGACCTTCACAACTAATCCAGAATGATGGCATGTGATCAGAGATCAAGGTAGTGAAAATGTCTACACATGGCAAGACTTATTCAACCTACCTCTGCCTGATCTCTTTGAGATGAAAAGATACTATCAGAGTTTGAGTGATCCTAACCATCTAATGAAGAAGGGTCTGGTCATTGATAATATGGACTGTCAACAACTTAAGATCTTCAAATGTTTGGGTAGTATCAGCCTAGGCGGAGTTTGTAAGGATTCTTATAAGTCTGATGCAACCAAAACATCCAAAGTCTCTCTGCATGCATGCATTGAAGTACAGAAGTAGAAATGTTTCAGAAGTTTTACGCCATGCAATAGAAAATATTCTAAGTGTAAAATCTTCCGAAACCAAGACCAACATCTTCTGAAGCTAAAAGTGAAGTCTTCGGAAGCTTCAAAGACATAGTCTTTCGAAGCCAAAGAGTGAAGATAGATTTCTTCTGAAGACTTTTATGTACATGCTTTTATATGATGTACTTTACCATAAAGCTGGACCACCTTTCCGCTGCAACTCTGTTCAGTCACCAACTTACATGAGTTAGTGAAATGGTCCATGTTTTTGGTAACTGTACATTGAGGTCTTGAGTCTGAGCTTTCTACTTTATGTACTTTTATCTTTTTTATAATATATTAGGATGTGAGCTATGGCATGTCATAGTCACTAGTCAAAAGGCAATCTGCCTTTTGACTCTACATTTGATTTTGTAGTTGTCTAGTCTTATGTATCCAGCTGGCCTTCAAAGTATGGCCGGCTGTAGGATGTGTATAAAGTATCTCAAGTACTTGTAACTTTCTTTCTATGCTTTGTAATACTTGTAAAAGAACTTGAGAAGCAATATACAACATTCTTGAAAACCATACACTTGTGTTGTTTGCTATCTTGTTCTGTCTCACATTTTACTAGTGTTCTTAGTATCTTTCTTATAAGTTACCCGTTCCCTATTTGATTTGTTAAGTGTTGTAAAAAACTCTCTCATTTTGTTGTTGTGTTGTAAGTGCATACCCTTAAACGGTCCTGTATTTTGAAGACATAATTTTCTTCTGAAGTCAAATTAATGCCTTCCGAAATAAAACCTATTCATATTTCTTGAAATTTTAAGGAATATATACTTTGAAAAATTTCATCCAAGATAAATAGGGTTTATGTGAGTGATAAATTAGACAACATTAAAGACACACATGTTTGGAAAATAATTTTGAAATTAATTTAAGAAAATCTACTCAAAGTTAATCATCTATGAGCTGATACAAGATAAATAAATCACTGTTCATCTAATGCTTTTGTGAAAATTTCAGCATATCATTCATTTGTGTTAACTTTAACCAGTTTAATCAATCCTATATTCAAAATTATCTCTGATCAAATTATACCTAATGTTGATGTTCTTTGTCTATGATTGCTACACTGGATTCTCTGTGATAGAGATAACACTATTATTGTCTAAGTGGATAGGAGTCTTCTTAAATTGAATCCATAATCTAACATTTTATTCAGAATCCAAAGCAATTGTGCACATCAGCTTGTAGCAGCAATGTATTCAGCTTCATCAGTTGATGCACATACATAGGATTGCTTCTTACGTTGCCATGAGACTATCCTTCCACCAAGGAATTGACATCCCCCAGATGTAGACTTTGCAGTCGTTTTCAAGCCACCATAGTCACTATCATAAGCATACAGACTGAAGCCAGAATTCTTTGGATACCAAAGTCTTAGATTGGGAGCTCATTTGAGATATCTAAGAATCCTCTTGATAGCAACTAGGTGTGACATCTTGAGGTTGTCTTTATATCTTGCACATATACATGTGGCAAACATAATATTAGGCCTACTGGCTATTAGGTACATAATAGACCCAATCATAGCCCTGTAAAGATGTTCATGCATACACTCCCCTCAACATCAAGTCCTCGAGAGTGGTTTTTGGCTATGGGAGTCTTAGCAACCTTTCAATCAGTCAGATGAAATCTGCTTAGTACGTCTTTTACATACTTTGACTGGTTTATTAAGATGCCATTATCAAGTTGATTTACTTGAATTCCTAAAAAGAAATTAAGTTCTTCCTTGGCACTCATTTCAAACCTTTTCTTCATCAGCTTCTCAAACCTCTTTCTAGAGTCTTTCATTAGGTGACCAAAAGATAATACGCTTAACATAAACGAACTAACATCAAGTAATTTCCTTGTTCTTTTAATTAAGAGTAGGCTGTCAGTAGTACCTTTTTATAACCATTTTGAACAAGGTACTATGATAATGTCTCATACCACTTCCTTGGAGCTTGATGCATAGAGAGCATTGTCAAGCTTGCAGACATAATCATCATGATCTAGGTCTGCAAAGCTAGGTGGTTGCTTGACATACGCTTCTTAATTAATCATCCCACATAAAATGCATGTGACACCCTACACATATCCTACATCGGCCGTGGACAGGAGAGATTCCTGGTTCATAAGGAATGTCTGGCCTCTAACATCAACAACGCGTTTTGGGCGTATTTGCTGTGGATGAGAGGAGAACTCCACAGTTAAGCGTGCTCAGGTGGGAGCAATCCTGGGATGGGTGACCTCCCTGGGAAGTTTTCACTCGGGCAACCAAAAGCAAATCCGTGAGCTCCTTGTGGGCAAAGCGGACAATATTGTTGGTATGAGGGGCCGGGTGTTACAGAATGGTATCAGAGCTACTCTTGTGCCGTTTGGGATGTGGGACATACCTCACCAAGGATGGTGACTTCTCGGGCTCATCGAGGACGATGAGTCCAAACAGGGGGTGCTTGTGACACCCTACACATATCCCACATCGGCCGTGGACAGGAGAGATTCCTGGTTCATAAGGAATGTCTGGCCTCTAACATCAACAACGCGTTTTGGGCGTATTGGCTGTGGATGAGAGGAGAACTCCACAGTTAAGCGTGCTCAGGTGGGAGCAATCCTGGGATGGGTGACCTCCCTGGGAAGTTTTCACTCGGGCAACCAAAAGCAAATCTGTGAGCTCCTTGTGGGCAAAGCGGACAATATTGTTTGTGTGAGGGGCCGGGTGTTACAATGCACACTTGACATGAAGTTGGTAGACCTTAAAATCCTTGGATGCAGCAAAAGCATGGAATATCCTTACAGCTTCAAGTCATGCTACATGAGCAAAGACATCTGTGTAGTGAATCCCTTCTTCTTTAGTGTAACATTGGACTACTAGTCTTGCCTTGTTCTTGATGACAAGTCCACTATCATCTTTCTTGTTCCTGAAAACCCTCTTGGTACCTATTGGCTTCTTCCTAGGAGGAAGAGGACATAGGTTCCAAACACCTTGTCTTTAGAGTTGAAGCAGTTCTTGCTACATTGATTTAATCCAGCTTCCATATCTTAAAGCCTCATCAAATTTCTTTTGCTTAATATTGTAACACCCGGAAATTTTGAAGAAGAGAAAAAGGAAGAAAAGTAATAAAACCCAAGTCAAGGGGTTAAAAGTGTATAAGGGACAAAATTTAGGAATATATGGTACAAAAGGTGGCATGGCCACCCACCCCTTATACCATCAACTTTTCCATTGGATTTTTAGAGAGAGAGAAAGCTGAATTCTGTTGAGTTTTAGAGATATGAAGATGAAGAAGCTAAATTTAAGGTTAGTTTCTTGTGTTTTGGGTTGTTCTTGGCTGATTTTCAGCCTTTGGGTATGTGTTTATGTGTTTGTATGTGTTCGGTTGTGTGTTTTGGTGTCTCTAGGTGTTTGAACTCATAGAGCTCTCGGGTTTGTAGGAGTTTTGCTTGAAAGTTGCAAGAGGTGAGTTCTAGATCCCTGGTTTTAAATGTTTTTAGGCTGGAAATGCATGTTGTAACATTTTTATAAATGTTAGGTGTGTACCCGTATGTATGTGTATGTGCGCTGTTTGGGAGGGTGTATGTTTGGGAAGAATTTTGATTATGTTCATGATTGCATGCTTGTTTTGATGCTGAGTATGTTAGAACTAGGCTTAAAACAGGTTAGAATGATGTTTGGGGACTGAAAATGATGTAAGATGAAAAACAGGTTGTTCATGCGCCTAAGTCAGGCCCTTGCGCCTGCATAGTGACCATGCGCCTAGAAAACTGCCCAGGCGTCTTGAATGTTGGTCATGCACCCACATAGTGCCCATGTGCCCAACTTTCCCCATTCTCCTAGAATTCTCCCCATACGCCTAAGTGTTGACCATGTGCCCGTATAGTGCCCATGCGCCTAGAACCTACCCATGCGCCCATGTTTTCCCATGCGCCTAAGTGTTCCCATGGGTCTAAGCAGCCATGCGCCCACATAGTGGCGATGCGCCTGCATAGTTCCCATGCGCCTAAAGACTTAAAAATATTCTGAAATTTTGGGAAAAAGGATTTTTAGGCTAAGACTTGGTATGCCTTTGGTGGTGATGTATGTTGATGTATGATGATGTTATGCATGTTTATGGCCTGTTTACAATGAAAAGTGGAACGTAAAGAATGAATGAATGAAAAGTCTTGCAAGCAAATAAAAGGTGGTGCACAACTCTAAAATGTTGTTAGCTCAACTGTGTACGGGTTAGTTACCCCACAGGATGCACACAGGGATCTAATCCTTCTGATTGACCAAACGTATGGGACCCTTGTCGCTTGCCCCGATACTAGTGTCAGGCTTCGTGCGCAATGTTAGGGGTCTATTTATAGACTTCAGCCCAGTACCCGCTACGTGCATATGTTTGGGGTATAGCATATGGCATTGGTCCATTTGAAAGTGAAGGTTAATAATGAATGTATGAAACGTATGATACGAATATAAACAAATTGAAATGGATGATAATGAATGATGAAGAACGATGATGGAAGATAATAATAAATATTATCTATGTGTACATATGATGTATGATCATGTCAAAAGTATGAAAAGGTTTTAAACAAATGCAAAGTATTTTATCTATAAAACTAGAACTCACTCAGCAACGCTGACTTTTATGCATTTTTAGTTGGCAGGTAATGGTTGCTAAGATGGCACGGGATTGAAGCTACTTGGCGAAGAAAGTCTGGCATCCATTTTATGCAAATGATGTTTTTGTGTCATAATGGGGCCAAACAATATATTGTAATGATAACAATGATGTATTCCGCTATGATGTTTTGTTAATTATTACGAATTTTAATATGTTTCTATATAATATGTGCAATGATTGTCCAACTATAAGCATCCCGAGAACGGGGCCTTACAAATATGGGATAAGAAGCAAGAATGCACATAAACATTTTTATCATAGGTTTGTCCTTTTGTTCTCACCCAAGTCTCAACATCTCTAGTGATGTTTATGGTAGGACGTGATTTGTGGATTCTTAGGTGAGCAATCACAACAATTTGATTTAATAGATTTAAATTAGTGAAATTTAGATATGGTGATTGAGTATCACCTACTACATCAGCATACCCATCAAGTGGAGTGATTGTCAGCATCATGAAATTCCTAATTACTTTCACCATCTCCATCTCCTCCTACAGTGAAAATACCTTTATTTGAGTTTTGCGCCTTATTGCTGGAATTGGTTGGCACCTCAGATTGAAGGATTTGTCATGGTTGTGCTGAAAGGATTTTTGCTTCTAGGGTTTGTTACCACTTGAGCTGAATTAATTCTATCATTTGGTCTTCTCAGCTCAAATCTTGGATCCGAATCTCCTGTAGATGTATTACCTGTTGTTTCTAAAACATCTTCACATAATTTTTTAAAACAGTTGGCAACTAAATCAAGATCATATAGCCAATCAAGACCAAAACCTTGGTTGGGTCAGATAAGGCTGGTGCAACCAAAACAAACACTTATACGAATTTTGGTACATCTGAAGAAAGTCTTCCTAAGACAAACCAAAACTTCCAAAGCTAAGTTGAAGATCTTTTGAAGCTTGATGAAAGAAGAACTTCCCAAGAGGAACCCAGTCTTCCGAGACTAAGAGAATTCTCTTCCGAAGCTAAAAACTTAGAAGATTCAAGACAGAGCTTTCCGAAGATAAAGTCATGAAGACTTGATGAGGTCTCGGAAGAAGTTGATTCTTTCGAAGTATAAAATGGCTTCAGAAGAACTGATTCTTTCGAAGCCAATTAACCTTCGGAAGAAGCAACTATGAACCAGCTGACATAAGTATGGTCAGTCTGACAAGCCGCTGCCATCTCTGATATACTGCATGGCGCTTTCCCACGCCCATGTAGTTGACCATACTTTATTCCACTGTCAACCTTTATTAGATAGTACAGTTACCATGTTTAGTTGGTGACAAAAGGTAATTCATGGACTTGTCATGACTACCTAATCTAGGATAATATTTTATCTTAGATACCTTACTTATAGCAATGTAGTATTTGTTTAGTAGTAAGTTTCTAGCTGGTAATCTAATTAGTATACTGGTTGTAGATAGTAGTATATATAGTTTCTCATTGTAACTCATTTAGAAGTGCTTGCAAGAGTCTTGTAAAATTTGAGTTGAGAAGTAATATATGCAAGTATCTTGAAAACCATCTCTTGTATTCATTACTTATAGCAATGTAGTATTTGTTTAGTGGTAAGGTTTCTGCTTCAGCATTCGAGTGTGTTCATGTGAGTCCGAGAGATAGTTCTTGTGTTGATAAACTAACACCGACACTGCAACCTTTAACACTGGGAGTGTGTTTATTGAAAGTCACATTGGCTAACTCATTAACTACTCTAGTTCTGAGATTGTATACTCTAGAAGCCTTAGCTTGAGAAGGGTATCCAATGAAGTGTCCATCGTCTGCTTTCTAAGAAAATTTGGCTATATGATCTTTGGTACTCAAGATGGTGCATGGACATCCATAGGACCTAAGGAAACCAATGAAAGGTCTACTTTTGGCTATATGATCACATTGATTCTTAATTTTCAGAATGAAAGATTTCAAGATTTCGGTGGTCTCATCCTTACTTCTACGAAATAGGATCCATGTATATCTTGTGAAGTCATCGATATGTAATAAGTGTAGGGGAGTAGTGACGGAGTTCATTTCCTTTGGCTTGTGAGCCACTTTGTGTTGCTTTTCTTTCAAACATGCAACACAATGCTCATCACTTCTAAACTCTTTCTTTGGCATTCCAGTTACCAAATCATCTTTAATTAATCTATTAATTTTCTTAAAGTTTACATGGCACATTCTTTTATGCCAAAGGAAAGACTCATCACTATTGGTTTTAGATAGAAAGCAAGAAACTTCTCCTAATGGGGAGGTTTTCTTCAAATCCATCTTGTACATGTTCCCTATCTTAGGGGCACTGAGCAAGATATGCTCTTAAAGAATGATGACACCGGGCTTAAGAACAATACACTCATGCCCATTAAACAACCTGTTATGTCTCTAGTCATAAAATTAAGATACACTAGGAAGATTGTACTTAAGCTCTTTGACAAAGTTTACCTTTTCAATACTGAGCTTACCATTTGTGACCCTACCTGTTCCATTGATGTAACAATCTGATTAACCTCCAAAAGCAACTGGCCCTCCATTAATTTTCTCAGAGTCTTGAACAAAGAGCCATTGCCGGTCATGTGTCTAGAACAACCATTATTAATAATCTATACATTTCTTTTGGTCTTTAGTTGTTGCTACACATTAAAAAGAGATGCTTAGTTTATATTTAGAAACCCAAGCCTTGCTAGTCTTGGGCTTATTAAGATGAACTGAGGATAGTTCAACAGCTATTGATCCATATGCAAACTTTGAGAATCCTTGGCTGTTGTTGATGAAGAAACTTCAGTCACATAGCCTTCCTTGATCTTCTACACCATCTTTGGAAGATTAGACTTGGCTTTCAAAACTTCAGAAGTTTTTATGACTTTGGAAGTTTAGGAGACTGAACCTTCAAAGCTTTTGCATCCACTGCAGCAGACCTTAGTTTATTCCGAGACCAAACTTGCTTCCGAATATAGTTTTCCACTTATCTTCTTTTTGTTCACCTTAGAGCTTCTGAAGGAAAATGTTTTCCTTCTAAAGTTGTTTTCTTCTTCATATCAGAAGTCTTCTTCTAGTTCATGTAGATGGTACTCTTAGGATTGTAAATACAATCCTCAGCATAATGAGTTATACCATGTTGGAGCTGTACAAGATAGTCTATATTATCAACACAGTCAAAGTCAACAAAAGTCAACGTCACGGTCAAAGTCAACGCAAAAGTCAAACCCGACACGTTCGAGACGAAGAATCAAGACGAGACATTGAAGATTTAGATGACTAGGAGTTTTATTGTAATAAATATATTTTGTGTAAAGAAAATATATTTTATCTTGTTTTTAGTCATTTTTATGCTTGATATGTTATTTCCATTAATTAGCCTAAGTCAAGGGAGTTAAGTGCAATTAGTGAATATTATATTCACTATATATAGCCTAATTGTAATTAGGATTAGGCTAATGGTTGTATGACCAATTGATTGAGGGATCTACTTGTAAACATCATTTGCAATCTAATTGAAGATCAAAGGGGTTTTGTTTGTGTTTATCATTGTTTGATCTATAATCTTCATGATTTGATTCAAGTATGTTTAACATGGGCTAACAATTTGGTATCAGAGCAATTTTAGATCAAATTCATTGAAGATTTGAAGATTTTAGAGAGAGAAATTGAGGTTTTTGGTTGTTTTTGTTCAATATCAATATTTCATCAATTCCGGATCAAATTTGAGTGTATTTGATATGGAATTTGATTGAATTTTGCTTGTTATTGGTTGGGAAAGCTCTATCAATCATCAGATCTCAAATCCGTTTATATTTAGAAGATTTCAGATTGATTTCGTGTTGAAAAAGCCTTCCAGATTCATCCAGCGAAACTACATCTTCATCCAGCGAAACTACAGCTCTTCCAGCGAAACTACAAGTGTTTTACACTTTGTAGTTAATTTCAGCATCTCAGCGAAAGTAGTGATCTTGAACGAAAGTTCAACAGTGCTTGTGTGCATATTACAAGCGAAATTGTAGTCGAAAGTATCATTGAACGAAAGTTCAAG
Organism: Flaveria ramosissima; assembly: GCA_025215565.1. Taxonomy (NCBI): domain Eukaryota; kingdom Viridiplantae; phylum Streptophyta; class Magnoliopsida; order Asterales; family Asteraceae; genus Flaveria; species Flaveria ramosissima. The sequence goes on from CM046039.1 coordinate 66,398,352, forward strand.
CTTGTTTCGTGCAAAATTGTCAGCGACACTGAGTAGTCTCAAGCATTTGGTTAGCGAAACTGCTGCCGAAATTTCCAGCGAAACTACTGTTGGCTCAGCGAAACTAGCTTTCACTGCGAAACTAGCTCTGCGAAACTACAATTTCGACGAAATTATCATCTCTTCAGCGAAACTAGAAGGTCTAAGATGACTTCTCTCCCCCTAGTTGGGATTAATTGATTTCATCCCGATAAAGAAATATTCACCGATTTAAAAAAAATATTTTTCCCGGCGGAGAATTAATTTTCAATTTTTGGGAAAAATACTTTTGGGGGGTTTAATTGCAATAAAAAAATAATAATAAAAATAAAAATGGCTTTTGCAGAAGTATTTAAATCCTTCAAATCTGATAATCTCTCAATTGCATAATGTTGGTTTGATAATTTTGCAGCTTTAAAAAATGAAAGGATGTCTGATTTTGTTGATCGTTTTCTGTGATGGTAAACAATCTGAAGAAGTTTGATGCCCTATTGGGAAATCATGAACAAGTTCTGAGATTGCTTGATTCCCTTCCATCAGAATGGAGCTCACACCGCAAGTCGATTAAACGAGATAGAGGCTTTCGGGATTACAAACTAATGGAGGTGATCAACAAACTGAAAGAAATAGATAACCAAAAGGAATTAACCACCATAAACTCAGAACTTAAAAAGAATGAAGCCAGGTATTTCATAAAATAAATGAAGCTTTAAAAGAAAATGATCATTTAAAACGAACTCTTCTTGAAAGAAATGTTGAAATTAATCTTTTAAACGAAAGAGTCACCTTGGCTGAATTTGAAACAAGCAACTTAAAACAAAGCTTGATAGATGGACCATATCCAAAATGAAACAGGAAGAGCTACTGTATAAACAAAAGGGATCTAGGATTAAAATAGGAGTGGGTTGTGGTGAAAATCCATACGTCTATCCTCCTCCTATCACCCATTGTTACTATCTTATGCCTCAACCTCATCCATCTAATGATTTGATTGAAGCTGCAGGAACTAATAGTTTAAATGCAGGTTTAAGCAGCGTTAATCTTAAAGAGGTTAGAGATGTGCAGGATTCTCCTGTAGGTTTTGGGGTTCCTCAGGCAGGGATCTAATAAGAAGTTTAATGACGATTCCACCTTTGGTGTTCCAAAACAAATATTGGTTGCTTTTCCCATCTTCTTCAACAAATTCAAAACATGTAACATTCCTTCATTTGTTCCTGTCAGGTTTGTCAAAGAGGGAACAATTGTCGAATCGTCAGGGAATCAAAATCCTATAACCAAAGTCGAAACAATAGGAGGTGTCAATCAAGATCCGTTGGAGAAATATCTATGTATACGAGACTAGATAAGCTCAGATGATGAATCAATCACAAAGGAGCGCGTTGGTTCCTCACAGATCAAGATATCTCCTGATATTGTCAAGTCTCAAAAGCTTCTAAAAGCTGAATCAAGACCAATACGGATCTTTTCTCCAATTGTAAAACAACCCAGTCAATTAGTGAAGATCTCATTCCCTGTTCAGCACAGGAAACTTTAGAAAAAGCAAGAATCTGCTACAAGCTCAAAGCAATCCTCATCACCACCTGCACAACACAGGGCTACAAAGAATCAAAAGCCTTTCAAGGCTTGTTTTGAGTGTGGAAAAGAAGGTCATGTGGTAATGAAGTGACCTCAAAGACTTGCTTCGAATGGTAAAGGCAAACCAAATTGCTTCTCCCGATGTAAGTCTACAAAGAATGTTCCAGTTGGTAAAGGCAACACGGGTTGCTTCTCTGGATCAAGAGGTAAAAAGCATACATCTTTAAATGGTTGGATGAAAAACCCTCCATCCACATATTTTTATGTGAAGCCGGTTTCACATAATTCAAAGATGAAAATGACCAAAGGTTCAAAACCAAATTCTTTTCCTTTCGGTCTTAAACAGAAAATGATTTCTAAATTTAATTCATTCAAATCCAAATTAATTGAACCGAAACAAATTTGGCAAATTAAAAAGAAGGATACAACATTCCCTGATTGTTTAAATGATTGTGTGTCGAAGCAGGTTTCTTATATTTATGAAAAAGGAACTTCCAGGACTACGATGGCTTGGGTTCCCCTTTCTAACTAATTTGTTAATGAGTGCGGGAACAATTCAGGAGGACTGTTAGTAATCCGGTTTACTGACAGAGATTGTTCCTAATTCAAATTTGTGGCGGAACAAAGAGGTTAAGGTCATGGTATTTTATCCACAATCTGGATTTTTATCTGCATAATCATAGTTCTCACTTCACAATCACTGCATATTTCTTGATACTTCATTTCTTATCTTCATATTAGTGTAGTTTGGAAGACCTTCTTCGGTAAATTTCTATTTTTGTATAGTTTTTAAAAATAAAAATAAAAAAGATAAAAGTATAAAAAAATTAAAAAAAAAACAGAGGTTTACAAAAATAGAAATTTAGGGGGAGAGTATATCAATAATACATTAAAAATAAAAAAAGAACTGGAAACTTGATTCAATATGACTGAAAAATGATTGTATATCATCTTGAAATGCTTGTTTTTGCATGACTTGCGTTTATAAAATAAGAAATGATAGTAACTGATGTTGTTATCTGATTTACATCTTATTTTTAATTGGGAATAATAGAAAAAAACAGATGTTTTAATAATATGCTTGGTAGACTCAGGCTGAAGAATAAAGTAGACAGCAACATAATGATTTAAATTAAAATATGTGCTTAAGGATGTCTGGATTTACGCAATCATTTTGGCCTACATGAAAACTAAGTCCCGACAAAAATTGGATTAAGAATTGATCTTTCACCCACCATGATACAAACCATATAAGCCATATATTTGAGCCATGATTGGTGTATTTATGTGTCTTATGTTTGTGTTAATCTCCTCTGTTGTACGGAAGTACTGACTTGGAGTGATGATCTCCTTTGTTGTACAATAGCACTGACCTGGAGTTCTCATCGGCAGATGATTAAATGGTCATCTCCTTTGTTATACGTGAGTATAGACCTAGAGCTCTCACTATTTTGATCTAAGTTGTGTCAAATCATCTAACGATGAATTCATCACAGAATACAATATTCTGTTGATAATCTCTTGCACACTAATACACAAACCTTGCTCTATAAAGATCGTAACAAAATTTAAGAAATCCTAAGGTTGGGTGAGGGCTTTTGCCAAATGATTATGGGGTCCTAGCATTCTAAAGTTCTTAATCGAACCTTAAGGAATCATCTGCTGCTTGTTGAAAAAGATAGGGCATGGGTTTAAATGGAAAAACATATCAACAATCGTTATTGATCTGGTTGAGAATTTCAAAATCATTCAAAGACTATGATCAGATTCAGCTATCGGTGTGATCTCATTGCTTGTCGATGTTTAAATTCATCTTTGTGCTAAAGTATATCTTGAGGATGTGATCTCATGATCGATTCAGTTCTCGGTAATTAAAAAATATATATATATACAAATTAAAAACATTATAATAAATATATATATAATAAAAATAAAATTTTTTTTATAAATTTTCATTTCAGAATTCTTTTAGGTCTTCCATATTATGTTGTTACAATTTTATCATATTCATTCATTTCACAAAAATTACGCACACACGAACACGGGTTCGTTTGTTTTCAAACACAGATAAACACGGGTTTATATTGTTAAAATGAAATGATCTAATTAGAAATATCGAGATGTTTGTGATTGTGTTTCAGACTTTTACTCTAAGTGATGGCCGATCATCAGTTGAGTAGTGTACCTGATCAGAGGACCTGTTCCTCAAGTTTGCAGAAGATAACGAGCTAGGAATCCTCCTCCTACATCTTCTAAAGCACTCAAGATTAGAGATTTGGAAAAGCTGCTCCAATATCTTCACAAAGGATGCACTGGAAAAGGGGGAGCATATAAATAGGGGGAGCTTGTGAGATGAATAATCTCTCTCATCAGATTCAGAAAACTTCAATTTGAAAATCTTTCTAATGTGGACTTCTCGGTGTTGATTTCGTTTGAAGACGTTAATAATGATAGACTAACAGTGAGTATTGTTGGAGCTGAACAAGATAGTCTATATTATCAACACAATAAAAGTCAACAAAAGTCAACGTCACGGTCAAAGTCAACGCAAAAGTCAAACCCGACACGTTCGAGTCGAAGAACCGAGAAGAGACGTTGAAGATTTATATGACTAGGAGTTTTATTGTAATAAATATATTTTTTTTGAACAAAATATATTATTTCTTATTTTTAGTCATTTTTATGCTTTATATGTTATTTCCATTAATTAGCCTAAGTCTAGGGAGTTAAGTGCAATTAGTGAATATTATATTCACTATATATAGCCTAATTGTAATTAGGATTAGGCTAATGGTTGTATGACCAATTGATTGAGGGATTTACTTGTAAACATCATTTGCAATCTAATTGAAGATCAAAGGGGTTTTGTTTGTGTTTATCATTGTTTGATCTATAATCTTCATGATTTGATTCAAGCATGTTCAACCTGGGCTAACAATTCAGGGTGAAGAACCGGGGTGAGGTTAGATTGTTTGATCCTGTGATGAAGACCTGCTAGTTCTTTGCGAAAACCATATTAAAACAGGGGCAGGTGACGAGACGAGAAAAAAAGCCAGTCTGTTCATGACTGTGGCTAATAAAGTCAGAGGAGTAAGGACAGAAGTGAAGGAGCTTGCTGAGAAGGTGAGAGCTGAAGATGATCTAAACATGGATGTCCGGGATTTGGCAAGACAGTTTGAGCAAGCTAGTGCTCATCTCGAGGTAGCTGATGAAGCAGGTGCAAATCAAAGTGAATATGTGGCTGAAGCTCCCAAGGAAGATGCTGCAGGAGCTGAAGAAGACATCTCAGAGGCAGCGGGGGAGACTGAAGCTGACCATGGAGAATCTATGTCTAAAGCCCCCATGGAAGAAGATGCAGGAACAGATAAAGATACATCAGATGCAGCGGGAGAGACTGGAGCAGACGCGACAAATCAAGACAACTGAAGGCAGTGAGATCCAACCTAGGGGGTATTGAAGATCATGTATAGGTTGGACTCACCTTAGATTAGATTATGTTTTTATTACTTTGTAATAGGTTTAATGTTAGTTACTTTTGAATGTAGTTCAAAAATGACATCTCATTTCATTATAAACACTTTTGCCGAATAATACATCATTATCTGATTACAAAATACATGTTTGCATTACATCACAAAAGCTTTATAAATGGATGCCATCCCAAAAGAGCTGAGTAGCCTCGCGGTGCCATCCTCAGCAAACATTACCTGCCAACTGGAAAACATATAAAAAGTCAGCGTTGCTGAGTGAGTTCTAGTTTTATAATAAAACATACTTTTCTTTCATATAAAACCGTTCGTTACTTTTGCATGATCACACATCATACGTACGCATAGATAATATTTTTATTATCTCCTTCATTCATCCATTCATTCGTTCAATATAACTTTACTTGCGCATCGGATATCATCCGTACCAATACCATATGCTACACCCAGAACAATCTTAGCTACTGGGCCGAAGTCAATAATTGAACAGCTGAGCGTATGCCACAGTACTAGGGGTAAGCGGTAGAGGTTCTACATAAATGGTCGATCACAACGAAGGACTCATTATCCGATGCATGCAAGACTTTTCATTTCTTTCCACTTTACGTTACATAATACTTCATTTCATTCATTATCATAACACGTAAAGCCATAGGAAAGATAAACATACATCATACTAAGGAACATTAACATGCACCAACATCACGTCATACAGGGCAACATCATACATACATAACATGCATCATGCATAAACATGCAACATCATCATCATTATGTCCTACTTGCTTTCTAAGGCCATAACAGTTATCTTATATGCTCTTACGGGAACCTTTACGTCAAAACTTACATCTGCACTTTCCCCCGAAAGTCAGAAGTCTAACTACACTTTCCTTCGGGTGCAACAGCCCTATTCGTGCGTATGGACACCCTTCAGTCGCATGGCCTCCATGCGACTGAACACCATGCGATTGGACTCATGCGGATGAACGTTCAGTCGTGCGTATGGACCTTATGCGGATGGAAATAATGCGAATGAGCACCTATGCGACTGACCTCATGCGAATGGACTCATGCGACTAAACACCTATGCGACTGGACCCCCAATCGTATGACTCCCCATGCGACTGGACCCCCAATCGTGCGAATGAACACTTAGTCGTACGATTGAACCCTCAATCGTGCGAATGAATCCCAATCGTGCAAATTAACCTCAATTGCCTCTCAATCGGCCGTATGGCCTTCATTCGGTCGCATAGCCCTAGCTGATGCATTTTGGAGTTCATCCCGAACCCAATCTGCCATTTTCGGCCTCCAAGCTCATCCAAACCCATTCTAAGCCTAAATCAACCATCCTAGACCTTAGGAATGCATACCACAACACCATACAAGCACACACAAGGCCGAAAACATACACGAAACGCATCACACACATCACACCCAAATGGGTCAAACACATACACACACAAAAACGGGTTTTTGATGCTTTCCAGCCCCAAAATCGGTTGAAAACAAGTAAAAGTGGGGTTCTAGAACTCACACAAACGAGCACAACGACAAGGGCTTCGATTTGGCTTGCTACACAACGAGTTTGGCCACCCGAACCACCCGAACCGACCCCTTTTTCCCTCTTTTCTTCTTCTTTCCCTCTTCTCCTCTCTAAATGGCTGATTTGTGAGTGTGGGGGAGAGGGTAAGGGCTGCCCTCTCCCTTATATACTCCCACTCACCCGACTTTCTTTCGTTGGCGAGTTTGGTCCCTCGACTTTGGACTCTATTTCTTTTTCTTCCTTCGTCGGCTTCTAAATAATAATTAACTGGGTGTTACACCTAGGCGCATGGGCATTATTAGGGCGCATGAACTTTACGCGCATGGGCACTTAGGTGCATGGCCAACCTATTTTCTAAATAACATTATTTTCAAGCCCCAAATCCATTTCTAACATGTTTTAAGCCTAGTTTTCAACATACTAAGCATAATAAACAAACATAAATCATGAACATATACAAAATCATTCCCGAACATACACCCACCCAACATATTCATACACATACATACGGGTACACACCCAACTTAAATAAAAACGTTACAACATGCATTTCCAGCCGCAAAACAAGTTAAAACATTTAAAAATGGGGATCTAGAACTCACCTCTTGCAACTTTCGTGTATGACTTATTCACACCCGAATGCACTATGAGTTCGAACACCTAAACAACCCAAAAACACACAACCAAATGCACAAAATCATGTAAGCAGATACCCGGGACTGAAAATCAGTCAAGAACAACACAAAACATTAAACACATACCTTAAATCTGCAATTTTCTTCTTCTTCTCTCAAGAACCCAAAAATCTTCAGCTTTCTCTCTATAGAAACTGTATGCAAAAAGGTGATGGAACACAAGAGTGGGCGGCCATGCCCACTTTTGTACAAAATATTATAAAATTTTGTACCTTTGTACACTTTTAACCCCTCAACTTGGGTTTTATTGTTTTTCTTTCTTTTATTCTTCTTTTTTATAAATTTCAAGGTGTTACAGCTAATCTTAACTGATATGATCTCACTACAGGCATGTGATTCAAAATGTGTATATTATATTTTTATTCTGCTTTAGTTTTAATTTTCACATGTTTTACTTGTAAAATAATTTTCACGCACGTTGATACTGATTGGTCTGCTCTACTTGTAAAATAAAAGAAACTTATAAGTTTGTAAACTTAAAAGTTTAGGCGAAGTAAAGAATGTAAAAGAGAAACTCGAAATAAAGTGTTTTGGATGAAAAGGATGAACCTAAAATTAAAGCATGTGTGTGTTTGATATAATGTAAAAATAAACCTAAAAAGAATTCAAAATAAGTGGAAAAGCTTCTTGCAAACAAAATATAAAAAAATAAGACTATTGTGTTTTGTAAAGTTTTAAAATAGATACTAAAATGGCGGGAAATTGTTTGAAAAATAAAAAAATTCAAAGTTGACTTTCAAAAGTCAAAATGTGCTTGGTTGGTGTCTATTGTGATAGTCAAACTTTGACTAAGTGTTGAGATTATGTGCATGAATAGTGGTAATGTGCAGAAACAGTGTTCAGATGAATGTTGTGAAAGTTTCCAAGTGTTAGACTCATGGAAGGTTTCTCATGCACCTGAATAGTTCTTAAAAGCCTAAATCAGGAGTATGATGAATTTTAGTAATTTGTTCCGAAGTGTTGGGCGTCTTGTTCAAGTCCATGCGCCCAAACAGTTGTCATGTTGCTGAAAATGGTTAAAGTGTTGGGCGTATCTACTTGACCTCATGCGCCTGAACAGTTCCAGACTTTCCAATGTAGTTAGACATATTAATGTGATGGTTTTCACTAAGTTTTAGGTGTTTCAACAGGTTCCCATGCGCCTGAATAGTATTCAAACTTGCAAGCTTCTCAAACGTCTGGTGATGTTAAAAATATTGTAAGTGTGGACGTTTTGTGGGGCTTATGTGCCTAAACAGTTCTAATGTGAACTGTAGGTTCATGAAAAATACCAAGTGTAGGCTTTTTTGTCTAAGTCATGCACCTGAACAGTTCCCAAGCGCCTGAACAGTGCTCATGCATATGAAGTTTTATTATGAAATGTGGCTAAGTATGCAATGCGTCTAAGCCTCATGTGTTTTAACAGTAGTCATACGCCTTTACAGTTGTCATGAGCCTAAGGCTTTTGACACTTATATATATTCAACACTTGGTAGTTTTCATCATTTTCACACACTCAAGCTCTCTGTTACACTCAATCACTCATCATTTAATTGTTACATGTTAATCCGTGTGATATATAGGTATAGGTAATGAATCTAAACATAATTTTGATCTTATAACTTTAGATTTCATCACATGATTCAGTATTTGATTGGGCGTTTGATCTCTATTGAGGCCTTCGAACCTAGGGGTTTAGAAACTTGTAATCTGCGATTTAAATGTGTTATGATAATTAAAATAGAACATTAATTAGTTGTTATAACATGTTTTCAAACAGATTGTGATAATCAAAACCCAATTTCATCATCATCTAGTCTTGATGATCCAGTGTTCATCAGCCGGTTCATAAGAACAAGAACCGAACAGTCATTTCAAATTTTCTTTATCAAAATTGGTGTGTTAATTATCATAATTCACAAATTCAACTGATAATGAGAATATTTTACTTGATTTAGATACTTTAAATCATTCAAAACATAAACTTGAATGTGCTCTGCTAATTGTAGAGTATGTTCAACACTTAGAAATTGTAAGTGTAAATTGATTAAGTTTTAAAACTTAAAATTTTCTAACTCAATTAAAATTAAATCAATGTTCATGTTTCATGGTGTATTACTTGATTTAATTGTTTTAATTCAAATTTAAAACCAGTGCATGCTCTGTTCATATAATGGGTTGTACAAAACACTTAGAAAAGTTTTTAAGTGTTATTGGTTCAAAATAAATGACATAAAATGTAACTGAAATCATTTTAATTCAAATGTACTTAATAGTTTGTTCAATGTTAACAAATAGTAGATCTTATGTTTGAGCCTAAGCATAATGTAACATCCTTTTTAAATGAGGATGTTCATGAAGTGATTGGTTACGAAGAAATGATCAGATTTCTGTTGAGAACGAAGTATGTGTATGCCATGTCAAGCAGTTATATATGCTCGTCTTATAAAAATATTTTGGAGAACTCCAGAAACTGCTAGAGATGATGCAGGAAGGAAAGTTAACAGAGGTTTTACCACCGATTACTGTATGATCGAGGTTTGTGAGAAGTCATTTAGAAAAGCTCTAAGGCGGGGTGATAATGATCCTCAAGATCTGGCTGAACTTACATTTGATGAGTCTAGAGATACATTTATGGCTATGGGACATCCAGATTGATCCAAATGATTTGATTGAAGAAGTTCCTCAAGGACTGTCCGAGTCTGAATCTTAGGATGATGATGAAAATATTGAGGATGATGAAGTGGATGAAACTGAATCTGATAATGTAGAAAGTTCTTCTTCAAGTGATGATAATGATGATGATGATAATGTTGGAGGAAATGAAGTTGAAGTTGATAAAGAAGGTGATAAGGAGATTGATACTGAGGAAACAAAATCTGATACTCCGAATGAAGATGTTAATGATGTTGATGATGCAAATGATGTAAATAAAGATGTTGATGGAGTAAATGAGCAACAAAATATGGAGTTTGAATTTCTTGATATTGATGTAAATGATCCACTAGTACAAGGTAGATCCCTTGTTGTAGAATCACCACATCTGATAGCATAAGAGAATGTGATTGCCGAGGAGTCTTCCCTCGAGATCATTAAGTCCATTGCGGGTTCACCTATTCATATGTCAAATAAAGGTGGAAGTGCGGCACAAAATGTTACAGTCCATTTTGAGAACTTGAACATTTAGTAGATCATAGAATCTTTAAAAGAAAAGAATATTAATCAGCTTAAGATGATTGAGAAGCTGAAAGATGAAAATGATCAATTGAAAGCAAAATAATTAAATAAAGACTTGAAGACTGTAGAGTTTGAAGAAAGTCAAGAGATTAATTTAAAGAAATTTGAAGTGTTGCTCAGAAATTTTGACTTGTTGGATGAAAAATTCAAAAAGTTGAATGAAGAGTATTCTAAGTTGAAAGAAGAGCATGAGATTATGAAAGATAACTTAAAATCTCAATCTACTCAATCACAAGACCTTGAACCCTTACCATCAGAAAAATAGGTTGCACCATAAGTTCAATCTATTAAAGTTGAAAAATTATCAAAGGTTGTCAAAAGAAAAATAAAGATAGATGAATCTAATTTTCAATCATTGGTAGAATCATCCTCAAACCCTCCATAAATATGCAGAAATTTGTTTCTGAAACTTGAATATAGATAATCAATTAATTCAAGAAATTTATGAAGCAGATGTATAAGAGAAAATTGGAGCATTGGATGATTTAGATCCAGAGTTCTCAAATGCTTGGTATGATGAGGTATTGGAAGAAAAAGACATCGCTGAAGCTGCAGATTCTCCTATTTAAGCTGTTAATGAAGACATCCATGTTGACGTTGAGGACATACATAACTATGTGGTCCAGAAGAAGTACAATTGTGTATTCTTGGATGGTCTTATGGTCTCTCAAACCAATAAGGAGTATGAAAAATGTGTGATAGCAGAGACAACAGCTCCAGTCAATCCAAATGAAATATTTGTTGAACATGGAGAATGGGTTCCATTGCAAGAAAGTATCAACATTGAAGATCTCCCAACATCAGAACTTCACCATCCAGATCCTGACAACATGAGTAACCTTGAGCTTAGATTATGGTTATAATCAAAAATTTATCCAAGGAAATGATTGAACAGGCTGCAATCCACTTCTCTAAAGAATTTGGTTAAAAGTTTCAAGAAACGGAGAAGCAGAATAACAAGAGATTGTGTTGGACGTGGACAATCCACAGTATCTAGAGATTACCAAACGAACTCAAATTTTAAAGCCTCAAGAGATAAAGGCAATGGAATTAGTAAAAAAGGGGTCATGGAAAAGGAAAGAACTAATTGATATGTTTCCTGAGATTAAGAAGCAAGCATATAAAGTCTCAGTTCAACAAAAACAATTATGGAACAAAGCAAGATCTGCAGGTGACATAGTCAGAAATGTCTTATAGAAAGGACAATCTATATATAAGTTACTCAACGTAATTATTGTGCCTGATAATACAAAGGAGGTTAAGATAATCGCCTGGAAATACGATGAGATCTTTGATGCTTTTCTGATTAAACGTGTAAATGCAATTTGTGATGTTTATCACTTTTACACGAGCATCATCGCCTTGCTGGTACAAGATCTAAAGGAGTTGAACAAATTTCCTCTGATTAATCCGTCCAAGGTAGCTAGAGGTGAAGACTTTGTCAAACTTCTCAATCGTTGTATTACCAGGATGGGTACTTATCTAAAACTCGATGTGATCAAGAAGATAAAGAATATTTCAAGTCCAAAATTTGAAGAGCAAACAGAAGGTGGCTGATAATACAGAGGAAAAAGAACAATTCCTTGATGCGTATAGTGGCCAGTATTTAGAGAAAGTCACTAATCAAGGCCTAAAAGTGATTGATGGTACACAAACCTCGAAGCCAATTTGAGGTGGTTTTATCACGAAGACTCATTTTAATTGAAGTTAGTTGGTAATTTGGATGATTGGGACCAAGATATCATATCCTTATTTGGAGTTTTTGAGCTAAAGCTTCTTTACCCAAGTTATATATTTTTCTTGTCCAACCAAAAGTTTGAGCGTGTTGCTTCAAAAGTTGCTGATAATGATATAAAATACTTCATGACGATCATTTAGGTAATGGATGCTGCTATAGAGCGAATTACTTTGTGGAAAGCTCTAGCATTTGCAAATATCGTGAAGAAGGATATAAAGAACATCGAATTTATGAGGATATCCAGCAAAGGAGTGTTAGAAGTTCACCCTCACGATCATCCAAAACCATTTGAATTGTATGCTAACTTTGACATCGCAAGTCTATCAAAAGAAACTCTGGAAGCAATAGACAAAATAAAGATCAAAACTAACGAGTCAAATACTGAGCAAGCCATCCTTGCCAAGAAGTTCAAGTCTGCAATCAAGAAACCTTTGCGAGAGTTGGAACTCTACAAAGAAAAGCCAGTGCATAAGATCAAAGAAGAACTAGTAGAGTTCCATATGGACTGAAGACAATGCCAATCTTAGGGGGAGTATTGTTAGAGCCCTTAGAAATTTAACATTTGTCTTTTGCATTTTGTCATGGTCTAGGGACTTATTTTGTAAATATATGTTCCTTGTTTTCTTTTGATGGTATAAATAGCATACTTTACGTATTTTGTATGGGGTGAGAGGACTATCGTAATTCACCCATACACTTTGTATCCATAGCTTTTGCTACCAATGAGATCTAAGAATTTTTTGAAGTAATTGCTTGTGTTTTGATTTCATTGTGTTTGTATTGATCATTGTATTACGATATGATCACAGATTATTCCATTTGAACCTGTCACATTCAGAACTTCTTCAAACTGATAACACCTTCACATTGCATTTTGATTAATTAATTTCAAGTCAGCAAGCTTGAAAGCTGAGAGATTCTTCATTGAAAGAAAGAACAAGTCAAAGTCTTTCTTTCTGTCTAAGCTGAAAGTTCTGAATCTCAGCCTTTGTAAACTTAAAGAAGATATTCACTTTAATATTAGAATATGAAGGAATGACAGGCACGTATAAAAACATGGCTTCCATTCTGAGGATAATGTTTGAAAATAAGGTTGAACAAGCAAGAAGACAAAGAAGATGTTTTTCATGTGACTCCTTTGAGCATTAATGACTCAATTACACATTGGAGCTATAATTTTTCAATGAACACTTTCTATCTAACTTATGCTAGTGTTGGCAAAGTCAAAATTAAAGAATATGATCTCTTTAGACTATCTCGACACAAGATGAATGACTTGGTCAATCTACTACTTGAAAACCCCTCAAGAGATAAAAGATGATACATGTATGAACTGTTGCTAATCAGGGTGCTAGAAGGGTAAAGATAGAGTTTTGGTAGCATCGTCCTAGGGGAATTTGTGTATCTACAAAGAGGATGAAGCTGCCAAAAACTTAAGAATTTAGCACTGGCTGCAAACTGTCAAATTCTGCCAAGTGCTGAATCAACAACCAAATCACATATGCTTAATAACTGCAGATTAGCATATGCTGAACAACTATTGATCAGCAATTGATTGATAAGCTATAGACCGACCGCTATTGATCAGCACTGAACTCCACGAGCTGCTGATTAACTGTTACACAAGACAAAACTGCCTGTACCAATGGTTGTTGTGTTCAGTCTTTTAAAGACAACATAGTACCGAACCTGCCTTACTATGATATGCCGATTGCCTGTCTTGCTGTACATTCTTAACATAGAATAGTTTATTCTCGTTATTTAGATTTGATAGTATAAGGTCCTCATAATTGTTTAGTAGAGGCAAGCTTATTTGTCACACCCTCAAAATCCACGTGCGGAGTTTTACCGCGAGGCGTGTGAACAAACCAGGATCACAGTCAATAGTTACTCAGAACGACTCTATATGCCACAATTAAAACAAAATCAACCAAAGTTTAAACTTGAAAACTGTGCGGAAGCGTTTTGTAAAACAACCCAAAGAATATAAATACATACTATGGCAAAACATACGCCAAACCAAATGAGTAAACATTAACCATTAAAAACAATAAAGATGTCTTGAAGACCAAATCTTAGAATGCAAGGTGAATCCGTGTGGTGCTCCTAAGGCAAGCAAGTTAATGACCTGAGAATAGCATACTAAAATGTCAACACAATGGTTGGTGAGTTCAAGAGTTGATATTCAATCATAAGCAGTTTAATAGTAGAGATATAAAAGTAGTGCATTGTAACAGATAGCTAGTCCATTAACAATAAATATTAACTCATAGTGATTTCGCAATTGAAGCTGACTGTGTTACGTTGTTGCCTCCTGTCACGACTCAACAGGACGTGACAATGTTCAATAGGACAAATTGCACCCGGTTGACCTCGAGTCACACAGGTGGGGCTCGTCAGACCCAGTAGTACTACCCAAATTTCCCCGCTATTCAATATTAACAATTCGAAAGTGTGAGGACTTTTCCAGGATATCAGCATTATATTAATATTATGCACAACTTGAATATATAAAGCGTTTGTAGTTTACCAGTATGCTATCTCCCCCAAAAGAGATTAAGTAAAGAGTGAGGCATGAACTCACCTGGTGTGTAATGATAGTGAATAAAGAGACTCGTGATAGATGCAAAGACAACTCTTCAAAGGTTACCTAGAACACACAAGTACATAAGTACGTGTACACATAGAACCTCAATAATCCTAGGTTAACCTAGTTGACCCATTTGACCCGTTGGTGACATATTAGTTGAAATATAGTTTAATCATATATGATCACTTAACATACAAGAGTGTCATGCAATTTATCCATGCGTATCACATTGTCAACCTAGGTTCTACATAAGTCATCATGCCACATTAGATCATCATACACTTATGCAAATCTCAAACAATCATCATGCTTATATATATATATATATATATATATATATATATATATATATATATATATATATATATATATATATATATATATATATATATATATATATATATATATATATATATATAAATACATCATAATAAATAATTCATACACGAAGACTAATCATGCACCACATGCCATGTGAAGCCACTCACGACCTCACATCCTAAACCCTGCCAATCCTACTAAGTAGGGGCCTCAGATTCGCACGCGTGTATGACAATCATAATCACATTCATTCATTTAGTTCATTCCAACCAACATACACAGTGACCATCAATTCCAATCCCAAACATGATCTCCTAATCACTAACCATAATCCATTCTCATGTATGATCACCGAAACCTAAATTCCTACATGATCAACTAAGCATCCATAACAACTCAATTACACATTCTATCACAAAAAACATCATCCACAATCATTCTAACATGATCCTAACATCATAAGCATGCCCAAATCATCACATCCAAAGTTCTACAAAAATAAAGTTTCCCTTTTGGGAAAGTAACACCCAAAAGTGTTCTAGCATCCAATCCAATGATAATTTCATCAATATTTTACCTAATCAAGTTCATAACATTCATTCTAACATGTTAATCATCTCCAAACATCCAAATTCCCAAACATCATACACAAAAGTTTCTACTTTTAGTAAGTCATGATCAACATCACAATTTCATAGATTTTCTTGCACAATTCAATTAAACTAACATCTAAGCATTACATCTAACATCTTAGCATCATCAAATCATGAATTCGAAGAATAAAAAGTTTCCTCTTATGGCAATGTATGAACTAGATGATCAAACCCTAGATTTCTTGCATAATCAACATCATTCAACATTCATACAACCTAACTAACATCATATAATCATCTAACAATCATCAATTTCAGGTTTTCATCAAAATTTCGTGGATTAGGGTTCATCTTCATCAAAAACTATGAACAACCAATCAAAACTAACCTTTAGATATGCTTTGATGATGATTATCACTTGTAAACAACTTGTACTACTTGAAACCACTTGGAATTCGACTTGTGTATGTGTTCTTGGATCAAATTCGTAATGGATGAAGGTGTTTGGAAGAGTTGCAGCCGAAATTGGGGTTTGGGGGGGGGATTAGGGTTGTATTTTAGGTAAGTTTTAGGTTTAGAACAATTACAAAGTAAACCCCTTTAATTATATTTTATAAAAACCAATCTTTCTAATACTTTTTAAATAGTTTGTAACTACTAAACACAAGTATTATTAACCAATAATAATAATCCTAGACATTTACAATAAGTCACACAACACAAGAAATATATATTACACGTTGTCACGTTATCGCGTAAAATTTATAAAACAAACATTTAAAATTTTATAACTTCATGCATCACATAATCATAGCTAATAATCAATATTATTAATTAGATTATTATTGTTTATTATAGATTATTACTATTAAGTCACCAATGTTCAACGACAACTAGTGTGTGCCCACGTCACGTGTATGCAAGACCTAACGGAACTAACGGAACTAACGGAATTTGGTAACGGAAAATTACCGGATGTCACATTATTTAAAGTCTATGTACTTAGTTTTGATTAATCAAGTGAATAATTTGAAAGAATAACTTGTGCATTATTATTACTCAAAGTATTTATGGCTTTTAGTAAATTGTGAAATTATTTCACATTTATTAACTTCTAATAAAATTAAAAAGTTTTGTTAATCTATAACCCCGATCCAACATAGTGTTTTAAGTTAGGCAGACCTGCATATTATTTAGTTATCACTGATAAATTTTTTTTTCAGATTCACTTGGGTTTTTTAACATCTAAGGATAAAACTCCACATTTCTTGATCAGGTTCATGAAGCTTGTGGAAGACAAACCGATAAAAAGACAAAGTGCAATTGAAGTAACAAAGGAACTGAAATTTTGCAATACATTTTAAATAAGTTCTATGATTCAAAGGGGGTAGCTACACAATTGAGTGTTGCAGGAACTCCACAGCAAAAGAGTTTCTAATAATAGAAATAGAACATTTATTGAAGCAACTTGAACAATGATATCTGTTGTAAAATTCTAATCTTTTTTTTGGGTAAAAGCTGTTAATACCGCTTATTATGTTCAGAATCATGTCTTGATAAACAAACAACAAAATATGACTCGTTATGAGATTTTCTTTAAACATAAACCTAAAGTCAAATATTTTAAGGCATTTGGTTTTGTTGTACATTGCTACATACAACCTGTTTGAAATCTAAATTTTATGAAAAAGCTGATGATTGTTATTTTGTTGGTTATTCAGCTAACAAAGTTGCATATAGGCTTTTTAATAAAAAAAACCAAACAATTAATAGGTCATTTAATACAGATTGCCATGAATCTAACAAAATTGATGTTGAAAATGCTCCTAATTGGGTATATGATTATGCTGCATTATTCAATACTTTGACACGATCTTCTCATGTTCCTACAGATATAAACCCTTCAACATCAACAATTAATGATGTATTTTCTGATGAATGATGTCATTCTGTATCTCAAAATCAAGTAATTTCTTCAACTATTTCAACTATTCAACCTTCTAATCTAATTCTAGATTGGGTTCTTGAATCATATAATGCTCTTTCACACATGCTTAATTTATGTCCTAACAAGAATGGTGTTCAACAAGATTCATAATCTTCAGACATAAGAACTAAATCTACTCAAGATATCTATAGGTCTGGTTATGGTTATGGAACAGTTTCACAGTTGGAGAACACTAACTAGATCAAATATGGAACCATCAAAGAAACAAAGAACTAACAAGTAAAGAACTCAAGAACATAGGTATTGGTTTTCTAGGATATTAAATATTGTTCTCAAGAAATCTTACAAGTGTTAGAATGCTTAGTCTAAAGAGTGGTTACATGAGATACTTTATACTACAACCTATAACTGGCTATACTTTGAAAGCCAGCTAGACACTAATCTAGAAAACATGATGAATTTAGAGTTAAAAGATAGATTGACTTTTGACTAGTGACTATGACATGCCATAGCTAATATCCTAATATATTATAAAAAAGATAAAAATACAAGAGTGGAAAGTTATAGACACAGACACAATAATCTACAATTGAAAAAAGTATGGAGATAATCACCAACTTGTATAAGTTTGTGAGTCTTCAGAGCTCGTAGAGGAAAGTTGTTCAACCTTTTTCAAAAGTTTTTAGGGACACATGTTCAAAGTCTTCAAAAGAAATCAGTCATCAAGCTTTGGAATACTTTGTCTTCAATCTTCGGAAGATTTCTGTCTTTTCCTTCAAAAGATTTTACACTTATTGAATTTTCTTTGTGCATGATCAAATCTTGTGAAGTAACTTCGTTGTGCGTCAGTTGCATGATGAGAGATCTTTGCTTAGCATTAGCCCCTAAGATAACTCTTACAAACTCCCCCTAGGCAGATGGCATCAAAGCTTAAAGATTACTATCAGTCTTGATCTTCTACTTATGCATACCATCATCAGATGCAAAGCCATTACTCTTTTTATCAGTTCATCTGGATTCCTTAAGCTCTCATAGTATCTCTTGATGTCCAAAAGATCATGAGTAGGGAGGTCAAGTATATTCTACAAGAAGATTACTTGAGGACCTCCTTGATCTATTGTGATATACCAACTGTTTGGGTTTGGAGAGTACACCCAAGAAAACATGGGTCTCTTAGTAGCAAGAAGCTTTACTTGTAGTGGAGTTCGTTGAGGAGCCTCTTTTGGCACCCTCAGGATGTTCTGACTCATCCTGAGGTGTAGAGGTGGATTCCTTCGACTTCTATTTCTTCTATTACTTTAAGTCCATTCTAATGTCCATCCTCTTCCACTTTTTGTACTTTAACTGAGAAGGTTGATCTTTATTAACTTGTCTTCCTTCTTTATCTTTTTTAGTTTGGTCCTTCCCTTTTATAGGTTCAAAAGAAGGTTCAAGACCCTGTTGTGGGTCCAAAGATGAAGCTACTTATGGATCAAAACTAGATCCAAATTGTGTTGTCTGTTGGGGTTCAACCTTGACCTCAGCTTTATGTGCATGTTGACATGGTAGAGAATGCAAGTCTTAAGGCTCACCGTTCTTAATCTTATGCTTGATCACCCTTATGTGCTCATCCATTATGGATAGAGACATGGGACCAAGTCTCTTTCCAAAGAACCCATATATCTTTAAGAAGTTCAACGTTTTTTGTCTATCCATAGACTTTTTCTTATTAGCTTTGATGGTGGCTTTTGATTTTGCAGCTTCCTCCCTCATCTTCCTCTTAGCAGCTTTTCTCTCTTTGATGATTTCTTGTTCCAGGTGCTTGAGATATTCAAACTCTATGTACGCATAAGATAGAGGGAATAAAGCTGAAGCCTGATAGAAACATATGGCACTCAAGTAGGTTATCATCTTTTGTATGTCTTGTTCTCTACCTACTTGAGTTTCTTCCTCTATAGCCATAGACTCCACTTCATGCCTTTCTTGATCTGGGGAGAGGACAAGGGCTTTGTATAATCTTCTTTTCTTTCTATCTTTTTTTGATATTAAGGAGCAAAGTAGCATCCTCAGCCTACTTCCTCTCTGGCTACCCTTAACTCATCTTCCTGAGTATTTGGCCTAGGGGTAGCCCCGATTGCAGCCTGTATGAAGCTGGGGGTCTATTGCAGTCTTTCTTCCCTTGCCTTCCTTTACCTCTCCTTCTTCTCCTCCTCAACCTCCTTTGAGGTTAAGACCTTCTTTCCTCTTTCAAGCACTGGCCTGTATGACTCAGGGAGGAAAGAGCTTTTGCTTTCTTGAGCTTGTTCTGTACTTGAGCTCTGACTAGGGAGAGTCTATGAGAGACCTTCACCAGCTAATGTCTCACTATTAGTGCTGAAGGAGTTGTAGTCTTAAAGTTCACATGTTCTACAGCTGGTCCTTCAACTGAGATTTCCCCTTTGAAGCTAATCTTAGGGTCTGCCTAAGTGTCTAGTTGACCAACTATTTTCCCTACTAGCCTCTATCTATATAAACTGGTTCTTCTCTTGAACTCCTCAGACACCCTCAGTTGTATCCTCTCAGCTAATAGAGGAAAGATTTCATAGAATCTCAAGGTATGGAAGTTGAAAACTCATTGTTGACCCTGATATCTAGAAAGAACTAGGTTTCTTCTATCAGTGTCATACCTCCATCCTACTATTAGATTGTTTACAGGGTGGGATGGAGGTGATATAGCCCTTGTTATAATACCCTCCTCAAATAAACTTTGAACTGTGGCATTCATACTGATATAGGCTTAAGGAGGTTGTGGAGTCTAGATAATTGCAAGTGATCGGTGGTGAATTCTCAATGTCCATACTTTAGGCACTACTCCCAAGCTCAATGGCTGTGGTGACTTTCTCCCCTTTTTGGCAGCATCACCTACTTTCACATGTGAGCTGGAGATTAGGTCCAACACATCCACAGGTTCTTGTGGACTTGGTTTAGCATGCTTGGCAGGCCTCTAATCTAACTTGCCCTTGAGATTGGTGATCTCAAGTTGCTTATTAAGTACCTGCCTTTGTGAGGTAGCCACCTATGATTCTAGGTGACTAACCTTAGAGACTAGATACATGCACGTTTTTGTCCATTTGTGCACCCTTAATCACATACTCCCCTCATCTTCATTGGAAGAATCATGGGGGATGAGAGTACATGACCAAAGTCATGTCCCTCTTCATCAAATATTGTTTCTTGGTCTTTATATTTCCCTTGTTCAATGACAGCTTCATAAGAAGTGCCAAGGAGCTGGCTTGCCTTGGTTGAGGTCTTAAAGATGTAATCACTTGTATTAGTGAGAGCATTTTCCTTATGGACCTATTGAACTTGTTTAGAGAGGTTCACCTCAGTCATGGGTGGATGATGTGGGCTAGATATGGAATTAGCATGAACACTCATCTCTCCTGGAGAAGGGGAGGAGAAGGGAGACTGATGGTACTTACTGAATCCCATATCCTTATCATCATAGAATTCTATGTTGGGGATTGGGTGTTGAGGTCCAAAGGCTAGGGATGGTAGCTTTCCCCCAAAGGTTGTTCATATGAGTTAAGACTTAGAATGAAGACTTCGAGATGGGGTAATGAGCTCATCAGGCCGATCATGAGGAACCTCAACACTGATCATCGAAGGAATGGGAGTGGTCTGCTCCTTAGGGGAAGTGAGAGCTCTTGGTTCTACTTCCTCATGTATGGGAGAGGTTATGGGTGCCTACTCAGTCTGAATAGACTGAGAAGAGGTTCACTTGGATTTTCTTTGGGAGGGGATGGTTATTTGGGGTTGTTAGCGTGTTGAAGATGACGAAGGTATGGGTTCAACATTGGCTGGGACTGCCAAGTTGTCACCTTGAAGAAGGAGCACTAAAATTTTTAGGACAAGGGCTGTGTCTACCCCGAAAAAAACCAATAGTGGTTTTCCTCATTATCTTAAAGATGTCAGGCTTCATCTGTCCCAATTTAAGAACATTACCTGTTCCCTTCAACTATGAGCCCAGTTCACAGTTGTGAATACCTGAAATCCCTAGGACCATTCCATGGACTATACAGGAAAGGTATTCGAAAACTTGATCCCATCCTCAATGCTTGTTTGTTAGTGGATGATAACATGGAGGTGGTACTTTCAATGAGAGGAGACCTTCCCTTTCCTGAAGGTCTTGACAGAGAAGTCACCTTCATAGCCCATTTGGAGGAATGATCCGTTAACTGCCTCTTTGGAAAAGGACAACTCACCTTCTTAATCATACAGCCTCAGATGTTGGTTGATGGTGGCTAGAGTGATAAATAGTGTCCTCCCCTGCACTGTGGCAGATAGTGCCTTCTTACCATCCATAATGACCTCTTAGCAGGTCCTCCAATACTCAAGCAGTTAATCTTTATAAAGTGGAGGATCTATGGTAAGGGCGGTAAGGTAAGATGAGTGAGAAAGAAAGAGGCAAACGTTTGAGAAACCTGGGTATTTCTCAGCCGATAATAGAGCAACCTGGTTTTGTTTCCTGTGAAGGTGCATGACAAAGGCTGGCTGGTTTTGGGGTTTAGGGTTGGCCATTTATTGAAGCTTTTGTAAGAGAGAGTGGAAGAACAACAAGGGTTTGTGGGAAATTTAGGGTTAGAATATTGTAGATGAAGAGGAAAAACAAAGAGGGAGATCCATTATAAAGACTATTTATATGCTTGGATGTGAGAGAAAGTTATTGCAAAAGATAAACTTTGAAATCCGGATGTCGGTCCACCTCTGAAAAAGTGCCCAAAAAGGTAGTTATCTTGAAAATTGAAAATCTTCCGAAGGTAATTTGCCTTTGGAAGTATAAAGAAAGCTTCTGAAGAAAAATTTACTTCAGAAGATATTCATTAGCATTGGAAGAATTACTTCGAAAGAAAATATACTTCGAGTACTTTGCTTTTGATACAGATTTGGTTTCGGAAGATATTAAGGTTCAGAAGTTTTACTTAAACAGTAAATAAAACTTCCAAGACTAAATTGCTTTTGAAAGAAAATTGTACTTCAAAACATATAAGTACTTAAAAACACATTTAAGCTACGAAAGATATATTAGAATTTCTTTCAAGGCTATATCCCTTAGTAAGTAGTTATTAGTTTTTGTAAGGATTCCTATAAGTCTGATGTAGCCAAAACATCCAAAGTCTCTCTGCATGCCTGCATTGAAGTACAGAAGTAGAAATGCTTCAAAAGTTTTACACCATGCACTAAAAAATATTCTAAGTGTAAAATCTTCCGAAGCCAAGACCAACATCTTTCGAAGCCAAAAGTGAAGTCTTCCAAAGCTTCAAAGACAAAGTCTTCCAAAGTCAAAGAGTGAAGATAGATTTCTTCCGAAGACTTTTATGTACATGCTTTTATCTGATGTACTTTACCATAAAACTGGACCACCTTTCTGCTACAACTCTGTTCAGTCACCAACTTACATGAGTTGGTGAAAAGGTCCATGCTTTTGGTAACTGTACATTGAGGTCCTGAGTCTGAGCTTTCTGCTTTATGTACTTTTATCCTTTTTGTAATATATTAGGATGTGAGCTATGGCATGTCATAGTCACTAGTCAAAAGGCAATTTGCCTTTTGACTCTACATTTGATTTTGTAGTTGTCTAGTCTTATGTATCCAGTTGGCCTTCAAAGTATGGTTGGCTGTAGGATGTAGTATAAAGTATCTCAAGTACTTGTAACTTTCTTTCTATGTTTTATAATACTTGTAAAAGAACTTGAGAAGCAATATACAACATTCTTGAAAACCATACACTTGTGTTGTTTGCTATCTTGTTTTGTCTCACATTTTACTAGTGTTCTTAGTATCTTTCTTATAAGTTACCTATTCCATATTTGATCTGTTAAGTGTTCTAAAGAACTCTCCTCATTGTGTTGTTGTGTTGTAAGTGCATAACCTTAAACGGTCTTGCATTTGGTATCAGAGCATTCCAGGCTCTTGATTATAAGATCTCACCATATTAAGATCTCTCTCACACACAAAATACTTAACAACTCAAATGGCAGCTATTACTAAAGCTGATATGGAAACTGGAACTATGACAAAGTCTCCACTGATCACTCCTGAAGACTTTGATACTTGGTGTCAAAGAATGGAAGGCTTTATCAAGTCTTAACACTCTAGGATGTGGGACTCTGTTGTTCAAGGACATTACATACCAAGCACCCCTTCAGCTGCTGGTGGTGGTATGATTCCAAAGGCTGGGGATGACTATTCTGATGAAGACAAAAAAAAGAATAGAGATTGATCAGAAAGCCATGACAGTTCCAAACTCCATCTACAGAGGCTTCAATAAGTGCAAAACTACCAAGCAACTATGGGAAGCACTGAAGCTTATGTAAGAAGGGTCCAATGAAGCTAAGGAGAATAAGAAAGATCTCCTGAAGCAGCAGTTTGAAAACTTCACCTTCAAAGTAGGTGAAACCATGACTCAACAATACTTCAGGTATGTTGAAACTATGGATACTCTAATGGATGTTGGAGTAACTCTTGAGAACAGGAACATTGTGAGGAAATTCATGTCCTCTCTTCCTAGACAATGGACACATTACTTTGTTGTTATCAAGAGGACTGAGAACCTTAAGACCATTACTCTTACAGAGTTGTATGGTATTCTCAGAGGATACCAGATGGAGATGAACATGCAAAACTCATCTGATAACTCCAGCAATCAACTGAGTTCCGCCCTTCATGTGGTTGAAAGGGAAAGCATTGAACCTCAACATCATCTTATATGCTACCCTGACAACTCACAAAAGGGTCCTTTCATCACCTTTCCAGAGACTCCAAGAGAAAGCTACACTCACAAAAGAAAATGATTATAAACTAAAGATAGAAGACTTAGAAAAATCCATTTCAACTCTTAAACATGAGCACACCAACTACAGGACTCAGATCAAAGACCTCATAACTAAGCTGGCTGAATCCTAGACTGAGCTTGTGATCAGCAAAGCTAGGGCAGAAAAATGTGTTCTTGAAGAAGAGACCTTCAAGAACATAATATCCTCATCCTTGCATGCAGAAGTTTGTTATCAAAATAAGCAGGGACTGGGATCTAGTGAGATAGCTCTGTTGGGTTTGAAGGCCAAAACAATGTTGTTTAACCATTTAAACAGGAAAAACGCAGCGGATAAACATTTAACAAATACCATTTGTAATCTGAAAATTGATGTTCATAACTTAATTTCAACAAACCCAAAGACATAGGATCATATGTATGTGAATAAACTAGTTATCAACAAGCTAAAACAACCAAAACAACATCAACAAACTACCTTTATGGGCGATTTGAAGAACCGACATTAGAGCTGTTGGAAATCACGTTTTGTTGAAGTAGTGGCTGTCCTTGGATGGCCAAAACACCAAGGATAGGTGTCCTCAAGTGTACATACCCACAAGCCTTCAAGAAACACCATATTTGCTAGGATTTGACACCAAAAATCGCATCAAAAACCCTGCTGAAAACCTTTTCAGCCGTGAAACATCAAGAAGATGTCAAAGGCTTTGTTCCAGCCGTATGACTTCTCTTCCATAAGAGAAATACGAGTTCTTGTGCGATTTCATGTGAGAAAGAGGAGGAGATCAGATGTGTGTATGTTCATCAAGAGTTTCTTGTTTCAAAACTAGAAAAAGGAGGAGAGGGAAGAGGCCCTTGCGGCCGAAAATCATCCAACCCTTATTAGGGTTTTCCCCTTTTTAAGACTCCTTTAATTTGACTAAACTTATAAATTACATAATTAACTTTTAATTATATAAAATATGCACACACACACTTTTATTATTTGATGTTGCTTGATTAATTTAAACAACATAACAAATAATATCCATGAACAAAATATCCTCATAATTTGTTCATTCTCACATATAATTTATTTAGAAAACCCATTTTCTAAATTGGTGTAATTATTTAATTGCATGATCATATCATCAATTAAATATTAATTGGTGTTTGCTAAGCTTGTTATTGGGTATGACCCGACTTGGATCACAACGTACTAACCACATCAATGTTCTATGTGTCTTGGGCATACAGAATCCAACAATCTCCCACTTGCACAAGATACATAGAAGATTGATGCAAGCAGTAAATACCGCCTAACAACGGTTTACTACCCTTAATACGCGTGACTTAAAGCCATTCAATAACATCATCCCCTTCAAGTATCCAACTTGAAATGATTTAGGTGAATCAATCATCTATCCTTTTGTTCAGATGTCATGTTAAATCCAAGGACATAGAATGATCATTCCTTGTTGATTTAACTTAATCAGGCCTTAGACATCATGCTCTCAACGAATAAGAGGAACAAATTCCATCTTGACTACATACGTTTCTCACAATCACCTTATGTTGTACCTAAACATAGCCTTATGTACTGACCATTATTTCAGAGCAGTGAAGAACTAGCTCAAGGTATAACACTTGGTGAATATCAAAACCCAATATGTATCTCAGGTCAGAGGATACCAAATGACATTCGCCTTTACTCAAATTTACTTATGATCAATCTAGAAGATCCCATGTAGTAAAATTGAGATGCGGGTCAGTCCAATATTTGCATCCCACAAATATCTATGAACCTTGGTAGCAACCAATTGCTCTATATTCATACCTTATGAATATCTACCAATCCATGTTCATAATAGTCTCATATTCATATTTGTTCCCACAAATATGACCGACTACGGACATTTAGAATAATAAACATATTCATGGATGTAAACATGCTAAAAGGGAACACGACTCAAAAGGTCAAAATTACAATTGTTCCATACATTAAATACTAAATAGATCAATTCCAATCGCTAGAATATCGAAGTCCTAAGGCACAAGTATGACCCTCATACTTTGCCTTCGCAAGGAGCTTCGTGAGTGGATTCGTAACGTTTTGATCTTAATGAACTTTACGAATACATATCTTTACCCTTTTCAACTTCATCCCTTATGATGTTGAATCTCCGCTCAAGGTGCTTAGTCTTTGATGAGTACAGGGTTCCTTGATTTGAGCAATCCCACCCAGGTATTTACCAAAGATCTCTAGGGAGTCTTGAATGGTAGAGACCACCCCTAGATAAGCAATGGACAAGCTTATCCATGCAGCTTCCAAAGCTGCTAATGAAGCGGCTATGTATTCGGATTTTAGAGTGAATAATGCTACCGTGTCCTGCTTTGAACACTTCAAGGTTACCACACCTCCATTCATAATGGAAGTACACCTGATTGATGGTCGAGAACCATATGGATCAGTTTTGAGAGCCCGCATCAGTGTAACCCTTTACATGGACTTCCTTTTAAACAGATCCGTATATTAGAAATATATCCTTTGTCCTACTAAGGTATTTTAATATACTTTTAACAGCCACCCGATGGTTATTTCTATTGTTATCTACTTTGTCATACCTGATAAGCATGACACGTCCGGTTTAGTGCATATCAGGAGACAAATGACGGATCCTATAGCAGATGCGTATGGGATATCCTTCATCTGATTGTGCTCATCCTATGAGCTTGGACATTGAGACGTAGTCAACATGGTCTCTCTTTGAAAGGGTATCATACCTTTCTAAGAGATTTCCATCTTGAACCTTTTCAAGATTTTATATATGCACTTTGGTTTGACCCTATCAATCACCTCGATCTATCCTTATAGATCCTTATTCCAAAATATGGGTGATTTCAAAGAGATCCTTTTATGAAAAACATCTTCCAAGCAAGGTTTTAACACCTTCCAAGGTTGGAATATATTTTTCAAATAGCAGTGTGTCATCAGCATACAACACTGAGAGTATAATTCTGCTCCCACTAGCTTTCATATATACACACCCTTTTGATGCTTGTTTCAATCCATAGATCTATCACTTTAACTTGTATACTTTATTGGGATGTCGCGGATCGACAAAACCTTCATGCTGAACTATGTGGACAGTCTCTACGAGATGTCCATTAAGGAAAGCGGTTTTGACATCCATTAGCCAAAACTCATATTCAAAATATGCAGTTATGGCACTTAACATCCTAATCGACCTTAGCATTGCCACGGGCGTAAGACTTTCATCATAATCAACCAATTGAGTTTGATGAAAACCTTATGCTATAAGTCTTGACTTATAAGTATTCAAGTGTCCATGTATATTTGTTCTCATCCTGAGAACCCACTTGTATCCAACCGGTTTGGAGTTAAGTGGAGGTTCAACCAATTGCCAAACTTGGTTGTTATACATGAATTGCATCCTTACGTTCATGGCCTCTAGCCATTTGTCCCAATCCAAATTGGACATAACATCTTGGTGTATGGTTAGCCTACAGGGTATAACCACATAGCATCCATTCATGAAATATCCTTATCTTTCAGATGGAATACTAACTCTACCAGATTTGTGAACGTTTTGTGTGTGTTGATCAACCTCTTGACCTTTATCAACAACCTCCTGCTGATTGCTAGTGTCAATCAAATGTGTATCGCCTTGTGGATTTTGATCCTTATCAAGTTCCACAGTTCTATACGTCATTCCTTCCATAAAGGACTTGGTTTCAAGAACCATAGACTTTGGAGCAATAAATATTTCTGATTCGTTGAGTCAAAGAAACGGTATCTTATACAGTATCTTTGGATTCTAAATGAATACACACTTTCTTTGTCCGGGTCATATTCATAATATGAGCCTTAGAGGCGATGCGAAAACCCAAAATGATAAAGGTGGTAAGCTCATAGCCATAATAAATTGAACCATATCCAAATAGGGTTCAGTTTCTCCTTTATCAGAATGAAGAGCATAGATAATTATGAGGAGTTGATTTTCTACTTCATTATTGAAGATTTTGAACATTTCAAAAGCTTCATACTTATGTGTCATCAAGTGCGCACAATAATAGCGACTGCAATCGTCGGTAACATTAATGAAGTATCTTTCACCAGTCTTAGACATTGTCTTAAAAGGATCATATGCATCCAAATGCATCATTCCTAATTAGTCTTTGGTTCATACTTATCAAATGAAACATTTTCATTTGTTTCCAAAAGACCATTCTTTTGAAGTGTTTGAATCTAATTCTGGTTAGTATGACCAAGGCGACAATGTCAAAGATAGTAATAACTTAAACCCATTTTAAGTTTCTTTATGCTAAATGTGTATCAATGAGTTATAATAGGATGATCTACCATGAACCAATTCATGGATGTCCTTAAAAGGCATATCCTTAAAATGATATACATCATTCAAAACTCAATACCATTATTTACAAATTTTGAATCATGATCATATTGTTTTAAAAGGAAACATTAATCATGTTCCTAGTCAAACTAGGTGCATACAAAATGTTTTGAGAATAACTTCCAAACCATTTGAAGGTCTCAAAATAGAGTTTCCCTTCTTGAAGCGGACATTTCTTTTGAACCCTTTTGCAACAATTGCAAGTATGAGTCTCACATCCGGTATCCAATACCCATGTGATTGAAGAAATGGCTTTTAAAACAGCGTATGAATCATGGAATTGTATTTGAGGTTTGCCCAAAACACTTCTTGTGTTTCAACTCCTTGAGATAGAAGGGACAATACCCTTTTTATAGTCCTATCTCTCCATACTCAAAGCATGGATCGTTCTCCGTTACCTTAGGCTTCATAAGCTTAGGTTTTGAGGTTTCGCTATAACCTTTGCTTTGACGTATTCCTTTCCTTTAGCAATAATTGCTTTAGGATCGGGATGGGCCACTTCTTATAGCCTCCTTTATTGATTGAGAGAATAGGTAGAACCTCTCTACTTATCCCCGCCTCGGTTGCTTTGAGCATTGCATGAGGTTCACCGATGCTCTTGTCCCATCCGTTCATATTACAGTTTTTTATGAATGTCTCAAACCTTTAGTAAGGCAATCAAGGATCAAAATCCTTGGCCAAACTATTGAGACAGCAAAGCAAAGCATCTTGAGGGCTATCAATATGGCCTTTTATCTTAAGAATATATAAGATGATATCGATTGGGTCTTTTCATGTGACATGTATAAAGTGCTTAACCGTTTCAAAGCAATCTTATTAAAGTTTGTGGAAGGAACATTTCCCTTTAGATTAACATGTCATGTGCCCCATGAGGCTCCAAACCCTTTTGGAGTCTGGGAATCATATTCCCAACATGAGATCGGATGCTTGCACAGAATCCTAAGTGTGCTTAACTCAATCGTCAAAAGGCCATAACATCAACAGCGTGGGTTGGTGAGGTATGGGATCGTCAAGGACATAGACCTTTACTCATTCTTGAGAACGATTCTCAAGTTTCAAAATGAGTCCATAAGATAATTATGGTTAGGACTATCCCTCTCGAGAATAGATCTCAGTGATAGGGAAAGGACGATCGGGGTGGTAGCATTATAGATAGAGGTCATCAACAAAATTGACAAAGTTCATATTAGTATTTCTCATAAATTTATTTTAATCGTTAATACCCTTAAATGTCTCATAGACAATTAACAATTAAAATCTAGAATCCAACGTTACATTTAAATGATGGTTAGGTGACCTTTATCCCATTATTTAAATAACAAGGTAGTCAACAGTTGACAATCGCAACCTATTGCAACTTCTAGTCTTATGGGATCGGTTAAACATCATATGTTTAGTCGGCATGTTTAATCCCATCAACACCATTGTACGCCATGCTTCGGTGACCCTAAGCACATGGTTTCCAATTCAAGTCGTCCTATTTACACACACGTGTGAGTTTTTACATATAAGCGGTTAGGTGACCTTTATCCCACAAGTATGTTAGACTCACCTCAAGGACACAAGTTCCCTACAAGTGGTTAGGTGACCTTTATCCCACAAGTAGTTCCCAAGTGATTCGAGTGTCGTGTAAAAGGATGGTGTTAGACTTGTTACCAAAGGGTTTTAAGTTTCCATTAATTTTAGACTGAAAAACCTATGTACCTTGTAATTGCATGCTTTCAAATACATGGTACCCTATGGTTCTCTTTTAATAAAACCTCTTTTATTTTGAAATCATTAATCCTCTTAATAACCTTATTAATTACTTAATGATTTAGAACCATAAAATTCAGCTTGTTATCATAATTTATTTAGATTGTTAAGCATATTCATATATCAAACAATCAACATAAAACAAACAAGCATAATCAACAAACATATGTGCATAACCATAGCCACTAAGTTGACTACACTTGTTTGCCATCACAAGTGTTGTCATAAGGTCTTTTCCTAAGGGTTCAACACAACACAAAGGATGATAAAGGACTTGTCATCAAGAACAAGGCAAGACTAGTTGTTCAAGGGTATACTCAAGAAGAAGGAATTGACTACACAGATGTTTTTGCTCTTGCAAGACTTGAAGCTGTCAAGATATTCCTAGCTTTTGCTTCATCCAAGAACTTCAAGGTCTACCACCTTGATGTCAAGTATGCTTTTCTCTATGGGGTGATTGATGAAGAGGTGTATGTCAGACAACCACCTGGGTTTGCAGACACTAATCATCCTGATTATATCTGTAGGCTTGATAAAGCTCTTTATGGGTTGTACCTGTAGGATTCTGTGTGCCCAAGACACTTAGAATATTGATGTGGTTAGTACGTTATGATCCAAGTCGGGTTATACCCAATAACAAGCTTAGCAAACACCAATTAATATTTAATTGATGATATGATCATGCAATTAAATATTTACACCAATTTAGAAAATAGGTTTTCTAAAAGAGTTGCATATGAGATGGAACAATTTATTAGGATATTTTGTTCAATGAGTTATTTGTAATTTTATTTAAATTAGTTAAATAATATTGCAAAACTTATAATGGAGTGACTAGATTATACAATTAAATGGTTACTTGTATATGTGTCTAGTTAAAAGGACTAGTTAACTTGTATTATGTGTTATAATTTTAAGAGGGAATCTCTTGAAATTTAAAACACATGGCTGCCCCCTTGTTGCATTCTCATTGGACCTTTGTGTTTTGAGACTTGCAACTCTTAACTAGCAATTGACTCCACCTCTAACAACACATCATTTCATGCAAACAAAAATCAAAAGACTCTCTCTCTCTCTTCTCTCTCGGATTTGAGGCTGCAGAATTTGGAGTTTTTGGTTTGATTTTGGTGAACTATTCCTAGCAAAAGTGGTGTGTGCTTCACAAGGCTTGGGGTATAAGCACTTGAGGACTCCTCCTTGAAGTCTTGGCCAAAAGAACAAGCATCAAACACCTCATTTTGGTCGACATTTGCTGCTGGAACAAGGTAGTTGTCACAGCTTGTTCAAGCTGTGATTTTATGTACGTTTATGTTTTGTCATAGCTTGTTTCATTCACATATATGATCCTTTTGTTTGGGTTTGCTTTTCTACATTAAATGGACACTAAGAACATGAAATATTCAGCTTATAAATGGGTTTTAAAGCTATATATATGTCCGCTGCGTTTTTCTGAAAGTTTAAATGGTTAAACATGGATTTTGTGTTCTTGCAAACCCGTCAATGGCATCTAGAGCCGGTTATGTGGATGACTTGCTTGTGTTGTTCTTTAAAATTGGTTTTAAAGGATGTTATAGACATATTTTAGGCTGTTTTTGGGCTGTTATTGTTTGGTTGAATGATTCCCCAACTTTCAAGGTCATATCACACATGCTAGTGATTAGATCTTGAAAGATACATATCTTGATGTGTTGATTGTTTGGACAATATTTAAAACCAAAAATTTCAGTTTATGTTGGCTGAAATTTGGTGGTTTAAAAGGGGTTTCATTGGGTGTTTTGATGTTATGATCATTGGATGATAAAGTGCATAACCTAGCCATTGACCTTGTGATGTTTGGATGCTTGTGTTGGTTGTATTCATTCATTCAATTTGGTTGTAATTTTGTTTCATTATTTGGGTTGTAATTATTTCATTTGGGTTTGTAATAGATTAGGTGCATTTCTTTTATTAGAAAAATGTATTAGGATACAATTTTGTAAAAGGAAGATGCACAAGTTCAAGACCCGAAGATGGACATCAAAGACATGGAACTTGAAGCATATGGATGCAAGTTCAAGTGGGGTCCAAGATGACCTGCATTTTGTGATTGTTTTCAACCTTAGAAAAGACCTTATGACAACACTTGTGATGGCAAACAAGTGTTGTCAACTTAGTAGCTATGGTTATGCACTCATGTTTGTATATATATGCTTGTTTGATTGTTTGTTGTTTGATTGTTTGGTTTGTATTTGAATATTCATAACAAACTCATTAACAAACTTAACAAGCTGAAAATGTTGGTTCTTTAAAGTTAATAAAAGTTATTAAAATGGTTTAATGATTTTAAAGATTAAAATTGGTTTTAATCTAAGAACCATAGGGTACCTTGTATTTGAAAGCATACAAATACAAGTACAAAGAGTTTTCTAAACTAGAATTAAGAAATCTCTATAATTTTAAAAACGAGATCAACACCGTCCTTTTACACAACACTTGAGTCACTTGGGAACTCTTAGTGGGATAAAGGTCACCTAACCATTTTGAGGGAACTTGTGATTTGAGGTGAGAATGCCTTACTTATGGGATAAAGGTCACCTAACCATTTGTTTTGGCAAACTCACACGTGGGTGTAAGTAGGATGGTCTTGATTTGCAAACCATGTTAAATGGATCACCTAAATGTGGTTTCCAAATGGTGTTGTGGGATTTACCTGCCGACTTTACACATATGATGTTCAAGAGTCGATCCCTACCCTCTAGAAGTTGCAAATGGTTGCAACCGTCAATCGTTGACCACCTTTCATTAATTTAAATCGTGGGATAAAGTCACCTAACCACAATTTAAATGTAATGTTGGGTTCTAGATTTTAATATATAATTGACCTTAATAGGCATTAATTATTAAAATTGATAATATCGAAAATACTAAATAAAACTTTGTTAAATTTTGTAGATGGCCTCTAATAATGATAATTCCGATAACTCATCCGCGTCCAACCAATCTTTACGAGCGATCCTCCAAAAGGAACGTCTAAATCACAACAACTTCATCGATTGGTATCGAAACTTGAGAATCGTTCTCAAGCAAGAGAGAAGATCGTACGTTTTAGACGACCCTATCCCTGATCAACCTAGCGAGGATGATGAGGAGGCCTTCAATGATTGGCTAAAGTACACTGAGGACTCCGTCCAAGTGTCTTGTCTCATGCTAGCGAGCAGACTCCGGATCTCCAAAAGGAGTATGAACACCACGGGGCTTATGACATGATAACCCAGCTGAAGGAAACGTTCCAACAGCAAGCGAGGGTTGAGCGTTTCGAAACGGTTCGAGCACTCCATGCATGTCGTATGGATGACAACCAATCTGTTTCATCTTATGTACTTAAGATGAAAAGTCATATTGACCGCCTCGAGAGGCTTAATTGTCCCGTCTCGAAGGAATTGGCCACGGATTTGATCCTCAATGGCCTTACCAAAAGGTTCGAGACATTCGTGTTGAACTACAACATGAATGCTTGGGATAAAAGCATTGGTGAGCTTCACTCAATGCTTAAAACGGCCGAGGCGGCCATGGGTAAAAGGGTTTTACCCGTTCTCACCATTAATGAAGGTGGGAACAACAAAAGGCCTCGTCCCGCACCCAAGGCCAAGGTTGCCAAGGGTAAGGGACCCGCTTGGGGAAAAGGGAAAGGGGTGGCAAGGGTGCCACCCAAACCACAAGAGAAGAAGCAAAAGGTTGCTACAAATGACCCATGCTTCAAGTGTGGGGAGATTGGACATTGGGCAAGGAATTGTCCTGTCCATCTCCAAGAGTTGAAAGCCAAGAGGGATGCCGGGCAGACCTCAGGTACAATATACATGATTCATATTGATCTTAATGTTACATCTTCTAACACATGGGTATTGGATACCGGATGTGGAACTCACATTTGCAATTTGTTGCAGGGGTTCACAAGAAGTAGGGACTTCAAACAAGGGGATGTTAGCCTCTTCATGGGAAATGGAACTAAAGTCTTAGTTGAAGCTCGTGGAGACTACATCCTAAGACTTCCAAGTGGTTTGGAAGTTATTTTGAAGAATGTTTTGTATGCTCCTAGTTTGACTAGGAACATTATTTCTGTATCCCAATTAAGACATTATGATTATGTATTATCTTTT
The DNA here is from genome assembly GCA_025215565.1 of Flaveria ramosissima. Taxonomy (NCBI): domain Eukaryota; kingdom Viridiplantae; phylum Streptophyta; class Magnoliopsida; order Asterales; family Asteraceae; genus Flaveria; species Flaveria ramosissima. The sequence continues at coordinate 66,433,176 of CM046039.1, forward strand.
ATTGAAAATGATATTCATGTTTCTTTAAATGGTATGTTCTATTTTAAAGCTATTCCAATTAATGGTATTTATGAATTGGTTCATGAAAATACTTTAAATAGTTCATTGTACCAAACTAACACCAAGAAACTCAAGTTGGACTTAAGTGATACCTATCTTTGGCATTGTCGTCTTGGTCATATAAACAAGAAACGTTTACAAACACTTCAAAAGAATGGTCTTTTAAAAACAAATGAATGTGATTCATTTGATGTTTGTGAGTCTTGTTTACAAGGTAAGATGACTAAGGCACCCTTTAGTGGAACTACCGAAAGGGCAAAAGATTTATTAGGAATCATACATTAGGATGTATGTGGTCCTTTTAAGCCAATGACTAGGAATGGTGAAAGATACTTCATTACCTTTACCGACGATTATAGTCGCTATGGGTATGTGTACTTGTTAAGGCACAAAGACGAAGCTTTTGAAATGTTCAAAATCTTCAAAAATGAAGTAGAAAATCAACTCAACAAGTCAATTAAAATTCTTCGTACCGATAGAGGAGGTGAATACCTAAGTGATGCCTTTCAAAATCATCTTAGGAGTTGTGGGATTGTCTCACATCTCACTCCACCTGGAACACCACAACATAATGGTGTGTCTGAGAGGAGGAATCGAACCTTATTGGATATGGTCCGATCTATGATGGCTAGAAGCACATTACCTCTATCATTTTGGGGTTTCGCTCTGCTCTCCGCGGCCCGTATTCTAAATATGGCCCCAACCAAAAAGGTGGAAAGGACACCTTTTGAGATATGGTATGGAAGGGTTCCATCCCTATCATACTTAAGGGTTTGGGGTTGTGAGGCTTATGTTAAAACTCCCACCCCAAACAAATTGGAAGTCCGATCCACCAAGTGTATCTTTATTGGATATCCTAGAGATTCTATGGGATATTATTTCTATGATCCACTGGAACAAAAGGTGTTTGTTGCCAGAAAGGGTGAGTTCTTAGAAGCAAAGTTCCTTATGGAAGGAGCTGGCAGTAGAACAGTGGATCTTGAAGAGGATCAAGAACCACAACCCGATATACGTTTGGTTGAAAGTAGCACTCAACATGAGGATGTTGAGGATGATCAAGGGGTTGATCAAGACACACAAGACGTTCGCAGAAGTGCTAGAATTAGTAATCCGCCTGAAAGATACGGATTTTTCATGGATGGATGCTATGTGATGGATTCTGATGAACCAACCACATACCATGATGCAGTGTCCAATACGGATTGTGACAAATGGCTTGCAGCCATGAACATTGAGATGCAATCCATGTATGACAATCAAGTATGGGACTTGGTTGTACCACCTCTTAACTCCAAAATAGTTGGAAGTAAGTGGGTTTTAAGAAGAAAACGGATATGCATGGAAACTTGGATACTTATAAAGCTAGACTTGTAGCAAAAGGTTTCACTCAAACTCAAGGGGTTGATTATGATGAAACCTTCTCACCTGTTGCGATGCTAAAGTCTATAAGGATATTGTTTGCCATAGCTGCTCATTATGATTATGAGATTTGGCAAATGGATGTCAAAACCGCTTTCCTAAATGGATATCTTGAGGAAGATGTCTATATGGTTCAGCCTGAAGGTTTTGTCGATCCAAAACATCCTAATAAAGTATGCAAGTTAAAGAAATCAATCTATGGATTGAAACAAGCATCAAGAAGCTGGAATCATCGTTTTGATGAGGAGGTCAAGAAATTTGGCTTCATCAAAAACGCTGATGAAGCATGTGTGTATAAGAAGGCTAGTGGGAGCACAATAACTTTCCTAGTATTGTATGTTGATGACATACTGCTATTTGGAAATGACATTCCAACCTTGGAAGGTGTAAAAACCTGGCTTGGAAGTTGTTTTTCCATTAAGGATCTTGGTGAAGCCGCCTATATTCTGGGAATAAAGATCTATAGGGATAGATCAAGGCGGTTGATTGGTTTGAATCAAAGTGCATATATTGATAAAATCTTGAAGAGATTCAAGATGGAGAACTCTAAGAAAGGTACCGTACCTATTCAAAGAGGAACGATGTTGAGTACAACTCAATGTCCAAGCTCAAAGGAAGAGCAAGATAAAATGAAGGCCATCCCATACGCATCTGCTATTGGATCCATCATGTATGCAATGATATGCACTCGACCGGACGTGTCATGCGCCTTAAGTATGACAAGCCGTTACCAACAAAATCCTGGAAACAGTCATTGGATGGCTGTTAAGAACATACTTAAGTACCTAAGGAGGACAAGAGATATGTTCCTAATCTATGGATCTGGTGACGAGGAACTCGTTGTAAAAGGTTACACGGATGCGAGTTTCCAAACCGATCGTGATGATTCACGGTCTCAATCGGGATACATTTTCATTCTGAATGGAGGAGCTGTCTCTTGGAAGAGCTCCAAACAGGATGTGGTGGCTCTATCAACTACAGAATCAGAATATGTCGCCGCCTCATTGGCAGCTCAAGAAGCTGCATGGTTGAAGAAATTCATTGCCGATCTGGGGGTTGTCCCTTCCATTCAGGAACCCCTAGAGATCTTTTGTGACAACGAGGGTGCGATTGCTCAAATCAAGGAACCTCGTGCTCATCAAAAGACTAGGCACATTGAGCGGAGATTCAACTACATACGAGATGAAGTTGAAAAGGGAAAGATATGTATTCGCAAAGTTCACACGGATCAAAACGTTGCGGATCCTCTCACGAAGCTCCTTGAAAAGGCAAAGCATGAAGGTCATACTTGTGCCATGGGACTTCGATATTCTAGTGATTGGATTTGATCTGCAAATTTTGTATTTGGATATGTGGAACTTTCTATTATTTGAATAAAGTTATTTGGTTATAATGTTTCAAATAATATTCCAATTTAGCATGTTTAATCCATGAGTAAAATGTTTACTCTAAATGTCCGTAGTCGTTCATACTTGTGGGAACAAGTTTGAAGGTAAGACTATTATGAACTTGGATTGGTTGATATTCATAAGGATGAATATAGAGCAATGGGTTGCTGCCAGGGTTCATAGATATTTGTGGGATACAAACATTGGACTAACCCGCATCTCAAATTTTACTACATGGAATCTTATTGATTGATCATAAGTGAATTTGAGTAAAGGCGAATATCATTTGGTATCCTCCGACCTGAGATACATATTGGGTTTTGATATTCACCAAGTATCACACCTTGAGCATATTCTTCACTGTCCTGAAATAGTGGACAGTACATAAGGATATGTTCAGGTATAACACGAGGTGTTCGTGAGAAACGTATGTAGTCAAGATGGAATTTGTTCCTCTTATTCGTTGAGAGTAAGATGTCTAAGGCCTGATTAAGTTAAATCAACAAGGAATGATCATTCTGTGTCCTTGGATTTAACATGACATCTGTAACAAAAGGATAGATGATCGATTCACCTAAATTATTTCAAGTAGGGTACTTGAAAGGGATGATGTTATTGAATGGCTATAAGTCATACGTATTAAGGGTAGTAAACCGTTGTTAGGCGGTATTTACTGCTTGCATCAATCTTCTATGAATCTTGGGCAAGTGGGAGATTGTAGGATTCTGTGTGCCCAAGACACTTAGAATATTGATGTGGTTAGTACGTTATGATCCAAGTCGGGTTATACCCAATAACAAGCTTAGCAAACACCAATTAATATTTAATTGATGATATGATCATGCAATTAAATATTTACACCAATTTAGAAAATAGGTTTTCTAAAAGAGTTGCATATGAGATGGAACAATTTATTAGGATATTTTGTTCAATGAGTTATTTGTAATTTTATTTAAATTAGTTAAATAATATTGCAAAACTTATAATGGAGTGACTAGATTATACAATTAAATGGTTACTTGTATATGTGTCTAGTTAAAAGGACTAGTTAACTTGTATTATGTGTTATAATTTTAAGAGGGAATCTCTTGAAATTTAAAACACATGGCTGCCCCCTTGTTGCATTCTCATTGGACCTTTGTGTTTTGAGACTTGCAACTCTTAACTAGCAATTGACTCCACCTCTAACAACACATCATTTCATGCAAACAAAAATCAAAAGACTCTCTCCTCTCTCTCTTCTCTCTCGGATTTGAGGCTGCAGAATTTGGAGTTTTTGGTTTGATTTTGGTGAACTATTCCTAGCAAAAGTGGTGTGTGCTTCACAAGGCTTGGGGTATAAGCACTTGAGGACTCCTCCTTGAAGTCTTGGCCAAAAGAACAAGCATCAAACACCTCATTTTGGTCGACATTTGCTGCTGGAACAAGGTAGTTGTCACAGCTTGTTCAAGCTGTGATTTTATGTACGTTTATGTTTTGTCATAGCTTGTTTCATTCACATACATGATCCTTTTGTTTGGGTTTGCTTTTCTACATTAAATGGACACTAAGAACATGAAATATTCAGCTTATAAATGGGTTTTAAAGCTATATATATGTCCGCTGCGTTTTTCTGAAAGTTTAAATGGTTAAACATGGATTTTGTGTTCTTGCAAACCCGTCAGTACCAAGTACCAAGGAAGTGGTATGAGACTCTATTTCAGTATCTCTGTCATCATGACTATAATAGGGGTACTATTGATGGAACTCTCTTCATCAAAGGAACAGGAAATAAGATAATGCTAGTTTAAGTATATGTAGATGACATTATCTTTGGGTCAACTAATCCAAAGCTCTACAAAGGCTTTGAGAAGCAAATCAAGGATAGATTTGAAATGAGTGCCATGGAGGAACTCAATTTCTTTCTAGGAATTCAAGTGAAGCAAGTTGACAATGGCATCTTCATAAGTCAGTCAAAGTATGTACAAGACATACTTTAAAGATTCAACATGACTGGTTGTAAGGTTGCTAAGACACCCATAGCTAGAATCCACTCCCTTGGACCTGATCTTGAGGGGGAGTATGTTGATGAACATCTCTACAAGGCAATGATTGGGTCTCTTATGTACCTCACAGCTAGCAGGCCAGATATCATGTTTGCTACATGTATTTGTGCAAGATATCAAGCCAACCCCAAGATGTCACACCTACTCACTGTCAAGAGAATTTTAAGATATCTCAAAGGTGCTTCATCACTTGGCCTTTGGTATCCAAAGAATTCTGACTTCAATCTGTATGCTTATACAGATAGTGACTATGGTGGTTGCAACATGATTGCAAAGTCTACATCTGGGGAATGTTAATTTCTTGGTGGAAGGATAGTCTCTTGACAATGCAAGAAACAATCCTGTGTGTCTGCATCAACTGTTGAAGCTGAATACATTGCTGCTACAAGCTGCTGTACTCAAGTGCTTTGGATTCAAAATTAGATGTTGGACTATGGATTCAACTTTAAGGAGACTCCCATCAACATAGACAACAACAGTGCTATCTCAATCACAAAGAATCGTGTGTACCACTCAAGGACAAAGCACATCAACATCAGATATCATTTGATTAGAGATAACTTTGAAAATGGATTAATCAAACTAGTCAAAGTTAACACAAATGAACAATATGTTGATCTGTTCACCAATGCTTTTGATGATCAGAGATTCAAATATCTTGTATCAGCCATTGGGATGATTAACCTTGAGTAGCTTTTCTTAAACCTTAATCATATTATTTCTAAAACCTGTGTGTCCTAAGTTGTCTATTTTATCACCTTCATAAGCCCATGTTCTATTTGGAAGATAAATCTTTCTAAAAGACATTCCTTAGTATTTTGAAAATTTTTGATCTTTTTATCCTTTGGAAGATTTATAATTACCTTCGAAAGAAACTTATGTCTTAGAAAACAAATAACTACTTCAGTAGATTTACCTTCTTAAGAAATTTCTGAAATATCTTCTGAAGCTTAAAATTAACTAAAGTACTTATATGCTTCCAAGGAACAATTTTCTTCCAAAAGCAATTTACCTTCGGATGTTTTTATTCTTCTTAGAATAAAAACTCTAAGTAATAACTCTCTTCCGAAGCAAAATTCTCAAAACTTTTGGAATATCTTCCGAAGCCAATTTGCCTTCGGAAGCTTTTTTTCAGAACTTTCAAAGCAAAATAACCTTCGGAAGATTTCTCGACTTCTAAGAAAACTACTTTTTGGGCAAAAGTAAACTACTTTTTCAGAGGTGGGACCGATATACGGATTTCAAAGTTTATCCTCTTTCATTTACTTTGTCTTAAATCCATTTCATATATATACCCAACGGTTCCCCCCTCTTTCACTATCTTTTTCATCTACACTATTCCTCTAACCTAAATTCACCCAAATCGCCTTTGTTCTTCACTTTCCTTCACCCTTAAGGTTCTCAAAATGGCCAACCTAAGCCGCAGAAACAACCCTGATTTCTCCATGCAACTTCACAGGCAACACAACCAGGTTGCTCTGTTGAACTCTGAGAAAGATGATACTTTCTTAGAGGTTTGCCATTTTCTGGCTCTATCCAACTACTTCACCTCCCTAACCATTGATCCTACTCTCTATGAGGATCATCTGCTTGAATTTTGGAAGACCTATCAAGAGGTCATCATGGATGGGGAGAAGGCATTGTCTGCCACAGTGCAGGGGAGGACAATCTTCATCACTCCAGCCATCATCAACACTCATCTTCAGCTGGATGATGAAGAAGGTGAGTTGTCCTTTCCAAAGGACGGTGTTAATCATTAAGAAGATGGGCTATGAGGGAGACTTCTCTATAAAGACCTTCAAGAATGGGAAGGTCTCATCCTAGTGGATATACCTGCTACATGTGGTTATCCATAGCTTGTCAAACAAGCATGGAGGGTGGGACCAGATTCCTGAGGATCTCTTCTTCATAGTGCATGGAATGGTTTAAGGGTTCAAGTTCAGGTACTCTCAGTTTGTTTATACAAATTTTCTTGCAAACTTGGACTCCTTACAATATTACATGTTTCTAAGATATGTTCAATACATTCTCAACTGTGAACTGGGCTCACAGTTGAGGGAAACAGGTAATATTTTTAAATTCGGACAGATGAAGCCCGACATCTTTAAAATCATGAAGAAGCCAACTATAAGCTTCTTAGGGGTAAAAACAACCCTTGTCCCTAAAATTTTAGAGCTCATTGCTCAAGGTGACAACCTAGCAACACAAGCTAGTGTTTAACCTACACCTTCTACCTCTCAACCACCAAAAAGGCCTCAAATCATGCTCACCTACCAAAGAAAGTCCAAACGAATCTCTGCTCAAGCTATTGAGCTTGTGCAGGCCCCTATATACTCACCCATACAGGAGAAAGTGGATACTAGAGCTCCTACTTCTCATGAGGAGCAAACCACTCCCATTTATACAAGGATCAGTGCTGAGGTTCCTCATGCTCAGCCTGATGAGCTCACTAGCCCAACTGTCTTAAGCCTTCATTCTGAGTCTCAACACTCAAGTGAACAACCTTCAGGGCACAGTTACCGTCCCCAGCCTTTAGACTTAAACCAACCCATTCCTAACCTTGAATTATATATTGATGAAGACTTAGTTTTCAGTGAGTACCATGAGTCTCTCTACTATTCTCCTACTCAAAGAGAGATGAGTGCTCCTGAGTCTCCTATGTCTAGCCCACATCAGTCACCCATTACCGAGGTGGACGTCTCTAAACGTGTTTAGGAGATCCATATGAAAGAGGCTCTCATCTGCTAGTGGTTACATCATTAAGACCTCAACCATGACAACTCAGCCCATTGACACTTCAACTGAGGCTGTCAGTGAGCAGAGGAAATCCAACAGCTAAGAACATGAAGCTGGTGGTAAGAGTGAGGAATTTGGTCCAATTCTCTCATCCCTAGTGATTCTTCTGATGAAGATGATGGGAATTTGAGACTAAAAGTGCAAAAACTGTCAAAAACTTGCACCTATCTAATCTCTAAGGTTTGTCACCTTGAATCTCAGGTGACTACCCTACAAAACAGGGTCAATGATCAGCAACTTGAGATATCTTATCTCAGGGAAAAAATAGGTGGGAGACCTTTAAGGAGAGCTCAACCAGGAAACAAGAACCTGTGGATGTGATTGACCTAACTCCTAGCTCACCTATGCAAGAGGGTGAAGCTACCAAAAAGGGGCGAAAGTCACTGCTATCATAGAACCTGGGAGCTCTTCAGGGAGTATGGACATTGAGGACTCACCATCCTCACTTGCAATTGTGCATACTCAGCAACTTTCTCAAGTTCACCTTGATGTGGACTTTCTAGACTCTCTCATTCAGAGTCTCTTTGAGGAAGGCATTCCAAGGGCTATGTCATCCCACCCCAAGGAACTTCAAACTACATCATTGGATGGATGTATGATGCTTACATAAGAGCCCTCATTCTTCAAAGAGTTCAAGGGCAGCAAGAGATATTCAATTTTCAGACCTTGAACTACTATGAAGGTCTTGACCTGATCAACATGCCACTTGTCAACCCAAGTCAATCTAGACAAGCTGGCAGGCTCGCACAAAGGATTCAAGACAGAATTACTGAAGAGTTCAGCCTAAGAAGGAGTAAAGGCAATTAGGTAATGTCATTGGTCAACTGGATGTTGACGCAGACCCTAAGATTAGCTTCAAAGGGAAAACCTTGACTGAAAGCCCAGTGATAGAGCTGAGAGCCCTGTCACACCAACAACTACTACAGCAATTTATTCCCTTAGTGAAACACTTGCTCGTGAAGGTGTATCACAACCTCTCTTTGGCCAGAGCTTGGATGCTACACCAAGTAATGAAGGCCAAAGCTCTCTCCACCCTATGCCACAAAGGTCTGTGGGTGACAAGAGGAAAAGGATTTTAACTCCTGAGGAGATTGAGGAGGAGGAGAGAGAGAGAGAGAGGAAGAGGATGCTAAGGGGAGAATGTTCCTCTGGGTCTTCAGGCCTCATGCAAGCTGCAATCAAGGCTACCCCTAGACCAAACACTCAAGATGATGAGTTGAGGACAATTAGGATTACTTACCTGTAGACCATGAACTATGACATTGATGAGATTATATCTCTCCCATTAGAGGAACTCAATGAATTGGCAGACATGGAAATGTCTTGGGAGAGAAAGGAAGCAGAGGATGCAAGGCTTCTCATCCAAATTAAAGAAGAGAAGAGATAAAAAAGACTGTTCAAGCATGTTCCTGCTCTCTCCCCAGTTCAAGAAAGTCTTGTGCAAGAGACTGTGGCAGGTACACAAGAACCTCAGGTAGACAAAGAAACAGATAGACAAAATATGATCAACTACTTGAGTATGAAGAAGTCTGCTGACAAAGAGACTGTGGCAACTACCTGCAAAGTCAAGAGCCATCATCCAAAAGAGTATGAAGAAGTCTGCTGACAGACAAAGGATGATGAGCTTCTTGAAGCTGTATGGATTCTCTAGAAGGAGACTTCGCCCTATGTCTCTATCCACAATGGATGAGCATATTAGGGTAATCAAGCAAAAGATCAAAAGTGGAGAGCTCATTGACTTTTAAGCTCTTCCTAAAGTGGAGGTTAAGGTAGAACAACCTTAGACAACACAACCTGGACCTCCTGCTGAGTCTCAGCAAGCTTCATCTTCTGATCCACAGCAGGGTCAAACTCCCTCTCCTATTGAACCTATGAGGGAGGAACACCCAACTGGGCAAGACAAGGATGATCAACAAGGTGTTGCAGGCCAGTCTTCTCAGTTAAAGTCTTCAAAGAGGAAAAAGAGGATGGCTTCTAAACCAAAGTCAAAGAAGAAGAAGAAGTTTAAATCATCCACCTCCAAGCCTCAAGGTTAATCAGATCAACCTGAGGAAGTGCATGAAGAGGCAGCCCCATCAACTCCAATTCAAGTGGCTCCTTGTGCATCTGATAGACCCATCTTATCCTGGACCTTCACAACTAATCCTGAAAGATGGCATGTGATCAGAGATCAAGGTAGTGAAAATGTCTACACATGGCACGACTTATTCAACCTACCTCTGCATGATCTCTTTGAGATGAAAAGATACTATGAGAGTCTGAGTGATCCTGACCATCTAATGAATAAGGGTCTGGTCATTATGATAATATGGACTGTCAACAACTTAAGATCTTCAAATGTTTTGGTAGTATTAGCCTAGGCGGAGTTTGTAAGGATTCCTATAAGTCTGATTCAACCAAAACATCCAAAGTCTCTCTGCATGCATGCACTGAAGTACAGAAGTAGAAATGCTTCGGAAGTTTTACACCATGCACTAGAAAATATTCTAAGTGTAAAATCTTCCGAAACCAAGACTAACATCTTCCGAAGCTAAAAGTGAAGTCTTCGTAAGCTTCAAAGACATAGTCTTCCGAAGCCAAAGAGTGAAGATAGATTTCTTCTGAAGACTTTTATGTACATGCTTTTATATGATGTACTTTACCATAAAGCTGGACCACCTTTCCGCTGCAACTCTGTTCAGTCACCAACTTACATGAGTTAGTGAAATGGTCCATGTTTTTGGTAACTGTACATTGAGGTCTTGAGTCTGAGCTTTCTACTTTATGTACTTTTATCTTTTTTATAATATATTAGGATGTGAGCTATGGCATGTCATAGTCACTAGTCAAAAGGCAATCTGCCTTTTGACTCTACATTTGATTTTGTAGTTGTCTAGTCTTATGTATCCAGCTGGCCTTCAAAGTATGGCCGGCTGTAGGATGTAGTATAAAGTATCTCAAGTACTTGTAACTTTCTTTCTATGCTTTGTAATACTTGTAAAAGAACTTGAGAAGCAATATACAACATTCTTGAAAACATACACTTGTGTTGTTTCCTATATTGTTCTATCTCACATTTTACTAGTGTTCTTAGTATCTTTCTTATAAGTTACCCGTTCCCTATTTGATCTGTTAAGTGTTGTAAAAAACTCTCTCATTTTGTTGTTGTGTTGTAAGTGCATACCCTTAAACGGTCCTGCATTTTGAAGACATAATTTTCTTCTGAAGTCAAATTAATGCCTTCCGAAATAAAACCTATTCATATTTCTTGAAATTTTAAGGAATATATACTTTGAAAAATTTCATCCAAGATAAATAGGGTTTATGTGAGTGATAAATTAGACAACATTAAAGACACACATGTTTGGAAAACAATTTTGAAATTAATTTAAGAAAATCTACTCAAAGTTAATCATCTATGAGCTGATACAAGATAAATAAATTACCGTTCATCTAATGCTTTTGTGAAAATTTCAGCATATCATTCATTTGTGTTAACTTTAACCAGTTTAATCAATCCTGTTTTCAAAATTATCTCTAATCAAATGATACCTAATGTTGATGTTCTTTGTCTATGAGTGCTACACTGGATTCTCTGTGATAGAGATAACACTATTATTGTCTAAGTGGATAGGAGTCTTCTTAAATTGAATCCATAATCTAACATTTTATTCAGAATCCAAAGCAATTGAGCACATCATCTTGTAGCAGCAATGTATTCAGCTTCATCAGTTGATGCACATACATAGGATTGCTTCTTACATTGCCATGAGACTATCCTTCCACCAAGGAATTGACATCCCCCAGATGTAGACTTTGCAGTCATTTTCAAGCCACCATAGTCACTATCATAAGCATACAGACTGAAGCCAGAATTCTTTGGATACCAAAGTCTCAGATTGGGAGCTCATTTGAGATATCTAAGAATCCTCTTGATAGCAACTAGGTGTGACATCTTGAGGTTGTCTTTATATCTTGCACATATACATGTGGCAAACATAATATTAGGCCTACTGGCTATTAGGTACATAATAGACCCAATCATAGCCCTGTAAAGATGTTCATGCATACACTCCCCCTCAACATCAAGTCCTCGAGAGTGGTTTTTGGCTATGGGAGTCTTAGCAACCTTCCAATCAGTCAGATGAAATCTGCTTAGTACATCTTTTACATACTTTGACTGGTTTATTAAGATGCCATTATCAAGTTGATTTACTTGAATTTCTAAAAAGAAATTAAGTTCTCCCTTGGCACTCATTTCAAACCTTTTCTTCATCAGCTTCTCAAACCTCTTTCTAGAGTCTTACATTAGTTGACCAAAAGATAATACGATTAACATAAACGAACTAACATCAAGTAATTCCTTGTTCTTTTAATTAAGAGTAGGCTGTCAGTAGTACCTTTTTGTAACCATTTTGAACAAAATGTCTCATACCACTTCCTTGGAGCTTGATGCATAGAGAGCATTGTCAAGCTTGCAGACATAATCATCATGATCTAGGTCTGCAAAGCTAGGTGGTTGCTTGACATACACTTCTTAATTAATCATCCCACATAAAAATGCACACTTGACATGAAGTTGGTAGACCTTAAAATCCTTGGATGCAGCAAAAGCAAGGAATATCCTTACAGCTTCAAGTCATGCTACATGAGCAAAGACATCTGTGTAGTGAATCCCTTCTTCTTTAGTGTAACATTGGACTACTAGTCTTGCCTTGTTCTTGATGACAAGTCCACTATCATCTTTCTTGTTCCTGAAAACCCTCTTGGTACCTATTGGCTTCTTCCTAGGAGGAAGAGGACATAGGTTCCAAACACCTTGTCTTTAAAGTTGAAGCAGTTCTTGCTACATTGATTTAATCCAGCTTCCATATCTTAAAGCCTCATCAAATTTCTTTTGCTTAATATTGTAACACCCGGAAATTTTGAAGAAGAGAAAAATGAAGAAAAGTAATAAAACCCAAGTCAAGGGGTTAAAAGTGTATAAGGGACAAAATTTAGTAATATATGGTACAAAAGGTGGCATGGCCGCCCACCCCTTATACCATCAACTTTTCCATTGGATTTTTAGAGAGAGAGAAAGCTGAATTCTGTTGAGTTTTAGAGAAATGAAGATGAAGAAGCTAAATTTAAGGTTAGTTTCTTGTGTTTTGGGTTGTTCTTGGCTGATTTTCAGCCTTCGGGTATGTGTTTATGTGTTTGTATGTGTTCGGTTGTGTGTTTTGGTGTCTCTAGGTGTTTGAACTCATAGAGCTCTCGGGTTTGTAGGAGTTTTGCTCGAAAGTTGCAAGAGGTGAGTTCTAGATCCCTGGTTTTAAATGTTTTTTAGGCTGGAAATGCATGTTGTAACATTTTTATAAATGTTAGGTGTGTACCCGTATGTATGTGTATGTGCGCTGTTTGGGAGGGTGTATGTTTGGGAAGAATTTTGATTATGTTCATGATTGCATGCTTGTTTTGATGCTGAGTATGTTAGAACTAGACTTAAAACAGGTTAGAATGATGTTTGGGGACTGAAAATGATGTAAGATGAAAAACAGGTTGTTCATGCGCCTAAGTCAGGCCCTTGCGCCTGCATAGTGACCATGCGCCTAGAAAACTGCCCAGGCGTCTTGAATGTTGGTCATGCACCCACATAGTGCCCATGTGCCCAACTTTCCCCATTCGCCTAGAATTCTCCCCATACGCCTAAGTGTTGACCATGTGCCCGTATAGTGCCCATGCGCCCATGTTTTCCCATGCGCCTAAGTGTTCCCATGCGTCTAAGCAGCCATGCGCCCACATAGTGGCGATGCGCCTGCATAGTTCCCATGCGCCTAAAGACTTAAAAATATTCTGAAATTTTGGGAAAAAGGATTTTTAGGCTAAGACTTGGTATGCCTTTGGTGGTGATGTATGTTGATGTATGATGATGTTATGCATGTTTATGGCCTGTTTACAATGAAAAGTGGAACGTAAAGAATGAATGAATGAAAAGTCTTGCAAGCAAATGAAAGGTGGTGCACAACTCTAAAATGTTGTTAGCTCAACTGTGTACGGGTTAGTTACCCCATAGGATGCACACAGGGATCTAATCCTTCTGATTGACCAAACGTATGGGACCCTTGTCGCTTGCCCCGATACTAGTGTCAGGCTTCGTGCGCAATGTTAGGGGTCTTGTTATAGACTTCAGCCCAGTACCCGCTACGTGCATATGTTTGGGGTATAGCATATGGCATTGGTCAATTTGAAAGTGAAGCTTAATGGTGAATGTACGAAACGTATGATACGAATATAAACGAATTGAAATGGATGATAATGAATGATGAAGAACGATGATGGAAGATAATAATAAATATTATCTATGTGTACATATGATGTATGATCATGTACGAAAGTATGAAAAGGTTTTAAACAAATGCAAAGTATTTTATCTATAAAGCTAGAACTCACTCAGCAACGCTGACTTTTATGCATTTTTAGTTGGCAGGTAATGGTTGCTAAGATGGCACGGGATTGAAGCTACTTGGCGAAGAAAGTCTGGCGTCCATTTTGTGCAATTGATGTTTTTGTGTCATAATGCAACCAAACAATATATTGTAATGATAACAATGATGTATTCCGCTACGATGTTTTGTTAATTATTATGAATTTTAATATGTTTGTATATAATATGTGCAATGATTGTCCAACTATAAGCATCCCGAGAACGGGGCCTTACAAATATGGGATAAGAAGCAAGAATGCACATAAACATTTTTATCATAGGTTTGTCCTTTTGTTCTCACCCAAGTCTCAACATCTCTAGTGATGTTTATGGTAGGACGTGATTTGTGGATTCTTAGGTGAGCAATCACAACAATTTGATTTAATAGATTTAAATTAGTGAAATTTAGATATGGTGATTGAGTATCACCTACTACATCAGCATACCCATCAAGTGGAGTGATTGTCAGCATCATGAAATTCCTAATTACTTTCACCATCTCCATCTCCTCCTACAGTGAAAATACCTTTATTTGAGTTTTGCGCCTTATTGCTGGAATTGGTTGGCACCTCAGATTGAAGGATTTGTCATGGTTGTGCTGAAAGGATTTTCGCTTCTAGGGTTTGTTACCACTTGAGCTGAATTAATTCTATCATTTGGTCTTCTCAGCTCAAATCTTGGATCCGAATCTCCTGTAGATGTATTACCTGTTGTTTCTAAAACATCTTCACATAATTTTTTAAAACAGTTGGTAACTAAATCAAGATCAAATAGCCAATCAAGACCAAAACCTTTGTTGGGTCAGATAAGGCTGGTACAACCAAAACAAACACTTATAAGAATTTTGGTACATCTGAAGAAAGTCTTCCTAAGACAAACCAAAACTTCCAAAGCTAAGTTGAAGATCTTCCGAAGCTTGATGAAAGAAGAACTTCCCAAGAGGAACCCAGTCTTCCGAGACTAAGAGAATTCTCTTCCGAAGCTATAAACTTAGAAGATTCAAGACAGAGCTTTCCAAAGATAAAGTCATGAAGACTTGATGAAGTCTCGGAAGAAGTTGATACTTCCGAAGTATAAAATGGCTTCAGAAGAACTGATTCTTTCGAAACCAATTAACCTTCGGAAGAAGCAACTATGAACCAGTTGACATAAGTATGGTCGGTCTGACAAGCCGCTGCTATCTCTGATATACTGCATGGCGCTTTCCCACGCCCATGTAGTTGACCATACTTTATTCCACTGTCCACCTTTATTAGATAGTACAGTTACCATGTTTAGTTGGTGACAAAAGGTAATTCATGGACTTGTCATCACTACCTAATCTAGGATAATATTTTATCTTAGATACCTTACTTATAGCAATGTAGTATTTGTTTAGTAGTAAGTTTCTAGCTGGTAATCTAATTAGTATACTGGTTGTAGATAGTAGTATATATAGTTTCTCATTGTAACTCATTTAGATAGTACAGTTACAAAGCTTGATAGATGGACCATATCCGGAATGAAACAGGAAGAGCTACTGTATAAACAAAAGGGATCTAGGATTAAAATGGCAGTGGGTTGTGGTGAAAATCCATACGTCTATGCTCCTCCTATCACCCATTGTCACTATCCTATGCCTCAACCTCATCCATCTAATGATTTGATTGAAGCTGCAGGAACTAATAGTTTAAATGCAGGTTTAAGCAACGTTAATCTTAAAGAGGTTATAGATGTGCAGGATTCTCCTGTAGGTTTGGGGTTCCTCAGGCAGGGATCTAATAAGAAGATTAATGATGATTCCACCTTTGGTGTTCCAAAACAAATATTGGTTGCTTCTCCCATCTTCTTTAACAAATTCAAAACATGTAACATTCCTTCATTTGTTCCTGTCAGGTTTGTCAAAGAAGGAACAATTGTCGAATCGTCAGGGAATCAAAATCCTATAACCAAAGTAGAAACAATAGGAGGTGTCAATCAAGATCCGTTGGAGAAAGATCTGTGTATACGAGACTAGATAAGCTCAGATGATGAATCAATCACAGAGGAGCGTGTTGGTTCCTCATAGATCAAGATATCTCCTGATATTGTCAAGTCTCAAAAGCTTCTAAAAGCTGAATCAAGACCAATACGGATCTTTTCTCCAATTGTAAAACAACCCAGTCAATTAGTGAAGATCTCATTCCCTGTTCAGCACAAGAAACTTCAGAAAAAGCAAGAATCTGCTACAAGCTCAAAACAATCCTCATCACCACCTGCACAAAACGGGGCTACAAAGAATCAAAAGCCTTTCAAGGCTTGTTTTGAGTGTGGAAAAGAAGGTCATGTGGTAATGAAATGACCTCAAAGACTTGCTTCGAATGGTAAAGGCGAACCAAATTGCTTCTCCGGATGTAAGTCTACAAAGAATGTTCCAGTTGGTAAAGGCAACACGGGTTGCTTCTCTGGATCAAGAGGTAAAAAGCACACATCTTTGAATGGTTGGATGAAAAACCCTCCATCCACATATTTTTATGTGAAGCCGGTTTCACATAATTCAAAGATGAAAATGACCAAAGGTTCAAAACCAAATTCTTTTCCTTTCGGTCTTAAACAGAAAATGATTTCTAAATTTAATTCATTCAAATCCAAATTAATTGAACCGAAACAAATTTGGCAAATCAAAAAGAAGGATACAGCATTCCCCGATTGTTTAAATGATTGTGTGTCGAAGCAGGTTTCTTATATTTATGAAAAAGGAACTTCCAGGACTATGATGGCCTGGGTTCCCCTTTCTAACTAATTTGTTAATGAGTGCGGGAACAATTCAGGAGGACTGTTAGTAATCCGGTTTACTGACAGAGATTGTTCCTAATTCAAATTTGTGGCGGAACAAAGAGGTTAAGGTCATGGTATTTTATCCACAATCTGGATTTTTATCTGCATAATCATAGTTCTCACTTCACAATCACTACATATTTCTTGATACTTCATTTCTTATCTTCATATTAGTGTAGTTTGGAAGACCTTCTTTGGTAAATTTCTATTTTTGTATAGTTTTTTTTTTTAAAAATAAAAAATATAAAAGTATAAAAAAATTAAAAAAACAAAAAAACAGAGGTTTACAAAAATAAAAATTTAAGGGGAGAGTATATCAATAATACATTAAAAAATAAAAAAAGAACTGGAAACTTGATTCAATATGACCGAAAAATGATTGTATATCATCTTGAAATGCTTGTTTTTGCATGACTTGCGTTTATGAAATAAGAAATGATAGTAACTGATGTTGTTATCCGATTTACATCTTATTTTTAATTGCGAATAATAGAAAAAAAACAGATGTTTTAATGATATGCTTGGTAGACTCAGGCTGAAGAATAAAGTAGATAGTAACATAATGATTTAAATTAAAATATGTGCTTAAGGATGTCTGGATTTACGCAATCATATTGGCCTACACGAAAACTAAGTCCCGATAAAAATTGGATTGAGAATTGATCTTTCACCCACAATGATACAAATCATATAAGCCATATATTTGAGCCATGATTGGTGTATTTATGTGTCTTGTGTTTGTGTTAATCTCCTCTGTTGTACGGAAGTACTGACCTGAAGTGATGATCTCCTTTGTTGTACAATAGCACTGACCTGGAGTTCTCATCGGCAGATGACTAAATGGTCATCTCCTTTGTTATACGTGAGTATAGACCTGGAGCTCTCACTATTTTGATCTAAGTTGTGTCAAATCATCTAACGATGAATTCATCACAGAATACAATATTCTGTTGATAATCTCTTGCACACTAATACACAAACCTTGCTCTATAAAGATCATAACAAAATTCAAGAAATCTAAGGTTGGTTGAGGGTTTTTGCCAAATGATTGTGGGGTCCTAGCATTCTAAAGTTCTTAATCGAACCTTAAGGAATCATCTGCTGCTTGTTGAAAAAGATATGGCATGGGTTTAAATGGACAAACATATCAACAATCGTTATTGATCTGGTTGAGAATTTCAAAATCATTCAAAGACTGTGATTAGATTCAGCTATCGGTGTGATCTCATTGCTTGTCGATGTTTAAATTCATCTTTGTGCTAAAGTATATCTTGAGGATGTGATCTCATGATCGATTCAGTTCTCGATAATTAAAAAATAATATATATATACAAATAAAAAACATTATAATAAATATATATATAATAAAAATAAAATTTTTTTTATAAATTTTCATTTCAGAATTCTTTTAGGTCTTCCATATTATGTTGTTACAATTTTATCATATTCATGCATTTCACAAAAATTGCGCACACACGAACACGGGTTCGTTTGTTTTCAAACACAGATAAACACGGGTTTATTTTGTTAAAATGAAATGATCTAATTAGAAATATCGAGATGTTTGTAATTGTGTTTCAGATTTTTACTCTAAGTGATGGCCGATCATCAGTTGAGTAGTGTACCTGATCAGAGGACCTGTTCCTCAAGTTTGCAGAAGATAACGAGCTAGAAATCCTCCTCCTACATCTTCTAAAGTACTCAAGATTAGAGATTTGGAAAAGCTGTTCCAATATCTTCACAAAGGATGCACTGGAAAAGGGAGAGCATATAAATAGGGGGAGCTTGTGAGATGAATAATCTTTCTCATCAGATTCAAAAAACTTCAATTTGAAAATCTTTCTAATGTGGACTTCTCGGTGTTGATTTCGTTTGAAGACGTTAATAATGATAGATTAAGAGTGAGTATTGTTGGAGCTGAACAAGATAGTCTATATTATCAACACAATCAAAGTCAACAAAAGTCAACGTCACGGTCAAAGTCAACGCAAAAGTCAAACCCGACACGTTCGAGTCGAAGAACCGAGAAGAGACGTTGAAGATTTATATGACTAGGAGTTTTATTGTAATAAATATATTTTTTTGAACAAAATATATTATTTCTTATTTTTAGTCATTTTTATGCTTTATATGTTATTTCCATTAATTAGCCTAAGTCTAGGGAGTTAAGTGCAACTAGTGAATATTATATTCACTATATATAGCCTAATTGTAATTAGGATTAGGCTAATGGTTGTATGACCAATTGATTGAGGGATTTACTTGTAAACATCATTTGCAATCTAATTGAAGATCAAAGGGGTTTTGTTTGTGTTTATCATTGTTTGATCTATAATCTTCATGATTTGATTCAAGTATGTTCAACCTGGGCTAACAATTCAGGGTGAAGAACGGGGGTGAGGTTAGATTGTTTGATCCTATGGAGCTATTTAGTTTCTGTGATGAAGACCTGCTAGTTCTTTGCGAAAACCATATTAAAACAGGGGCAGGTGACGAGACGAGAAAAGAAGCCAGTCTGTTCATGACTATGGCTAATAAAGTCAGAGGAGTAAGGACAGAAGTGAAGGAGCTTGCTGAGAAGGTGAGAGCAGAAGATGATCTAAACATGGATGTCCGGGATTTGGCAAGACAATTTGAGCAAGCTAGTGCTCATCTCGAGGGAGCTGATGAAGCAGGTGCAAATCAAAGTGAATATGTGGCTGAAGCTCCCAAGGAAGGTGCTGCAGGAGCTGAAGAAGACATCTCAAAGGCAGCGGGGAAGACTGAAGCTGACCATGGAGAATCTATGTCTAAAGCCCCCTGGAAAAAGATGCATTAACAGATAAAGATACATCAGATGCAGCGGGAGAGACTGGAGCAGACGCGACAAATCAAGGCAACTGAAGGCAGTGAGATCCAACCTAGGGGGTATTGAAGATCATGTATAGGTTGGACTCACCTTAGATTAGATTATGTTTATATTACTTTGTAATAGGTTTAATGTTAGTTACTTTTGAATGTAGTTCATTTTGTTTAGTTTTGTAATCCAGCGAAACTATGAGCGAAACTACAGTTCGCTCATAGTCAGCTATTTAGTTCACCCGACGAAACTGTTGTTTCTGCCGGGCGAAACTATAGTTTTGGTAGCACAGTTTTGCTGACAGCGAAACTGTCTGCGAAACTAAGACTGCTATATATAGATTTGATCTTGTTCTTTATTGGGTATCCTTGCAAAAACCCAAATCGATTATCATAGTTGCAAGAGACCTATTCTAAGCAGTTTATTCACATAAATACATTTGTGCTTTGTTAATGTTGATTATATTGATCATTATTGTTCTTGTTTGATATATTGTGGTTGCTATTAGTTGTCTTCATCTTTTTTGTTTCTTTGTTGTATCCGATATTGAGCAAATCAACATCTCATTTGTACTGCAAATCGATCAAGACCAACATACCACCGCACAAGATTTATTCCACTGACGTACTTTTGTAAGTCTTGTTCTAATGAGAAGGTTGATCCTGATCTCTGCAGAACCAGTGAAGGGGGTCAATGCAACAGTTTCACTAGGAGGAGAGACATAGAACACTTAGAAGATCAAATAGGGAACCAGTTAGGATGAAACTATGAACACAAGTAACAAGAACAAGAACACTCGAATATGGTTTTCAAGAATGATGTATAATTCTCTTAAGTTTTTACAAGTGTTACAAAGCTTATCTTAAGATAAAAGTACTAAGTTATATCAAATCTTCTAATGTACTTTCCTAGTACTACACATGTGCATGTTGAGAGTTCTTTGAGTTGGTTTTTGGTTTCATCAGCCTCTATGTGTGATCTTTACAAACTCCCTATAGGCTGATGCTACCACAACTGAAGAGATTTTTTATTCTTGATCTTTATCTGTTGATAGTCCTTATTAGAATCCAGACCATTTCTTTCTTCATCAGTTGGTTAGGATTCCTTAGACTCTCAAAGTATGTCCTCATGTGATAAAGATCATGCAAAGGGAGATAAAAAATGTTTTGCCAGAATTACATGTCTTGACCTCCTTGATTTATAGTGACATACCATCTGTCTGGGTTAGTTGCAAACACCCAGATCATGATGGGTCTCTCAGCAGCAAGAGCCTCTACTTTAAGTGTACGTTGTTAAGCAACCTCTTCTTGAGCATCCCCAGGATGTTCTCACCCATCCTGAGATGCAGAGGTGGATGCCTTGGACTTCTTCTTCTTCTTCTTGTCACTTTTGATGGCCATCCTTTTCCTCTTTCTGTATTTTAACTGAGTAGACTTGCTTGCAGTACCAGATTGTTCTTGTTTGTCTTTCTCAGTTTGGTCCTTGTCCTTCACAGGTTTAGAATGAGAAGAATTAGAACCCTGGTATGGACAAAAGATGAAGTTCCCTGTGATGAAGCACTAGGTCTAGGTTGTGATGTCTCTTGACATCAACTTTAGGTGCGGCCTGACTTGGTAGAGAATGCAACTCAACAAGCTCACCCCTTTTGATCTTCTGCTTGATCACTCTAATGTGCTCATCCAAGGTGGATAGAGACATTAGAACAAGTCTCATTCCGAAGAATCCATACAGCTTCAAGAAGCTCACCATTTTTTGTCTATCAGCAGACTTGTGAATCCAAGGATCATAATCAGGAATTATTAGTGTTAGATTAGAATCGAGTTAATGATTATGGAATGATCATTAATCGTTGCTTAATTGATTAATTATAAAAAATCAATGACAATGAATATTAATGCTAAAGAATAGAAGGATATCAACACAATAAATAAAAGAACAAGATTTGATTCATTAAAACTTATTAATGATTACAGATGAACAAATAATGAATGCTATAAACAATGATTGCTTCGAACGTGTTGATGTTTGTGATGTATTGAAGTGACGGTTGCTACGATTTTGTGTTTGATTGATTGTGTGAGTCGATGTGATGTTTGGTGTTTGTCGTCTAGTCGCCCGTCCTTTGAAATGAAACCTAGGACTCATATTTATAGACACACGTGTTTCTGTTAAGAAAACAACGAATCTCTTGGAATTCGTGATTGACTTGTTGACTTGAATTACTTGTATCATTTCAGTACAAGTGTTTGGTCTTCCGCAACTATTTTGTCTTCCGTAGGAGTTTGCTCTTCCATAGAAGTCTTCACTTGAGATTCTCACTTATGTAATGTTGTTCATCAGTGAATCTTTGGTCTTGTACTCTTATCTGCATTGATGTTCATCCGTAGAAGATCTTCGGATGAATGCTTTTTAAGGAAAGATATCTACGGAAGAACAAAAATGTTCATCGTAGATGTTTCTTACACTTGGTTAATTTCAGAAATTGACCAAGTATGATGTTTGAACCTGCAATCATACACATAAATCAACACATATATGGGTTAACATATATACATAATGCATACATGTGAATTACAAATATTTGTTACAAGTATTGATCAAAGTTCTAAGCCTACAGAAATGATCTTGACCTATTGTTCTTAGATCTAACAATACTCCCCCTTAGGCTTAGACACTTATAACAGGTCTTCAAAACTAAAAGCTCCTTGACCCTTGACACCATTTTCTTGTTGAAATATGACACTGCATCCTTTTGATCATCGTACTTGTATTTGATCTCCATTCTGTATATCTTTTGTAGTGTCTCAAAGCTCAATCCCAAGACATCTTCTTCAGAAGTAAGTGTTTCCACTGCACTCTGATTATGCACTATTTCAAGCTCATCTTCTTCTGAGATTCTTAGTTCTGATACTTTCTTGCTGTTAGATCCTCTCAATATCCCAGCCTCATATCTTCTTCTCTTGTATGCCTTTGCATGCAGTTTGTCAATCACTTGTATCATGTGAACATATAGGCATAGATCATTCTGAGCTCTTTCATCAGCCAACTTTGGGAAGAATTTGTCATGCAAGTATGAAGTGTAGCTACGGTGGAGCAGCTTGATTTCCACTGGATCAAAGATCCTGATCCGGTCAGCTCTCCTCTCCTCTACATTCCACATTAGCACCAACTCTTTTTTTTTCATAACATATCCCCATTTTGTTATGGGATATGTGTATTGATTTCCATCAAAGCCTTTAATGGCTGTTGCATTTCTGTTTTGGTATCAAACCCTCTTTAAAAACTCATCATCTATCAATGTAGAGAAATGGATTTTGATATTTTCACCCTTTGCATTCTCCTTTTATGCTCAGCATCCTCTCTCTTAGCTTCTTTCAGCACATCATCTTTGAACTTAGTCTTTAGCTTACCCACTAATGTAGAGAAGTCTCTTCCTCTTAGGTGAATTGGGTAGTTAGTGATAATTAAGCTTTGTAGATCCTTGAAGTCACATTCAGGCATGCACAATACTTGTTCTACATCATGGAAGTATTGAATCCTTCCAGATGATCTCTTTATGACTGCATAATCCCAGTTTGGATCATATTTCCAGGCTATGATCCTGTTTTCTTCCATAGAGTTTGGAGTTGTAAGGTGATCAAATAGCTCTATCAAAGTAGTTCAGTTATTTCTTTGACTTTTGTTCCCAATGGCCATACTTTGCCAGGTATAACTTCACGTGGCTCTCTGATCAGTTTTTCCTTCCCTATGTGTTAGTCTTTACTTTTAACTGTGATAGGATCCACAGGGAGTTTGTTTTGTTGCTCAACAGCAGGATTTGGAGCTTCAGTCCTGAATCTCACACCAGTTTCAAGCTCAACATTCATCACATGCTCCATCATTCTCCTTAGCTCACCTACTGATCTTCCCTTAAGCTCATGCAATTTGTAGTTATGACCTTGTAGCCAATAGGTCATATTGTATTTGCTTAGCTTTGTTGTATCACAGTGACCCAAATTATTCTTTGTTTTCTAAATTGATTGTAAGGTTGTGAATGTTTCATAGTTGCATTTTGGGATCACAAAACTTGCTAGATCAAACTCCTTTAGCATATCTTTCATCTCATTCATGCTCATCCTTTCTACCATGTCATACGAAAAGCCATGATTGATTAGGGTCATAAACATTAAGGATTCTGGCCTTTCTTTCAGTATGTCTTTAGTGGTCAGCAGTTCATCAACTTTTGATTCTTTGTCTGTTTCGGGAGTTTCATCCTTCATAAGCTCATTCCATTCAGCATCACTCTGAGTTTCAGCATGAGATATTGGCTTCAAGGTAGAAACATCCACTGAAGGAGTGTGCTCTAGAGAAGTAGATTTTGTTCTTTTGGGTGACTCATCAACATTAATCACTTCTGTCTTAAAGGATCCCAAGTACTTCCTTTTTCTTGAATATTGTATGATTTGCTTTGAAGTTTCAGCAGATTCTTTTGTTGTTTTTGATGGAACTGCATTTGATTCAAGATTACTGATCTTCTTTTTTAGCTCATCTATCTCTGAATCCTTTCTATTCAGTAATACCGATTGATTGATCAAAGAATTGTTTTTCTCTACTTCCAACTGCAACTTCTCTTTTTCATCAGTTTGTTGCTTCATTGACTCCTTGAGTTCTTCCACATGTTGATGTAATGCATCAATTACTTCATTTTTTGTTTGTACATCTTCCCTTAACCTTTTCAAAGATGCTTCTTGTTTGTTCATCAGCTCCTCTTTCTCCCTGATCATTCCCTTTAACTCTCTTATCCTTTCCAACCTTTTGTTTGATTTTATGATCAGGTTGTTGTATTCAGCCACCAAATAACTTTTACTCACAAGGAAGTCTTCTTAACTTAGATCCTCTTCATGATAAGCAATCACATCAACATAGTTGGCTTCTTCTTCCCTTTCTCGATGTTGAGCAGCAATCTCATCATCACTCACTTCATCAGGGGTTACACTAGTTGAGCTTGAACCGGACTCAACAGCTTGATCTGCCTATTCTTGATGTGGTTGTTGTTCTTGTTGAGGATCAATGATTGGAGACACATGCTTAGTATCATTTGAGTGAATAGGGCTTGGTGATTTTGTTGTGCTAAAAGGAACTGTGCTAGCTTGAGAGGCTAACTCAGTCTCACCAGTGTAAATGCTCTCAGATGATTGATGCTCAGGAGTTGGAGGTTGTTGATAAATTTGTAATTGGTTTTGGATTGGTGATTAAGGGTGAATTAGAGAGATGGGCAATGTGTTTTCACTGTCTGGTGATTGAGGTTGTGGGGATGGTTCATGTTGAATAGGTGAGATGGGCAGGGTGTTTTGATTGGCGGGGGATTGGATTTGTGGAGATTTATGATGGTGGTGTATGGGAGATTGAGGAGGGGACTGTGAGACTTCTTCAACATCAGCAGATGGACTCTCTTACTGGTCTTCCCACACCAGCTCATGTGGGATGTTGGCATTAGCATCAGCCACGTGAGCAAAAATTGGCATGTCTTCACCTTGGTATTTACCACTAATCTTGTTCAAACAGATTTGCCCCTTGCACCAATACATCACCATCTCTTGCTATCCCAGGCATTTCACCATTGATGATCAGTTGTAGGAACCTTGGGAACATGTACATCTTATCTGCCTTCTATACTCTTATTTGGTCACACAAACATCCAAGGATGTACTTTGAGTAGTTGTAAGTTCTCTCTTCAAAGATACCAATGATTCCAGATGAAATGTGCCTTGAGAATCTTTCTAGACCAGACTTCCTGTTGGAAATGCACTTCAGATAGGTGTGACATAAGAATCTATATGGCTTGCATAGTCTTCCTTTCTTGATCTCACCTTTGTCAAAATCACCATCATATCCCATCAGATAGAAGATCTTTTCTATGTATTCATTCTCAAGCACATCAGGATGACCTATCTCTATATCTCCTAAGTTGAGATTTCTCCTAATACTCTGTTCATCAATTCTTAAGTGTTCATTCCCAATATCTACATGTATCAGCTCATCTTCTACTTCCTTTTCTATTCTATCCGAGTTCAAGAAATCAACAATGTGTGATTGATGAATCACAGGCTCCGCCGATAGGGCATAAAACAGCCTAGATCTTCTTAAGTAACGGATGATATCTTGACATCCTTCTGATACAGGGTCATCAGCATTGAGAAAGGCACATACATTATGCTATCTAGCAAACCAATTAGCAATATATTCATAAGAGTTAAGAAGATTAGGTTAGAACTAGTTATCAGACATAAGAATCTAAAGAGTTGTGATGACAACAATGAATCAAATGGTTGATTATTGATGTTTATGATATGTTTTCCCTTGTAAACAATGATCTCAACTCAAGTTTAGTGTATTGTTTGATGTTTTGATTCGGTATTTTGAAAGTTTGTGGAAAGAGGGGTGATGTTTTTAGAGAGTGATTTTCTAGGTCTGAAAAGTGCTCTGTAAAAGTGAATAATTAATAATCAAGTCAAAAAGATCATTTATACTCCCTCGGACTTATTAATTTCATTTATTAAATGAAGTGGGTCCTACTTTACTTATTACCCTTCCGTGGAATTTCTTCATTCCGCAGATTTCAGTTCTTCGGTAGGACATATGCGGATGCCTAACTCAAAAAGAACTGAATTCGTCATTGAAGTATAACTTCATTTTCCATAGGTTACCAATCTATAAAAATAGATTATACTTTTAAAATATTAACTCATCCGTAGGTTACCAATCTACAGATTGTCAAATTTTACTTGATTAAGTTTCGCACTGTAGCTTCTACTGATGCTAAAAATACACAGTGGCTTCTGTTGATGCTGAAAATGCACTATAGCTTCTACTGATGCTGAAAATGTAAAGTTTGAAACTTATTTGATTGTATGGTTCTATTTAACTAATAGAACCATTTATTGCTATTGGACCTTGTTGACATTGTTTTCAAGACAATTTGTGCATAAGAAGATTTGTAATTTGAAAAACTTCATGTATCCTATAGCCAAGTTAGTGCTCAAGCTTCAATTCTTTCATATTCTTTATTTGAAAATTGATTTGACAATTATGATATTAAATTGACTTTGTTTTCATGAATTATCTACTCCCCTTAAATTTGTGATTAATGTTAAACTAATGCATTTATCATAAATTTACGAGACGTTTATCATGAAAGACACATGACTGTCCAAAAGTACTGAAAAAGAAATAAGTTAAATGAAACAAAAAAATGAATTAAGTACTATATACAAGCATATATAAACATAGAATGGGATCATACTATAACAATAAAGATCTTCCTGTTTGATTTGTTTGATGAAATGATACGTGATTCTAGTTTTGATTGCAAATATGTTGTCAACTTAAATCCAAACATGAGTATTGTATCAACTAGGCATGCTGTTTATCATGTTTTCATGTTTATTAGTGAGTAACTGTTATGGACTTCACATTCAAATCAGTTAGAGTTTGTCCTCCCTTTGTGAGTCAAAGCATCACTTTTTCACACTTAGAAACTATGTACTTTAAGTTATACGTTCTATCTTGAGATGCATTTGACATCTCATTGATACATTGATGTAATAGCTCTTAAGTTAATATACAGTTGATCACAGAGGATTCTTTTGAGAGCTAAGATATGATCATCATCAGGTCACTAGATCTTTACTTCCATAAAATAGAGGTGCCTTTAACCCAGGTCTTTGTTTACACAAAACAGAGGGATGATGAGGATCATGATCTTTTCACCAGTTGGTTACAAATATATACATGATGATCATACACCCATGTCTTTGTTTACACAAAACAGAGGGATGGTGAGGATCATGATCTTTTCACCAGTTGGTTACAAATGTATACCATGATGATCATACACCCAGGTATTTGTTTACACAAAATAAAGGGAATATGATTTGCAAAGATAGATATTATAAAGTGTTGGTACATAGTGTGCTTAGATGAGTGATTTGGTCACATCAGAATAAGACTCACTTGTTGTATCCTCAAAATGGAATTTCCCACATACAGTCACTTTTGCATTATGTTGGGCATGCTCTTAGTGTAGTTACCACTCAAGATGAACCTACTCATATATCAAAACTTTGATTAGATTTTAAAGATATTTAAGAACTCAGGAAGTAAGCAAAGGCATACATATGTCATGCTGAATCAAAAGACACAACAAAGAAAGACAATATTTTTGTATGTTTTTCTGAATGTTTTTAGGTTTTATTTATTACTATTTACAAGGACAGACACATGCTTTTCTTTGTTCATAATGATTAATCTAAGTTAATCATACATAGAGACTCAATTAGAAAATTAAATCTGACTAAATCAAAGGATTTAGTGAATAAATCACCAAGTTGATTTGTCGTATCCACTTTGACTAACTTGATCAAACCTTTTTCTGAGGAATCTCTTAGAAAATTGTATCTGATTTCAATATGCTTTGTTTTACTATGTTGCACTGGATTAGCAGTGATGAACATAGCAGCTGAATTGCCAATATGAATAGGAGTTTGAAGGAAATTATAACCATAATCAAGTAATTGGTTATGCAACCAAAGGACTTGAAAGCAACCACTAGAAGCAGCTATGTACTCAGCCTTAGCTGTGGATACAGATACATTTGTTTGCTTTTTGCACTGTCATGAAACAAGTCTTGGTCTTATAAATTGACACCCACCAGTTGTGGATTTTCTGTTGTTGTTGCATCCTCAAAAGTCACTATCTGAATATGAGTAGAGAGTGAAGTCACCATCCTTTGGATACCAAAGTCCAAGGGCAGGTTTCCCTTTTAGATATCTGAAGATCCTCTTAACAGCATTCAGATGAGACTCTTTTGGATCTGATTGGTACCTAGCACAAACACACACAACAAACATTATGTAACGTCTGCTAGCAGTTAAATACATAAGAAATCCTATCATTGATCTATATACTCTTTGATCAATAGATTTTTCTGTAGGATCAGGTACAATCTTAACAATTGTTGAAGCAGGTGTTTTGCATTAAGATGTATCAGCAAGATTGTACTTCTTCAATATTTGTTGTATATACTTCTTTTGATTGATGAATATGCCATCTATTTTCTGATGAACTTTTAGACTAAGGAAAAAGGTTAATTCTCCCATTAAACTCATCTAAAACTCAGATTTCATCAACTCTTCAAAGCTTACACACAGTCTCTTATTTGTTGATCCAAATATAATGTCATCTATATAAATTTGAACACTAAGAGATCTTGATGTTCTTGTTTTAGAAAGAGAGTCTGATCAATAGTTCCCCTTTTATATCCATGCTTGAGCAAGAAGATGATAATGTTTCATACTACTTTCTAGGTGCTTGATGAAGACCATACAAAGCTTTGTCAAGCTTGTATACCCTATGTGGGTAATCAGGATCTTCAAAACCAGGAGGTTGAGCTACATACACTTCTTCATCAATTTTCCCATATAAGAAAGCACATTTGACATCCATTTGGTAGACAGTGAACTTCTTATATGATGCATATGCTAGGAATACTCTTATGGCTTCAATTCTTGCAACTGGTGCAAAAACTTCATCATAGTCTATCCCTTCTTCTTGAGTATAACCTTGTGAAATCAGCCTTGCTTTGTTTCTCATAATTATACCTCTGTCATCTAGTTTAATGTTGAAGAGCCACCTTGTGCCAATTGGATGTTGACCTTCAGGTAGATCAACTAGATTCCAGACTTTTTGCTTTCTGAATTGTTGAAGCTCTTCCTGCGTAGCTTCAATACAGCTATTATCTTTTAGTGCAGCTGTGATGTTTGGAGGAACTACTTGTGAAAGAAAACAAGTGAAAAGGCAGATGTTTGCAGCTCCTCCTTGGCTTCTTGTGGTTCTTTCATTAAAGATCACCAATGATATTGTTTATTGGATAAGTCTTATGAATTCTTGTTATTAGAATAGAGTCAACTGGAATAGACGATTCCAAGTTAGTCATATTTATTAAAGCAGATAGATCCAGCTGAGATGATGAATTTATGAAGTAATCAAATTGATCATCATGTTGATCATTGGAAGCTGAATGATTTTCCTCATGAGTTTGTACATCAGCTGCATTGTGAATACCTTCTGCAGGAACGTCTACAGATGTATTTTGTGCTTCCGCGGGATTTACAGGAACATCTACGGATGGTATTTGTTGACTTGTCGACATGAACTCTTTGGCATGCAATGGATCATCTCTAATGTGTGGAATATCTACTGATGTGGATAGAACATCTGCTGATGCAATATCCATATCTCCGGATGTAGAACACTCGTCTACGGATGCAGAGTTAATAGCTGTTGATAAAGTATTTGCATCTGAGGATGTAGATCCATTAGGCTGGTCTTGTGCTGCATTAGTGGCATTATTTGGAGTTCCTTGTTCCATGATACTTGAAGTTTGTATCCTTGGAGGATCAGCAGATAATGACACTTCATTCATGTTTGGAGGAACAAATGGATAGCATGTATTCGCAGAACCTGCATTATTCAAATAACCAGAGTTAAATGAGTTTGTGAGTGCATCTATATCAAACAACCATGATGATCCTTTGGCACATTAAGGAAATAAGGATTCATCAAATGACACATTAGCAGTTTCTTTCACAATGTTTTGTTGTGGAATGTAAATCCTATATGATTTAGATGTTGAAGAGTATCCAACAAAGAAACCATCATAGACTTTCTTTGAAAACTTTCCCAATTGTTCTTTTGTGTTTAAAACAGATACATGACACCCAATAGCTCTAAGACATCCTATGTAAGGTTTTCTTTTAAATAAAGGCTCATAAGGTGTTTTATTATGTTATTTGACAATTAATGTCCTGTTTTGAACATTGCATGTTGTGTTCACTGCTTCAGCCCAAAAGGTGATTGGAAATTGTGAATCAGCAAGCATTGTCCTTGCTGCTTCAATGAGAGTTTTGATTCTTCTCTCAGCAACTTTATTTTGTTGTGGAGTTCTTGGTGCACGGAATTGCCTTGCAATGCCTTTATTCCTGCAAAAAGAGACTAAGACAGTATTAACAAATTCAGTCCCATTGTCACTCCTGAAAAATTGAACTTTTAAATCAAGTTGATTTTTAATCTTGGTGAAAAACTCCATTAATGATTCAGATGTTTCACTCTTTTGTTTTAAGAAAAATACGCATAAGAATCTAGTGAAATCATCCACAACCACTAGACAACATTGCCTTTTTTCCAATGCTCATCACATTGGTTGGACCACAAAGATCCATGTGAAACAATTTGAGTGGTGTAGTGTTTGTGTTGATAATTTTGAATTTGTGTGACACTCTATGTTGTTTTCCTTTATAACATGAAGGACAATGGTTTGAACAATAAAATTCTTTCTTTGGCAATCCAATGACTAAGTCATTTTTCACCAATTTATTAATGTTCTTCATGTTGGAATGAACAAGCCTTCTATGCCACAACTGAGATTCATCTCTTTTTGCCTTCAATTC
The DNA here is from genome assembly GCA_025215565.1 of Flaveria ramosissima. Taxonomy (NCBI): domain Eukaryota; kingdom Viridiplantae; phylum Streptophyta; class Magnoliopsida; order Asterales; family Asteraceae; genus Flaveria; species Flaveria ramosissima. The sequence continues at coordinate 66,464,450 of CM046039.1, forward strand.
TTTTTCAAACTTTGTAGTTGATGAATTCTTTCCCTTTCCTGACATAATGTCAAAGGAATCTTGTTTAGCATTTGTTGATTTCTGCTGCTTAGGATTCACCACTTTCTGTATTGATTTCTTGTTGGTTGTTGCTTTTGCCTTCCGCATATCTTCTACTGATTTAGTAGATTTGGTTATCTGTAGATCTGCTGCTGAAGAATGTTTCTTCTTCCGAAGAAGTTCTGATGATAGTTGCTTCTTTCCTTTTTCTACAGAAGATGTGTGTACTTCCTCAGTAGATGTACATTTTTCAATCACTTCAGTTGAAGGTTTTTGTTGCGGATGAAGTTGTTGAAGACCTTCATTTAACTGGGCTATTCTCTTGCAAATAGTTTTCAACATGTTTCTTTGTTTAGAAGGATATGGTAGCTTGGTTTCTTCTAGAACTTTGGGAATAATTAGTTCAAATGAAACATTCTTACCAATATCCACTTATCTGTACATTTATCATCATGTTCATCAGAATCATCCAAGTCATCACATTCATCAAATTCAAATCTGAGTCATTTTGTTTGACTTTATCTTATTTAGATGACTCAGTTTCACTCACCTCAAATTCATTGTTATTAACTTGTTCATTAGATTTTGATTCAAACTTGGTGTATGGCACAAAATGGTTTGACAAGATGTTTGTCATTATTTCAGGTAAAGTTGTATAGTTATCATTCAGAGGGAGTGCAACAGCATTATACACCAACCCATACCTGTTCTTTGATTCAATATGAGAATTCAATAATTTCTCATATTGCTGAGATGAAAGTTGAAATTTCTGAAGTTTCACTTCAGTTGATGCATGATCATCCATGGATTTTGTTAAGGAAGTGGTCAGATGCTCAAATTGGGCTTTTAAACTATAATTTTCTGAAACAAGTTTATCTAAATATTTCTGTAAAGAGTTTATTTTGATTTGATATAATTTATGTTCCCTTACATGTGATTCATTCAAAATCATTTTTTCTTTTACTTTATCAGCCAGTTGTTGAGCATGGACTCTATATCTTTCAACTTCCTTAACACATACTGATAAACACAGTCTATCTCTTACCTCTCTAGCCTTTGGTGGAACTTTGTTCTCCATGATGTTCATCTCGGTTACTAATTGCATAAACCGATGGAGTTGTTGAGGAATTGATTAACCCTCATTATGATGAAATGTTTCAGATTGTGAGCGAAGTGTGTCCTTATTAATGCTTCTGATTTCATCACTCCCTTCACAGAGTGTATAAAGTATCTTCCACAAGGAATTAACTGTTTTATAATTCTTACACCTGATTACTATTTCTTCAGGTAAAGGCATACTAAGCAGACTGTATGCTCTAATATCAACTTTAACCTTTTTAACATTTTCAGGTGACAGATCTTTTGTACTTATGGGTTGATTATTATCATTGTAATCCGGCCCAAGAGTGGGTGGAATGTAAAGACCTTCAGTTATTGATACCCATAAGTCAGAATTAGTGTAACTCACATGATTCCTGAACTAGATTTTCCAGGATTTAAAATCCGCTTTTGTTTCCAACTTTGGAGGTTGGTATGATGATCCCCCGACAAAGTTACTCATTTTTTGTTAAAGTATTAGAATTCAACTAATACAGAGTTTCTATTGAGTAATGAACTAATTAATGACAAAACTTAATTAATGAGTAATTAAGTGATTAAGGTCACAAATCTGTCAATCCTTTTAATAATAATTAAGTATCAAATCAAGGATTTTGTTAATGTATTTGTTCAATTAATTTGAACAATTGATGAATATCAATTAATAACATAGATCTTTGATTCAATTAATGTGAATATAGATCTATGTTAACCGAGCAATGAAACAGTACTCGCTGAAAGACTAATTACTGTTTTATTGTTTTAAAATTGATTCACACCGAAACTATTTTGCTCAAAAACAATAGATCTAATCTGAAGAACTGATAAATCTAATGAAATAAGCAAGCAATTAAACAATTCTAAGACCGATAGATCAATCGATCTAAATCAATGAGCACTTCGCTCTGATACCACCTGTGAATCCAAGGATCGCAATCAAGAATTATCAGTGTTAGATTGGAATCGAGTTAATGATTGCGGAATGATCATTAATTGTTGCTTAATTTATTAATTATTAAAAATCAATGACAATGAATATTAATGCTAAAGAACAGAATGATATCAACACAATAAATAAAACAACAAGATTTGATTCAAAAGTATTTGATTAAAACTTATTAATGATTATATATGAACAAATAATGAATACTATAAACAATGATTGCTTCAAACGTGTTGATGTTTGTGATGTATTGATGTGACGGCTGCTAGGGTTTTGTGTTTGATTGATTGTGTGAATCGAGGTGATGTTTGGTGTTTGCCGTCTAGTCGCCCGTCCTTTGAAGTGAATCCTAGGACTCATATTTATAGACACGCGTGTTTCTGTTAAGGAAACAGTGAATCTCTTGGAATTCGTGATAGACTTGTTTACTTGAATTACTTGTATCATTTAAGTACAAGTGTTTGGTCTTCCGGAGCTATTTTGTCTTCCGCTGAAGTTTGCTCTTCCGTAGAAGTCTTCACTTGAGATTCTCACTTATGTAATGTTGTTCATCAGTGAATCTTTGTTCTTGTACTCTTATCTGCACCAATGTTCATCCGTAGAAGACCTTCGGATGAATGCCTTGTAAGGAAAGATATCTATGGAAGAACAAAATAGTTCATCCGTAGATGTCTCTTACACTTGGTTAATTTCAAAAATTGACCAAGTATAATGTTTGAACCTGCAATCATACACATAAATCAACACACATATGGGTTAACCTATATACATAATGCATACATCAAAATAATGAATTACAAATATTCATTACAAGTATTGATTAAAGTTATAAGCCTATACAAAATGATCTTGACCTATTGTTCCTAGATCTAACAAGACTTCTTCGTAATTGCTCTGATGGTGTGTCTTGACTTTGCAGCCTCTTGCCTCATCTTCTTTTTAGCAGCTTTTTGCTCTTTTAGCACTTGTTGCTCAAGCAGCTTGAGGTATTTAAGGGAAGAGAGATGAGTTCAATAATGTTGTAATTTCTCAGGACTTTCCTGAACTGGGGAAAGAGTAGGAGCTTTGTAGTGTCTTTTCCTTCTCCTTTCTTCCTTGATTTTGAGGAGCAATTCTACATCCTCAACTTCCTTTATCTCCTTTGACAACTCATTGTCAGCCAGTTCATTCAATTCTTCTAAGGGAAGAGAGATGAGTTCAATAATGTTGTAATTTCTTATCCCCTGATATGGCTGCCTTTAACTTATTATCTTGAGTGTGTGGCCTAGGGGCAGCTCTAATTGTAGCTTCCAATAAGCCAGAGGTCTCACCTGAACTCTCTCCTCTTATCTTCCTCTTCCTCTCTCTCTCCTCCTCCTCAATCTACTCAGAAGGCAACTTCCTCTTCCCTTTGTCACTCACAGGCCTAGGTGACTCAGGATGGAGAGAGCTTTGGCCTTCATTGCTTGGTGATGTACTTGAGCTCTAGCCAGAGAGAGGATGTGAGACACCTTCACCAGCTAGTGCCTTACTAAGGGTAATTGGTGCTGAAGAAGTTTCTGTCTCAAGGTTCACAGGCTTAACTACGGGCCTTTAGCCAAGTTTTCCCCTTCAAAGCTTATCTTAGGGTCAACCTTAACATCCAGTTGACCAATAGTCTTGCCTGCTAGCCTTTGTCTATATATCTTGGTTCTCCTTTGTAACTCTACAAGCACCCTGTCTTGAATATCAGCTAACCTTCCAGCTTGCCTTCTTTGGCTTGTGTTTGCAAGTGGAAAGTCAACTAGATAGGTGCTCTCATAGTATCTTAGGTTGTAGAAATTGAAGATTTCTTATTGTCCCTAAGACCTAGAGATAACTAGGGCTCTCCTTTCAGCATCATACCTCCATTCCATTATTGGATTTTCAGTAGGGTGAGATGGAGTAGGCATTGCCTATGGTATACCCTCCTCAAACAAGCTTTGAATGAGTGAGTCCACATCAATGTTGACTTGAGAAGGTTGTTGAGTATAGACAACTACAAGTGAGGGTGGTGAGTCCTCTATGTCCATACTCTAGGAGGAACTCCCAGGTTCTGTGATTGTAGGTAGGACTTTGTCCACCTTTTTGATATCATCACCCTCTTGCACAAGGGAGCTAAGGGTTAGGTCTTCCACATCCACAGATTAAGGATGGTAGCTTTCCCCTAAAGGTTGATCACTAGAGTTTTGAGACTCAGAGTGAAGGCTTATGGTTAGTGTAGTGAGCTTAGCAGGTTGAGCATGAGAAACCTTAGCATTGATCAAAGAAATAATGGGAGTAGTATGCTCCTCAGGAGAAGTGTAGTGTCCACTTCTTCCTGCATAGGTGAGTGTATGGGGGCTTGCACATCTTGAGTAGTTTGTATAGGGGTTTGTTTGGATCTTCTTGAGTAGGTGAGGGTCATTGGTGGCTATGTAGGTGGTGCAGATGTAGAAGGTGTGGGTTCAGCATTGACTTGTGTTGCCAAGTTGTCATCTTGAGCAATTTAAGAGTCGGAAGATATATTTAAGATTCGGAAGATATATCAAAATTTCTTCCGAAGGTAATGTCTTAGAAGTAATTATTTGATTTGAAGACATAATATTCTTCCGAAGACAAATTAATGTCTTACGAAAGAAAATATATCGTAGATTTTTAGATTTCTAAGAATATCATTTTGAAAAAGTTTCTTCCAAAGTAACCTGGACTTATATAGGTGATTATATAGACAACTTAAGAAATATGTATGTAAAAATAATCTTGAGTTTAGTTTAAGAAAATCTACTCAAAGTTAATTATCTCAATAGCTGATACAAGATACTTATTTTGCTAATTAAAAGCTTTTATGAATAGATCATCATATTGTTCATTTGTGTTAACTTTGACCAGTTCTATCAATCCTTATTCAAAATTATCTCTAATCAAATGATGCCTGATGTTGATGTGTTTTGTCTTTGAGTGCTGCATAGGATTCTTTGTAATAGAGATAAAACAGTTGTTTTCTTTATAGATGGAGTTTCTTTGAAGTTGAATCCATAGTCCAACATTTGATTCCGAATCCAAAGTACTTGAGCACAGAGCTTGCAACAACAATATATTCAGCTTCAGCAGTTGATGTAGACACACAGGCTTGCTTCTTGCATTTCCATAAGAGTATCCTACCTCAAAGAAATTGACATCCCCTAGATGTAGACTTTGTAGTTATGTTGCAGCCACCATAGTCACTATTTGTATAAGCATACAATTTGAACTCAGAATCTTTGGATACCAAAGGTAGTTTTTGAGCACCTTTGAGATATCTGAGAATTATCTTGATAGCAACCAGGTGTGACATCTTGGAGTTGTGTTGATATCTTGCACAAATACATGTAGCAAACATGATATCAGGCCTTATAGCTATGAGATGCATGAAGGACCCAATCATAGCCCTGTAGAGATGTTTATCAACACACTCCCCTTCAAGATCAGGTTGTAGAGAATCGTTTCTGGCTATGGGTGTCTTTGCAACCTTATACTTAGTCAAATGAAATCTGCTAAGTATGTCTTGTACATACTTTGACTAGTTTATGAAGATACCAT